>JARWLC010000009.1:40612500-41212500 GCA_033318265.1 Phyllotis vaccarum | reverse complement strand
GTGTCACTCGGAGCAGAAGAGAAACCTGGGTGTTAAGACAAGTAATCAGAATAAATGAGCTTAGAACACGATTTGGTGAGCAGAGGGAAAGGCAAGGGTTAAGTTGAGGCTGGTCCCTGTCCTTCCCATTTGTGAACATGGATGGAGGAGAAACCTCTTGTGGGGAAAATGACGTGTGTGTTTGGGATGTTCTGAAATTGAATTGTAAGATATATTCAGAACTTGGGCTTGAAACACTGCTATCCTGGGTGTCCCAACTCTCTCTTGAGAGCCCTTGACATGTCTGTGCTCCTCACTGATTAGCAAGTACTTGTTCTGATGTTTGACCTTCCTGAGGGTATGGAATCCAGAAGACCAACACTGGAGAAGAGTATTCAGGAAAGAAGGATAGCAGGAGGGGCCACCACTGATCAGGAATGCTGGGCCACCTGATAGAATAATTAGTTTCCATTTCCTTCCTCCTACTTTGCTGCAGACCTTTCCTCAGCCCAGCTTTCTAGAACAAGGTCAGGACACGCCATTCTCACCTAACCACTGAATCTTGGAAGAACTCGCATCCAGTGGGTAGGATTAAGAATTCTAGGATTCTAGCATTCTTGAAGCAGGGGCAGGAGAATCAGGAGTTCAAGACCAGCCTTGGCTACAGACTGAATTTGTATCTATCCTGGACTATAGGAGACTTTGTTTTTGTTTTTGTTTTTTTTAAACTAGAAACAATAATAATGAATAAATCTAAGAAGTCTATAGGAAACCCTTTCTCAAATAATCTGGCTTATAAAGTGACTGGAGACAGTTCACAAGTAATATTAAAATGTGTTCTTATATTCATGTTTCAACCTGAGTAGATCCCAGAATATATTAAATTGAATAAAACAATCCAATTTCAAAACAAAGAATATAAATATAGAACTCCCTTGGTGGATAGATAATAATAATATACATTAGAACATGGTTATTTCTTATCTATAGAAAAGGAACAGTTAGATGCTTGGGAAATTTCTAACTATGTTTCTGATGATGTTTTAAGATTTAAAATAAAGACCGAAGCATTTTGGGGCACAATGTTCACATTTTTGTTAAATCTCAGGAGAAAGTATATTTGGTTAAATCATTTTATTAAACTGAAAATGAAAGTGTGAGTTTTTATCAACCCCAGATTCTCAGTGGTATTGTAGATGCTTTTTATTTGAGGAGTTAGACCCTAGCCATCCCACTTCTCCCAAGAATGGCGGAACTTAATGTTTCTGCTCTAAAGATTGGAGGAGAATGAAAAACTAGTGCCTGGGCAGCGGAGAAACCCTCAAAGACCACCTTGCCTAAGCTCTGGCTCTGATCACACGCAGGAGTGATGTCCATCATTGGCCCCTGATGTTATTCGGCAGAGAGGACCCTCTGAGGCTTTCAAAAGCATGCACCTCTACAAACCATGTGATCAGCAAGACAGATTTGTTAGGGATATTCTAAGTCCCTGAGTAGCAGTCCTTGAGATGCTAAGGTCAGTTTTTAAAGGATAAATAGAGGAATTGCCCCAGGCCAGAGGAGGGTAGAGAGACAGGACAAGTACATAAAATGTAACATAGTGTGCTGGATCTGAACCTGTAACAGGAAAAACAATAATGGAAATGCTATGAGATCCTAAAGTCTACAGTCAACAACAACGTGTCTTGGTTTATATAAAAAGCGATCTGTAGAGAAAAATGGGAGAGAAGGGAAGTTGCCTTAGCAACTTTTTTGCAAACCTAAAGTTATTCTAGTTTAAACATTTGTTTGAAATGACCATCTATCATCAAGACCCCCTTGGCTCAAAAATGAGAGCAGCCAGACCTCGTGTGCCCTTGAGGATTATAGCAGTGTGTGGTCCTGTCTGCTGGCCTATAGAGGAGACAGTGTACCATGTAGGTCAGCTTTTCAGAAAACTGAAACTAACCCTTCAATCCCAAAAATATATTGTTATTTTCAGCAACTTTTTGCAGCAAGCCTTCAAAAATGGGTGACAAAATTCAGTGCCCTCTGAACAGAGGTCATGGGTATAATTGGATCCTCCCTGAGTGAGTCAGAGGGACCAGTGTGAGTGGGTTAGTAAGTAACAGCACAAAGAGCCTACCTTTTGTTTCCTTTATGGTGGCATGGAGGTAGTGATGCAGGATCTAGCTTCCTAAATAGCCCAGATATGGCTAAGGCAGTCGTTCTCAACCTGTGGGTCACAACCCTTTTGACAAACCTCTATCTCTAAAAATATTTACATTAAGATTCATAACAGCAGCAAAATTACAATTATAAAATAGCAACAAAAATAATGTTATGGTCGGGGGTCACCACATGAAGAATCATATTAAAAGGTCGCAGTGTTAGGAAGGTTGAGAAGCACCAGGCTAAAGGATATTTGCAGGTGACTGAAGTGACTAAGATTCAGCAGCTGATTTTGCAACCTCAGGTGAGCCAGCTCTGGGAGGGGCCCTCCAGCTTCTCAAGAATGACAAAGCAGTTGACAGCCTATTTCCCTGTCTTGTGGCACCATATCATGGTCAGTGATACATCTCTGAATGATCTTTAGACCATTGTGGAAGGCACCCGTAATACCTGTGTAATAAATACATCCATGGGAAGCAGGTGTCTGAGTGGCTAACTCATAAATGTTTTCATGAAGGATTTTGATACAGGGTCTCACTATGTAGCCTGGGTCCTGTAGTCTGGGACTCACTGAGATCCATCTGCCTCCGCCTCCTAAGTGCTGGGATCAAAGGCATGTATTACTACACTTGGCTTTTAATAAAACATTGTAACTCTCAACTTTTTCCAGATCTACTCAGAGAACATTTTCTTTGGTAAACATATCGGAGAAGAATTATTATTTCATTTCTATTACATTTTTAAAAAGTTCCTACTTCAGCCAAAGAGGCAATATGATGTGGTTGCTGATAGACACCCCAGAATTTAAAAAATTTAGGGCCAGGGAGGGGATGGTTATAATTCTTATTCGGAAACAGCAATTACCACTAAGTATTCCCTTCTCCCCTGTTCAGGATCCACGCACAGCTGGTGCTTCCTACTTAGAAAGGCTATGTCTTCCTGGACCCCAGCAGCTGCCCAGCCTCACAGCCCAACCCTACTCTCTATCCAGGCTCATGATTTAGTAAATCTATATGTTGAAATATGGTTATTCTTGTCTATATAAAAGGAGCAATAAAAATTAGATGAGGCATCTGACATGGGTGGGTGCTAGGATCTAAACCGCTACTTAGGATCTAGAATTTCTTTCCCACCTATTAATCCTTGAAACTCCATACATCTCTTAGGAATTACAGTTCTCTCTCTCTCTCTCTCAATGTCATTACAAAAAAAAATGGAAATAAGAAACATCACACACTGAAAAGAACCAGACCCAAAGTCTATACATCTCAATGAACTTCTATCCAGTTAGAATGCTCATTCTGAAGTTGTGGGGTTTCATATTGAATTTTACACGTTAGCGATTGAATATATTTTTAATACACCTATCTGCCACCAAAAGTTGAAAAGTCCACAACAGAGTTAGAACTAGGAAAAAAATTAGTGTTATATCATATTTAATAACTCATGTTCATTGCTTGTATTGAGTCCTTCCTTGTGCCCTAATACTTATCCCTTCTTGATCTCTTTTCTATGTTATACTGTACCTACACGTGCATTTGTACAAAACTGGCTAGATTATGCATATGAAGGATATAACCTGCAGCTTTTTTTCCCTGGGAGTATGTAACCTTGTTTAATATTATATATTCTAGTTGCATCCATTGTTTAAAGATTTGTGATTACAATTTCTTAGAGCTGAAAGGTATCTATTTGTGTGTGTATATAATTTTAATTATTCATTCATCTATTGCTAAACATCTAAGATAATTATGGTCCCTTGATATAGTGACTAGAGCAGCTATAAACATGGTGGTACAATATATTCATGGTAGGGTACGGAGTTCTCTGAATATATGGCTAGGATAAGGTAGCTGGTTACAAGGTAGTTCTATTTTTAACTTTACTGATCTACCTTTACTCTACTTTTTGTTTCTATTCATTTCTCAAAGCATTTTGTCCAGTGTCAGCTTCAACAAGTATTTCTGGATTAGCTTGTTCGTGTATGCAATAATCTCTCCAAGTGATGTGGCTGGGCAGTAGGCGGCATGAGTTGAATTATCATCACAGTGAGTATTAGGGAATGTCCAAGACTTTCCACAGCAGGATCACTTTAGATGTATTTGCTGAGAACAGGGCTTGTGGTTCTATCAACATCATAGATGGGTTGACTAGGCACAGCTGCAGGTTTGAACCCCAAACTGCCAAAGTCTGATGAAATTAGAATGTTTCATGGCTGTACTCTTCTCCCCATTTCTCTAGGAAACCACACAAGACCCTGTATTTCCAGCAGTGTTACTCAGTTCCTGCACTGTCCACTCTTGAGACAATTGTTTGTCGTTGGGATTCCGGCATGTGTTTGGTGGTTAGAGCCTTTGTGTTAGCAAATGAAAACACAGGGCTCCCAGGTCAATTTGAATTGCACGCAAACAACAGATACCTTCATATAGACTTATTCTTATCATTTTTTATTTCTGTGTGAGTGGAAGTATGCTGAGACCAGAAGAGGGCATCAGATCCTCTTGAGCTAGACCTACAGATGAGCCATGAGCCACAAGATGTGGGTGCTGGGAACCAAACTCAAGTCCTTTGGAAAGGCAGTGAGCCATCTCTCCAGCCCCCATAAATATTATTTTCGTATGCATGTGATGTGTCCCAGGCAGCATTAGCAAGCTGTATCCAGGACCTGTCAGTAGCATGACATTCTCCTCCGTTGTGACAATACTAAATGTCACCAGAGCAGATCAAACAAGCTCTGTTGGATGTCAATGAAAGAGTCACATGACTAACTCACATCTTAAAGAATTTTCATGGGTTTGTTTGTTTGAGACAGGGTCTCACTACCTATATCTGGCTGATCTGGAAGTTGCTATATAGACCAGGTTGGCCTTGAACTCACAGAGATCCACCTGCCTCTGTCTCCCACTGCTTGGACTAAAATTTTAAAAATAGTTCTATTGTCAGGCATAGTGGTGTACTATTTTAATACCAGCCAACAAGAGACAGCTGCAAGAGAGTCTTTGTATCTTTGAGGCTAGCCTGTTCTACATAGCAAGCTCCAGAGACAGCTAGGGATATATAGTAAGACCCTGTCTAAAAATAAGTAAATAGGTAAATAAAAAACAGAAAATTCCATTGTTTATAAACCTGCAGAAAAAGAAGGTATATATAGCATGATGGTAAATATCTATCATTGTTGAACATAGATGATTAATATACAGGGCTCATCCTGCTATCTCTCCAGTGTTATGCATCTTTTGATGGTTTTCATATTTTAAACATTTAAAATAAAATACAACCATCAAACTCAGGGTGGAGATGGTGATAGTCTCACTCAGAGACTTAGAAATCATTCCAGGATCCCCAGAGAGGCAACTGTCACACTTCAGGAAAGGCTGGCCATAACACCCTCTGAAAGGTCACAGTCATGGGTAGACCTTCGCTTGCATGCTTCTAGGGGAAAAGGTGGTCCTTGAGTGTAGCACAGTTAGTCTCAAAAATAAATGGCCAATTAAAGCTTGCTGGACTCAGTGAATGGATGATTGTGAAGTCTGTTCCCGTGGTTTCCAGTTCATCGCCTCAGATTTCCTGTTTTTCTGTCTCTGCCCTGAGGGGTGGACAGTAAATTCACATGGATGTGTCCACAGCCGAAGGATTAATACTACAGAAAACAATCCTTATCCAGGAGCGTACCTGTGGCTGTTCCTTCACTTCTGTGCTGTTTTGTTTCTGCGGTGTGAAGGGTGGATCTAGGAAGTTTCTATACGTGTCTGCCATCACATCTGGCTGGCAGTGGATGTGACCTGAGTTAGTTGGTTATGAAGTTCAGAGGCCTGGTGGAAACCTAACTCTCCCAGGTGTCACTGTTGTGACCTCAGACATGTAGTCCACACTGAGAGTCATTTTGCTCAAGACTCTTTACCAGACACTGTTGAGAACAAAGTTCACAGGTCTGACTTGGGTCTGGAAGAGGAGAGGTGAGTGAGGTGGCCTCAGGTTCCAGAGTGACTCACTAGCTTTGAAGTCAAATAAGCATCTGCTGTGAGCTGTACCAGAATATACTCTTTCCCACTTAGACCTGGAGCCAAGCAAATGCTACCAACTCTTCCCAGACACTCTATCTGGGATACTCTGGGATATTCTGGGATCAGAGTCTGGTACTAAATTAGACACCTCAGTTAAAGACTAAATATACTAGAAGTCTAAATCCATTCCAGGGGGATAGAAAGGCTGTGGCAGGATTACCTTTTGTGTATATAATTAGTTATCCTAAAAGACAGTAATGCAAGGCTTCTTTGTAATGAAAAGGAATTAGTTTGTGCAAAATGCTATTTAAAATTATAAAATCCTTTTCTTCCTTTGCTGGAAGATATGGGCCAAATTCTAGTGAATATCCATAAACCTTTTGAATCTATGTGTTCAGTGTAGCTCCTGAAAAACAATAAGAGACTACATGACTAATTTAAAGATTCAAAACTGCAGAAACAATATTTGAAAGTCTGAAAAATTAGAGCAGCATTTCTGCTCTGCCCCCACAAAATATAAATGCAGAGATCAGGCTTCTACTCTCCACATCTCCAACCTGGAAATAGCTTGCTTGCTTGCTTATAGAATGATGGCAACCCATCACATTATTTTTATACATCATTTTTAGAAATGAGGTGGCCCCAAGAATGGTTTGGGAATGAAGGGATGCGTGGTTGGTGGCTCAGCACCTCTTAAATAGCTTTAGCACCATATGATCCAGGGCCTACACCACATCAAGCCAGTGCAATTGGACCTCTCAAGGCAGAGATGAGGACTTCTTTCATGGATCCTGCAGCTGTTTCCCTGAACAAATGTTTGATAAAAGACTGATTGAAAGGCTTATTTGAGAATAGCAAGGATACAGCCGAAGGAGGGAGGGGGATGAGGGAGATGGTGGGGCGGGGGATAAATAAAAGCAAGTACATCTACAAAAGAGCATAATGAAAACCATTATTCAGAATGCCAATCTAAAAAGTTAATAAAAGGTAAAAATTACATGGAAGACAAGTTGTCTGCTTTAAAATATTGCATGGGAGATTAAATAGTTTAAAATTTTGGAAGGGAAGCTGATTTACTATCTGAAGATTGTAAAGAAAAAATGAAACAGCTAACAAGGCCTAGGCATGCAGCTTAGTGGCAGAGCGCCCATCTCACACAGGCAAGAGCTGAGTTCAATACCCAGTGCAGAAAACAATCTAATGGAATAAAATCTAGAAACTGGATGGAGTGCTGGTGGTTTAGTTGAGTAGGGCAGTGCATGGCTAACATCTAACATGCATGAGGCCCAGGGCTCCATTCCCAGCCTGGTCTTCCCCATAACACACACACACACACACTCATACACATATATACATATGTATGTGTGTGTGTGTGTGTGTGTGTGTGTGTGTGTGTGTGTGTGTGTGTATGCAAATGATCCATAAACAAAGATGTTTGATATCATTCATATTGGAGAAATTAAATTTAAAACCAAACTATCTGTTCGTCCATTTCACTAGCCTCCTAATTGGTCCTCCTCTCTCTACTTCTGCAGACAGGACCATCTCAGAAATGCAAAAGTCTACTTATGTCTTTCCACTGTGAAAAGCTGCCAAGCTTGCCTCGCAGATCCATTTGACATTTATTTCCATATTTAATTTTCTGCAGTCTACTAGAAATCTTTCTGTGGTGATGTACTAAGATGCAACTCCCCATAGCTCTATGTAAAGTTTGTAACGGTAGAACTCATGTTCATTTAGCTGTTTTATTAGTGAATGTTTAGATTGTTACCCTAATTCTACTGAGGTAAATAAGACATTAGTCAACATCCTAGTCATCCCTCCATTTTATGGTGTGAGAATAAAGGGGGGATACCAATAGGTAATTTAAAAGTTGTAAATTACATTTTATTAGTTTTACTTTGTGTGTGTATGTGTGCTTATGTGTGATGTCTTTCTGTACACTGTGAATTATCATTGGATAATAAAGGAACTGTTTTCGGCCTACGGCAAGGCATCTTAGAAGCAGGCCAGATATCAGAGCATTTATAAAGGGGAAGGAGGGTGAAGTCAGAGAGATGATGCAAGATGCTGCTGAGAGAGGGAGATATAAAAGTACAGGTAAGCCATGAACTATGTGGCAAAGCATAGATTAGTAGAAATGGGTTGAGTTAAGATGCAAGAGCTAACTAGCAATAAGCCTGAGCCATAGGCCAAACAGTTTATAATTAAAGGCCAGGCCAGAAACCTCTGGTTGTGTGTGTGTGTGTGTGTGTGTGTGTGTGTGTGTGTGTGTGTGTGTGTGTGTGTGTCAAGTGGGGGTCAGAAGACAATTGAGGGATTTGTTTCCCTCCCCCATGTGAGTCCTGGGACTGAGTTCATATTCTCAGGCTTGGCTGCCAGTACCTTTACCTACTAATCCATCTTGCCAACCCCCAATTGATAATCTGCAAAAGTAATACTTCCAAATTACCTACCAAACTAGCTACCTGGGATACATTCCATGGGTGAGTATAAGAGGACCCATTTCTTATACCTCTGCCAATATGTACATCTATATTCTCTATTCTATTCCATTGATGCATGTATCTATTTATGAAGACTTAGACCTTTCCTGATTTCTGAGGAATTTTGTTCATTTTTAATGTTTCTTTAAATATTATTCTGTCCATTTTTCTACTCGTGGATGGTGGAACTTTTTCCTTTCGCATTTGCCTACATCTTGGTCATATGTACTGCCTCATAGGGGAGTTTTCAACTTGATCATTCAACCTTCAAACTTGTCCTGCAGCAGGATAGATTTTTAATGCCTTTGCCAGAATTTTATAGGCTGTTGGTTTTCATGGTGGATGCTGCATGGAGGCCCGAGTCAGGCCCAGCCCTGCTGTTGTCCTTACCAGGGCTCAGCATGGTTGCATGTCATTACCTGGGAACTATTATGTCAGATAATATTGGAGATCCAGGTTCTGTCAAGCATGTCCTCACATCAAAGAAAAAAAAAAATAAGGCTCACCAAATACTCCAAGACAATTAACCGAAGTCTCCAGATAATTGTATAGGAGATGGAAATTGAGGCAAGACTCGCTGAGCAAGGACACTTCATTCTCTGTCACGTCAGGATTATGCTCACCCTCCAGGAGCTGAAATCTCTCCCCCATCTTTCCTGGCTGGGGTGTGTCTCCTCCAGGACACTCCTTAAGGCAGAAGCTTTAGATAACATTTCTCAGTTGTATCTGGTACCCACTGAACTTGCACTTTGAGACCACCAGTGAAGGCCAAACGCTGGAAGAAGTCATATAGCCAATAGCTGGTCTGCAAATTTGAATTAAATCCTTTCTAAACCACAAATCTGAGGCTTAATGAACTGCCTGGAGAGACTCACTCAGCTAGGGATGACAAACCGGAGATTGTTATCCAGATTTTGCCCTTCTCTCCAGCACATAAAAGATAAACAATGAATGTTCCTGTTTTATTTAAAACAAAAACAAATGCCTGAGACAGAGATTCACCTGCCTTTGCTAGCCAAGTGCTAGATCAAAGCCTATACCACCACACCAGGCCCAAGGTCACCATGTTTCTTTGACAAATTAAAGATTGTTCTATGCTTATCTGCAGAAAGGACTTCAGCAGAAGCTTTCCATGACCTGGTGTCAGAAAAAAATCTTTTTGGAAGTAGAACGAGGCTTTGAGACATTCTAGAACAGTGGTTCTCAACCTTCCTAATGCTGTGACCTTTCACTCACTCCTCACCTTGTGATGACCTCAATCATAGAGTTAGTTTTATTACTACTTCAGAACCATAATTTTGCTGCTGTCACGAATTACAATGTGTTTTTCAAAAGTCTTAGGCGATCCCTGTGGAAAGGTCATTTGACCCCCAAAAGGGTCTCAAACCATAGGTTGAGAAAGACTGCTTTAGAGTATTGCAACATTTTCCATGGCAGAAACCCTAATCTTAGTGCCCGTCCAAAAATTTAAACCATAATGTCACTTTACGATATATATTGTGCATTTCAAATACACATATTTTCAAAGCTATACTAAGTATTCAGAAATATTTTTACAGCAAACTAAAAATCCCAAGTGTGAAAACTGAAGGTGTGTTTACCAACAAATAAATACAATGTTTACTGCCAGCTTATGGGTTCTTTAGTGAAGGCAATCGCCAAATTTGCTTTCTGCTTCTGATCAGTAAACCCAGCTGTTTCCCTCATACTGTAAACATGATCAAAAGCCATGGCTAGAGAGTATATAGGCCCAAGGGTGAAGTGACTACGTTATCCTACTAACTGATCATGTCAAAGGGACTTCTAAGTACTTATGCTTATACACATAAACTGGTGCTGCCCTCAAGCTTGCCCAGGGAAGCTTCTCTTTACAGTGGTCACCAGTTAATACAGTGGCTGATAACTCGTCAAAGAGCTGAGAATAAGTGACTGCTGAACACTCAGCTCTCGGTGGGACATTGTTGACAACACCTAAATCCACGTCTCAGAAAAGCACTGTGGACAGAGGGGTAGAAAGAATTTAGAAGCCACGATATGGGGAAAGGTGCTGTAAAAGAATGTCCATTGCACTCATAAACTCACTTCACTGCAGCTACGTACCTATAGAAGATCAAGACAACATTAGATTAGGCAGACTGACTGAGAAGGGAGGAAGGAAGGGGAGGGAGAGAGGGAGGGAGGATAGCATGAAATGGGGAGTGGCATGTGTGTGGTTGTCTAGAAGAAATAAGAAGGTGGGTTGTGGTGCATATGATCAAACTACTTTTTATATACAAAACTATCAATGAATAAATAAAGGCGACCCTATTTTTTAAAAATACATGTACTTTGGTCCTGGAGCTTCCTTAGGAGGATTGCCACAAAGACAGTAACAATTTGGACTACATGATGAGTTTGGGGCTAGCCTGGGTTACAGTGTAAGACTTTGTCTTTGAAAATAAAGTAAAATGGAACAGAAAAAATGAGAAGGAGAAACGTGTTGTTTAGCATCAACTATCATCTTAACTGATCCTAACACACTCGCGTAACAAAACATACTACTTAAAAAAAAAACAAAAAAAACAAAAAAAAAACCAGTGGGACACTTTTTGGAAAAGATCACCTAGAGACAACTAGTAGTCATAATTAATAAATACATGTAGATGAAAAGGCTTTGAAAGACAGACTTAGGGACCAGGAAGTTTGCTCAGGGAAGAGTTACTCATTCTGGATCAAAGCAGTTGATACCTGATCATGTTAATTTATCTCGAGGGGAAGAAATTCTGAAAGTAAGCTGAATTTGAGCAGACACATCTTCATCTCTCTCATTTACTTATTGTGAGACAGGGTCTCACACAGCTCAGGCTAGCCTTGAACTCACTATGGAGCCAAAGATAATCTTGAGTGTCTGATCCTCTTTCTTCCCTTCACCTCCAGAATGTTGGAATTTGCTCTAGTTATACTTTTCTATTGCTGTGACAAGACATCATAAGCAAGGAACTTATTTTTAAAAGTGTTTAATTTGGGGCTTATAATTCAGAGGGTTAAAGTTCTTCCACCTTTTTGTGGGTACCTAGGATGAACTCAGGTCCTCCTGCCCACACAGCAAACTTTATCTGCTGAGATATTTGCTGGTCCTTTGTGCTAAGTCTTAATTCCTGCTTTGACTGATCTCTTATCTCTGGTATCACCTGCACAGCATCAGTTACCTGCCATCTTCCCTAAAGTTGATCAATAGACTATACTCTCTGTTAGGGGCTGTTGGATGACTGGGGAAATCTTTGCTTTGTTTCTCTAGATGGCTGTCAGGGAATCTCTAGTACCTTGTGGCTATAGCCAGTCACATGACACATGGCCTGTTCTAATCTGATCTCTCCAGCTACAATTCCTATCTAGAGGATGACCTTTGTCACTGTTTGGTCCCAGGGCAGAAGGAGGGGCACCTGTGGAGGCAGAAGGATGAGCTGCCTGCTTCTCATGCAGCAATACCCTCAAGCACCTACGTGTTAAGGGGCCAGACTCATTGCTGCTTTAGGGGATACAGCAATCTTGGCATCTATCACTATTTTAGTGACATCATTCTGTGCAAATTTTAGATGCCATTTCCTGTCCTCAGATCAGCTGTGTCTATACTTCACACATAGGATTTAGCCCAGTTTCTAATTTCATTAAAGTTAACACTTCTTTCTTAGGGCTACTAATGGAGGTCCTTGCAATACCCTCAGCCCATCATCCTGACACAGAATGAGGTTCCCTTGTCTGTCAAACTGCCAAGTAACTAAACCTTCCAGACTGTGGCCTTCAGCCCCAACTATACTGTGAAATCATTTGAGCAGTTTTTAGACACACATTGACATACGATAGATATTTTGATTGATTTAAAAAAAAAAAAAAGAATCAGTATGCATTGCTATGGTTGGTTCATTCTGAAAGTTTCTCAGCTTTTGTGAATTTCTACTTAAAACAGCAGAGCTGATGACCTCAGGGAGATTAACACAGGCAGCATCACCAGCTGGAATTTTTATCACCAAAGCCTCTGGCCTCTTCCTCACACTTCCCTCCCACTCATACATAATAAAGCGATGGATAGCTTATCATTATTTCATCATTAGTCACCACCGTGGATAATTAACATTTTTATTATATCTGTGTTGCTCATCAAATACCACTCTGGTTACAGATTTTTCAAAGTTTTCTTAAGTAAGCAGCTTTTCCTATGTTACCAGGCCTTGTTCTGATGGGTAGAATTCCCTGACATCTCTGTTATACTTAATATCAGCTAATGATGCTCATTTCCAGTGTGTAGGTTGTGAAACCAATCTGTAATAAAAGAACAATGTACAAATATCCCTTGGTATCCATCGGGTGTTGGTTCTGAGAGCCTTTTCGGACACACAGTTCTATGATGTTTAAACACCTTATATAAAATAGTGTGTAGTATTTATATACATTGAATTATCTTTGGATTACTTTTGGGAACCCAGTACAATGTCAGTGATATCTATGTAAACACTTGTTCAAGGGAAATGTATACATGTGTAAACACAATGAATTTGTGAAACATTTTTTAAACTACATTTGCTCAAATCCATGGAGGTAGGTTAGGGATACAGAGGATTAATTCTTTTTTATGCTTTATAATCCTCAGTACATTTTGTTTTGTTCTAAGTAAAGATCAAGAGAAAGCTAACTAAGTGGATTCTAAAGATGAATTGACTTTAAGGATGACACTACTAATGAGCCAGCTTAAATTTGTATTAGTTGCTTACATAAAGATCTATAAATTGAAAGGGAAATGTGTTTATCGGTAGTACCAGGATGTAGTTATTGTCTATGAGGCCTACAGCCAGGACCTATGTCATTGTCTCATGAGATTCTCGTGCACTTTTGTAATAAATCATCTAGCTTCTTCCAAACTTACAGTAGCCCTTTCTCCAGAAATGGGTAGGAAAATACCAGCCTTCAGGCCAAATGGTAATTGTGTTAGGATGAAGTACAGGTGGAGAGTCAACATTGTAAAGAAGGAAAGAAGGCTGTATAGGGGGACTTGACTATTGTTCACAGCAACACTGAAAAAATACTATGGTCCAAACATAGACATCCAAAAAAATAAAATGAAAATTAGTATAGGTGATGGAGTACTAGAAAGGGACTTGGTTTATCCATAGGTGGTCAGGGTTCATGGTTCGTGAACAGGGTACCAGTCCACCTCAACACGGGCTGTGGAGACCTATCCCAAATTCTCTGTTTTAGACAGTTTGGTCTGGTATCAAAAGTACATAAGATCACGTGGCTCCTAAACAACAGAGCAGGGTGACAGTGTGGTGGGATTTTGCTGAAGGTCTGGTTCTGAGCTACAGGCTTCAAACTTATTGTGTCCTTACACAGTAGAGGGCATCAGCCAATTCAGTGTTCTGTGCTCTTAGGGGTACTAACCCACCCATGCAGGAGACTTCTCTCACAACCAACCTAACCTTTCTAGTCCCAAATCTTCTGGGAATTTCAACATCTATTCTTTTTATGATGGACAACCAGTCCCTAACACCCACCAAGTCAGTGGTGGATGCCTGAGGCCCACCATACTGTGACTCTGTTAGTCAGAAAGAGTCACAGAGTGGAGGAGATGAGGAGGAAGGGATGTGAACTGGAAAGACTCTCTGGGTAGGAGATGGCAAAGTGGTACTTTGGCAGGACATGGGATGTGGGGTGGCATAAATTAGTAGACACAGTTTAGAACTAAGAAAATAAACAAAGTTAGAAAATACTGGAGTGTAGGCGGAGTTTACCCACAAGAACACCAATATTAGAAAAATATTTATTAGAATATAATCCAGAACTCACGGTACAGGTAACCAAGTACAGTAGGGACCGAAGTCTGCAGAAGGGGTCCTTCCTCCAGCAGCCAGGAACCAGGAAGAGAGCCCCCCAGCGTCCCAGCAGCCCCTTATCAAAGGGGTTGGCCACACCCCCTCCAGGAGCCCGGGACCCTGGATAAGCTTCTTTGGACCTTATCAGCTGACACCTGAATCCCACAACACTGGAGAGTTGACAGGCAATAGGAGAAAAGGGAACAGATCCACATTAGAGAAAAAGTTCTAGGTCTAACTTAATATTTTTTATTTCTCCTTGATAAGAACCACTTACACAAATGGATGTGCATACTCATGTGTGTGTGTGTGTGTGTGTGGTCTCCAAAGATTTTCTCTTACCACATGTCATTCTTAGAAGCCACTGTGTTTTGCTGTACTGGAATTTTGTAATTTTCATAAAGAACCACTTACACTTGTCCACATAATACTTCTTGGGAGAGTTGGTCACTCAGTGTCCTGGTGTCTCTGCTGTGCATTGCCTCAAGTTTGCTCAAACCCTCAAGGCTGCGATAATCTAAGTACATACATCACATGCATTTTCTGGGGGTCATGTGATCCCCCTTCAGTGACTCAAACTGAATATTCAGAATTTATCATTGGTCCTGCAGTCAGCATCAGCTACTTCCTAAGAGCTCATGTGATTGTCATGGAAACACTTATACAAGCGTTCATCGGCCCTAAACACATGCTCTAGAAGGATAAGAATCCCAAACATGTTTCACCCAGTTTTGAACTCATCTAGTGAGCTAGTGTTCACTTAGGGAGCTACATGTTGGCACAGTTTATCAGGAAGTCAGGCCACAAATATGTGACTGCTTACTGTTCAGACTCTGGTGCAATCCCCTTGGCTCCAATGCTCCCAAAGATACCAGATACAGGTTTATCTGAGGAAAACCACCTCTGAGCTAAGCCAGCTCACCAGGCTCACACACTCAGTCTAGCTCATCAGTTCAACAGTAACTGAATGGAGCCTCACTGAGACTTTGGGCCAATGGGTCAAATTCTCCCTAGCAATGAACTTGATGAATCGCTATTGTGTTTGGCCTGCCTTGGCTACATTCACCACCTATTTTAAAAGCACATGACTCTGACTCAGAGAAAGAGAGAGAGAGAGAGAGAGAGAGAGAGAGAGAGAGAGAGAGAGAGAGAGAGAGAGAGAGAGAGAGAGAGAGAGAGAGAGAATGCAAAGACAGCAAAGAGGCTTTAAAGCATGCCACACACCCATTCCCTTGGGCAAGATCCCTGAAACACTCAAATGTCCCAGGGTTCAAGGTAAGGATCCATTTCTCTGTTGCCATCAATAAACAGATCTAACAAACACAATCATCAAGATTGGGAAGGCAAGCAAAAATTTGCAAATATTAAAATATCTCCAAAGCATGCAGGTTATCCATTATTTGAGCAAAAGTGTGGGTGCAAAACTAAAAGTCAAGTCATTTATAGCTTGATGTCTTCTACGGTATAGTTAGCTATGCCCAGATGCTGTGGGTGGGAAGGAGCCTGCGAGAAGAAAGACTCAGTAGAACTCCTGAGACTGTCAAAAAGGCATGGGAAGGCTTCATTAAAGGCATTCTGTAGAGCTTTGGGTAATATCATGGACACAGGCAAATCCCCCTACACACTATCTATTCTATTTTTCTCAATTGAGGTTCCCTCTTTCCGGAAGACTCTAACTGTGCCAAATTGGCAAGTAATCAATCAATCAATCAATCAATCAATCAACCAGGACAAGCAATAAAGCCAGAAACCCCTCACCCTGGCACAAATGCATTGTGTATGGTATGGGTACAGTAGAGACATGGGAGAAGGCTCACTCTAAAAGCCTTTTAAATAGTCTGAAATTGCTAAAGAACCAGAGCTCCAAAGAGACAAGGAATGGAAACCCCTTAGAAGCCCTCCACAGGCACAGCATGGACCCTTCCCATGGTTCTGATCAGCAGAGTCTCTACGCATACACAGGAAACATTAAGACCTGAAATGGAAAGTCACAGAGCCTGGGAGCTGCGGGGGAGGGGGGGCTGAGGACACTGGGACACTTCCATGAACTTATGAAAAGGAATTCTTTGTCCAGTAAGTCCCTGTGAATCTGCTAGAGGTTGGTCATTTATTACGAGCACCAAGTGAATGTCGAACAGATCCATTGCTGCTCCAGATGGAACTTTCAGGAACTAAACTCATGCATATTCTAGAAGCCTGAAAAACCTCTATGTACCTGAATTCTGCTTTTATGCTCTTGGTGTGTTTCCATTTAAACAACTACAGTTTCTGTGTAGCCTTCTCAAAAAGGCCCAGTCATTTAAAAATGCAAAACAATACAGTTCTTAGATGCTGTCAACCATTTCAAATTTAAACCCTGTAAGCCAAGCAAATGTACTGTGTACTGATATGTCGTCCTGTTTGTGGCCAGTTTGAAACATCAAGTGCCTTATTGTGGACATATTCCACACATCTGTTTCCTTATGATCCTCAACCCATTGGCAAGTTCTATCATTTCTGAGTCCTGAATTTCGCAAGAATAATACTGTGGGTTTCCTGTTTGTTTAGAGACCACCCTGGTCCACTGTGGGAAGGATTGCTATTTCTTCCTTGACATTGTAATCAAATGAGGAAGTGTGGATGATATACTGAGAGTCTTCTGCCAGCAGGCAGGTTTCTTGTATATGTCTTGAGTTGAAAGGGAGAGGATTTATCTTGCCCAAACTTTGAGCCTTTCTAAGCAAAAATTGAGTAGCCATGATAAATGCTGTGTGACAACACCCACATTGCATAAAGTGGTAATGTAACTCTGACAGGAACCGTGATTGGCACGGTCCCTGACAGGCTCTTCTCAGTCAGTTTTTTTGGAAGACAGACAAAGGCAGGTCTCCCCTAAGTTTTCTTGTCTCTGGGATGCTGTTAAATGGGACAATCCTCCAGGTCAAACTGAGGCCATCTTCAGGAGTCCAGCTGGGCCTGATCCCATAGGTTGGCTTGCTAACTGCTGACCATCCTCATTGGAAGTCAGGGTCAGGGGGATGTCATGGGATCCTCATCTGAGTATCTAGCCACTCCTCCCAACCAATTGTATGCAATTCAATTCTGTTCCAATTACATGTGCCCTCAATGTCTCTGGGAGATGATAATGGTTACAGCAGGGAAGGGTGAATGGAGGGAGTTCCCAACATAGCCATGGGGAAGCCATCATTACTGCTCGCCACAGGTCTTCCAGGGTGGCTACTTCCAAGTTACCTATGCTCCTGTCCATATCCCAGCACCCATTGCTCTGTAAATAAACTCATTGCTTACCCTGGGTGAGGTATGGTAGAATTGTACCCCACTTTGTCATTGGAGCCTTGGAAGAAAGGGTAGAGGTTTCTGCCTCCCCTGGAAAGAAATTTCAGCAATAGATGATCTCTGTTTTCACACTATGCCACCTCCTCCTTAGTAATATTTATTTTAAAAACAGGTCTATAATAAAAGTTACATAATGTTTTATCAGTAAGAACTAGTAGTCCCCAGTTTCCGATGTGAGCTAAGTGCCTCATAGAGTTCCAGTGGGGAGGAGGGCATAGGCAGGCTGCTACTCTTTGGGACTGACCATCTGCTCAGGTAACTCATACTCAGACCCAGCATCTAACATGCATTTTTTTATTCCTTTGAATGACAGTGCTTTTCAGCCTTGCTATGATCTCATGTCACAGAGCTCATTGCTGTTATGGCACCACTGTTTTTTGAAGCTCTGTCTACCTACCCATAGGAACAGAGGAACCCGGCTGTGACCTGGAGTCAGGAAGCTGAAGCATTGACCTTGCCTTACCAGTTGCTGTGAAACATCCAGATTATTGACCCGTATAACAGGCAAAAACGAAACAAAAAATATCTTGGGGTGATCCTGTAACCTCTCAGGAGAGAAATTCAGAAGTCCTTTAAAAACTTTCATTTGGCACCTAGGCCAGGAATTTTCTCAAGCCTGGAAAATATGCATATATGTACCGTAGTTCAAATCCCTTTGCAAGTCAAGCACATGTGATAATCCCAAGATACCCAAGTACCAGAGTAAGCCTTAAGTTTCCATCGTATCAAGCAAGGATCATGCAGTATATTGATAGTCACCCCCCCCAATATGACATACTTCTTGCTTTTATTTATTTCTGGAAAAAATTGAACTGTGACATCTTTGCTGAAACAGGATATTTTGTTCTCTGCTAGGCTTCTCCCTGCCCCTGAGGACATTTTTTTTTTTTTTTTGCTTTGCTTTTTTTTGTATCCCCTTCCAGCCCACCACCTAGTCTGAAGACCTAGACTATCTGGTCTTGACTTAAATAGTCACAGAAGCAGTTATGGGCACATGCTCTTGGTTAAATCAATGACAAGCAGCCCTGAAGTTGTTGAAAGAGGTGTCTGGGGATGATGAGCTGGTAGATAGACGAATTGATAGCCATCTTTTAAAAAATATTTATTTTTAATGTGCATATCTGCACGTATATGTACCCCATGTATGCCTGGTACCTATGGGGGCCAGAAGAAGGTGTCAGATATCCTAGATCTGGAGTTACAGGTGTTTGTGAGCTGCCTGCTATGGATGCTGGGAACTGAACCCAGATTGTCTGCAAGAGCAGCGCCCACGTTCCTTGGTAGCCATCTTTGCCTCCTTGATAGAATGTCTGATTAAGGATGAAAGTGGCATCTTAAACAGCAAGCCTGAGAGGAAGAGTACCCTTCATGCACTGGTGAAATTCTGGCTCAGGCTGTGCCTGCAACTGGCTATGGAATCTCCCAGGTACTGAATCCATGAATCTGCCAACTTGACTTAGGCACATATTTCATAAGCAGTACCCCTGACCTCATAACAAATCTCCATGTTTCTCATTACCCTTCATGTCTTACACTTGATTAGCTCACATTGATCTCTGTGAGAATACATTCCTAATACTGATTGGTACTCATTAGTCTGTGTAAACATCCATCCTGCAGCAACCTAGAATATGCCATTGTGTAGACAGGAGTTCTCTTGATCATCTAATAGCATCCTTTGTGGGTCATAGATTGTCAATGTTTAGACTTATCATTAAAGCACAGAGCTACCAATTGAAGTCTCCTCTCCTGGAAATGACTGTTCTAAAATCCAAGGCCAAATGAGCTTCTCCTGTGAGTTCACAAAGCCCCTTCTGCCATCTGCTATGGCACAGGCTGGCATGCTGTGCCCTTCCTCCTACTGTGGCTCCATTCTGCTTCCTTAGGCAGCGATGTGCTACAGGACAAGTCAAAATAAACCTTTGCCTCCATATGAAGCCTGAGTAAAGAACCCCCTGATCATATGCCAGCTCCTGTCAGAGCACATGTCCTCATTCATCTGCAAGACACAAACAACCTGGGTCCAACTACCTGAAGGGTTCTCAGGACACTGTGTTCTGACGGATGACAGCATCCAGCCCAGAGCTGGCAAAGACTCCTGAGCTGATTTAGTCCTTCCTAGAAGATACTCTCCTGATCCCTTGAGCGAGCCCTGGGAAGACTGGGTTTTTAAAAACCGAACATTATGCTTTTATATGAAAGGAGTCAGGGAGGAAGGATGGAGGAAAGGTGAAAGAGAGAGAGAACAGGGAGGGAGGGCTGGAGGGGAGCCAACATTACCCTTAGTGTAACTATTTAAAATCTCTATTAATGGAAGGCAGACCTGCCTTAAAATACTTAAAGAGACTGCAACGAAGTACAGATTCTTTGTGCTGTTAATTGATGCAATTAGACCATGCAGAAAGATGTGTTACTAGAAATATTTCCAGTACAAACACAGAGAAATAAATTATACACACACACACACATACGTGTGTGTGTGTGTGTGTGTATGTGTGTGTGTGTGGTCACAAATGCCTCTTTCCAGGCTTTCTTTCCCTTTAACAGGGTTGTTTCCTTTCACATACAAAAGTAAGAGTGTGTGTGTGTGTGTGTGTGTGTGTGTGTGTGTGTGTGTGTGTGTGTGTGTCTTCATGTATGTGTATATATGCTCGTTATCATTATCCACAGGGAGTTGATGTCAGATACCAAAGTCTCCAATGCTAAGCTCCTTGCTTAAAATGGCATGGTTTTTTCATGTAATCTATGCCAACCTCCCTTCTTCTGTCACCACCTCCAGTCTCTGTACAAAGCTGAACACTGTAAATACTTGTTAGACTAACTCCTGAGGAAATAATGACAGTCTGCACATGTTCAGTACAGGCATGATTTTATTTTTAAGATTTTTTAATCTGCAGTTGGCTGAATGCAGACACCTACCCTATACATACACACACACACACACACACACACACACACACACACACACACACATACACACACACACACACACATTGTGCTGTGTATACATGCATGTAGTCCTTTGAAGTCTGCTTTTTTGATTAATGGGGCTCTTCCATGGCAACACATACAGAGCGCATTCTCTCAACGGCTGCCTTTTATTTCCCTAAATAGCTAATCCATATAAGCTCAGGTAGCTATGTGGGTTGTTTAAAGTACTCAGTATTATAAATGATAATATCTCATGTGGGTATTTGTAGAATGAAGTCTTAACTCTGGGACTGGTGAGTTCATGGCTCTGTCTAGTTTGATTTTTGATGATAGATAATACCAAATCCATAATGCCTCATTAACAATACCAGTTAGGAATGATGCTTCATAATTGCAATTCCAGCATTCTAGAGGCTAAGGCAGGAAGCCTACCTCCAGTCTCAAATCTAGGTCCAGTGAAGGATATACACAGAGAGACTCTGTTACACACAAACCAACCCCAAAAGAATGAACCGTCATTATCTTATCAACAATAATAACTTCTTTGAATATAATCAGAAACATGAAGCAGTTTTGGCTTAATGACATTTCTTGTTTGGTAAAATGAGTCCAGAGGTAGGCAGTCAAGATGCATCAGTGATCGTAAGGAACACCAGCGCCAGACGTGGAGCTTCCACTTTTAAGGTCACCTCAGGGCCCATCATGGTTACTGAATCTCTAAGCCTCACATCTGCACTCTGGGCAGCAGGAAGGGGGTGGGAGAGAAGAGGGATGAACACCTTACAGTCAGCTGACCCTGATGATCCTTGCAGGGGGCCAATATAACACGCCTTACACCTCATTGGCTATAGCCAAACCTCATAAAGGAGTTTGGGAAATGTAGTCTTTGAGAAGCATGGAGACCTGAGAAAGCAGTCTTTACTACTAAGAGGAGAGAGAAGGTAAGTAGTCTTTCAACACTATCACTTGTTCAGATAAATTCCCAAATGTGGTTTGCTTCAGATTTGTAGCAGAAAGAATGAGACAGGAATAAATATATATATTTAATACAAATATAAAATCTCCCTAACTCCAAAACTCATGACTATATATGCTTTCTGTTACATGCACATCTGTAGGCCTTCGGTCTCATATAATATGAATGTTAATCTATATGAGCCTATGTGTGGCTTGGAAAGTTTTTGGTATGTGCAACCAGCAGTTCACACACACATACACACACATACAAACTCCATATGCAAAGAGCCCTTTAACTACATCACCCAGTTTAACAAGTGTCAAACTTAGAACCAGTTTTATTTCTACTAATACTTTTTCATTTCCCTGCATTTTTCTATCCCATTTCATATCCCGAAAGGACAGGTTTTTTAAAAAATCACCACAATATCATTATCACGTGTAATATAATTCCTTCATACAAGAAGATAATCTCAATTTCCCAAGTCTGCTTGAATCAAGGATTCAAATAAAATCCATTGTAGATGAAGCCTGGCACAGCTGCAGCCATCAGGACTTAAAACCACCATTCAGCCCTATAACAACATGGTTCCCTTCTAGTTTCCCACTGGGGTGGTATATGAAGCTTCGTGACTATGCCTGATTCCTTGCTATTTGTTTTTAAACCAGTCACTAAAATGCAGTGACTTCTGTCTTCACACATGCATATGCTCTCCTTCTCAGAAAGTCGAGACTTCACCTGGTCACACTGCTACACAAGGCTTTGCTGCCATCAAATAAACTGGGCTCCTAAACTTCTCTGCCTCTCTTGGGTCTCTGGACAGCTTGGCATCAATCCTTACACACTGGACATATCTTTACATTGCAGTTGAAAGCCATAAGTCTCATAAACACAGTAGAGGTTGAAACTCCATCTATTGCTTTCTTACAACTAAAATAAATGTTATGGAAAATTTCAACCACACCACAAAAACCTACATGCTGTTGAATTTATAACCAATGGTCTAACTAGCGCCCAAACCTACCCTTTCTTCCGCATCTATACTCTGCCCCCTTCACACTCCACCAACATCTTTTTGTGAACCAGTGCAGTGTTTTCCCAATAGGCATCTTGACCACCCATCCATCCTCCACCTGGCATAAGTCTAAAATGGGTAGGCTTCACCTTCCACTGAATCAGGGATGGTAGGTGGTGGTTAATGGCACAGAATTTGTGGCATTTAATTTTTGTGCTGTTCAAACATTATCTCTGAAGGAAATTTCCAGCTGTGAGTTTCAGAAATAGTCAGTGTTCACCTGAACAGATATATTGTATGTCAATGGATCTGGCAGAGCATTTAGGTGACAGCATCCCCTGCCCATTGTATAAAGAGAGTCAGTCATAGCCCAGACACCTGCATTTTGCCAATATTCAGATTTTAGGGATGTCTTCAGGATGGGGCTCTCAGCAAGGTATCTGGTGTATGCTCTGCAACTCCATACACATGTTATGCGAGAGTGTGTTCCAGATTTGGTTCTTGTTCATGACCTGAGGGTCTGCTTCCAGTAGGCCTTGGCTACTCTTTGTTATTGGGTTTTGTTTGTTTGTTTTATCTTAGATCCTTAGGACAAAGTTTGAGGCTTTGAAATACCCAGTTTCAGAATTGTCATTTCCAACAGACCTCACTCACCTCACTGACCACACACTCTCTGTCATCATCACAACTAAGGCACAGGAGTTCAACTCACTCATCCTTAAATGACTACATTCAGTTATACCACATATCCTACCTCTTTCTGTACTAAAAGAGCTAACTACCCAATGAGTGGGACAGCAAATCAGATCCCTACATGCAAATCAGATCCCTACATGCAAATGAGATCAGTACATGTATATCAGATCAGTCTCTTGCAGTGGCCATGCTCTTTGAGTTCTTGCTGATGACATAATAAATTCCTCAAGATGGTAAATGATCAGAATTTTCTATACTTCTTAACATAGAGCATGAACCTAAACTTAAGTTTAGGTGGTTCATCAAGCTTACTAGATAAATTACACTTTTAAAATCCAAGGTTTTGATCTCCGTAGCAGCCAAAGGCGGACATGACAGTGGGGATTCAGTTACATTTCTATCTAGCTCACTCCCTTTGATCTCTGATCCTAGGTCCAAAGTTCCGGGCTCTCCTGCACAGTCTTCTCCATAGGTATCCATGTCTCTTTTCTCTTCAGTGGAGAAAATGAATATGTTCCCAGTGGCTACCCTTTGCTTGAACTTTCTGCCTTCCAGAAATAGAGCATGGCTCATCCTGTGGACTGTAAAATGCCCTGTCAGGGAGGGGCAATCTGGTGTGTTACAGTTTTACATAAGATCTTAACCATGAAAAGCAGCATGCAGCAGAAGGCACACGACTCATAAGGGTCTCTACATCTTCCCAGCCCTGTTGGCACTGAGCTCCTCAAAGTGGCTCAGAGTGGGTTATTCAATCTCTTTATTTTTATTGCAGTCTGGTTACTGTGAAGGAACTGTAGCTGAAATCTCAGACTAGGAAGTCATTTTTGAAAAGTAGTTCGCACCATGGGCCATTGGATGTCAGTTACTTAGGTGCAGAATCTTTGAACTGAAGAAGACCTTAGGCTAAAGCACCCCAGTTGCATCACTGGTTAAAGGATGCTGTCATAAGCATCTAATAGAGATGTCCACCTCTGGGTCTCACATGGATTCAGGAAGGAAGGGACTGGAGAAATGGAAGAACATACTTCTACTCAGTTCTAAGTCTTCTCCAAGAGGTCCAGTGTATTGACAACCCTGAATGACGTGTGGAGTATGTAGTTGTTTATCCACACCATTCCTCATGCTCACTTCCATGGAAAATGAGAGGAAATAGAGCTGAGATTTTAAAAAAGGTGCCGTTTCTGGTAAATATAGATGACAATAAAAAATTCGGTGAGCTGACAAAATATTTTCCCCAAAGAACATAACCAGTTCTATACTTTAATTATTTATTCAGGCCATCTTTAATCTGTTATTTTAAAATGTTAAGAAGGAAATGGTTATCATCATAGCCATCCAATCACAGCTCAAGCCAAAGGGACCTTATTGAAGGGAACCACCCTTCCTTCCACGGGCACAGGTAACAGAGCTGGGAACGAGATGCTCTCTGGAGCCAGTAACAAGGGGCCAAACAGTGTCAGCATCAACTTCTTTGGGCAAGCTTGGTCACTAAGCAATTTTAAGTGTATATGTTCTCCTACATGTGAAAATGCACCCTCAGTTTGTTGGGGGTGTCTCTGCAGGTATCACAGCCCTCAAGGAAACAAACCATAAATGTGAGAATAAAACCATTGCCCAACTGAACTTGGTCAGTCAGACTGGATCAAAACTTCCAGACTCTAGAACTAGAAAATCTGGAGAATTCTAGAATCTCTAGAGTCTGACTACGCTTAATTTTCTTACGTATTTAAACACAGTAAAACTTTGGGGGAAATGTCTCTCCATGTGATAATTGTTATAACAAAGCTCCAGGGATGGCCACATCAAAATTCTTGGCAAATCCCCAGTTATAGCGAAGTTCCTGAGACTTTTATCATAAGAATGAGCTCTATTGACTGTGAAACACTGTTAAGACTAGAGCAGTTCTCAATCTGTGGGTCTCAACCCCTCCGGGGTTGTATATCCTGTATATCAGATAACTTAGATTACAATTCATAACAATAGCAAAGTGCAGTTATGAAGTATTAATGAAGTCATTTATGGTTGGTGGTCACCACAACATGAGGAACCGTATTAAACCTTTAGGGTCACAGTGTTAGGAAAGTTGAGAAGCACTGACCTAGAGGAAGGATTTGTAATAAGCATAAAAACGGATTTTACTAATGAAGGATGCAAAGTGCTTGGGGGCCTCTTTCATAAGGATGAGTTCTGTTCACAAAGCCCACAGTTAGGGCCTGAACGTTCTTAGGATCTAGGGAAACTCAGGTGGAGGCTGGCTCCTAATAGGATCGCAGACAATCACCAGGTTGACCAGTTTCTTTCCAGCATTCTAGATGACCAGGTATCATTCTTCCTTCCATTGAAGAAAGGAGGTCTGCCTGCTTAAAAATCCTGTTTTCTCTCACACGTTCTCAAAGCTGTGCTTCCTACACTGACCCAAGGATAGGATCTAGATACATAAATCCAGGTTGCCTTTCAAAACCATTTCAGAAACAGAGGGGCCATGGATTTATTAAAAAAAAAAAAAAAAAAAAAGGACAAACAGGGTGGGAATCAGTAATATGTAGATAAATAAATATCCCATGACAATGTTGCATAGAGAGGGTGTTCTGATGGGTCTATTTTCTATGGTACAAATGCTGTGCCCAGAGGCCAGACCCCCAAAAAGACCACCAAGAGACTGGTCTGATGCAACAGCAAAGAGTCTCTTTAATGACAAGCTTGCTTGGGTCACTCTGTCCAACATAGTAGTGGAGTAGGAGCAACCCTGAGCAGCAGGAGACAAGGGTTTTTATTGGGGGTAAGGCTCTAGGCGCTTCAGAGCTGTGGGATTACAGTCCTGGGATTGGTTCAAGATTGGGCTATGGCATACCTGTTATGAACTCATTGGCTGCTTTAAATTCTAGGGATGGTTCAATATTTAGCAGTGGTCATTACCTATATCAACTGCTCAGCAGGTGTACCTGGAGACTATCTATCCCTTTCCCAGGAAGGGAATGTTTGGAATGTCAGGTATTTTCCCTTGGGTGCTTGCTCCTCCCTGGATGGTGTCTGCCCTTGAGCCCTTTGGGCCCTTCCTGGTACCACCAGGTGCTGCCAGCCGAAGTCTGTTGCCTGTCTGTCTTTCATTAACCCTGTCCTGGCAGTTGTGTGGGCAAGCTGCTCTGGGCTCTACAACAAATACATTTGCAAACTTACTAATTTAATCTCATAGTATGTGGAATTTGGGAGAGTGAACACCACTCACTAGCTCTTAAGCACATATGAGACAAGACAAGGTAACATGAGCACGGCACACATCTTACATGGCCTAGAACAGGACAGAAGGACTCCAAAAGAAAAATACCACTTATTCTCACTAAAAAAACTACTGACTTTGAAAAACCAACAAATGGACAACAAAAACCATTGTGTATGTGTGTGTGTGTGTGTGTGTGTGTGTGTGTGTGTGTGTGTGTGAACTTTTTCTTATGAGATAAACATCTGCTCACCTCAGAAAGGAAATAGAGGCCAGAGCAGATCAATAATTCTACCAAACTCCAACTTGGCAAATCAGAGAGCATATTAGAGTTTCTTAGAGAAGTGTGGGTGAGGTGTTACTCACAGGAACATGTGTAAGGGCTTGTCAACAGCAGGGACAGCTTTACCACAGAGAAGCCCACCCATCCTGAGGTGGGAATCACCAAAGTTGCAACTCGGAACTCTACGCACAACTTGCAAGCTTCTGGACAGGTTGGGGAGTCTTTTCTCCAGGCATCTGGCCCTGGTCAAAATGCCCTTTCTTCATAAGTCATTGTTGTTCACATAACCCTGAGGAAGAAGCAGGCTTGTGAATCTGGTAAATTCCATGGTCTTCCTGAGATTTTTGAGTTGGAATCTGCCTGAGTTTTAATGGGCCCTCCAGAATGGATTATTTCAAAAATGTCCTGAGGTTTAACAAATCTCACCTCAGGGTAGAAAGTTCCAACTTAGAAGAATTGTTACACGTATGTATGTATGCTGTGTATACATGTGTGTTTGTACATGCACCTTTATGTAGGGGCCAGGGGACAGCCTTGGGTGTCAGCTTGAGGTACACTATTGATACCATTGGCCTGGAGCTCATCAATTAGGCTAGATCGGCTGACCATACTGTTTTCATCTAGTATGCTAGTATGTGTGCTCCCATGCCTTGGAGTTTTACGTAGGTTCTAAGACTCAAACTTAGGTCTTTGTGCTTGTGATGCCAGCAATTTGCTAGGTGAACTATCCCTTCAGCCTCCATCTTATTTACTTTTTATCCTAGTCTTAAAAAAAAAGAGGGAGTCTGGGGCTTTGGGGGAATTTCTTATTGTATCTTTGTCTCTCTGTGCCCAGGAATGCCCTGATTCATGAAACTTTGTAATCCTGTCAAAGTCCAAACCATGTTGGGCTGCCTTGATCCAAATCTTTGTACCTTAGAGATAACAGCACAGGGATTAGAGTGGTATCTAGAATCCAAACAAAATGGGCTCAGAGTCCATCTGCCCTGAGGACAGATTGGGTAACTGAAGTTCCATCATGAATTTCTTCTCTATATGTGATTAAATGATAGTTTAATAGGCTCATAGGTAGACAAAAAGGTTAAATAGCAAACATGCATATAACATTCAGCACAGTCTCTGGCAAGCACCCAGTGCTCCATAATAGTGTCCATGAATGCCATTATTCCATCAGCTGAACTGCACCCAGTTAGTATACTGAACCCATTCTTGACTAGTTAAAGGCCTCTGCTTCCTCTGCAGGGTGCGTAGCTCACCCAGTGTCTCAGCAGATCTGAGTGGCCCAGAGAAGGACATCACCCACTGGCCCCCGTGGTCCCATAGCAAAGAGCTTTCTACTTAAAAAGAAATGTACTGCAACAGAGAAGCTGGGGGGATGGTTCAATGTGGAGAGGGCTTGCTGAACAAGCACAAGGACCTGAGTTTAGACATTCAGAACTCACATAAAAGTTTGGCATGGAGGCACATGTCTATAATCCCAGAACTTGGTGGAAAGCATATAGATCCTAGGGGTGATGACCAGTCAGTTTAGCTGATAAGGTGAGCTCCAGGTTCAGTTAAAGGCTATATCACATCACACACACACACACATACACACAAAATCATATAGAGAAAGATATCAACAATGACTTCTGGTTATACACAGACACACATAGCCCCTGACACACACATAAACATAAATATCCCCTCACTGCCCATACAATAGTAAGGGAGAAGGAAGGGAATCAGCAGAAATTTCTAGTAGAAAAAAACCATCCATCAGCAAACAGGGTGCCTTTGGAAGTGGAAGGTGGATGCCATCTCGAGGACCAGAAGTATGAACAAGCCGGAAGCACGGGTAGGCAGGAGCTCTTCCCCGTGTCCTCTGGCACTCTTGTCTTGGACTTAGCCTCCTCATCCATCATCTAAACTTCACCTGGATGTCCAGATTCTCTCTACCTTCTTCTTGTGCTAAAATCCTCCAGCCCTTGCTTTCATCCTACGTCCTGGACAGGCACAGGAACAGCTGTCAGAGCTGATTGCAAGCCTGTTTCCTTGTCACAGTTTTGCTTCCATATGCATTTGGTCCTTATCAAATATTTCAAAGTGGGGCTGACCCTACTACCTTCACTGTACACTCACATAGGGATAGTGTTCCATAAAGGTGAGTGACCAACCAGAAGTCTGGCAGTTTCCTGGCATTGAAGGTCTGCCCTTGGGTTTAGGTCCCCTCCCTCCCCCCAGCCCCCAGCCTGCCTTTCATTACACCAGGGTTCTGACTAAAAGCCAGCTTTCTCTGGCAGGCGCCAAGCTGGAGAGCAGCCTCAGCCCAATGCCTGTAACTTCATGGCAATGAATTCTCCTGACTCTGTCTGAACATTCTGTTCCCAGCTCAGCCCGTTCCACAATGATGGTGACCAGATCACAGCTGAGGCCCTTCGCTTACCCTAAATGGACTTTCAGCTCAGGCAGCTATATAAAGGCTTGAAGGAGTCTCAGAGGAAAAGCCGTGAACAAGCTGCAGGCTGGGAAAGGCTGAGAAATAAGCTGCCCACCTTCTCTTCGCCTACATGTGCCCATCTCAGCAGAGAGAGGGAGACTGGACAAAGTCCCCAGGCTGCTTAGCCATTGGCCAAAGGGTCTCTAGGACTGTTTCTTGGACTTTTAGCCCTCTTCTAAACACTAGGGATTGTCAGCTGTTTTTAAGCGGGGACATTAGATTGTGAATCCAAAACAAATGTGTCTGCCTTCCTCTGTTGTAAGCTCCCGCTGCTTCTTTGTTCACTGTGCCCAAGACAGGGATCAGACAATGTCAACCATGTTTGATCCATAAAGTACTGTGCTGTTAAACACACTATGGCTCTATGATCTCTCTCTTGAAATAGATGTCTGGCTTCTTTGTCACATGTCATCAAATGTCTGGGTAGTAGGAACATCTCCTACACACACTTCACAATTCTTCTGGAATTTTCTAGAGAATCCGAGGCATGGTCTTTTGCATGTCTTAGTGAAATGAATGTGGTTCCATCTTGCAGAAATCATACTCCAAGCATCTTCTCTAGCCAAGACAGTTATTTAATCTCCTTCCCACTGCAGGGATTCAGAAGTGGACCAGTCTTTGCTTTGAGAGTGAGTAGGGCTTTTAACTCCTATTGTGCCTCAGATAGAGACTTGAGCATACCTTGTTACTCATCTTCAAGACAGCAAATCCTTTTAAGAACAAATGAATAGTGCTGGTGGTACCTGATGTGAGCCCCTCCCTCCTCCTGCCTGTCGGTTTTATGGACTACTGGGAGATTGCTAGCATTTTAAACAATAGAAAGGTTCCAAATTTGAAAACTGTTCATCCTTCAACAAAAGGATCTTTTTTTTTTCAAGACAAGAAAAAAGTTAGAGTTGAGTATCCAAGTTGAAGAACCACCAGAAAAGACCAATCTCTTCAAATAAACAATTTTGTGCACAAGTGACCCTTCAGATTCACCCTTGATTTGTATCACACGATTGTCACTTTCCATTGCTGAGATCAGATAAGTGGGCAAGAACCCATCTAAGGGAGGAGGGTCTATTTTGGCTTACAATTCAAGAAGTCAGTCTACCATGGAAGGGAAAAATGTGGGGGCAGGAGCCTGCAGCAGCTGGTCACATTATGTCTGCGGTTGGGAAGCAAAAAACAGACAGGAAGTGTGTCTGAGCTTGGAAATTTCAAGGCTTGCCCCCAGTGATCCATTTCCTCCAGGGAGACTCCACTTCCTAAAGGTTCCATAAACTTCCCACAAGTTATTACCACTTAATGACCAAGTCTTCAACAGGAGCCTATGGGGGACATTCATATTCAGATCGCAGTAGATGGCATGGAGGGCTGGAGAAGACCCCAAAGAGAGAGGATTGTCCCTGGTGTGGAAGGAACTCTGTACTCTTTCCCTCACAATGTGGCCAGGAAAATGGTAATGATGCTCGCAGATAGAGATTCAGCATAGAACTGAAGAATTCAGGGATCTGCTTACCTTAGTCACATTGGTTCTTTCTAATGGCTTCTGGGTAATTTTTAGCTTGTACGTTTGGTTTTTTTTTTTTTTTTTCTTGAAATTCACAGTCTTTAGAAGATTGGAAACTAAGACATTCTCAGCCTGAGATGAAAGATTTGTGAAGGAACTGGAAGACTTAACCTAGACCCACTTTGGCCCATATTTCAACCCAAAAATCTGAAGTGTGTCCAGTGACTTTGTGATAAGAAGGTCACTTATATGGACCAGTGAGATGTGAAGTCTTCGATAAAAATGCATAGAGAACCACGCATGCACATACATGTATGTGTCTGTAAAAAAAAATAATTACTACAGGAGCTGAGAATCCCAGACATGGTCTCAGGATTATCATGCAGTGCCTTCTTATGAGTATTTGCAGCATCTTTGGGTTTTTCTGAACCATATGAGGGCATATTCCCTGCTGTATATATCCATGAGCTTTCTCTTAGACCCTCTTTCTACTAGTGGCCACCTCCTAAATGTCCTTACCCCTCTCAAACCTTGTCCTTTGAAATACCTTTTGGTTCTATTATACTCACAGCAGGGCATTCAATCAACTAGATGTTCATTTGTCCTTCCCTTCAGCAGAAGGCCCTGGCCAGTCAACCCTCTCAGGAAGAGTGGAAACTTTAGGTGAAGTTCTTCTGGGACACACAGAAGGGGAGGGAAGCGAACACAGCAGTCCCATGTTCAAATCGAATGGTAGTTTTCATAAGACCGTGTGTCATCACGTGCAGTTGATTCTGAGTCACTGTTTCTCAAGCCACTGGAAGGAAAAGCTGCCATGAGCCAGCAGAGATGACTAAAGATGGCGCGTGGGAGAACTACAGTGGGTACTGTAGGTATAACAGGGTGCTGGTTTCAGGCTGAATCCCAGGGCTTGGGAAATGCTCCCTGAGGAAGACTCCCAGCACTTTGCATGGTTGGCTCAAATGCAAACCAGGTTTGTTATTCAGTCTCATACTTAGTGAGTCAATATTGGTACAAGGGCTGCAAATACCACCTTGTAGAAATCCTATAACTGTATCCCCGTGGTCTCATTTTCTTGTTTGCTTATTGTTTTTTTCTCTTCCACATTTGTTATAAAGTCTCTCAACGGGTGGTTTTCACACTGTTGTCATGGCACACTGCTGTATAGCCCCAGAAGTATAGGCCGTCCCGACATCCACAGTTAATCAAGTCAAACCTGACCTTTTCCATTCCTTAAGCAAAATTGCCCCAGTCCCAAAGGGTTGGAAAGCTGGGAGAGAGAGGGGAGGCAGAGAGAGAGAGAGAGAGAGAGAGAGAGAGAGAGAGAGAGAGAGAGAGAGAGAGAGAGAGAGAGAGAGAGAGAGAGAATGAATTGTGAGTATTCACTTAGTGAAGTGTTCAAGGGTATGGAGCCCACTATAAAAAAGAGTGTTCTCTCAGCAGACTGGACTTTAACTAGGGCTATTGTTTTGTTTGTTTTTGTTTCTGACACACAGCTCCCTCCTTGACTGAATTCACAGGCAAGTACATACAAGTATCTTGTGTTCAAAATCTTGATGAATTAGATGCAGCAATGATATTCTAAACTCTTCTAATGGGTCACTGAATGCTGAGTTCTACTTAAGGAACTGGGTTCCTGACTCTCAACTGATTGTCCCTCTCAATACTCAGCTTGTATCTATCAAACCCCAGAAAAGCTCCTTTTGAATTGATTTGCTGGACCAACAATCGCAAATAATCACACGAAGTCTTATATTAATTACATGCTGTTTGGCCTATGACAGAGGCATAGTACTTGTTAACTCTTAAACTAACTTATGATTAGGCACGTGGCTTAGTACCTTTTCTCAGAGCAGCATTCACAACCGACTTCCTCTGAATCTGCCTGGCATCTCTACTATACTCTTCCTCTTCCCAGAGTTTCCTTAGTCTGGTAGTTCCGCCCACACTTCCTGTCTGCCTTCTGATCAATCAGTGCTTTATTAAACCAGTAGGAGGGACAAATATTTACACTGTGCAAGAGCGTAATCCCACAGGACTTTCATGAGCATTTTATATTACAAGACTCCATCGGTACCTGTCTCTGTAGTTGTCTCACAGTTTTAAGTGTTTAGGATCATCAGCCAAGTTTACCCAGGAAGTGCCCATGAGTTGTGCATAACATCCTTACAATGACACATTTTATGGACCAGGGATGTTCCAAATGATTTTTCAGTGAGGACACACAGGGAATTTTAGGCAGAACCATGATCAGAGTCTCAGCTGCTTGCACTGCCCAAGATACTACACACGACTGAGTTAAATGGGCTTCAGAGCATTGCCTGTTCTTAAAAAAAAAAAAAAAAAAATCCTTCTCAACCACTCCAAATCACTGAGACTTTCAGAAATGTTCAACCCCTTCAGCTCCAAACCCCTGCTATGGTATATGCATTTTATCTGTGGGAGAGGCGTCAGATCTTCCTTGTGCAGTGCCAAACTCACCAGTAGCTTCCATTTCCTTCCTTTTGACTATATTTTTAAAGACATTACATTTTGTTGTTTATTTGTTACTTTTGTGTTTGTTTGAGATGAGAGCTCAGGTAGCTAATGCTGTCCTCAAAGTGTAGCTAAGGATGATCTGGAAATCTTGATCCTCCAGCCTCAACACTGGGATTTCAAGCATGCAGTGGGACAAAATAACCCTTTAACTCTCCCTGCCCTGTCCTGATTCGCAGATGGGGATGAGAATGTCCCATCCTCTGGCTACTGTAGCCTGTGTGACTGCTAACTAAAGACAGACGCTAAAGTGACAGGGAGCGGAATGCAGCTCTCAGCTTGGTCCTCAAAGGACGCATGGACTACCTCCTCCAGGTACTACCTCCCTGTGGTCTCCTCCAAACCAAGGAGTGAGCCACACATCTTTACAGGAGACCTGACAGGCAGATCCGGTTCTGTGATCTACCCTCGTGATCTGGCAAGTTTTCCCAGAAGCAGGCCCACAAGCTAATTTTGAATAAAGCAGAGACAGATTGCAAGGTTGCCTGGGGGAACCAGAAGCAACCAGAACCATGAGTAACGGCTGGCCTCCTGTGTACAAATCAGCAAGCGCAAGAGGGTCTGTTTACAGGAAAGCTGCTCTTCGTGATGTACATGTAGGTGAGTACACATCTGTAAACTTGAAGCTTATTTGGCAAAGCTTCCTTCTCAATCTGACTGTAGAGAGAAACCCGAATGCACACACTTAGTCAATAAACTCTTTTAAAGATACATGTTTAATGTAGAACATTTAAGAAATGGAAAGTATAAAAAGTTATCTGTTACACAGCCTCCCCTCCTACAGTGAGCAATATCATCCCCTTGGTATATTTCTTTCCAGTCCTTTTCTTCTATGCAAAAAATATTTTCTCATATAGCTGTAACTATAGTATATACTCTGATTTTTCACTTAACATTTTATTTAGCATTTTCTTGAGTTATAAAAGATCCCTAAAGTATGATTGCAATGACTTTATAATATTTCATGTCACAGAGGTTCTGTGGAAATTTAACTGTGATTTTATTACATTAGTGCTCATACATCATAGTAATATTATTGGAAGGTACAGCTGGAAACCTGGCACAAATCCATTCACTGAAGTCCTTTTCTGGAAAAAGAAAAAAATACCAAATAGATATTCTTACTGCTGAAGGGGTATAATAAATATGTCATAACAAAGCTACAGCTTCAACTATATAAAAATGACTATTTTAGTAAACTGATTTGTCCATGTCCCACTTGTACATTCCTTACCCTATTCACACGAATGAATCAGAGAGTCCTTTGCCAATTGACAGCTTCTTATGTAACACCCCTGGCCTTTCTCCCTCCAGCCTGGGGACCTGTCCAGAATTCAAAGCACCTCTCCACTAGGAAAGAGAAAGGCAGATGAGTAATCCATTTCCTAAAGACTGACACAGATGCCTGTTTGGGTGGTACTCCCCCAGGCACTGGCCTCTTCTCCTTTGTCTCATTGCCTGGGTTCTCTAGTGATGCTTCCTGGATCCACCGGTAATAACAGCTCAGAGTAGACAAGTCCACCAAAAACATCTACCTAAAAGTTTATCTATACACAGGAGAGGTATAGATATTGAGCATCTCATAGTTAACAAATAAATTATTTGCTACTGGTAGTCACATGCTCTCACTGGAAAAGTCCAATAGATTACATCATTACCTGAAAGCCTGTCTGGACTCTGCCTGTCTCCTGAACCGTCCTAATAACTCTTGGGCCTTTGAATGTTTTCTCCACACTTCTGAGTGGAAATAAAACACCAGATCCCATGTCTTCTGTGGCCAGTCTCAGAACACACACATTGTTTTCAGGGCTATTTAGAAACAGCCCTGTCATACTAAATGGCTGATCTGTAAAAGAATCAAGAAACACAGTCTTTCAAAGTGACAGCGGACTTAAACAGTCTGAAGGGTCTGCTAAATCTAGCCAATAGGTTAATGGCAGTAGTTTATACACTCGTGGCTTGACAGGAGCCTGCAGCAACAGTGACATGCTACATAAATAATTTACTGAGGTACACTTGTGGCCAATCCATGTAGAGAGCCAAGGACTCCTTGAAATCTCAAATGTTTACAAAGTAATTAAGATTTCTTTTTCTACATGAAACAATATAAACCTTTAGCACACTTCCAGAATGTTCTCTACCCTGACTCTTAAAGAGCCTTTGTTCACTTTTGCCTGGGTCTTGTTTCCCAGTCTACTATATGTTTTTCTTCTTCAATTCTTGCTTTTATGCTACTTGGCATTTCAAGATGTTAAACTCCTAAGAGGGTACGCCATGATAAGGGATTTCTCATTGCCCACTGGATCATAATAAACAATCTGAACAACTCTAAATCACAAATGAGCAAGTGGGCCCTCAGCAGCTCTCCTGGTATCCTCTATTTGCACTTAACCATCTGTAGAGCAAAGTTCTTGCTGTTCTTAAAGTGCAACAGTTAAGCCAGATGTGCTGGTGTTTACCTGCCATCACAGCTCTCTGGAGCAGGGGTAGAAGGAATACTCCACATCCTAGACCATCCTTGACTTATATAATGAATTCCAGGCCAGGCCAACCAGGGCTACCTACATAGCAAGGCCCAATCTCAAAAGCCACAAAACTAAACATAAAAGCTGGGCTTACACATTTTTTCTTGACATTATTTCCAAGGCAGAATACTTTGCAGTCATACTTTGAATGACTATTTGCATGACATATGTTGTAAGCAATCTAGAAATCATTTAAAGTTTTCAGGAAGACCACTGTCACTTCCATACAAACACTGGTTTTGGTATCCTAGGTTGTGATAAGACTGGATGGAACCAGTCTCTCATGGGGTTACCATATTAAAAAAAAAAAAAAAAGACAACACAATTTTGATATGATGACGACTTTGGTGATTTGACATTTTTGAAAGTTTGGACATATTTTAAAATGTTTTTGTCTTATAGTGTCCTAAACATGGTCTAAGTTTCCCTTTTCACTAATCTCAACAGTGACACGTCCATGACTATAGACCATTTTGCAATACAGAATTATGCACAAAAGGAAAAACTATCAGAGTCACAAGTACATATTAAGCTACCTCCCAAATCTATGCCTGATAAGATTAGAAACAAAACTGACTCTCTGTGTAGCATTCAGACGGGTGTAGAATCAATTATGCTGAGCAGAAGGAAGCCTGGTGAGGTTATTGGCTAATATGATCAAAACAAGGAGCTATCAGTCAAAACCACATCAATCTATATAACAACAACCAAAAGTTTCTCTCCTAGCTCCTGAAATCACATCGCCCTTAAAATGTCTGGCCAATTTATCCAATTTATCAGCACTAATGTTGGAGTTGTTTGCAGTGAACCCCAATATGTCTTGATATCTTGAATGGCAACATTTCCTAAGTACCACATTGGCTAAGACAAAACCCCAAGTCCTGGGACTCTGGTGGAGGGCAAAACCATCCAACTCACACTATCCAAAGGGGAGAAAGGGGGACTGAAGATTGTGTGTCATGTAACTGGGAAACCAGAGTCTCCGGCCAAGGCTTGATCCAGTGGCTCTCATGGGACCAGACAGTAACGTGCCTCTGGAACATTGCACAGAACGAAGCCCCTTCCTCCCCTACCAGGAAGTCTTAAGCCCTTGTTAATAAAACTCCTTCCTAGAGGGAGACATGAACAACTCCTATTGATCTTCCTGATGACCCAACACAAAACAGAGGTAGGATTCCACCAAAATTCATTCTAGGGCTGTGGCTTTCAACCTGCGGGTCATAACCCCTCTGATGACCTTCTGTCTCCAAAAATATTCACATTATGATTCATAACAGTAGAAAAATTATAGTTAGGAAGCAGCAGCAAAAAATAATTGTATAGTTGGGAATCATTACAACATGAGAAAGTATATCAAAGAGTCACAGCATGAGGAAGGTGGAGGACCCTTGCTTAGGTAATGAATGAGTCTATTGGACTTCTTTACAATGCAGAGGTGAGGAGCTACCTACAGGAAAAAGGCCACATCTGGAAAGTCTTTACCTAGCAGGATGAGGGCTTCCCCATAGTAACGTACATGGAACACTTCTCTAGTCTTTCCAAGCTTATATACTCTAGCCTCTCCCTGGCATGTATATTTCATACAACAGGTGGTAGGGAGTGGCTGTGCATTCAGATGAGGATCCCATGACGCTCCCCACCCTTCTATGAGGGGGGTATAAATAGTCGACAAGACCATCTACAATAATTGTTTACAACAAGCACAGCGGAACACCTCAAGATGGCTATTGTTTGGCTCAATGGATGTACAACAATTGTACCTCTTTGTCTGACTCATATCCTCTCCATCACCGCCACCGTCTCCTGCAAGGGTTCCCAAGCTTTGGAGTGTGTAACAAAGTCTGATTATTCTCCTTCAGAAGACACACTGAACCCTTGTGTCCTTTCATTATAACCTTGTTTCTACTGCAAGTTCTTGGGAACATTTCCCCTACTCAAACATAATGAGGAAATGGTTTAAAAAAAAACAGAAAAAGAAAAATCCTCGATTGGCATGCCCAGTATGTGGAGCCTCAAGGGGTGGGTGGGATCAGACTGTGTTCCTGTGCAGGGGCTGGCACCTTGGAGCCCATTTCCAGCAGAGGAACACCTAACCCGTCTTGATTTTGGAATAAGGAAATCGGACTTGCCTGGAGTAGATGTGCTACACTGAGCTGACCTACCTTGGGACTTCTTGCCCTTTTGTGAGAGGGGATGAAGGATAGGGAAGGGGGGAGGCTGAAGGCTGACTAAGAGGGATTGGAATGAGGGGAGGGAGGGGAAGCAGGGTGGTACATGGATTTAAAAAAAGACTTAAAAATAATAAAATGAACATACAAAAAATATACATTGAAATTTGGGTATCCTCCAATTCTAGACCTTCCCCAAGATGATGGTATTTGAAGACAGCTTCTTAGAAAGGTGATGCATTTTATTGAAGTCAGAGGGTTGATTTCTATGCTGGGATCAGCCTCCTTGAAGAAGGGCTGGATGGACATGACTCTGCTTATAAAGACACAACAAGAAGGCTTCCTTGAACCAAGAAGCAGGGCCTCACCAGGAACAAAGCAGCATCCTAGGCCATCTTCTGACTTTGGCCTTCCTAGAGGAACATGGTCAAAGTGCTGGGAGTATCAGATCATCATCAGAGACATGCTGGTACTTATAATGATGGGTCTGTAAAAACAGACTTGCCTGAAGTCATCTGAGGCCCAGGCACTGGCCTAGAGGGTAAAAACTAAGGCTGCTGTAGTGAGACCTGCTTTTGGCCAGAAGATATGTCCTAATGTGTCACTGGAAGGTGAGAACAGAGCAGAGATGGGAGAGAATGGAACAGGAACCTCCATTGCTTCTTCAACAATCCACTGCCACCACCCCACTGCAACTGCTGGTAACTGAACGCCACAATGGGTCTTTCACGTCACACCACCTCCCTTCCCTGCTTTGGCTGAACCAAAAGATCATCTTGCCAGATGTTTTATGTCAGACAAATAATTCATTCTTCTTAGCTCCAAGTGTTCCATCTTTGATACAGGTAGATTAACACTGTATCTAAAAACAGAGGGGCGATCAAAAGGTGGTCATATGCCTAATATACAGGGAGTTCCCAATAGATGCTTGGGTCCCCTAATGTGTTACTCAGGAGGATGTGGAATATGGACCAAATCTGCTGGGTGCCTACTGAAACTTCTGGAGTTTTTCTTGTATTGAGCAGACTTAAGCCAAGAAGCCTCTTTCTGGCAGCATCCTCATGTGGTAGAAGACAGGGCCAGGCAGCTCAAGGAAGCATCTTTGGGGACAGACTTGATCCCAAGGGTCACCAAACTCTCATGATGTGGTTTCTTCATTGAGTACCACCACTGAGGAGAATAATTGTGGGGAATTTGCAAAGATAAAAGATGGGCTGATGCTCCTGAGCTTCTGCTTTCAAATCTGAAGCAGTGTTTCCCAGTGTGCAGGAGCCGCCAGTAGTTACTGGCCATCATGCAGGATGCAGGTGTTACACCTTCGGCCACCTGGGCTTGGAATGCAACTCTGGAGGGCTTGCATTTGTTGATACACACAGCAGGTTTTTATTTATAAAAATGACATCACTTACTTCAATGAGGGTGTTTGCTCCCTCTGGAAAACCTCTCAAGAAACACAGGCACAGATACACCTAGAGGCATGGATTCTAACTCCAGTCAAATTGTCTGTTAGTGGAGAATAGTCATCACACACAGAGTTAGACTACATCCGATGCACAGCCTAGAGTATTTCTCCATGCTGCTTCTTAGACCTGAGAGTGTGTTGACCCTGTGAGCACACATTCTCCACCTGGAGACTTTAGCCTTGTGTAGAGTACCTCTGTAGTCTGAAGTTTCTATCCTGGCCAGAAAAATCTCAAATACCCAGAAGCCACTTCCCTAGTAATTGACTCAGAGGCTTAATTTTATAGTAACTGCTAGGCCAGTAGCTTAAGCATATTACTATGTAGCTCTTACCCTTAAATTAACCCACGATTCTTATCTATGTTTAGCCACATAGCTTGGTACCTTTGCTTCAGTGCAGCATTCTCATCTTGCTTCCTCTGGGCCTGGCTGGCATCTGTGCTCTGCCTGTGCTCTTCCCAGAATTCTCCTAGTCGGGTTGCCGTGCCTCTATTTCCTGCCTCTTCTGGCCAATCAGCAGTAAACAGAACAGGTGAAACATCTTTACAGTGCACAAGAGCATCATCCCACACACCTGTCCTTGAGTTGAAGTTCCTCACCCAATCTTCCCCTTGGTGTTCTCCCTCTTTTGGAAGTAGACTCACACACTCCAGTGGAGTCATGCTCTCCTGGCACCAATCTGACTCTACTTAATGTGTATCTTAGAGCTACGTGCTTGTCCTGACTTGTCACTAGATAGGTATCGTCACCAGATATTGCAGTGTCTGCAGGATATTGCTGTATTACTCTGACATCTGAAAGAACAAACTTCCTTCCTTCAGATGAGAGTGTCTTCCCAGTTCCACCTTACTCACAGTGATATATACTTCAGAGACCTTCTCAACCCCTTTTAAGTTCCCTGGATGTAACAGTGGGGGTTCTAGTCCATCTCTTTCTTTCACCAAATAGTCCATAAAAATATCTGGCTTTTCCTTAAGAAGTTTGGAGATTGCTAACCCAGAACCCTGGCTTATTATGTTTCCCCTTAATGTGCAAATCTCTCCTCTCCTCCTAATGATTAACCGGGAACAGGGCACAGTGGCGACCAGCAAGAAGATAGCAGAAATCAAAGGTGGGAAAAAAAGAAAACCCAAAAATAAAGTCCTAGCTCTTCCAAATGAAAAAAACAAGAAAAAGAAAAAATCCAAATGGACATGGACCTTTGGTTATATAAACACCGGTGTGGGGAAGTATTTTGTCTGGTACATTAGTTGACCTAACAATAGTAATGGCTTCTCCAGTGGAGCTTGTGATCTCTGTACTCACAGGTTTTTGTATAAATTCTCCATACTAGATACGACTTTCCCCTTGTAGAGCTGGCCTTAAGTCAAATCATAAGGGTGTCATAATTACTTGAGCTACTATTGCACTGACTGGCGTATTTTGCTTGGTCCTTCCATTGTGAAGCATTCAGGAATCACAGGTAGGTAGGACTTTTGGGTTTTTAACTCTCCTAAGAAACCTTAGTAGCAATTTCTGGTACTGCAGGAGCTAGCACACACTAAAGGATACTTTGAGCCAGGTTCTAGCTTTATTTCTCCAAGTCTAGTGGCAAAATCATGTAGCATCTTCAGCAATAGAGTCCTACCATTTAATTCTGGGATGCAGCCAACAACCATGTTTCCAGCCCTAAGTCTGGTGTAGAATCCCACATGCATACAACCTGGGGATAAGAAAGGCTGACTTCTGAAAAGATGCCAGGCAAGTAAGGGAAGTCCACGGTGGTGTCTTACCCTTTACATGCATCGGACATTGACTGAAGGCAGCTCCCATTCTGTGCATCTACATGCTCAAAGCAGCTGCAGAGACCCTCCTCCCTAACAGGTACTCCTTTTTTCCCACTTGTTGACCAGGTATTGACTCTGGCTTCCTCCCAACAAAGGCCATGCCATGGTGGTGTGTAGACTGAAGGAAGACAAAGAAACTTCAAAAGGGCAGGACTCTCACACAGGTTTTTAATGAGTCTTTGTGCATGCCCGCCTATGTTGGAAAGCATTGTAACTTCAGACAAAAAGCTCAAAACAGATGTGCTAGATTGACTCAGTCTAAATCCAGATACTCAACAACCCACAACAGTTTGGGTGATGACATTATGGCTGACCCTACATAAAGAAAATAGAAATCTGCTTCTTCAATATTTGAACAACTCTCGCAAAGTCTTTCGAGTCTCTTAATTTCTCCCTAGCCAATCAACCAAGGCCTATGTGGTGGCGTACCATTGAAAACAATAACAACAACAAACACTAGGCAGAAATAGAATGAGAAATGGGGGTTCTGGCCAAAATTCTGTTACTGATATAATATGTAGTTTGGAAGAGATCTTGTCTCTGAATATCACTTACCCTATCAATAATGTCACCTCTTCAAGATCTAGTATTCTGTAATTCATGAGTTACTCTAGTTCTCCAAGAGAGTAGTGACCCCACCTTGGCTGCATGTTAGAAGTAACCCTGACTTCTAAGCCACAGATCCAACATGTTACATAGAAATGGTGTTGTGCTTCAAATCTCTATGCATACTTTAAAATTCCCTGGGAATGTCCAGGCAGGGTGAGAATCACTATTCTATTTCATTCCACAACTTTCTGGGAGAGAAAAGTGCATGGAATCCTGAAAGAACCCTGGCAGAGGACAGACACTTCCTAGAGCCCGGAGCTGCACTCAGTGTGGCCCTGAAGTTCAAAGTGTCTGCACAGTACCAACCACACTTGCCCTATTAGAAATTACATTCTCTTGTTGGTGCTTCTAGTACCATCTGGTACTCAGCATCCTCCAAAGAAAGCTTCCAGAATTAGGGCATTATCATTTTAGTACTGAGTTCCTATTCTGGATGATTTACCTGAAACCATTTTAGCCAAAGGATAACTTTCACTATTAAGAGAATAAAAACCTCAGTATCTATTACATCTTGCAAAAAAAAAAAACCTCAGAAATGAGAGGCACCCAAGTGATAGTTTAGTAATTTCCATCCTCTTATATAAACACATATTTTTGCTCAATTACATGAATCACCAAATTTTCTGTAACATTGAATGCACTGGAAAGCTGAGAAAAATAGAGCCCCAGAAATTAGCTGCTTTTGAAAGAAAAAAAAAGTCAGAATCAGTTGCACTCTCTGTGGCTCAATAATTAACCAGCAGTTATGTCTCTTTTGATAACAGGTTGGTCTATTTCATTGAACCCTTTTTCCTAGTGGCGGGGGAATGCTATACAATTTCATGATTCACATCCATACCTCCTGCTACCTAAATCGCATGTTCTGTGCAAGCCTGCCTCCTACATAACAGGGCTTTCTTTTCACCTTTGTTATCTGTTCCTTCTTGCCTTGGCTTGTGAGCCCTTTGAAAGGAAAAAGATAGAAATAGCCTGGGTAGAAGGTTCAGGAAGTTACCTTGTATTTGGAAAGCTCCATTCAGTGCCAGGTTCTAAAAATGTATCTGACAGGATTCAAAATTGTGATATAAATGAAGTCAATGAGAAATTAGACCTTCTTTCCCCTCTCACCTTGATATCTAAACAAGGAAAATCATGAAGAAATAAAAACAAAGGCCTTTTGGAGAGCCAAAGTCAGAACTATTAAAACTATTTTGCTTTTCAGAAAGATTCAGACTCATGAGCCATATTTTTCCTTTCTTGGCAGGATGGTCCTTGAGAATAAAAAGGTCTTGTGCTCATTTTCTATGGCATCAAATCCAGCATTTCCTACACACAGCTGAAGACTCGACTTCTAGTGTGATGCTTAAAACCCAGGAGGCAAATCCCTTTTTTTTTCTGGTTAGTTTTTGTTGTGGTTGTTGTTGACACAAGTTAGAGCCATCTAAGGAAAGGACTCTCCCTGAGGAAAATGCTTCCATCTAATTGGCCTACAGAGCATCTTCTCGATTGATGACTGATGTGAGAGAATCCAGCCCACTATGGGTGCTGGCACACCTGGGCAGGTGGTCCCAGGTTGTACAAGAAGGGTAGCTCAGCAGGCCAGAGGGGCCAGCCAGGATTCCTCTATGAACCCCTTACCTCTAGGTTCTTCCCTTGAACCCCTGCCCTGTCTTCCCAACCCGGAAGCTGTAAGAGGAAATAAGCCCTTCCCTAGCTGATTTTGGTAATGGTCCCTATCAGAGCAATAGTGACCCAACTAGACATCTGCCCAGTGATTTCCTGTAGTAATAGGGTTTGGGCTTCGTTTAATGCAATGTCACATTTTCTGATATACAATGTTTTCTCTCTCTTGGGGAAGAACTTATACAGGGTTGAGTAACAGTTACTTCTTTTAGAGGAGCATAGCTCAACCTTGTTTCTACCCCTCCAATTTACCCACTCAGTTTTGCATTATGGTTTGACATCTAGGAAATCTTCCTACATGCATGGGTTTCTTGAGCTCTCCTGGGAATTTAAAGGAACATAGATGGGGTTTTCAAAGAATTGAAAATAATAGGATAGCCAAAGACACGGATATGATTCCTATGCATACGTATGTATACACATAGAAATGCAAGAAGAAGGGAGATTTTTAAGGTATTGGCTTTGTCATCATGAGAACTCATTATCCAAAAATCTGTAGAGCATTGGCAGAACCTGGCAGGCTGGCACGTCAGGTAAAGCTGATCTTTGAGTCTTGTGTCTACAGATTCTACAGACTAGAAACTCAGAGTTCCCAAATTGTTGTCTTGAAGGAATTTCCTTCTTCTTTGGCCTTTGAATGATTAGACAAGACCTACGTTGGGTATGCTCTTGAGGGGTTGGATCCCTCCTTTGTTCTTCTCTTTGTTTCTATTTTGCTTCCTGGATACCACAGCATCTACTCCACTCCATTCTCTAACCATGATGTCCTGAGCTACCTCAGGCTCAAAGAAGCACCTGTAGGCCAAAACCTTTCAAGCTGTAGGCAGAACCAACTTTTCTTCCACTTAGGTTTGTCACTGTGACAGAAAGCTAACTTGGGCACTTTAAACGTCTTAAAGTTTTACAGAGTTTCTCTAATTGGCCACCTGTTCTCCACCCACTATTGAAGTGGTTCTCAGAGTCACTGGAGCCTAGAACCTCCAACCTAAGCCTTTGAGGAGCATCATTTCCCTTTGTACCCACCCTGCCTGTGCAGACTCATCTAATGAAGTGCTCAGGGAGGTTCCTCCTCCCCAGGGACTGGACTTTATCTCCCAAGTGGATAAGAAAGGTCAAGACCAACTCTGTTTGGGACTTCACTCCTTCCCTCTATTTGAGGACAAGCAAGTCAAGACCCTAAACAAAACCAAGTTCTCTCCCTCACTCTCCTTAGAGAACAAATTGGAACTGAATTCCTGAAAGCAGGTGTTGGCGTCCTGACTCCAGGGGACGTGGGTGTAGGATATGCTCAGAACGAACAGCAGCCACTTTTTCAAGACACTGGTCCTAAAGGTTTTTCAACTAAAACATCAAAGTTCCTGGAGTCTTTACAAGGCAGATACTTACAGATGGCAAAGAAGAATCTTCCAGGTAATGAAGGAAACTACTTACTGTCCACAAGAGAGCATAGCCTATAAATGAACTCACCTTCACCCTGTAGCATAGCAGAAATAGGCAATGAGAACTATAAAGTATAAACTACTGGGCTGGTTCTGAACTGAGATGTGAAACGAAATGAAGCCATTTTTCAACAGCAACAAGTCCAACTAGTCTGTCAGCAAATTCCTTGGGTTTTGCTGTAAATAGATTTGTTCTCTGGTGGCTCATAGCTGAGAGAAATCTTCAGAGAATGTAACTGAACATACATTCATGTGGGGCTATGCTTTTCTTTAGAATGTTGGGGGAACACAGTTGATGCATCAGGAGATGTGGAAATAAAAGCAGACAGGCATCTCCAGAAGTAGAATTGCATTAAAAAAAAAAAAAAAGCAGAACTTTAGGGCTGCAGAAGTGGAGACTACATGTGGCGTGAGGGTCTTGGGGTTCTATAGGATGGAAAAGTAGAACTTTGGGGAAGAAGCCAGTGGGTTTTGTGTGGGGGTCTCCTTACTAGAAGCTTATATGGTGTGATGCCCAGAGATGATCAGTCCATCTGAGGCCCTCAGGTCACTAACCCTTCAGACCGACACAAACTATAGTAACCTGGGGAAAGAAAACTCAACTGATGAAATATATCTATCAGATCAGCCTGTGGGCACATCTGTGGGACTTCTCCTTGATTAAGGATTAGTGTGGTGAAGGTCCAGGCCACTGTGGATGACGCCATCCCTGGGTAAGCGGTCCTAGATGAAGGCAAACCAGCAAGCTTTATTCCTTCATGTCTGTCTTCTACTTCAGTTCTTGCCCCCAGGGTCATGCCCCGACTTCCCTTGAAGATGGACTGTGAGCTGTAGGTGAAATAATCTATTTCCTCCCCAAGCTTCCTCTTGGCCAGGATGGTCATCATAATAACAGGACTATATCTAGGACAATAAATAGACTTCCCATATTGGTTTTGATATTAGTAAGGGATGGGAGGCTTTCACCTTGTAAGGAGCCAAAACCCCTAAGCGAGCCAGAGCTTTTCTGCTCAAAACTATCTTTGTAGTCTATTGGTGACCAGAAATTTATATAACACTATAATGCTTTTTTTCCGAGGCACACTTATGTTTGTGAGAATGTGCAGTCATGAGGAACAACAGCTGTACAGTGGACATCACAAGAACTAAAGGCTAATTATTTTATTCGTGTGTGCCTTCACCTCCCACATGGATAGCAGGCAACCCACACACAGTCCTGGGTCTCTGCCTAGTGTGAGCGTGGGCACATAGTGAAGTCTATCCCAGGGGTTGTGCATGTGAGGTAAATGACACTGGAGATGGGAATAGGTAGGCTCAGACAGACCCAAACAAAGAGCCTGCTTCTAGACAGTTCCCTGGGACAGTAGAGACAATAATAGGCAGAGTGATTAGCACCGAGACCCTCCTTCTGAGAGTTCCACTTTCTTAGCTGGGAAGTCCTGATTCTGATATTTTTTTCCTCCTACCTCATTGTGCCTCTCAAACCCCACTATCCCAAACATCTTTTTCTGTGCTAAGGGCCAACAGCAGCTCTAGGGGAGTTTTGATCATCCAGGAAAGGCTTCTGTTTTCTTCCGCCCGGACCCCATTGTTATGGCCTTTCTCACATTTCTTATTGTTGCAACAAAATACGCGACAAATGCAACTTAAGGCAGGGTTTGCTTTTACTTACAATCGGGACTTACAGTCCACTGGCATCAAGAACGTAAAACAGTTGGTCATGTTTTATCCACATTCAGGGAACAGAGAGAGAGAGATGAATGGACGTTGGTACTCAGCTTGCTTTCTCCTTTTTAAAAGTCAGGCTGAACCCTCAGCCCATGGAATGGTTTATTTGGAATGAAATTGGCTCTGCCCACTACAATTAACCTAATGTAGACACCCCCTCACACATGTGTCCAGAGGTCTGTTTCTATGGTGATTATAAATGTAATCAAGTCAACAGTTAAAATTGACCATTGTGGGGCCTCAACTCAACTTGTGCCCTTGCAACTGACAGTGTCTCTTGTTCCTGTGGGTGTGGCCACTCAGCTTTGAACACTTCATGCCAAGAGCATGTCTTCCAGATACTACTTGCAAGGACTCCTTCCTGAAACTCTTGGCATATGATGGCCTTTTATATAACGGTCTTCTCCATGGCATCCCAATGTGTGTGTCTTCTCAGCCATGTTCATAAGTGTAGGTTTTATCTCCTTTCCTTGGAAACAATGAGTTCCTTAGACATGAAGTTGCCTCTCTTGTACTCATCCAGAAATTTGTGTCTAGAGTGTTTTGAGTCAATGATCCCCGCTTCATCTGAGTAGAGAGTTCTAGAAAGAATTCTTCAGTCTGCTGCTTTAACAACATGGAACTGTATCTCCTCTTCTGCTGCTGGTCTGGAAGTTCCTGAATACCCCTTTGTCCCCAAGCCCTTAAAATAGTCATGGGCATGGGACTTCTAAGGCACGTTTCAAAATCCCTTACAAACACAACCAGCTTGGAGGTGATCTGAGTGGTTAAATGATTACCTATCTTTGCTTTGAAGAAAAAGACACATGTTTTGTTTTGTTTTTCTATATCATTTTGATTTCTCTAGGGCCATTATTCTCAACTTGTGGGTCTTAGACCTCTTGGGGTCCAATGACCTCTTCATAGGGGTCACCTGGCACCATCAGAAAACACTGGCACCTACGTTATAATGCATAACAATAGCGAAATGCATTGCAGTTATTAAGTAGCAACAAAAATAATTTTATGGTTGAGGCCAGCACAGCATGAGGAACTGTATCAAAAGATCACAGCCTTGGGAAGGTTCAGAAGCACTGCTCTAGGGAAATTGCAAAAAAGCATCCTTCTAGCACTAGAACGAAGTAGAACATAAGACTCCGTGACATCCAGGGCTTCCTGTGACCTTGGCAGGCGGAGGCGGGGCTCAGGTTTATTAAGTCCCATGAAATAAAACAAAAACAGAAGAACAGAACCTTCCTTGAACTGACCATGCAAATATCAAAGGGAGACGTAGCTGGGGGTGGGGGGTGAGAAAAGGATGGTGAGGTGCTGGAAGCAGTTTAGCATCTTTTGAACAGACCCTGAGCTGTCAGATGGGAATGGCTCCACGCCCTTGGGTGGCTTAAGGGCTCCTCCTCATGCTGATAACGAGGAGGAGCAGTTGGTGCCAAAATTCTACTCAGAGAAGCCAGGTCACTCTAGGCATTATTCCAGTTGAGGTCAAGTCCAGCAGTAAAGTGTGCACTGAGTTTTAAAGGAACATCTCTCAGTTCTACAAGGCCAGGACAAACTGGGACATTGCAGTAACGGCCTAGGAATTCACCAGTACTCCAAAGGAAGAGACCCTGATTTCCACACACTTCAAAGGTCATAGAAAAAACATTGGGTTGCTTTTCCATCTGCTAAGCAATCACCCTGCCCTGTCTAGCCACAGTCCTTTACTGTTCCTCGTGTCTCCATTTAGGGTGGTAGAGTTCTTCTGGATGGATATGACACCCTAGTCAAATGCATATATCTCTTAGAAGCTCCTGTGGCAGAAATGTCAGCACATCCTGACTGGCTGGCAGGGACAAGCTGATTGGATTGAATTGAAGCATATAATTCATGAACATGGTTCAAAATGCAAGAGATATAAAAAGTACCTACTGAAAAGTATAAACCCTCCCTGTCATTATCTGATCCATGCTGTTCTTACCCCAGACAAATGACCACACAAGTGGCCAGGGTGTAGGAGGGTTCCACCATCTTTGCCCTGCCTTTCTTGCAGGGAAACAGATGATGCCAATGGAAATTCTTCACTAACTCTAAGCTATTCTGCAAACATTGGAGCTGCTGATATTGAAAGGCATTGTCTTGTCAGAACACTGGCGGTTGGACTGTGGTTCTAGCAAGAGAATGGGTGGAGAGTAGATTAGGAGAAACTAAGTCATGTATGCCAGAGATAGGGATCTGGTAGCTTGGGGAGGTGCGCACATTAGCCTGTTCCACACATTGCAGACAAGATGCACATAATTTTCCTTCTCCAACACTCCTTAGACTTTGACAAGTTTATCACAGACAGAGGACATTCTGTTTCTTCAGTGTTGGAGGCTGATTCATGGACTTCTATAATAAAGCACAAAGGCCAAGGCCAGTCCACTCTCCCAGAAACCAAAAACAGTTCTGAGAGTGGTGTCCTTCAGGCTTGTCAGTGGGACAATCTATCTGTGAATATTCATTCTGCTCATTTAGGAGTGTTCTGTGTAAAGATCCCTTTGCAGATGGATGAGAACAGGCATCAAAGGGTTTGATTAATTTCTTACTCAGCTGTCTCCTACTCCAGAACACATGCAACGGTTGTCATAGAGAATTGGTTTACAAAGAAAACGTCTGCAGATGTGTGGGCTTCTCAGCGAAACTGCCTCCCATTCTCCTGCAAAAAGAAAACAGACGAAAGAAAAGGAAGAAAAAAAAACAGGCTCTTTGGACTACAGATCCCCAAACCAGTGAAATTTCATCTCCTGAAGGGAATAACTTCCATGTTCACATTTTCTAAAAGGGTAGGTCTAGACATAGAGACATCTACCTGGACCCTCTCCCCATCCCCTTTTTAATGGGCTTCTCCACTCTGGCACCTCATATCCCCCTTGCTCCTCTCTTGCTTTATTTTAAAGGATGTTTTATTCTTTGGCAATCAATGAGCCAACTGTTTTCAGACCCCTTATAGAACAAGGGAGTTGTTACATATCTTGCCGGCTTTGCTGTGTCTCTCTGCACTATTGGGCAGCTTTAATAACGAGCTTTGTTATTGTTTATTTTTAAATTATGATTTGATCTTTTCAGACAGGGTTTCATATACCACAGGCTGCCCTCAAACTTTCTATATAGCTAAGATTGGCCTTGAACTCTTCATCTTCTTACCCTGCACCCCAAGTGCTAGGAATAAAAGTATGCGCCATCTTATTCAGCCGTTGATTAGTAGTGTATCTGTGCATGCGTGCTCTTGCTGTATGTTGCAATACATTCTCTCTCTGACTGTGCATGTCCACACACATTTTGAGTGTATACTGTCCTAGGGGCATGCACTTGGACTTGATGATGATGATGGAGGAGGAGACACAAGCAGGAGCATGGCAATGAAATTCACTGAGCACTCTATCCCAGCTTTCAGGCGATTACTGTCTTAGTTAATTCTTACAACATCATTTGCAAGGCTTCTTATTACCTCCACTTTATAGATGAAGAAACTAAGGCTCAGAAAGGCTAACAGATATGCCTGACTTTGAAAATGGTAGGAGTAGAATAAGAAGGAGAGACATGGCTGGGCCATTTCAACCATAGAAGAGCCACTCTGATGAAGGACAGAGTGATGCAGGAGTCAGAGAAGCATGTGGTACAGAGGAGGACCTGCCAGAGTTTCGGGGAAGGGCTGTAAAGACCGTTTCCTACAGGAAGTAGGCAAGACCTGAGTCACTGAAGAAGAGGAAGTGCCAATAAAGGAGAATCACCCACCTGGGCTACAAGTGTACCTCCTCAGAAAGCAAACACAAGGTAAGTGGATCAGCTCTGTGCATATATGTGTCCGCATGAGTTTATGTGCAACTCATGCATGCAGTACCCATGGAGGCCAGAGGGGGCATTGTGTCCCCTAGAGCTGGAGTGACAGAAGGTTGAGAGCTGCCATATTGGTGCTGGGAACTGAACCTGGGTCCTCACAAGAACAGACAGGGCTCTAACTGCTGAGCTGTCTCTCCAGCCCCCTGGATCAGCTTTGTAAAAACAACAATCTAAAGGAGAATCTCTAACACCAAGTTATACCTTCCGCTTGCTGATTCAGCTTGAGTCCAGCCTCTGCTAGGCCCTTTTTAAATCCAGGCCAAGCCCTGGATATTATGGGAGTAGTGGGTACTCCTGGATATGATATGACATTATCGTGGTGACTATTTCTTTCTCTCTCTCCTCTCCTCTCTCTCTCTCTCTCTCTCTCTCTCTCTCTCTCTCTCTCTCTCTCTCTGTGTGTGTGTGTGTGTGTGTGCGCGCGCGTGTGTGTTGGAGTAAGTCCCCCAAAGAATAATGGGTATGTAGCTAACAGAAGAAAGTACATAGAAGCTTGGCAGTGGTAGCACACACCTTTAATTTCAGTACTTGAGAGGCAGAGGCAGGCAGATCTCTGAGATTGAGGCCAGCCTGCCCTATAAAGTGAGTCCTAGGACATCCAGAGCTACACATAGAAACTCTGTTTCAAAGAAGAAGAGGAGGAGGAGGAGGAGGAAGAGAAGGAGAGAAAGAGGTGCCCACAAAGCAGGACTACGTAGACTATGGTAAGGAGTTGAGATTCCGTGTTCAGAACTCGAGAAGCCATCCAAGGATTTTAAGCATGGGAGTGACTTGATGGCATGTCAACAACATTTTGACTTCAGGCTAGAGACAGGATTAGAAGAGGAAGCTGTATATGGAAGGGTTGGAATCAGGACTATGATGGGAAGACAGAGTTTGAAGCCTTGAACCAGTATTTGGGCATATCTGAGATTACCTCTGTGGAAGCTTGATAACTCCTGTTGATGCGTTAGAGTTGGGAGTCTGGCTTGATCACCTGAATGAGCCAACGTACCATCTACCCAGAGAGAAAACGATGGGAGAGATGGATGACCAGGACCAACTAGGAGGTTGAAAACTAAGAGACACACAGAGTAGAAGTCTTTTCTAGAGTTCTACATCCAGGAATCATAAGCCTAAGGCATCAGATGAAACATCTTCACTTAGGGGGTCATGTGGGTGGAGAAAAGGAACACTTACACAACTCCCCAACAAAATCTTTTCTGTTCAGCTGCTGAATAAGTCTATACTCTATTGTGTCTAAACCTCTGTTGCCATACCACCTCTCTGCTACCATGCTTTCCTCTCCCTTACTTGCACCCTGAATACTCATTTAATGATCAAGCCACACCTGCTCTCTCCAGAGTTCCAGACCTCACTAGACTAGTGCCAAGACTGGCTTCCTCAGTGAAACAATATTCTGCCCTTATGTGTATGTCACATTGCCCCCAGCTCTATTGTAAGCTCACAGAAGACAGTTCTACACCTATCTACTCTCCAATGTCTATGAGGTGTCCTAGAAAAAGAGTTCTTCTTTTAATCTGTTGAGCAACAACATTTAGTCCTGTTTTCTGTTAATAGTTTAGAGCCAGTAGTTCGAAATTAATCTCAAATGTCTAGGCTTCGAGAGTCAGCTTCTCAGCAGGGTGCACCAGTTGTCCAATGCTTTAAGATACTAATGACAAATAAATGCTTGCAGCAGATGGAAAGAATATGATTCCATCTAAATGGAAAGGAGCCAATAAGTAGTTTCCCACAGAGAAAAATCAGAGCATTAAAATGAATGCTTTCAAACCACTTCAACTATTCCAACATCTATCTCTGAATAATATTCCTCAGTGGAACACATCTCAGGGTGTTTGTGCCTGTTAACATTTGTTCCTCCCTTCCCAGACTACAGGCTACAGCTTCCAGGTGGTTCCACTGGGCTCCGGAGCCCTGAGTGCCCAGTGGGCAGTAGAGACCAAAAGACCAAAAGACTCTCTTTTATTGATTCCTCCAAAGACTCCCAGCAGGCTCTCCTCCACATCACCCTTAAGCTCCCTAACATTTGCCTCAACAGGACCCCAATTCTCTCCAGCCTTTCCAGCTATCCTTCATCTGGTTTTGCTGGTTGGGCTCCCCACAAACAGCACTCTCCAAATAGGCAATTCACTATCAGTGCTCTTAAAACAGCAGTAAACACACTCATCAAATTGGCAGCCCCTGGTGGCTGTGACAAGATCAAAGAAGAGTCACGAGGTCTGACTCAGTTTTCTCAAGCTGATTATCAATCAGTCTGCGTCAGACCTGAGTATCTTCAAGAGGTCATAGCTTTTCTTCCTTTGACTCATATTTCCTGTCAAAATTGACGTAACTTCAGCCTGTCACTTGATGTAAGCCTTCCACCTCACATATTGGATGTCAGGCTCCATTTAGCTCTCGGGCTCAGCCTTTAGAGCTGTGCAGTAGAAAGGGACCCATCTGGAACATGTATCTGGCTCTACCATCTCAGCTGATGTCTGATTTTTCAGCTGCTGAATCAGTCTGTTTCTTTGTGAGGTAAAGTATTTCAAAGGATTGCTGTGAACAGTAAAAGAGATAACATAAAGAAAATATCAGTCACCAGTCTTGGACCCAAGTATGTAGGGGCTCAGCAAATGGTAGACTGACCATTTGAAATAGTCAAAACTGGACACTGTTGGCAATTCTGTACAGTTCTATCAGCCACCAGCCTTACTACTCATGTGGTAATGTCAGTGCCATTTGTCTGGGTTACTGTGTACCCAGAATCTCAGAGGCAGAACCTCAGAACTGCCTTTTACTGGCGTCAAAAAAAAAAAAAAAAAAAAAAAAAAAACAAAGAACGCCAGCTCAGTACTGAAAGACCCCCGGGGGTTAGGGACCCCCGAAATGGACCTTTCCTCGGAAGGAGACCCCATGACCCAAGGAGGACCGAGCCACAGATCAGCTGCAAACAGCACGAGGTTTTATTGAATAACGCAGGACCTGCGGGCTACCAAGCCACTTGGGATGGTTGGCGCGCCCAGCCCTCTGTTTAGGGCCTTTTTATAGGGTTAGGGAAGCAAAATCATGCGTACAGAGGCAAAGGCGAAGTTACAAAGTTTCCATTGGCTGGTTTGAATGAAATCGCCCGTTGAGGGGTGAGGGGTGAGGGCCCCCAGGTTGCCATCCGGCCTGACCAAGCAACCTGGTTATCACCCGCCCCCAGGCCTGCTGTTTCTTTTGTTCTTTATCTTCTTTTTGGAATTCTTTTCCTGATCAGGCTGGGCCTGATCCCATAGCTAAGTGACTGCTTCCCCTCCCTTCCCCCTCTGCCCAGCTGAATCCTGATCACATAGCTAAGTAACTGCTTCCCCTCCCTTCCCCCTCTGCCCAGCTGACATATATTGTGAAAGTTACCTGACTACATTCCCTTGTCTTTATCTCAAGCATCTTACGGAGTTAATCTTTACTGTCTTGTTAATATGTCTTAGGGAGGTTTACTTGCAACGCGCTGCTGTTAACTCTACTTCTTGGGGAGGGGGCCTTACAAGTACTAAGCACTTTCAATACCACAATAGTTGAGCAAAACTGATTTAAGAGAGATAACAATATGGCCAAAAGTCTTGACTTGTGGAAGATATGAATTTCTTGGGGTCAGATCCCAGCTCTTACTCATATCAGCATTGTGAATTTTAGTAATTTGTTGACCAATCTGAGGCCCCAGGTTTTCTCTACTATGTGGGACTAACACAAGATTATCATGAGGATTAAAGCAAGGACCTTGTAAACAGAGTTTAGTACACTGAAAGCTTAGGCTGGGGCCTAGCCCTTGCCTTGCATATGCAAGACCTGTGATCTCTCTGCAGCACGATGGGGAAAAAAAAACAGAGGTAGCAGGAAAGAGACCCAAGGACCATCAACAGAGACTGCTCATTGCGGTGGGAAAAGGAAGTCACACCTGAGTTTGAACTCAATGTTAATTCAAAACCTTGAAATTTTCTTTTAAGCACTTTAACACAAATTTGAATATATCCACGCGTCTGTCACCTAGGCAAAGGTAGCACCACTTTCTTACAAGATGAGGCACCAGGCACGACACAGAGGAAGACCCCAATTGCCTTCCTGGGGAGACTAAATGAACAGATAGGTTCCTGATGAATCAAGGAAAAGACCCTAATCTTCATGCTTTCTGAGGAGCCAGAAGCCTGAGGGTGGGCAGTAAACCGGGGCCTACAAAGGCAGTGTAGAAGGCAGTTCGAGTAAGGACAGATTATCAGTTATCATGAAAAGGCTCACCAGTAAGCAGTACTCTCCTCACACCTGCCAGGCAGGCACTGATTGTTAATCCTGGTAAACCAAGATCCCAGGAACCTGCGCAGTGTAAAAGACGAGCAAGAAGGAACCAGCTATCATCTGACCTCCATGTGTGTGATCTATGGCACAACACACACACACACACACACACACACACACACACACACACACACACACACAGAAGACAGGAGAGAGAGAAAGAAAGAATTTTTTAATTCTTTCTTTTAAAAACTTTTATTGTTTTTTGAGGCAGGGTCTTACGTTGCTGAAGCTTGTCTCAAACTCAGTCATGAGACAGGCTTCTGAACTCCTGAGGACCCTCCCATAGCTTCTTCTCAAAATGCATGGGTGACAGGTGTCCGCCATCATTCCTGCCATCAGCCTGCCATTGCTACCCATTTCACTCCCTGTCTGGTGGTTCTGAGGTGCTGCTCTGAAGTAGATGAAATACAGGAATGCACACATGCCTGCCAGCCTTCCCATCACTGCATTTGCCTCATCCTTGAACACGAGCGCTTGTAGACAGAGCACTTAGAAATTGCCAGAAGACCTTGAAGTGGCACAATTTTTCTTTTTTCTTTTTCTTTTTTTGTTTCTCACATCTTTTGAAGAAAAAGTAATGAAATATGAGACTGGAACCCAGGTGACCTCAAAGGCGACAGAGTTCTTCTTCCTTCACCAGAGTGGAATGCCGACCTCGAGTTCACACTGCCTTCTGCACCAGAGATACCTTCAGAGATTTTAGAAGAGTCAGGAGAGACTGCGCTTCTCTAAAGCACAGGGAAGCAGTCTGAAGACGTCAAAGCTGGGAAGATAGGCATGTCACCTGCTGTCAACTGGAGGTCTCTTGATGGTGGCCAGTGACAGCACACATCAGAATCTCATGATGATGTGATTCCATGGGCCCTCTTCTGGGTGCTCATGACAGACGAAGCCTCTTCTAAGCAACAGTGTTTGCCTCTCTCAGTTGCTGGTTATATTGTTGCTAATTTTAATCTGTGTACAATGAGGGTTGGGGAGGCAGGGCATTGTTAATGTAACTGTCTGTCTTGGCTCTTTGAGAATTTTATGAAATTCTGGCACACAGTAGATTAAGGTATAGTGTGAGAAGGATATATGTGGTTTTCTTCTGAAATATTGGGAAACCAACATAAAATTAAATAATAACAACAATAATAGATGGGATTCCCCACCCACTCTTTCTCTATGGTCCTTCTGCACTTCTTGCCATAAGAGCAGTGGAGATTCTGAGTCTTCCAGATTATCAATCCTCTCTCAGACTGTTCTCTCTGCCCTTTCTTACTGTGGTCCGGGTTAATCCCTTAGGTCATTCTTCAAGTTCACAAATTTCCATTCAAGTTATCTCTCTTGGACTTATCAGTAGAGGAATATTTTAATGGTAAGTCTAATATGAAGAAATGGTACAAACTCAAAGAAGGTCACAGTCATCAAGAGAACTGAGATTTTCCACACCCTTGAATCAGAACACACAGTAATCACTGAAGTGACAACTCTAAATTAATCTACAAATGCAAAGCGATCTTAACAAACTACAAGAGACCTGCTTGTAATGGGCAATCTAAAGTGACTGTGGGTGAATTCTAAGAGAGCGGGTATTGTCTCTTTTCTTACCAAAGGCCCCATTTAAAGGAAACTGAACTATAATACAACAAAGGACAGTGAATAAGGAAGACAGGCTGACAAAAACTTCAACACAAATTTGGAAGACGGGACTGGATGGAGGAAAGGCTAGTGATTGGCAGGGCAGAGGAGGTAGTGATCTGAGTCATACAGAGAGAATCACTGTGGAGAGAAAATAATGAGGTTAAGCTCTGAGCAATTGTGAGCTTCTCCAGTTTGGAGTCAGGGAGTCCATAGTAAGGCTGGGTCAAGGGGAGGAGGTGTGTGGATGCAGGATGTGTGGCTGGACTGGAGACTAAAGAGTTACTCTCCTGACAGTGTGGTTGGGAACAGCTGAAACTCGGAGTTACTCAGATGGTGGCAGCCCAGGGATGATATGTGAAGTTTGCAAAAGAAAACAGTTGAGTTATATGAGTGTCCTAGTCAGCTTCCTCTTGATGCAAGAAAACACCATGACCAAAAGTGTCTTGGGTGAAGAAAGGGCTTATTTGGCTTACACATAATCTTAATCTGTCATGAAGGGAAGTTAAGAAAAGGAACTTGGGCAGGAACCTGAAGGCAGGAACTGAAACAGAGGCCATGGAGGAACTTGCTTATTGGTTTGCTCAGCTCAGCTCAGCTCGTGCGTGCGTGCGTGCGTGCGTGCGTGCGTGCGTGCGTGCGTGTGTGCGTGTGTGTGTGTGTGTGTGTGTGTGTGTGTGTGTGTGTGTGTAAACCTGACCAGAAGTGGAACCACTCACAATGGGCAGGACTCACACACATCAATACGTCAATCATTCTTAAGAAAATGATAGGCTTACACCCAGCCTAATCTGATTGAGACATTTTCTCAACTTAGGTCACCCTCTTCCCAGCTGGCCCTGGCCTGTGTCACATGAGCAAAAAAGACTAGCACAGCGGTCCAGTTTCCTTAAATTGGTTTTTGCATGCTAACGGGATATAAAGAATGTCAGGGGTTTTGTTGATTTGTTTTGTCTTATTTGAGACATGGTCTTACTATGTAGCCCTGGCTCACTATATAGACCAGGCTGGTCTTGAACTCATAGAGATCCTCTTGCTTCTGCCTCCCAGGTTCTGGGATTAAAGGCGTGTGCCACCATACCTGGCAGAAGATCCTTTTTCTGACAAACTAAATAAATCTAAAGAAGGGTTCCAGCCTCATATTTTTTGTATCCACAATCCAGCTAAGCCACCACTTAAATAGATTCCACAGGTCAGGTCATCACACACTGACAACTGGAGACCCTGAAGCCCTTTGGTCCACAACTGACTAAGAGGTGAGAGTGGCACCCTGACCCTCAGGCCAAGCAGAGACCATGGTCTCTGAACCCCAGCCTGGGGACACAGCCACCGGCACCCCAACCACACCCAGCTCTGCCCTAAATCAAAGAAAGCTGGGAGAGCCCCCCCAGACAAATCCCCAGGAAAACACAGCTGGAGGGACATCCCACAAGCCAAACTCCACCCAAACCACAATCTGCATCATTACGCTCCAACAACTGGAAACCCCAGTCCTCCTGGTCCACAGTCCCACAGTCGACTAAGAGCCGAGTAAGAGTGACCCCTGTGACAGCTGGAGACATACAGCCACCAAGCCCACTACTGACTAAGAGTGAACTGAGGAAGCAATGGGCAGATGCCAGTGCAGGATACATACAATAATATAAAGAACAAGACACCACCAGAAGAAGCTGGTGGTTCTATAACGTCAAGACCGGAGCATGGCAATGAAGAGGAAACAGAAAGAAATGACCTTAAAAACAACTTTATGAAGATAATAGAAGCTTTAGAAGAGGATATGAAAAACTCCCTTTAAAAAAATAGAAGAAAATACAAACAAAAAATTGGAAGACATTAACAAATCCCTGAAAAAAAATAAAAAACACCATGAAAAAGAAAACAAACAGGTGAAAGAAACATTCTGGGAATTAAAATTTGAAATAGAAGCAATAAAGAAGGCACAAACTGAGGCAAAGCTGGAAACATAAAAATCTAAAAAAAATGAACCAGGACTACAGATGCAAGCATAACCAACAGAATGTAAGAGATAAAAGAGAGAATCTCAGGAGTGGAAGATTCAGTAGTGGAAATAGATACGTCAGTTAAAGAAAACACTAAAACCAAAAAAGTCATAACACAAAACGTCCAGGAAATCTGAGATACCATAAAAATATCAAACCTGAGAATAATTGGAATTGAAGAATAGGAATCGTTACCAGCTCAAAGGCACAGAAAATATAGTCAAAAAAAAAAATCATAGGAGAAAACTTTCCCTACATAAAGAAGAAAATGCCTATAAAGATACAAGAAGCTTACAGAACACCAAATAGACTAGACCCCCCCCCCCCAAAAAAGAAAAGTCTGATCGCCACATAATAATCAAGCCACTAAACCTACAGGACAAAGAAAAAAAACACTAAGAGCTTCAAAGCAAAAGGCCAAATTTCTTATAAAGGCAGACGCATTACAATAACACCCGACTATTCAATAGAAACAACGAAAGCAAGAAGGTCCTGGTCAGATGTTATACAGACACTAAAAGAACATGGCTGCCAACTCAGACTACTATACCCAGCAAAACTATCAATCACCATAGATGGAGTAAACAATATATTTCATGACAAAACCAGATTTAAACAATATATATCCACAAATCTGGCCCTACAGAAAGCATTAGAGGGAAAACTCCAACCTAAGGAAAGCAAATAAAACCACAATCAATAATCCCATAGGGGGGAAAAAACTCAAAGAAGGGAAATACACACAAGCTACCACCAAGAGTAACAGGAAATAACATTATTGGTCATTAATATTCTTTAATATCAATGGATTCAATTCATCTATAAAAAGATACACCCTAATATGATGGATACAAAAACAGAAGCCATCCTTCTGCTGCATACAAGAAATACACCTCAACTTCAAAGACAGACACTGGCTCAAGAGTAAAGGGTTTAGAAAAGACTTTCCAATCAAATGGGCCTAAGAAACAAGCTGGTGTAGGCATCCTAACATGTAACAAAATAGACTTCAAACTAAAATCAATTAAAAGAGACCAGGACAGACATTACTTATTCACCTCAGGAAAATCCACCAAGAGGAAGTCTCAATCCTGAATATTTATGCTACCAATACAAGGGCATCTACACATGTAAAAGAAACACTACTAAAGCTTAAACCTCACGTCAAACCCCACACACTAATAATGGAAGAGTTCAGTACCCTACTTTGACCCTTGGATAGGCCAACCAGACAGAAATTCAATAGAGAAATAAGAGATCTAACAGATGTTATGACCCAAAATATACAGAACCTTCCACCCAAACACAAAGGAATTTACATATTTCTCAGTACCCCATGGAACTTAATCTAAAATTGGTCACACACTCAGTCATAAACCAAATATCAATAGATACAAAAAAAAAGGGAATAACTCCTTATATCATATCAGTCCATCACGGACTAAAGTTAGAGTTCAATACAACAAAAATCACAGAAAGCCTACAAATTCATGGAAACTGAACATCTCTCAATTGAACACCTCTCGGTCAAGGAAGAAGTTGAAAAAGAAATCAAAGACTTCCTAGAATTTAATGAAAATGAATCCACAACATACCCAAACATATGGGACATAAAGCAGTGTTAAGAGGAAAACTCATAGCATTAATATATGAAAAACCTAAAGAAATCTCACACAAGAGACCTAACAGCACAGCTGAAAGCTTTGGAACAATTAGAATCAAACTCACCTAGAAGGAGTAGATGTCAGGAAATAATCAAACTTAGGGCTGAAATCAATACAATAGAAACAAAGAGAACAATACAAAGAATCAATGAATCAAAGAGTTATCAAAACTAATCAAAAAGCAGAGAAAGAGTATCCAAATTAACAGAATCAGAAATGAAAAGGGGGTCATAACAACGGACACCCAGTAAATCCAGAGAATTATCAGGTCATACTTTAAAAACTCACACTCCACTAAAAAATGGAAAACCTAAAAGAAATGGACAGCTTTATGGACAGGCACCACTTACCAAATTAAATCAAGATCAGATTAAAGACCTAGATAGACCTACAACCCCAAAGGAAATTGAAGCTGTTATTAAAAGTCTCCCATGTTTAAAAAAAAAAAAAAAACAAAAAACAAAACAAAAAAAACCCAGGACCAGTATGGTTTCAGTGCATAATTCTACCAGATATTCAAAGAAGAACTAATACCAATACTCCTCAAACTGTTCCATACAGTTTGAAGGAATTGCTGGACTCTTTTTTGTGAGGCCACAATCACCTTGATACTCAAGCCACTCAAAGATGCAATAATTACAGACTAACCTCCCTCATGAACATCACTGCAAAAATACTCAATAAAATTCTGGCAAACTGAATCTAACAACATATCAAAAAAAAAAAAAAAAAAAAAAGATCCACCATGATCAAGTAGGCTTCATCCCAGAGATGCAGGGATGGTTCAACATATGAAAAACTGTGAATGTCATCCATCATATAAACAAACTGAAAGAAAAAAACCACATGATCATCTCATTAGATGCTGAAAAAGCCTTTGACAAAATCCAAAACTCCTTCATAATAAAAGCCCTGGAGAGATCAGGAATACAGGGAAAATACTTAAATATAATTAAGGCGATATACAGCAAGCTGACAGCCAACATAAAACTAAATGGAGAAAAACTCAAAATTCCACTAAAATCAGGAACAAGGCAAGGCTGTCCTCTCTCTTCTTACCTATTTAATATAGCTCTTGAAGTTTTAGCTAAAGCAATAAGAGAACAAAGGTAGATTTAGGGAATACAAATTGGGAAGGAAGGAAGTCAAACTATCTCTATTTGCAGATGATATGATCGTATACATAAGTGACCCCAAAAACTCTACCAAGGAACTCCTACAGCTGATAAACACCTTCAGCAAGGTATCAGGGTACAAAGATTAATTCAAAAAATCAATAGCCCTCTTATACACTAAGAACAATGGGCTAAACAAGAAATAAGGGAAACATTGCCCTTTATAATAACTGCAAATAGAATTAGATATCTTGGCATAACTCTAACTAAAGAAGTAGCAAACCTGATTGACAAACACTTTAAGTCACTGAAGAAATAAATTGAAGAGGATGTCAGAAAATGGAAAGATCTCCCATGCTCCTGGATAGGTAGGATCAACATAGTAAAAAGAGCAATTTTACCAAAAGCAATCTACAGAGTCAATGCAATCCCCATCAAAATCCCAACACAATGTTTTACAACCTTGAAAGAAAAATACTCAACTTCATATCAAATAAAAGAAACTCAAGATTCCCAAAACAATCCTGGTCAATAAAAGAACTTCAGGAGGAAGCATCATCCCTGACTTCAAGCTATACTACAGAGCTACAGTATTAAAAATAACCTGGTACTGGCATAAAACAGACTTGTGGATCAATAGAATTGAATCGAAGACCCCGACATTAACCCACACACCTACAAACACCTTATTTTTGACAAAGAGGCCAAAAATATTCAATGGAAAAAAAGATAGTACCTTCAACAAATGGTGCTGGCATAACTGGATGGCAGTATGTAGAAGAATGCAAATAGATCCAAACCTATCACCCTGCACAAAACTCAAATCTAAGTGGACCAAAGACCTCAACATAAACCCAGTAACACTGAACTTGATAGAAAAGAAAGTGGGAAATACCCTCGGATGCATTGGCTCAGGTGACCACTTCCTAAATACAATACCAGTAACACAGACAATAAGAACAACAATTAATAAGTGGAATCTCCTGAAACTGAGAAGCTTCTGTAAGGCAAAGGACACAGTCAACAAGACAAAACAACAGCCTACAGAATGGAAAAATATTTTCAACAAACCTACATGAGACAGAGGACTGATATCCAAAATATATATAGAATTCAAGAAACTACACCTCAGAAACCTAAATAACCCAATTTAAAAATGGGGTTCAGAGCTAAAAAGGGAATTCTCAACAGAAGAATTACAAATAGCTGAAAGGCACTTAAAAAATTGTTCAACATCATTAGTCATCAGGGAAATTCAAATCAAAACAACTTTGAGATACCACATTACACCTGTCAGAATGGCTAAGATCAAAATCACAGATGACAGCCTATGTTGGAAAGGATGCAGAGCAAGGGGAACACTCCTCCATTGTTGATGGGAGTGTAAACTTGTACAGCCACTCTGGAAAGCCGTATGGCGGTTCCTCAGAAAATTGGGAATCAATCTCCCCAAGGAACCAGCAATACCACTATTGGGCATATACCCAAAGGATGCACATTCATACTCCAAAAGCGCTAGCTCAATTATGTTCATAGCAGCATTATTCATAATAGAAAGAATCTGGAAACAATCTAGATGCCCCTCAACTGAAGAATGGATTAACCCACTGTGATACATCTACACAATAGAGTACTACTCAGCAGTTAAAAAAAAAAATGACATCCTAAAATTATCAGGCAAATGGATGGATTTGAAGAATATCCTCCTGAGAAAGGTATCACAAGCCCAGAAAGAGAGACATGGGATGCACTCACTCATAAGTGGATTTTAGACAAAAAGCAAAGAATACCCAAGCTGCAAACCACAACCCCTGAACAGCTTGGGACCAGAAAGAATGTAAGAGAGCCATCCAGAGATTCCCTAGGAAGAAAAAATAGAGAAGATCCCCTTAGCAAATTGGGGTCATAATGGGTTGCAACCAAGAAGTAGTGGAAATAAATCATAAGAAGAGATGTTGAGTGAGAGGAGCAACAAAGGGGGAGGAAAAAAAAAATGAGATGGATATCTTATTAGAAATATCTTGATTGGGGAAGGCAATGTGAGGTTGGAAAGAGTCCAGGTGCTAAGGAAACCTCCAAGAACTCACAGGATGTCCCTGGCTAGGTCTCCAACCAATAGTGGAGGGGGTGCCTAAACAGGACTCCCCCTATAATCAAATGAATAACCACCCTAAGTGTCATCACAGAACCTACATCCAACAGTGAATAGAGGCAGAGGCAGAGATCCATGGCTGAGCACTGGGCTGAGCTCCTGGTCTAGCTGAGAGCAGGAGAGGAGAGTCTGTATGAACAGGAAATAGAGATTTGAGGAAAATTCCCACAGTGATGGCTAGCTGGAGCTCTGGGTAGTTCACTGAATCAAGAACAGCCACTCAGGAACCATGGGACAAGGAACTAGGCTCTCCAAGGGTAGATGACTGTCAACTGGCATGGGCAGTATGTGGAACCTTAAGGGCTAGGATCTATCGATAGCTCCCCAATTATGACACAGAGACTTATTATTAATTATAAAATCTTGACCCTGGCTTAGACTTGTTTCTAACTAGCTCTTATAACTTAAATTAGCCCATTTCAATTAATCTATTTGTGTTTTGGATCATCTTGGCTAGAAGCTTTGAAGTTGTTCTAAATGCATAATTTTGAGAAAATTGTAACAGAGATGTTGTGAGAGGCTCGATCACCTGGGCTACTTGTCTTTATTGGTTCCTGGTCCTTTTTAACACACACACAAACTTTTAAATGTAACATGAATATCTCCACTGATAAAAGTATGAAATGTGCAGTGTGCACAAATCAGCTAAAGATATTTTTGTTGTTGTTGTTCTATGTTTGAGCAGATAAAAGGCATCTTTTAAGTCCTTTACGTCTGTTTGGACTACATAACCAAATTGTCATGAGCACTCTGTAGCCAACAAGATTTATTATGTCTAATCCAGTCTCAGAGTTGTTTCCATGCAATGGGGTGAGCATATATGCCACCTGTCCTACAGTTAGTTTCTCTTTCTTTCTTTCTTTCCTTCTTTCTTTCCTTCTTTCTTTCCTTCTTTCTTTCTTTCTTTCTTTCTTTCTTTCTTTCTTTCTTTCTTTTTGACTTTTCCCCTCATGTCTGTAGGTAAGATCCTCAGGAGGTCTCCCTGATCAAATCTGATCTCTATTAACTTTGAAGGAATCTATAACTTTTTATCTCCTATGGAAATAAAACATAACCTCTCCCCCAACACAATGTATTTTCTGATTTCCATTTTTGAGCCAAGTTATTTTTAAAGTGTATAGGCTGGTTTAATTCAGTCACCCTTTCCATAATCCAATGTCTCTCAACAGTTATTTTTCTTTATACATTAACATTTAAAATTTTTTAAATCAACAAAGCACAATACAGAATCCAGATGCCCTGTGTATTTCCTACACTTATGTGCCTTTTTTATATTACTTTACTCTTTATTTAAAGACTTTATTATTTTTAAACCATTTTTTCTATGACTGTCTATAGCAATCTTGTTTTCTTTCTTCAGCATGTAAGCACATATTAAAATATACCGTATCTTTTTAGAGGTTTTCTGTGTTTAGACCTGGCTTTACTAAGCACTGGCCAAGTTCTCTGACTATATGAAATAAATATTAAACAGCCATGAAGGTTCATGCTGCAGAATATTACTTTAACTGTATAAAGATGTGTTACATTTGTTTATGCTGCATTTGTTTATTAATGTAAGAATGTGTGCTTAATTGTATATGAAGATGTATTGCATCTGTTCCACCATGCCTGCCTAAGGCACCTGATTGGTCTAGTAAAAAAAAAAAAAAATCTGTCTGGCCAATAGCCAGGCAGGAGAGGGGTAGGTGGAGCTGCCAGGGGGAATAAATAAGAGGAGAAATCTAGGCCATAAAGGGAAGGGAAGAGAAAGGGAGACATCCAGGACAGGAAGCCAGGCAGATACCAGAGAGAAGAGAGACAAAGAGAAGCAGTGGAAGGGAGATATGAAGAAGGAAGGAAGGAAATAAGCCCTGAGACGAGATGTAGACAGAGAGAAACAGATTGATCTAAGTTAAAGCTTTAACCAGAGAATGGTCTAAGCTAGGCCAAGCATTCACACCTAATGATAGGTCTCTGTATCAAGATTTGGAAGCTGGTTGGTGGCCCAAAGCCAGGTACAAGGTCCTATAGGGATAGGTTCAATACTGTCCCATTTAGCCACTTCCTGTCCTCCACTGATAGGGAGTCCATGTGAAGTTAAAAGTCCAGCTTCACCTAGGACACCCCTTGTCACATGCCATTTGGATATGTGAGCTACTTGTCCTTAGATTAATTTACAGTGCTCAGTTTGCCCTCAACGGCAGCAGCCCCATATTAAGGAGGATGAACTAGAGTTGATCACTCCAGCTTCCTCTTTGTTGCTGTGACAAAGTATCCCAAGCATGCAAGAGGAGAAAGAGCTGGCTTGGCTTATGCTTCCAAGTTACAGCCAATCATTCCAGAGAAGTAGTTAGGAACTCAGGCTGGCCTCTAATTTTCTTATGTAGCCAAGGATGACCTTAAACTCTCCACCCCTGCTCTACTTCCAGAGCGCTGCTTTTCATCCTCCATGCTCAGAAGGCTTCAGCGTGGTTGCTGAAGAACTATATCCAAAAGCTATCTGCTAAGCAAGCTCCTGCTATTGCATGGAAGCCATGCGATTCAGATCAGGAGGACAGCGGTCTCTGCTTTCCCATTCATCCTCAGAGGTCACCAAACCAGATCAGATTGCTATGGATGAGAGTACAAGGCTCAGGTATACACAGCACTCACTGGGTTCTGCTAACCATGGGCTCCCGGATGCTGCTTGTCTGAGTATTTCCCCACACCGCAGCCAAGCATTACACAAGATATCAGCAGTTACATCTGGATACCCAAGGGCCCTGTGGGCTACGAGTAAGAAGCTAAGTTTTCTCCACAAGTGGGCACTCAGTTTGTGCCAGATTTACAAACTGATGTGGCAGGCAGGGTGGCATACACCTACCCTAACGGTGCGAGACACTCTACCTTCCCCTTGTGGCTGGAGCTATAAGCAGTGTTTCATTTGCCAAGTGAGAAAATGCAGGCCCAAATTCTAACTCCAGTCTCCTTTCTTTCTGCATTGCTCCCTTTAACTCTCAGGCCCTCCGAATCCTCATGTGGAAGCTGTCATCGTCGGTGTGTGAAGCCACGGGAATTAATCCCCACTCTGATATCTGGAGAGGCACTGCTACTCACAACAGTCGCTACCTGGTTGTGTTCTCTCCAAGCTTCCGGTTTCCTTATTTGCAAAGGTGCTGTTCACACCCTATGTACCTCAAAGGAAGCTGTGGGCTGTCAGTGGGCTGGATTCCCCCAGAAGCCAGTGGCTTGGTAGGTGTACACAGGGGGCACTCAATATGTGATCCTCTGTGACATCAACCAGATTGCATATCTGTGAAAAGGGAAGCGTTCTTGCTAACCCAGCCTGTGAAAATATAAACGGAACAAAGTATGTTTGGTGCGCTCTGGGGATTATGAGTTCAAGGTCAGCCTGGGCTTCATGGAGAGGGCCTGTCTGAAAAATAGGAGGAAAGAAAAAAACATAGAGTAATAAAGAGAGATGAGATGTACTTGGGATCAAGAAAAACATATGTCACCAATTCTTATTTTTTTAAAAAAATGTACTGAAGTCAGCTTGATGGAGCAGGTAATAGGTGCCTGATTATTTATTAAAAAGGTAAAAACCAGAGTTCACTTAATCACTGGACTTGTCTCAGCGGAATCTCAGGTGTTCCAGGATGCGATGGGCCCAGAACCCAGTCATAAAGGAGAAAAAGAGACAGAAGACACAGGCCTTAATGTGGCTTTAAGGGAACGGAAGCCTTCAAGAGCAACGGAGCAGCTGGGAGGCAGGGGACTGACAGCTGAGGCTGATGGGTTGCTTCAGAACTGCTTACTCCTCCCAAAGAGTGCTAAGGCTCTTGCTAAAATAGGGGAAGTTACTGGGGGATTTTGCTTCTCTAATTATGAGATGGGATGAGTTGGGGATTTTTGTTTGTTTTTCTTTCTGTCTAGATGGAGAACCACCAAGGAGCTGCCTGTTTTAAGATAGCAGTTCTATAGAGAAAGGGCCCTTGGGCCCTGAGGCAGAGGGTCTTCTCAGGCCCACAGAGAAGCAGACGCCAGGGGCTCAGGTACCGAGGCAAAACTCCTAGGCAGAGAGCCAGGCTTGATGAATGGGCCATTTTTCTAACATATTTCTTATGGAAAGGTATCAAACATCAGCGCAGTGGACAGCATTTTCCAGGGCATGCTGACAAGGTCATCCTGGATTCTTTCACATCCATTTTACTACAGATGCCTTATCACAGCTACACAGCTACACCCGACAGGGCCACTTTCCCATCCCCATTTTGGTGTGCCTGTGCCACTGAAGAGTTCATTATATATATATATATATATATCACACACACACACTCCAACGTCAGCTGCAGATTTTCTGGGTGACCTTGGTCAAAACCCTGCTTAACTCTGATCCTAGGATATGTTCAAGTTCTCCAGTCATGGAACTCTTTGTCCAAATACCATGTTCAAGAATCCTAGCTTAAACAGTTAAACCCAGGTAGAACATTGATTGCCGTCCAGTTCAAGGCCCTGTATGACAGCTGATGAAAACTGAGAGTTGGAGATACCATTTATCTTGGTAATGCAGTAACAATAGGACATTTATGCTTCAGGACACACACAGGTGTAAGGACCATTCACAAGCAGCCTCACAGGATGGTCATAAAGATGAACTGTGAGAGTAGAGAGACATCTAGTTCTGTCTGTGCTTTGCACAGTAAAGGTGGCGAACACATCCCTTCTCCTCTTTCCTCACCACAGGGAGAGCCTGAAGTGTTCCCAAGGCTAAGATAAGGGGTGAGTGTTTGTCTCATGATGTAACTACAATAACATGACTGAAAGGGACCGAGGACGAATAGCAACATGGATTCCTGTCATTGGGGAAGCTCAAGGGTTTTAGGAACTTTGTGCCAAGAACCCAAAAGGGGAAAAGCAAGCACTGTGACTGAAAGTGTGTTGTAATGCTAGGGGTGTGTTTGTTTGTTTGTTTGTTTTAAATAGGCTTTCACTATGTAACTGAGACTGCCCTCAAATTTGTGGTCCTTCTACATCAGTGCAAGCATCCTGAATGCTGGGATTACAAGTTTGTATTGGCATGCCTACCCAATTTAATACACACACACACACACACACACACACACACACATATATATGTATATATACCATAATTTCCATCAGAAGTGTATAAATCTTTCCTTCAAGAAATACTCAAATGAGTTCATTAGGACAAAGTACAGCTGATGTTCTTACTGCCCCATAAAACCATGGAGAAAAATCTTCTGAGCAGTTACTCTATTCCCTAACTCCACAAAGGAAATGAAATTAATAGGTCAATTCTTTTATGTGCCACCCATACCAGAAAGCTTTACTTGTTCTCTCTCAAGAATGCATGTCCAGGAAGACCTGGGTTAGCTACCTTCAAGGATGCTGTGTGTGCAGTGTGCACCCCTACGGTACATCATAACTTTCCTTGGAGAGTCTTAGGGATCAGCGAAGTGCTCAGTGGCTTTTTCTGTCAAAGTCACCATTTTGAAAGCCAGGCTGGGAGGAAGTTCCTTCTCCTTGAAGGGCTGGGCCCCTGGCTGCCTTTCCCCATAGTCTTCTATGACAGGTACTCGGTGACTTCCTCCTTTCAGACTACCTCAGCTCAAGCCCCAGAGGAAGTAGATAAGGGAAGGAAGGACGTGAGAGGACAGAACCCAGCAAGGCTCAGCAGATCTTGGAAAGCCAGCAGCTGTGGAGTGAGGAGCAGTGAATTGAGTGGGCTGATGCTGACTGAGGAAACCTGAACAATGGCAGAGAGAAAGTTCCTGAAAAGCAAATTACAGTGTGTTTTAACACTCAAGTGGAAAGAATCAAAAATTTAGTTTAGGTGGACAAAATTCATACTAATTAAAATGCCATTTTGTTCTTTAATCCCAACGTACACATTAAAATTGGCCTTCAAATGATTACCCTCCCAAAACCTATGGCAGCCACCATGATGTAGGCTAATCTAATCCTCTCCCCATCCTTTCTCACCAAATCAGTCAGAGGGGGATTTTGTTTTGCTGGTTTAGTTTGGGCTTTTTATGTGTTTGTTTATTTGCCTTGGTTTGAGATGTGGCTGGTCCTTTCCACTAGCCCAGGCTGGCCTGGTACTCACTGCATCTGCCACACTCCTGTTGCCACAGATAGGGGTGCCCCCTTCCTCACTGTGGTTCTTTGTAAACTCTCTGGAGCCATGAGCCCAAATAAACCTTCCCTTTCTGCTTTGTTTCTGTCAGGATTTTGGTCACAGCCTGGCTAAAGAAAATAATCCATCATCTCTCTCCTTTCTGCTGAGCTCAGGACAAGGCCTACTTTGAGTTTCTTGAAATACCAAGAAAATCGCCTCAACACTTTCTGATTCATGATGTTCCAACTGAGGGAATAGACTGCATTGCTCTCGCACACATCACCTCCTGCTGTCACTAAGGTCTTAGAGTACTCACTCTGTCATCCCCCTTCTAATTTAAATTAGCTCCTCATGCTACTGAACCTTCAGGAACCCTGCACCTTTTCGAGAAGCTTGTTATTAAGAGCCAATAGGGACGACACCAAGAGAACAAGGCTTTCTAGACACAACAGGAGTGACGGACATATGAACTCAGAGACTGGCAGCCTGCACAGGGCCTGCACAAGGTGTAAGCCAGAGAGAACCCCAGAGCTGAGAAGGGAAGTAACAGAAGCACCCATCCCTAACACAGAAGCTATCTCCAACTGTTAACCACTCCCAAAGGAAAAAAAAAAATAGTTTTCATTGGGCAATACAAGTAAGATTTAAAGGCAGGCCCATGCCCAGCAGTAGATGGTCAGCACAAAACAAACTCAATGACATTTTAGGGGATTCTTTTTCTCTCATAAGGCTTTGTGTGGGCATTTTTAAACAACCTTTGTCTTAGTTAGGGTTTCTATTACTTCAAAAATCACTACAACCAAAAGGAAATTGGGAAGGAAAGTGTTTATTTGGCTTACACTTCAGCATTGCTGTTCATCACTGCAGGAAGTCAGGGCAGGAACTCAAACAGGGCAGGATCCCACAGTCAGGAGCTGATGCTAAAGCCATTAAGGGAAGATGCTTCTGGCTTGTTCAGCCCACTTGTTATAGAACCCAGGACCAGCAGCCCAGGGATGAAACCACCCACCATGGGCTGGGCCGTCCACAACTTGATCACTGAGAAATTGCCTTATAGCTGGATCTCATGGAGGCATTTCATCAACCACTGCTCCTTCCTCTGATGACTGTAACTTGTGTTAAATTTGAGTCACACAAAACCAGTCAGTACATCTTACAGATCTTTTACTTATATATTACGGTTTCCAATTTTGTGTTTTAATGGAATTCCTGTGTGTGTGATTTGTGTTACTACATCTGTATGTATTTCTTGTATTTTTTTAAAACTTTGCTTTTTTCCTGTTTCTTTGTTTTGTTTTATTTTGTTATTTTTTAATATTATATTATAGTCCTAAGTTTCTGGCCTGCAGCCCCTTAGTCCCAAATAATCACACAAAGGCTTATATTAATTCCAAGCTGTTTGGTCTATGGCTCAGGCTTATTACGATCTAACTCTTATGCTTTAAGTTAACCATGTCTATCTATGCTTAGCCACATGGCTTGGTACCTTTTTGCTCAGTGCAGCATCTCATCCTGCATCCTCTGCATCTCATTGTTGTCTGTTCTCTGCTCTTCTGTTTCCCAAAATTCTTCTAGTTTGCTTGCTCCACCTCTACTTCCTGTCTAGTTACTTGACCAATCAGCATTTTATTAAACCAATATTTACAGTGTACAAAAACATAGTTTTACAGCATTATATACTTATTTTTAGGTGCCTGTTTCCTGAGAAACGGAAAGGTATGGACTTGAGTGAGTCAGAGATGGGAAGGATCTGAGAGGAGTTGGGGTAAGGAAAACTATCATTGAAATATATTGTATAAAAATTGTCAGGAGCCAGTTCACTAGCCAAGAGTCAACTAAAGAATTCCCTTCTTTGTCATTCGTTAGATAGGACAGCATTCTTTAGATTAAGACAGTCCTTGGAAAAGCCACAAGGGAACCCACTGACCATTGACTCACAGTGTCCTAACACACTGACCACTGCTCATAATTGCCTAGCACACTAACCTTATCTCATAGCTTTGCCCCCTCACTAGCCCCCTGCACCTACAGCCCTGCAGAAGCATATATAAGCAGCCTGGAAATAATAAAGACAGACCACTTGATCAGCTAGATTTGTGGTCCTTCTTCTGCTCCTTCCCCCTAATATTTTCTCCCTACACATGACAGGGACCCCATTGAAGTCGCGCGGGTCGGGACAAAAAAATCTATTTTCAATTAAAAGAAAAAAATCTTTCTATATATTTACCCCTTGAAAGTCTGTGCATCTCACTTTTGTTCACTGCTACACTCACAGTTCTAAGCACAGAACCTGACACTGACACACAGTCAACATCTTTGAGACAAATGTTGAACATATGAACTGCTGGCAAGCATCAGCCCCGGGTCTAATTCCAGAGTCCTCACTGGATGTATCTAAATTCTTCCCTGCTCAAGGCACTAAACATTTCTCCACAATTGACCACAGACTCTAGGTGGACACACAGTGTTCTTCCTTCTCTGGACTGTCTAGTCTTTGCCTTGACCATTATAGATGTTCTAAAGTATTGGGGGAAGTGGGATCAGGTCTTGTACCTATGACTAGCCTGGTACTACTATAAAGCACAGGCTGGCCTTTAATTCACAATAATACCCTGCCTTAGCCTTGTGAGTGTTGGGATTATAGGTTGTACCAACATGTTGGCGGCGCTCTATAAAGCTTTTTTGTTTGTTCATGTTTTTGAGACAGGGTTTCTCTGTGTAGCCCTGGTCATCCTGGAACTTGCTCTGTAGATCAGGTTAGCCTTGAACTCAGAGAGCTACCTGCCTCTGCTTCACAAGTGCTGGAATTGAAGGTGTTTGCCAGCACTGCCCAGCTATGATGCATTTTTAATAGACAAACAAAGAAGGCTGCTGGGGCCGGCGCATCTTACCATCCACTGTGCTCATGCTGCTGATTGCATCTTCATCTTCCTGGAGCAGGAGGATAGGGCCAGAGAGAAAGGAACCAAAAAGGAAGAGCTGAGACAAGAATTGGTGAAGGAAGAATTAATACACGAAAGAGCAACACGTGACAAAAGGGAAAGAGAGCATTATATTCTTATGATCAATGAAAACTTATTGTTGATCAGCTGGCTTGGGAGTGCTAGCTTTACAAATATTTTACAAATGAAAATGTCTTAATGAGACACAGCATTTTATATACTAACAAAAACAACTATTTAAAAAGGAAAGAAAGAAAGAAAAAGAATTTAGAGCAACTCGTACTTAAAAAAATAGTGAAAACAAATATCCTCCATTGTAATGGCACTTGACTACTTCTACTATCTACGGTTCTTGATAAAATTTACTGGGTACAATAATAGGAAGTTTGTTTTTATGTAATGATAGAGCCTCTGGAGTCTTAAGCAAGTGCTCTGTCTACCACTGAACAACCTTCCCAACGTCAGTGTTAGATCCAATGCTTCTGGACATTTGATGTCACGGCACTCTGGTTCATGACCCTACAGCACACTTGGAGGAATCAGAAAGGACAGTGGTGGAATTACTATTTCACAAATGGCCCTACAAGGACCAATCTATCTAGCTGGTACCAAAGACGGATGTGTTAGTAAACATAGCCTCGGGCCACCTGTAGAGCTGACTCCCAAGGGTCTCCAGGTCAGTCAAGACAGACTCTTCCCACTCATTTGAGCCAAGCTTGTCTTTTAGTCAGCTGCTTTCACAATGTGTCTGAAGTTTTTTCCTCTCCTAAACGACTCTGCTACTTGTAGAAATTCTTTCCCCATTCCATCTGACTCAACGCAGAGGTGAATTTCTAACCTACATGTACCAACAGTCAGCTGAGATGACTACCAAATGAAGTTGAAGCTTATGTAAAGGACAGATGAGCACTCCACTGATACTGTCTTGTAAAAGATGCTCCTCTTTCTTCAACGAAAAGGAGTTTTTTGGTGAAAAGAAAAGATGCAAATGGCGTTCGTTTCCCGGAGTGAAGCACCCAGATCTCAGCAGAATTCTTCCCTTTCCCCATTAACTCAGCTGATGTCCTGGGGGGAGGTGTGCCATCAAAGAAGCTGAACTGCATGTGAGCTATCAGAGGGAAGAACAGCCTGTGGCATAAAGTGAACGACTGAACATGGATTAGAAATGTGGGCTCCATCACCCACTCTGAATGATTAGCATGAACGAGAGAAGTCAAATTACTACTCTGAACTTCAGCTTCCTAAACTCCAGTGATTTCCAAGATTACTTCCATTTCTTATTTTTCAAGAGGCAAATCTATGGACTAATGCTCTCCTTAATTCAGTGATTTCTCCTACTGTGCTTTAGCACGGACAGGTCTTCTCAGGTTAGGCTTGTGACTGATCGAGGACTCTGCTTCCAGGGAATTCCTGTCTCATACCTTGATTTGTAGTCTTGGAGTCTGAGCACTAGAAAAGTTCTAACTAGAGCTCCTACCAGGTCACATGACAGAGGTTTAAAGACAGCAGCCTGGCTCCCACTGTCTAAGCTAAACTTCTCCTCTTCCTTCTCTGTAAATCATTTCTGGGCATTTCAACGTCTTTTGTGCCTGTGCTGCCTGCTCCTTGGTTGATCAATACCAGTCTTAAAACGTAGTCCCCAAATCTAAGCTTGTATCCCTGCTGTGATCTCAACAGATAGCCCGAAGAATATCCGGAAAAACACCATTGATCTCTCAGAGGAAAACTGCAGCTCAGGCTCACTCCCTGTGCTAAGCTAAAATTGTGGAAACTCTATTATAATAAGATAATGGAATCAAGATGTAAACTGACAAGCCAAGAGAGCAATAAATTATAAAGCCTCTGAACAATGCTTTTACGATGTGTCTGAAGTTTTTTCCTCTCCTAAATGACTCTGTATTTGTCTCCCAGACTGTCCCAGTGCTTCTGAGAATCAAGGCAAAGAGTGGGTATGGGTGAGGTCATTCATTATGGGAAACAACAGTACTCCCACCTCTAAATACTTAGATACCCCTCCTTAAGTTGAGCTTTCCCAATTTGATTGGCAACAACAAATAAGCCACCTAGAGCTAGAATGGACACTGCCACAAGTGGGACAGCAGAACTATGTTATTGTGGAATGTTAGTTTAAGATGTGTTACATTCATTTATGCTGCGAAATATTAGTTTAATGATACAAAGATATGTTACATTCTTTTATGTTACATTTGTTTAACTCTGTGAAGCTGTATTACTGTGCCTGCCTAAAACACCTGATGGTCTAATAAAGAGGCGAACGACTAGTAGCGAGACAGGAGAGGGATAAACAGGGCTGCTGGGCAGAGAAAATAAATGGGAAGAGAAAAAGAAGAAAAGATTGAGTGGTGAGAAGGGGTGAAGGAGAGGAGGAGGCCAGGGGACAGCCACACAGACACACAGACACACAGACACTCAGCCATCCAGACACACAGACACACAGACACACAGTCACTCAGCCACACAGACACACAGACACACAGAGACACTCAGCCACACAGACACAGAGACACACAGTCACACAGACACACAGACACACAGACACACAGTCACTCAGCCACACAGACACACAGAGACACTCAGCCACACAGACACAAAGACACACAGTCACACAGACACACAGACACACAGACACTCAGCCACACAGACACAAAGACACACAGTCACACAGACACACAGACACACAGACACTCAGCCACACAGACACACAGAGACACTCAGCCACACAGACACTCAGCCACACAGACACAAAGACACACAGTCACACAGACACAAAGACACACAGTCACACAGACAGACAGACACCCAGTTACACAGACACACAGACACACAGACACTCAGCCACACAGACACACAGAGACACAGACACCCAGTTACACAGACACACAGACATACAGACACACAGACCCACAGACACACAGCCAGCTGTGGAGAAAGAAGGAAAGAAAGGTATATAGAATAAAGATAAACCCAGAGGCAAAAGGTAGATGGGATAATTTAAGTTCATAAAAGCTGTCTGTAAACAAGCCAGGCTAAGGCTAGGCATTCATAAGAAAGAATAAGACTTTGGGAGCTGAGTGGCAGGTCCCCAAAGAATCAAAGAGTAAAAAACAGAACAACAATAACAAAACCCAACTCCTTCAGTGTGTTATTTATTTTTTCATATCATGCTTTATAAAATGTCTACCTTAAAACACAACGTATTTAATAGCATTTGATAATTATCATTATGAGAATTATAGCTAGCCTAAACATTAAAATATACATACCAACCTGGTGTAGTCTTAGGCTAGACACTCCTCCTCAATCACTGCCCCCCTTCTCCTACCCTCTCTCCTCCTCTCCCCAGGCTCTCAAGCAACCCAGGCTGATCTGGATCTCAAGGTCTCGATGACCTTGAACTTTGAACTCCTGACCTTCCTGCTTCTACCTTCCAAGTGTTGGGATTTCAGTCAGGCAGTAACCATGTCCAGAAAAAAAAATTTTTTTAATCTCTCCTAGCAAATAACATAGTTCATTATCCAATAATTTATCAAATTAGTAAACTTTTCTACAAAATTACTAGAGTAGACAGAAGAGCAGAATATTTCTCTTTTCAATTCTGGATCTCCCTATCTGTAAAACACTGAAAAGTCTCATCGACTCTCATAAGGACTCAGATCCCACAGCTATAAAATAAAGGGATAAGTAAGATGAATTCTAACGAATTTTCCTAAGTTTTTGAAAATTTAAATATTTATTAAAAGGCACATAGTACCAAACCTGATACTTATCACTAGGGATGTTGACTATAGACAGAGTTTTAAGCAGTAAGTACAGAATCAGTACCAATGGGATGGAAACTTTAGACTGTTTTAATCATTCTTTTACAGCTATTAGGGAGGGAGGCAACAGTAACAGCCAGAACAGTGTAGTGAAGTTTTCCTGTCCAACCACCTGTTCCCAAATAACCAACAAAGAGGCTTAATATTATTTATAAATGCTCAGCCGATAGCTCAGGCTTGTTATTAGCTAACTCTTACACTTAAATTAACCCATAATTCTTATCTATGTTTAGCCATGTGGCTTGGTACCTTTTCTCAGTACAACATTCTCATCTTGATTCTTTGCATTTGCCAGTATCTCTCTGGATCTGCCATTTTCTCTTCCCAGAATTCTCCTAGTCTGGCTCTGGAGCCCAATTTCTCCTACCTAGCTATCAGTCAATCAGGTTTCTATTAGCCAATAATAGTAATACATATTCATACAAAAAGATTGTTCCACGGCAGCACAAGTCAATATTAACAGCATCTGCAGTGGCATGTAGTGTTCAGGAACTTCCACACACAAGCAAGAAGTTCTAAAGATACTATAGAATAACAATAACAACACATATGATCTGACCTGGCACAGTTCATTATACCACATCAAAACCTAAGAACCAATCTCCCTCTGGCACACACATCTTCTACAAAACCAACCTGTAAATTCAAGGATAAAAATTCATTAATATGTACTAGGCTCAATTTAAAATGTGATATATCTTCTCAGGTTTCAAATTTTCTTAAATATGAATAAAATAAATGAAGACATAAAACCAAGTGCAAGAAAATATCAGAACCCAGAGTGAGCATTTATACCAAACAGTGTTTTCTGTGATTAACAGTTTGTATGTGCAAAGAAAAATTCCTTTTCACAAAGGAAATTCCAAGAGTTTGCTCAGTAATTTTAAATTTCCATAATGGAAACTCATTTTGAATGTTAAGTTAGGCAGGAAAGAAAAAAGACCCTATTTTTAACTGTGACTATGAAATATGTTACAAAGTAATACAAGTATTAGGCTGGCTAATAAATACTTCAAAACCCAGGCGAATCAGTCTTCCTGGAAGGACAGTGGGAAAAACCAACACAAGACAGCTGCATGGCACATACACAGACTCACTCTTCTTGAATGATTATTTTCTATTTCTGTAAAACAAATCAATTACAGTTCCCCAAACTTACAAAATAGCTCGAAAGTCTATTACTTCCTTTCCTCAATAAATGGAGTTTTAATACCCAATAATAAAGTATGTGGAAGTGCTTCTTTGCAAGAGAAAATTGTGTAATAGAAATTTCAAATTCCCAGAGTGGACTTTTTTTTCTAACCGCCCAGAAACACCACAAGCTGCTAAAAAAAAAAAAAAAAAAGTTAAAGGCCAAGGGGCAGATTTGTAAGGGTGAGCACCTTAGCCAACAATTACCTCAGAAGGGATAGGGATATTTTTGCCGTATTAGCATATGTGGTAAGAGATACCATTTCCCACAAAGAGCACCTCTTGAAACATCCTGAACAAGAAGGTTAGCAAATCCCAGTAAGCCATATTTCAGGAGCTTCCACAACAGGTAAAAAACTAGGGGCACTCGCAAGATAAACAAGACTGAATCATTCTTGAATTCTTATTAAAACCGGAAGAACAATTCTTGGTGTATGTCACCACATACGGAATGAGCAACTGACTTCTGATGGTCTAATAATATGCAATTTGTCCAGTAGCCCGACATTTTTTAAAATTGCATCCTCCAACTACAAGAGATCATTCAATGCGAAGCCTATGTGAGACCGCACACACACACACACACACACACACACACACACACACACACACACACACACACACACACACACACACACACACACAATTTATCACTGCGGATCATACTTCCAATGAGATGGTGGGTAAAGAGATTTTTTTTTTCTGGTCTAAATGGGTGAGTGGATGGGAAGTATACCGCTGCGCATGCCTCATTCTACCAGATGAATTTTCCCAGAAAGAAGCCAATGAAAACTCCAGTCACGAGCAGAACTGCAGAAAGAGGCGTGGTGCGATTGTGCTTCAAGCACGTGGAGGAGGCGAGCTGGTTGGCACGCGCTGGCTTTGAGAGTCCCAAGCCTTCGCCCTGCTTGTCACTGTCTCTCGGCATCTCAAATAAACACCTCAATTTCGAATCCATCAGTTCACCGGGGCTCGCCTTTTTCCACACGGCCTCTAGATCCGAAGTCTTCCGGGAAACAATCATCGTCTGCACCATGAACTTGTGCTTCACCTCTCGGCTGGGGTCGTAGGAGAAGGGCTGCAACATGATGCTGACAGTCACTGCGCCGCCCGGCTTGATGATGCCCATGTTGGGACGCACGCAGTAGCAGCGAGGGCTCGTACTCTTCACCTTGAAGCATACTTTCTTCAACGACGGGTTGTGCAATTTTAGATGTCTGGTGACTACAGCCGTGAAGGGGCCTTTGAACTTGAGATCTGTGGGCGGGTCGAGGACCAGGATCTGCTGGGGCTTCGCGGGGGCGCGGGAGGTGGAAGCCATCGGGATGGGAGCGGGTGGCGGTTCGCGACCAGTCCCAGGTCTGTGCGTCACAACCGCCATAGCCACGTGCATCTCCATCCTGGGCACCCCTCGTCCCTGGATTTTACTCGGCTGTGTGGGGAATGTGCGATAAGATGAGAGCTATAAAATCACGCTTCTGAGATAATAAACATGGGTTACTGAGCTAGAACAGCCCAAGAACGGTAACGTATGGTCCCTTAAAATAATTATCTATATCTCTGAGCCCCAACATCTTGGTGGGAGGAGGGTCCGTTTGTATTAAACATGGTAAGTGAACTGCCTCTGAAATTACTTTCCCACCCTTCCCAACTCTACACACAATGATAATAATTGTAAGAGCCTCAACTGATTGGCTGTGAGAGACCGTCAACGTTGATGGTGATATGAGGACCCATCCTGTGAGCCTGAGCTGTAAAAAAAAAAAAAAAAATCTAGCTAGGATGGGGCAGTAGCATTCATCCAGTGGTGCCTTCCCCGACTTGAGACCTAGAAGTGCAAACTGAAATAAACTCCTCCCCTAAATGGTTTCCGGTCATGGCGTTTATCCCAGCAACAGAAAGAATCCAGTCTAAGGAGAAACCTACCGGCATTACTAATTTTCTTGGAACTGTATATACATCATCTTCCACTGGAAAAGACTTTCCTCTCAAAAGGTGGCATTTACTCTAAAGGAATGTATCGGTTTTTAGAGCTAAAAGACAATGCAGAGACCATCCAAGTCCTTTCTCTCCCCCTCTGCCCTCCTAGCGGCGTGGTGTAAGAAGCAGGAGACAGAATTGCTGTTCTTCCAAGTGTCACATGCATAGCATCTCAGCCAGGCCATCTATGAAGTAGACACTAGAAAATGCAGGTGTCAGTGTCTGTGGGTCAAGTGAAGTAATTAGACATCAAGAAGAGTCTTTACACACTCACACTTGTTGACAGTCGTGTGCAGTTCTGGCTAGAATCTTCTAGATAAGCTCCCCCTCATGTCTGCAGATAAAAGATCCCAGTCTGGAGCAGCTGCTGGCACTGAGCAAATAATTGTTAAAGGAACAGAGGGGCCAGATCCCACCATCCTATGACAAGATGTGTTTTGTTCCTTTGTTGTGCTGGGCATCGAACCCAAGGGCTTCACAATATTTCCAGAAGCGTTCTACCACTGAGTCCCAGCCCAGGTGAAGTGTCTTAACGTATTCAAGAGGAGAAGCAAATGGAGAACAAAAGGCACGTGTGTGGCCAGACACACTGGCCCAGAGGGTGGAATTACTCCATGGGCATATGCTCAGGTTCTACCATTCACAAAGTCAACAGTGTAGCAGTTTGGTTTAAGGACATCCCAAGAAACATTCAAGAGTGTGGTGGCCAGTGTGGTAGCTTGGAGGGGAGAAGACAGGACTAAAGGGTGAGATGGAGCCTTAGAAGAGCAACAGTCGGGTGGTAATTGGCCCGTTTTTGACCTGTGTCCCTCAGTTAAGGCAAGTGAAAAACACCTTTCTTGAGCTTCCTCAGCTTATGTCATATATACTGACACCACCATTCCCCCACCCCGATGTCCATCCAGCCCCAACCTCATCACACCTAAATTCAATCCCTTTCTGTCATGGTGAGCTCTGGTGATCTATACCAAGTAAAGATGAGAAGTACAGTCCTGCTTTCTGGGTCACTAGGTTAAAGTCTAAGGCTAGAGCCCCGGGACTTCCTTCTCCTAGAGTAGACAGTGAGGCAGGAGGCTTCCAGGCAACACTCACAGCCAGTTCCTGCCAAACCAGGGGCAAGGCATGGGGTTCAGCCAAGGGAGACTGCTATACAGCTGAGGGTTCAATTTAGAGCAAAGAGACAGGAGCACAATGCAGACAGTAGTTCAGCCAGGCATGCTGCCACATGCCTTTAAATCCCAGCACTTGGGGATTGGAGGCAGGTCATCCTCAGAAACATAGCTAGTTCAAGGCCAGCCTAGGCTGCTAGAGACCCTGTCTCAAAACAAGCACAAAAATCCAAAACAATAACAGAAAGAAGAGAAGGAGGAGATGGGGGTGGAGGAGGCATGTCCAGAAGTAAGGTTTCCACTTTTTGAAATTGCTACATCTGTTTGACAATTGCCTAATTCTTTTGATGTGCTCCTTTGTCTCTCGTCTCTCCTCGAGACTCCCCGTGCCTCTAAGTCTAGAGTCCATTCAAAAGCCCATGGCACAGCGAAAACTTAGATATCCATCATAGACTTCTATTATCTGAAAATGTGTGACCTTGTAACAGCCTTCTGCATCATCACAAGTTCTGAATCCCTTCAGTCTACTCAGAAAGGAACAAATAATGGTTGGATCTCAACCAAAGCCGAGGCTGTCGAGGCCAGAGGCTGGGCTCTTCACTCTCCTGTACCAAGAGACAGTGAGGCTCTGAAACACTGATTGTTATGGGTAGCAAGTGTTCTCTTCCTAACCGGCATGGGATCATAGCAAGGTTTAATAATACAGTGCTTTGGAAAGTTTGCTTGTTAAGGCTTTGGTTTCTAGTTAATGGAACTCCCACTATTATTGGAAAAGCAAAAAGGAATGTATCCTCCACAGGATATGAAAGCTTCAAGGGTGAATACCTGGGTCCATAATTCAGATCAAATGATGTTAGGGCTTAATTCATTTCTTCTCTCCTGCTAAATAGTCATCAAATTTCCTTTATGTTGGCTCTGTTCTCAGAACACTAGTGGATTTGTCTACCTCAAGAAAAACTTTTTTTAAAAAATGTAGAGACATTTTCTCTCCAGCCTTTTGCCCCCTAAAGCTTTTAGTATAACTGACAATTTTTTTTAAAGTATGCATTATGGCATGGGATGTTTTGATGTGTGTATATACTGTAAAGTTATTAAATCAGACCAACTAAATCAACTCACGACATCACATACATTTTGTAATTTAAAAAAAAATTGGTTGAAATGGATTCTTGCTGTGTAACCCAGGCTAGCCTTGAGCTTGTGATCCTTACAGGGGTACACTACACCCAGCTTGCAACGACTTTAGATTTTAAGTTAAATGTAATTCCACATGTCTATTTCTACTTTTCCTGCCCTTACTTTTAAATCATGCTGATAAAAACACTGTCCAGGCCAATCAATGCCAAGACGATGTGCCCCTGTATTTTAATAATTTTATAATTTCCAGCCTCACATTTGAGAGACATATTTAGCCCATTAAAGTTGACTTTTGCACATGAGATGGATGCCCAGTTTCACTCTTAACATGAGTGAATAGCTATTTTCCCAATACCATTTATAGGTCTACCTTTTCTCCTTTTTATCCTTAGTTCTATATCTTATGAGGTTATGTGCACATGGGCGCAATGCCTTCAGAGGAGGCAAGAGGTGTCTGATGCCTCTGGGGTTCTTTACAGGCTACTATGAACCATCCATTGTGACTTCTGAAAACTGAACTCATGTCCTCTGCAGGAACAGCACATGTTCGTAACTGCTAAGCAATCTCTCCAGCTCCCTGAATACTATCCTTTTATTGCTAAAGATCTGCTGGTGGTAAACTCACACATTTACTTCCCAGCTCTCCACCCTGCTCCATTGGTCTACGTGTGTAGTTTCATGCTACCCAGTGCTGCTCTGACTGCTGTAGCTTCACAATTAGGCGGCGAGGTACCTTCCTTTTTTCTTTTTGCTCATGTCTGTCTTAGATTTTCTGGGTCTTTTAGATGCTATGTGAATTTTAGGGTTACTTCTTATTTCTGCAGAAAATATTGAAATATTGTAGGGATTATACTAATTATCTAGATTGCTTTGAGTTGTGAAGGCATTTTTAGTAATATTAACTGTCTCAATTCATGAATGTGCTATACTATCCCCTTTGGGTCTTGAGTTTTTCATTTCATCGGTTTTATGGTGTGTGTTTTATTATTTACCTGGTTGAATGCAACCCTAAGGGTTTTGTTGGGGTTTTTTTTTCCAGTGGTACAATAATAGCACTTTTGTTTATTCCTTTTGTGGAGAGTTCAGTTTTAGTTCATAAAAGCGCACTGACTCTTGTGTGATTATGTATCCTCCAGTATTATGAGTTTGTTTGGATCTGTATTTTGGTGGTTGGATTTAAGAGTTTTCTAGAGACACAATCATGTCTTCTGAAAACATCAGGGGACTTTCTTTCCCATTAAGTACCTTCCTTTCTTCTTTTAAAGGCCCATCAGTCCCATGGTGGGGTTTGCTTATGTATATTCAGAATAAGTTCTCTTTCTACAAATCACCTGACTTGAGAGATGAAATACACTTACCGGCCAGGTTTAGTGGGAAGCCCTTTTCCAGCAACTCAAAGGAAGCTTTGAGGCGATATCTCCATGGAAACAAGAAAGAATGGAGGTGAGACAGTTATCCTCTACCATGGGTGTGCTGCCCTCCTATGTAGCCAATACAGTAAAACACAATCTGGGACACTGAAAGAGCCAGTGGCTCTGAGACCAGACCTGTCAATGGGCCACACGCCCAAAGGGCTTGAGGGAGGGGTGGAAACAACTTTCAGAGTTATGGATGTTAGAGTTGGGTCATTGTACCTCCTGAATGGTGAACTAACTGTAGGGGAAAGGGCCTTATCTGAGCAGGTGGGTTTCAAAAGGCTTCAAAGAATGCATAAGACTTGCACTGAGTCCTGAGGAATGTGCATGATTTATACCAAAACCTGGAAAGAAAGGGTGGTGACTCAGATCTGTGTGGAAGAAAGGAAAGAGGAACCCTGCTGGAAGAGGACCGGTCAAGGCTTCAGGGTGAGATCATCCTATAGAAGGGGAGGGAGCATCCCAAGCAAGCATCAAATAATGGCTAGCTCTATGTTAGTGGTTCTCATCCTGTGGGTCGAGACCCCATCAAGGAGGCCAAATGATCCTTTCAAAAGGGTCGCCTAAGACCATCGGACACTGATATTTACATTGTGATTACATAACAGTGGAAAAATACTGTTATGGGTGAGAATCACCACAACAGGAGGAACTGTATAAAGGGTCACAGCATCAGGAAGGGTGAGGACCACCACTCCAGATGCCCTTCTATCACCGAAGTTAGCAATGTGTTTTCTGTTTATCTTTTCCCATATTGTTCTGATTTTCAGCAGTGTATGTTAACATCAACATTCTGGGGCTGGAAAGATGGCTCAGCAGAACCCCTTTCCAGACGGCCTACATTCCATTCCCAGCACACATATGGTGACTCTTGGCTATCTGTAACTCCAATTCCAGGGAATTCAACAATCTCTCTGAACTCTGTAGGCACACACACACACACACACACACACACACACACACACACACACACACACACACACACATGCACACATACTCAGGCAAACATTCAGGCAAAACATTCAAATACATAAAATAAAAAATTTAAATCTAAGAAAACACTGTCAATATTGAATTCTGCCTTGGCTTAAATATGGTAGAGGTCCCTCCCTTGCCCAGTCTGATTTATACAGAGGAGCAGAGTTTGAGCTGTTGGACCATGAGCTCTATGTGGGAAAGCATTCCGTGTCCTGGCACAGTAAGACTGAAACAAGCTGGAAAGGAGCTGTGAGATTCTCCGTTTTGTGGCTGCCATGGGTCTCAGGTCCGCATCTTTTCATCAGAGGTTTAGGATTCCTAAAATGCAGGGGCCAAGGAAGGATACCTGTCTTAGGGCTACTACTATGGTGATAAAACATTGTGACCGAGTCGGGAGGAAAGAGCTTATTTGGCTGACACATAGCACCATTCATCACTGAAGGAAGTCAGGACAGGAACTCAAACACACAGAAGCCATGGAGGGGTGCTGCTGACTGGTTTACTCCTCATGGCTTTCTAAGCCTGCTTGCCTTATAGAACCCAGGACCACCAGCCCAGGGATGGCCCCTCACCTCACTGGACTGGCTCCTCCCCCATCAATCACTATTTGAGAAAATGCCCTATGGGCTTGAGGCTCCTGTAGCTCTGATGACTCTAGCTTCTGTCACGTTGACATAATACCAGCCAGCACCATTCCCTAGTTCAAGGCGACACCATAGTGAAGTTACTACCTTGAGAGCAGAGATGAGTATTGGCGGTCACTGAGAAGAGAACAAAGCCTGGCGGAGGGGTGGAGAAGGAAGAGCTAAGTAAAGGTTGAGAGCAAGTAGGGAGCATTGGTGTTCGGTGCAACCAGAAAGATCTCCGTTGGTGCCCTCCATTGACCAATTGCAGGGCAGAACTTAACCTCTTTAAACTGCAAGTTTCTCATCAACAAAGATAACAAAGTATTTGTTGGATTGTGAGAATTAAAAAACAAACAAGTTAAGTGTTGGGGACTTCAGATCTTGCTCAGTGGCTTCCCATTGTGAGTCCTTCCACGGATTAACTTCATTGAGCTGTAATTTCATTGTTCAAAACAGAAATGATAGAAAGAAAAAGCACTTGAAAGCTGTAGTGAGGACTAAATTAGATAATGTACAAACAAGTTCAACAATGACCAGCAACAGTGAACAGCCACCAGTATCGATGATTTGATGGCGTACTGGTGATACTAATTGGACTGGTTATTCTGCAACTGTCTGTGTGGTGTGTAGGACAAGCAGAAATGATTGACAAAGATTCTTGTGACAAGAATCTGTAAGACAAGAGCCTTCGAGTAGGTAATGTGTTGTTTCAAAACTGTCATCAAGTTGGGCACTGTGGGGCCATTAATCCCAGCACTTGGGAGTCTGAGGCAAGTGGATCTCAAGTGAGTTCAAGGCTGACCTGGTCTACATAGAAAGTTCCCCGGCCAGCCAGAGCTACACAGTGAGAACCTGTCTCAAAAGCAAACAAATCAGCAATAACAACCACCACCACCATCAAGGATCCATCCTCTTTTCCATCTTCATGATCAGCTTGTTGCTGTTTCCCCCAGGAAGCAAGATGGCCACATCCCGATAACCTACATGACTGTCATCATCAGTGGGAAACAGAGAAGGGAAGTGATCACCCTTTTCAAAAAATGGTCCACTTCATCAATGTGTGTGTCATCCTGGCACAGGGACCATGTTCATCTTCTCTGTATCGTTCCAATGAATGCTTCAATCTCAGACGGAACAAAAGGGACCAGTATGCACCACTCTCTGCTTCCTAACTCAGATGCATGCGATCACTGGGTCGACACTCCTGTTGTCTGGCCTTCTGCTTGGTGATAGGCTGTAAATCCAGCTTCCTGTAGGTTGCTCTTGCCAGCATTTTGTCACCACCATGTGAAAAACCGATATAGTGGTGTTCCTAAGAAAAGACTATGGAGCCAGTGAGGTGGGTCAGTGGTTAAAGTGCTTGCTGCCAGACCCGATAACCTGGTTTCAGTCCCTGGGACCCAGCAGAAGGAGAAAGCTGACTTCCACAGGTTGTCTTCTGGATTCCATAAGTGGACTGTAGGCACATGTATCACACACACACACACATACACACACACACACATAAAACAAATAAATGTGATAATAAACTGTTAATGATCCTATGAGTCACAAGGCATCCAAATGAATGAAGCTGTGTCTCTGCCCCATCTGTGTGAGCTCTGCAGATGATTTACTTTCAGTCTGGATTTCCACAGCAGTAGAAGCTTGTCTAAAGAATGCTTGAAAGCAAAACCAAGCCACAAAGAGTAAATGCTCAGTAGATAAGCACCATCTCTAGTACTCCTGGCTTCACAACAAGCACAGAAACTAGTTAGGTGGCACTGTCCATCTATGCTGTAAAGATGAACACAGATCTGGGGGTGCTGCCTCAGCAGAGCCTCTTTCCCATCATGTGAGATCTTAGAAATGAAAAGGAGGAGTTACATCATCTTGAGTAGGTTGCTAAACCACCTTCCCCCTCAGTTTTTGCATCTGTAAAATGGAGCAATAGCACATTAAGTTATGAAGAATAAATAAGCTAATCCCAAGCCTGTGGGTAAACTGTGAGTCAAGGTCAGTGACTGTTGACAGCTTCCTGTTTTCATCATATGGATACATAGCTCTCTTCTGTTTCCTACTCACTGCAAAGGTCACTACTTGAGCAGCAAAAACCTGGGGACAAGCCATGGTCCATCTTTTGGAAGCCACATTTCCTTTAGATAACATCAATGTCTCCACCGTTCCCTCTGGGAATGAGAGGCTCCAAACACAAGATTCTGAAGACCCAAACCCAACCTGTATTGCCAAGATGTTACATCTACGGTCTCCTCTGATCCAGAATATGACAGATCTCTGGCTGCCCAAGCTTTTCCTTGTTTTGTTTTGAAAAGGAACTTTTCCTGCCTGCTACTCCTCACTTTAATTTCTATGGTCTCTGTTTTACCCAGAAATGTTAATGCACCACTATTAATAATCTCTTGAGTGCTTCAAATTTCTGTCATAAAGTCTTGGTAAACATGCAGGTGTTTTTTTCCTCTTAAATTTTTACACAGCTCATGGGGAGTGAGATTGAACCAGCAAAACTAAATTATAGAATATAGAAAAGTGTTTACTAAAAACAGTGTTTGATAAAGCAGAATACTGAGCTACTGACATTTTCTCATCTCAGCCCAACCCTAACCCTGTTTCAAACTATAAGGAGCCTTCTGAACACTGCTGTGATTCCCCACTGATTCATTCTACTCACCAGGCTTCCTCTAAAACAGATGTCCACAGCCTACCTTGGGGCCCCAAGGCCAGAGCCACATGAGCACGGAACCTCAGGATCCTGGTACCCAGAGAATCACCTGGAAGGGTAGTCATGTGCTCTGGGTAGGAAAAGATGAAGTCTCTTATGATCTGAAGTTACAGATCAATGTGAGAGCCATTAAAGCCCAAAGACCCCTGTTGACTGGACTAGGACAGACACTGCTTACAGCAAAGGTCCCTCCAGCAATCCTAACACATCCTGGAACATCACCTACAGGAGGAGGCCATGTCTGGGTGACAGCACCCAATGGCCAAGCCCAAGTCATTTGCCTTCCCAGAGGCTGTTCCCAACAGGAAGGGAGTCATCCTGCCTTTTGTTTTCTATTAAGCAGTTAAAAAATAAATCTGTAAGGGAAAATAAGCATGCTGGGATGTTGGGAGCCAGGGCCATTAAAATAGCTTCCTAACTTTAAAGCAACTCCGTAAAATCTGTCTGACCCTTAATTTGTCGTTTATCCATGCTAAGTCTGGAGACAGAGTTTCTGTCAAACATGCTCAAAGGAAATCTCTAGCCAACATGTTTCCCCTTTCTTTCCTCTTCCTTCTCCTCTTTCCTCCTTCTTTTTCTTTTGTATGTGTCAAGACCCAAAGCAGGAAGGGAAGCAACCAGGAAGGAGTTTAGAGGACCATAGAATTATCCTCTTGGTCTGATTAGTTGCTGCAACAAGCTCCCAGAGACTAGGTGGTGGTTTAAACAACAGAAATCCCTTTCTCACAGTTCTGGACACAAAACAACAACAACTATAATAATAATAACAAAGCCCACATGATTATAAATTGCTGATTTGGTTTCTGATGAGTGCTTTCTTCCTGGCTTGGTCTTTACTAGATGCCTAAGTTTTAGTGACTAGGGGATCTCTTCAGAACACTAACCCATGTTATATTAGGTTTCTGGCCCAAACTTTCTGGCCTAGTCTTGTGGCCTGGACTTTCAGACCCACAGTCCCATAGTCCCACTGAAACAAACACACAGACGCTTGTATTAATTGTATGCTCATTGACCTGGGGCCCAGGCATATAACTTGCTAGCTCTTGCTCTTAAACTAACCCATGATTCGTATCCTGTTCAGCCATGAGGCTTGGTACCTTTTCTCAGAGCAGCATTTCAACTTCTTTCCTCTGCATCTGCTGGCATCTCATCGTGGTGTCTCTGTGGTGTCTCTGTGGCATTTCTGTTCTGTTCTTCCTGTTCCCAGAGGTTTCTTAGTCTGGTAGCCCCACCCACACTTCCTTTCTGCCTTCAGCCAATTAGCATTCTTATTAAACTAGTAGGTGGGACAATTATTTACAATGTAACAACACATAATCCCACTACAAACTCAAATGGATCTAGGCCCCATCCTTATGGCCTCATTTTACACTAATTCTTCTATACTGGCTCCGTTTCCAAATATAGCCTCACTTGGGCCTGGGAACTTGAAACTATGAAGTTTTGGTTGTTGGTGAGCAGAAACATTCAGTCCATAATTCAGTGAAAAGTCAGTGATCTTAAGAATTCTGGGTTTAAGATTCAAACACTAAAAAAATAAACTATATCTATATAGAACTATATAGATCATCTATCTGCATTTTATACCTCCGAGGATTTATACACTGATAGTGGTTGACAAGGTGGAGACAATTTCTTCAGTATTACAGCCACTGGTGGGGCTGGTAATCAAGACTCCACCCATGATCCCCTAAGATACCCTAATAAAACTTTGCCCTTACCCCCACCTCCTAAAAAAAAATCCATGACAATAAAAGAGGAGCTCTTTGGGAAGAAAGGGGTCAGTCAGGATGAGTAATGAGGCTGTCAAGAGGGGGTAAGAGAGCTGTGATGATCAATATACATTATTTACATGTATGAAAATTATTTCCCTCGTTATGCATAATTATTATACAATAATGAAAACATACTGAGTGAAAACTCACATTCATGTGCAACAAGCAAAGAAAACCTGATACACTGAAGTAGAATAATGATCAAGATTGCACTCTTAAGTGGGAAAAGCAAGTGGAAGAACATTGTGATGAACCACGTGTGTCAAAGAGGAATTACATATGCATCCACGCATGCATATTTTTCAGTTGTTCAGGGAAAGAACATGCGGGCAAACGGATCAAAGTGGGGGCAGGGCCTGCTAGCTGGGCACTCTGAAAATGAGGGAACACTTCTGACAACTCTCTCTGTTGCAGTTCCTCCCGAAAGAGCATGTGTGAGCATGAGGAAAACAAGCATGGAGGTATCCCAAGAAGCTAAAAAGAGCTACATGTACTTGTGTTTTCTACCAGAAAGAAAAATTTTTTAAAAAATGTTTATCATCCTTTAGCTCCAACCCCACCACTGTAGTACTGCATAACTAGACCCACCCCTGATGCACTGTATGGCTAAACCCACCACTGCAATACTACATAGCTAAAGCCACTACTACAGTACTGTATAGCTAAACCCACAACTGCAGTATTGCATGGCTAAACTCACCACTGCAATACTGCAAAGCTAGATAGACCCTCCATTGCAGTATTACATGGCTAAATCCATAACTACAGGCCTGCATGGCTGAACCTACCACTGGCAGTACTGTGGGAACTAAAAACTGTGCAGTCCACTCCCAAGGAGCACAGTTTTGAGCAGACAAGATTGTTTTAAATAAACCACTGGAAAAAATCAATAATTAGTCTGGAATCAGCTCAAGAATTTGCTTTGTTTCTCAGGCTTCTAGTCCATACCTCCTGTGCAGAACCAATACCATCATTTTCTGACTCTGAGATATAACTGACCATGAGGTTAGGAGATTAAAAGAGCCAAGAGACAAATGGTGTGACACATTTTTCATACAGTGACACTGGACAAAACATAAGAAGGAACTCTAGTCAATTTCTTATATATGCCCAGAAACATGGAAGAACAGATCTGCCAGGAAAAAAGAATATTCAAGGCATAGTAAATGTGAACAGGGGCTGTATGAAAGAAAAATGATAACATGTACTCCCAAAGGAAAATTCAAAGTATTATTCTATTAATTAATATTACTATAAAGGCAAAATTAAGAATTGCAGGTAACTGTCAGCATTCTAGAATTATCTAGTCAAATGTTTGTCTGATTGGTGCTAGGGATTGAACCCAGAGCCTTGTACATGGTAAGTACATACTCTACCACTGAACGACATCCCTAGCTCCAAGTACCTACAATTTTATCTAGTAAGCAGGAAGAGTAAGTAGTACCTGTGTTTAAAGAAAACATGGACATCTTTCAAGACTGCTTGAATAATCCTTTAAAAAGACTAGCTTTTTAAATTGTTTAAAATATGAAATGAGGATTTAAAAGGCTCTTGGTGCTTAGGTCAAGGGCATAAAGAAGGCTTCCAGGAAGCCATTGTGCTAACAGACATGAATGCCTGATGTCCATCACCACACTGAGTACCCAAGACTCCAAGTATTTGCTGTGTTTTCTAGCAATTGCCAGGTTAAGAAAAGGCACTGAATTTTCAGTTCAGTATTAACCCTTTGCCTCACCAGAAACCTTCCTGGTACATTAGCCTTCATCATTCCACAGAAGGAGAATAAGGGCAGGGGGAAGCAGAGCTGAAGTGAGTGTGGGCTTTATTTGCTGGGTACTTGTGAAGGGGCAGCAACCGTATTTGCTACCCCACTTTCTAAAGAGCAGCAACGCGGTGAGGTGCATGACCTTACTCTCTCCTCAGTATGAAAAGAGGAAGTTCCTGCCTCGAGAGAGTCATGACGGGATGAGATGGTAGAGGAAGGAGGGTGTTCAAATCCCCGACTGGCTCCTAACCTCGCTTCTATTGGGGTCAACCTAATTCTACACATGGCCTATATACCCTGGTGCTCGAGCTAATTTGTAAGATTGCCCTACATTTTCCCTTTAGAGGACAACTATTTGCAGGCACGTCGTCATCGGGGCACAAACATCTTTTCTAAGCGAGGCCTGTTCCTGCTAATTAAGGAAGACTGAATGCAGGAAGAAGCCAGAAGGGCAGTCTCTGACTCACTCTGTGGCTTCATTTGTGCAAATGGACCACGGAGGTTCAAAGGGAGAACCAAGATAAAAAGGCTGGCATCACCGCTGAGCTTGTTGGGAAACATTTTAACATGTATTCTGTCTGACCCAGAAACCAGGTTTCCACAAACTCACAACAAGTCTCTGCTCTCTCCCAAAGTATCCCCTAAGCCATAAAAATATCAACTCAAATATTCCAGAACACCTCCTCCCCTTGGCAGAGGAGGACCAGAGTTGTCTAATTTTGGGTCCAACAGTTGGCATGCAATTAAAACTATATTTATATGGGCCTTGGAGGAGAATAATTTATTTATGGGTAAATTAAGATCATTGCAATACAAACATGCTCCCACAGACCAGGAATTAGCTTTGCTCCTCAGGGACCGTGAGAACTCTGCCATCTTTTACAACATGGAGTTTATTGTCTAAAAACAAGTAAAACATCAGGCACCTCTACTGTCTGAAAATGCATTTGGAGTCCGCATTTCAAAATCATTCCAAATGTTGCAGCATTTTAGTATTCATGATTCAGGCACAGTTTCTTTTTGCTTTTCCTGAAAAGCCACAAAGTTATATTGGTGCTAAAGTTCAGACAGAATATTTTTGCTTCTGTGTCACCTCCCAGCCCCACCCCCACCCCTGCCAGAGATGTAAACTGGAGTGGATGACAAGTCTACATGATGGTTTATTTTGTCACGAGTTTTCTAAAATAAGAGTGGAGGAAAGCATGCCTTATGTTTAAATGAGGACTGAAATAAAAATAAAATTATTCATAGTAAGGCCCTGTTATCCTAAGAGAATAGGACCATACCCATATTTCTCTCTGCTGATTCAGCTTTACCCTTAACTTCTACAATAACTTCCCACCCTAACCAGACTGTTCCTTCATCCCCAACATAGTGACTTACACAAAGCAAATAAAATACACAAAATCATGTGCTGCTCCCAGCTTGTTAAAAAAAAAAAAAAAAAAAAAAAAAAGACCCTTGTCCTTAGTGGACATCATGTTGACCCTTTAAGCTTTTTCTGTTACAGTGCTGTAAAAACTCCACAGCCTATAACTAAAATTTAGTCTTGTAGCTTTGTAGTCTTCTTTCTATTCTCAAGTTGAACACTTTCTTTTTGTTTTGACATTTTTTATGTTTTTTTTTACATACCAACCACAGTTCCCCTTCCCTCCTCTCCTACTCATCCCCAGCTTCCCCCCACCCCACCCCACCATCCATTCCTCAAAGAAAATGAGACCTCCTATGGAGATAAACAAAGTCTGGGACATGAGGTTGAGGCAGGACCAGGCTCCTCTCCCTGTATCCAGACTGAACAAGGCATCCCTCTATAGGGAATGGGCTACAAAAAGCCAGTTCATGCGCTAAGGAGAAATCCTGGTCACACTGCCTGAGGCCCCACCAACTGCCCAAGCCACACAACTGTCATCCACATAAGTTGACTATTTTCAATGGGAGTGACCTGTTACCATGCTCTGTGAGAAATTCTGTGTCTTCTTTTACTGCCCCACACAGTACTGACAGTGGGTTCTGACACAGGTACTTAAGCATTTCTAAAACATGTATAGGCAACCATCAAACCCAACCAGCTCGAGGAGCAATAAGTAGCAGGAAATGACCCATAAGCATCCATCTACATCCATCCTAAATGTGCATTCAGGTACACTTAAGCCAGGCTTCTCATCAGAGCAGCACCCGTGTGGTTTTCATGCTGTGTAAAATACACGTTCATTTGTGTGCATGCTGAGGAAACATCTACGTCATTTCTGTGCTCCCTATCATCTAGAAGAGAGTCTGCTATACAACAGGAGTTCACTAAATGTCTAACTAATGACTTCTGGGAGTGTAAAAAAACAACAGATCTCTAAAACTTTTAGACTATTCTAGAAGGAAGGATGCCTATAGGCAATAGATGGCATATAGCCTAGGCTTGAGGGTCTCACATTGGTCTCACTACTGAGATCAATGCTGTAGCAAGAAAGCCATTATAGGCAACAGGTGCTTGGGTAAGCATGACTGTGTAGCCACAGAAATGGCCATGTGAGCTAGTCTTTTGGCTTTTTCCGGACCAGTGGTCTTCCAGGAAATTCTATGAAGAAGTTTTACCAAGGGTAATCAAAGTAAAATAAAAGACTTTACTAAGGTTATTTTTGAAAAGCTTGATATTTTTCAATTTATAGGCCACTCTTCCCCCCTTTTCTCTGAGTGTATGTCCTTGTATTTTTTTTTTTTTTTTTTATTGGTGTTTTGAGACAGAATCTCACTATGTAGCCTTGGCTGACCTAGAATTCCACATAGACCGGGCTGGCCTCCAATATGTATACATCTGTAGTTACTATTTGGTTTGGTTTGGTTTTTTACTCTTTGGGCGCCCACCACCAGCTCCCAAATACATATATGGAGACTTATCCTTACTTATGCATACTCAGCCTTAGCTTGGCTTGTTTCTATGCAGTTTTTCTAAGTTAAATTATCCCATTTCTCTTTATGTTTTCTCTCTGGCCTTCTTACTTTATAGATATATAATCTTTCCTTCTTCCTTAGTGGCTGGCTGTGTGTTGCTGGCTCCTGGCATCTTCCTCTCTTCTTCTTACTCTTTCTTCTTCCCTAGATTTCTCCTCGTGTATTGTCTCCTGCCTAGCTATTGGCCATTTAGCACTTTATTAGAATCAGGTGTTTTAGACAGGCAACGTAGCACAGCTTTACAGAGTTAAACACACGCAACACATCTTTGCATCATCAAATTTTCCACAGCATAATTGAGTGTAACGTATCTTAAATGTTCCACAACACAAACTGCCTGCTTCTGCTGGGATTCAAGGTCTGTGCTATCATGCTTGGCTTGAGAATATTTCCTTAGTGTAGGGAGTGGAGGCCCTCGTGTGTAAAGGCTTGAGTGTGTGTGTGTGTGTGTGTGTGTGTGTGTGTGTGTGTGTGTGTGTGTGTGTGTGTGTGTGTTGGTGATAAGAACCAGCCATGTCAAGAACCATAACCTAAGACTCATGGGAAAATAGCAAAGCCTCCCTACCCTCCACGAGGCTCAAGGGATGGCAAAGCCTTCCACTGGTCTGTGTAGAGATGTTGGCTGTGTGTGTGTGTGGGGGGGGGGGGAATGTCTACCATAGTGTTCTCCCCTCCCCTGCCCCCAGATACTTACAGGATTAAGATAGCCACTTTACAGATACGGCTCTTACTGAGTTAAACTGACCCTGCCTCATTGGTTCAGCTACAGAAGCTAGAGTCATTGGAGAGGAGGGAGCCTCAATTAAGGAAATGCCTCCATAAGACTTGGCTGTACACAAGCCTCTAGCATAGTTTCTTAATTAACAATTGTTGACAGAGGACAGAGGGCCCAGTCCATTGTGGGTGGTGCCACAGTCTAAGCAAACCATGAGGAGCAAGCCGATAAGCAGCACCTTTCCATGGCATCTGCGTCAGCTCCTGCCTCCGGGTTCTTGCCCTCACCACTTTTGATGGCAAAGTGATGTGGAACTGTGAGCAAAATAAATCCTTTCTTCCCCATGTTCCTTTTGGTCACCGTGTTTCATTACAGCAACAGAAACCCCAAGACAACCATAACCCTTGACGCCTTGTTTATCTATGTGCAATAACCTCACCTCCCTGTTCAACTGTATAGATAAACATGCCGAGCTTCTGGGTGTTGAGGCTTCTCCATCAGAGAGCCCAGACAACCTGGTTCCAGCTTTTCTGTGTCTGTCTCTGGAGCAGTACTGGAGGCAGCACTTTAGCTAAATTGGAGTGATATTAGATTTTGTGTTATGGTCCTTTTTGGAGAAGCAAAACATTAACTTTAACAATCTCCCAATATATTTTGGGAAAATTCAGACAGCTGAGAAACAGCATGCCTCTAGCCCCTATATGTATCTCAGGCAGTTACGTATGTATGTGGTCAAGAGAACCTTTTTGTCCATGGGAAGAATAAAAAGATTCCCTGCTCTGCCTGCTGGGCAAAATCCCGATGCTGCCTCCCCTGCACTGGTAGCCAATACTTCTCTGAACTCAAATCTATTCCCCCTCCACAGATCAGTCTGTGCAGCTGAGACTTGGGGCAGGCCTGCAGAGGCATGGAAAAGCAAGTGCATAGCTCTCCAGTCAGCCTAGGACATTGGAGCCTGTGCTCAGAAACACACAGGTCTCATCATCCAGGAGGGACAGAGGCCCTCTGAGCCTCAGCCACAGCCTTTGCAGCCTACTGCCCCTTCTCAGAAGATAAAAAGGTCACAATAGGTGGTCTCAGGAAATTGCATTCCACTAGCAAAAGCAGAAAAGTAGGAAACTACAATAATTATATAGTTCAGAAAACTTTCCTGATCAAGGCATGTGGTAAGAAACAAGCCCATCATTCAAATTACTGAGAAGTCATTATTTTGTCCACTTTGAGACATTTCCTTACACCCCAAAGTTCAATAAGGTCAAGGTTACTTTTAAGAGCTGAGGATGACACATGGTTCTTGAAAATCTGAGGAATGTTGATGTAGCCATTTGCTCCAGAATACGAAGATTCTCTTTAAATAAACCACATCTAGTTGAGTATCATTTCTGTGAGATAAAAAGTTGTAAACATCATTTTACCAGAATGTCTGCCTTTTCCTGAGTCGCTGACTTTGAAGTTTCCACCATAAGAGTGAGGAAACATACCAGAATTTCAACTGTGGCCATGTCTATTTAGAGAAATTAAAAAGGCATTCATTCTTCACACACACACACACACACACACACACACACACATACACCTATGTCTATGACAATAACCTTTAAGAGGGAAAAAACTTACTTCCAAACAATGTACCCTTACGTAGGTAGGGTTCGTTATTACCCCTTCATTGTATATTTAGTTTATTCAGTACAGGATAGTTTTTAAAACATGAGTCTAATTGATGTGATATTTCTTTCTCATGATGGCCACTGAGTGAACAGTATGAACAATATTTAGTAACAAATGATGTTACAAAAGTCCCAAAAGCCCAATGATTCTGGGAAACATGTAAGAAGAGGGTGTTTATTCTCTGAAGAAAGAGGTTTGGCTGCTGTGTGTATGTGAAGTTTGATTCTCTGTAAGGAAAGAGGGGATTGATGAAAGTTGAAGGGAGTTCACTACATTACAGAGAGGAGAACACATGGATATGCAGTTGCTAATGTTTACTGAAAATCTGAGTTTAGCTGTATCCTTAGTTTCTTAATAAAACCCAAATGACCAAAAATATCATCTATGTTTGTGTAACCAGTTCTGACTAAAAATACATTAACAAGTCATGACCATTGAATTTTCTAATAAAACATTCAGAACCAAAGATGTTACGTTCAAGCATTTGCAACATCAAACGTCTTAGGTGCACTGTCTAATAATACTAATAAAAGCACCATAGATCAGACAGCCTCAACAACCAAAATAATTTCTCATGGGCTCTGGAGCTAGAGGTCTAGGTACCAACAGAATGGTGATTCCTGAGGGCCCATGACTTAGTTCATAGACTACTGTGTCCTCATAAGTGGGTCAGGGGAGTTCTGTGGGTCTGTTTCATACCGGAACTAATGCCATTCACAATGGGCTACCCTCATCACTTAATCGCTTCCCAAAGCCCCACCTATTATCATCCCACAAGGACCAGGCTTCAAATTATGAATTTTAGGAATGGATGGGGCACACAAATGTTCAGTCTATAGGAACAAGATAAGATAAAAGACCCCAGGGTAACTAGAGGTGTTTTAGTGGTAGACTCAGCCCTCTGCAACTCTTCTGTTAAATGTTTCACTTATGAAAGTAAAAAGCAAGGCTCTCAAATGGTTGGAGCAAGCCCTACACAAAACATATTTCAGTGGATTAACATTTTTATTCTTTCCAATTATTCATGGTCAACTTCCAATCAAAGTTTTTATTTTGTTTTAAATACGGAATATCCCCCATGTAGCCCAGACTGGCCTAGAACTCATTATGAGGCTCAGGCTATCCTCAAACTTAAAAGATCTACCACCCTCTGTCTCTCGAGTGTTGGAATTAAGGCACCACTCCCAGCACCAATTAAAGACTTTTAGAGCCTCATCTGAGACTTCCTTTTCCACCTACATTAAAGATACTATCTGTGGTGACCTCCAAAGATGTAGTTTTATTCAGAAATTCATTTTTAAGCAGTCATGTTCATCAACATTTAGTTGCAACTTAATCCCAATTTCATAAAAATATTAGTAATAGGCCAAGTCTCGGTTTAGTAGTTAGAGAGTAAAAAGGGGTGTGTCACTAAGGGATGGAATTAGAACCGATGTGTGTGGTCATTCCAAACCAGGTATTCCAGGGCAGAAGGAAGCTGCTATTTGCATAGGTATCTGGAACTGGGCCACAGTCCTTTTTCTCCTCATATCTATTTATGTCTACTGACCTAAATGGAGGACAGGAGAGGAACTCCTCAGAAGTTGGGTTCAGACATGCACAGGCTGGCAATCTTCAGGGCTCTGGCAGAACCCAGGTGATGGGCTCAAGGACTTCTAATATCCTGTGGAAACAACCTGGGAGATCATGGAGCAATGCTTCCTTATCTAAGTGGTTATTGAAAAAAAAATCTATTTATTACATATACAGTGTTCTGCCTGCATGTATCCCTGCTGGCCAGAATGGAGATCTCATTACAGATGGTTGTGAGCCAGCATGTGGGTGTTGGGAATTGAACTCAGAGTCTCTGGAAAAGCAGCCAGTGTTCTTAACCTCTGAGCCATCTCTCCTGCCCTCTAAGTGGTTTCTTAGAACATTTAATTCATCTTGACCCAGCTGCCAAGGGAAATATACACACCCTTTAGGCACAGGGCTGATAAAGCTGCCCCAAACTGTGCAACGCTCTAGAATACATGTTAATGAGACTATGTTTACATTTTATTCATTTATTTATTACTTGATATATGGTACTAGAGCTTTGAACATGCTAGGCAATCACTGAAATAAATCACCAACCAGACTCACTTTTACTTTACACCAGAAAGGATGAGAGATTATATCTTTTTTGTGTGTCTGTCTCTCTAGAGTCACATTTACATAATTTTTTAAAGATAAAAGTCTCATATAGCCTAGGCTGGCCTTGAATTTCACTATGAAGGCAGGGTGGCCTGGAAACACCTAGTCTCCACTTCCTAAATGCCAGGATAATTTAATTTTTTAAATTATATAAAACAGTAAGTTCCCTAGAACTGAAATATCTCAGCAGAGAATGAACAATATACAGACTGTGGTCTAGCCAGCCTTCCAGGTCCCTTCTAGGATCCCAGGTTTCTAGCTTCAAAGGTGCCATTCAAATGCATATAACAGAGTGTTAAGATCACACCCAAAGTTGTGAGGGGTCTCTTTAAAGTGCTAAGCCTAGCTAAAGGGGTCTGTAGAAAAAAGATCATAGCACCTGACCATGCCATTTCTATGCTCAGCACACTCAGAGGTTACACTTCTAGTTCAGAACAAACTCCTTGCAGGGTCTCAGTGTTACTCATGGACCGGGTTCTCTCTGCCCATTCTGCTGTCTTCCCATACTGCTCTGCCTACTGTTTTGCGAATCCAAGCCAAGCCTCAAGGCCTTCACCCTGTACCCTCTAACCAACCTGTCCTCAAATCTCTTATACAGCATTCATGACTCAGTTTGTTCTTAAAAAATTATTTATTTAAAACAAATTTTCCACATATTATTTTGATCATATTCTTTTTCCTCCTCCAGCTCCTCCCTCCCTGATGCTTCCCGAACTCCTACTCACCCAGCTTCATTTTCTTTCTCTCTCAAAAAGAAAACTAAACAACAAAACCCGTAAGACAAAATCATGCCAAACAGAGAGTGCAGAAACAAAACAGTCTGGTTTGTGTTAGCCAACTACTCCCGGGAATGGAGTTGCCCTGGGAAAACTTTCCCTCTCCACTCAGCAATCGAATGCCCATAGCTCCTCAGCCAGGAGGGACTTCATGTCCACCTTTCTTCTTCCATGCTGGTATTTTGTCTGGGTAAAGCTTGTGTAGGTCTCGGATGTGCTGTCAGTCTCTGTGAAAGATCCTGTTTCCCTAGAGTTACCTACCTCTGACTTTTAGAATCTTTCTACCTTCTCTTTTGTAAAGATCCCCGAGCCTTGACGGGAGAGGTTGGATAAAGAGATTTAGAGATGAATGCTCCAAAGTCTCTCACCATCAGCTCAATGTTCTTTTGTGGGTCTCTGTGTTAATTACCATGACTACAAGAAGAAGCTTTTCTGATGAGGGTTGAGTGATGTACTCATCTATGGGTATAGCGATATGTCATTAGGGGTCATTTATTGTTATTTCCTTTAGCTAAATAATATTGATTTTACCCTAGTGCCTATGACTTATCTGGTGTCATCTATGGGCACTTCACCAATGTCAGCTATATGTTCTTTGATGGAATGGGCCTTAAATCCAACCAAGGCCATGTCTCAATTTCAATGTCAGGTCCTCTGAGAGGGTCCCTTAACACGGTCCATTTGTTTAACTCCTAATGCATGAGAAGAAAGAATAACTGAGAGAAGAATTATTTATTAAAAGGGTTCAATTGGGGAACTACTTACTTACACAGAGTAAGACAAAACTCATTCACAGAGTTGCTGGATGGCTGTAGACTGACCCACGCTCTCATGCGGCTGTGACCCAGTCTTCTTGGCCATCCCAAAGTGCAAGAGGGAAGAAGCTTCCTAAGTGTACACAGATCTTAAACTAGCCCCTGGCCATACCCTAAATACTGTTGCCCAGAGGCCATAGGTGTTCCCCAGAACTAATTGGCCAAAGGTCACACCCAAAGGTCCAGGTGGGAACTTCCATCCTCAAATGTTATTTTGATTTCTTCATGATGCTTACAGGTGGCTTGAACCAAATTACCTCCTGATGGAATTCTACCATTTTCTGGGTCTTGACTTTGAGCCCACCTGCAGAGGAGATGAGGCCTCCAGTCGGTGCCTCATCCCTGGTTAATCCAGATAGGAAGGACAGAGACAGGCCTCCCTAGTGGCTATGGGGTCTAGACCTAAATTAGAGGTGCACACTACATGAGGGCACAAAGTAAGGAGAGAGGGCTGACAGTAGAAACGCTTGGTAAAGGGATTGGTCAGGGTGGCATCGATCCTTCTAGCTGTCATTTTAAAATGGTTTGGAACAAGCAGGTGAGGTTCAAAAGGTTGACTAGTATATTTCTCAAAGGGTCTTAGAATCACCACAACTCAATGCTGTCTCAGCAGACGCGCCCAACACCTTCCTTTTTATAGTCACTGCTCACACTTTACTAATACCTTGCTTAGGATGTGTTAAGTACACACTGCCTCCACAATCCCCTTCTCCCTGAACCAGGTTGCATAAGTGCATTATCTTCCTACTCCTCCTGTCTTTCATGTCACTTACAAGGTAAGCTGCTCTTTACTTTGGTGGCATCATTTTCTACTTTTTGTGACTGTCTTCTTTAAATTTGTACATAGATCCTTCATTTCACCCAAGGCAGCATCATGGGAGTGACAGGCTTACCATGCAGAGGAACACGTTTGAAAAATAGACAAAAGAGGAACTGAACACCTTTTCCTTCTCCCACCTTTCAGGATAGGCCCCCCCAATACACACACACACACACACACACACACACACACACACACACACACACACACGCTGGATGCTACAGCAGACACAATTAAGGCCTTTCCAAACACCATTTCTACAGGGCCTATTCCTCTCAAATGCTTGTAACTCCAATCTAGGGTATTACAAACTCACCTTTTAAAAAAGAGAGACTTACAGAACAGAATGACAATGAATCACAAGCAAACTTTTACAGGCCAAACAATCCAACTACAACCGTAGCCACTGTCTCCCAGAGAGAATCAGGATGAACACAGCCGATCCTGGGTGATGGCTGGGTACCCATCTTCCTTATCAGGGGACTTATTACGATGGTGGTTTCCATCTTCACCATGTATCTTCTATATTAACTTCATAACACTGATAGTACATAACTATGTGATTAACACAGAATTACTTCTGTTACTATGGGGACAGGCAGCCATGTAGTGGCTTCACAAGGTGAGAGTAAGTTCCCTCCCCTTTTCCTTCACTGCAGCATCTCAGTGAGCATGCTGCTAGGTTGTTTTACACTCTTGCTCCTTTCTCATCATCTGCCCATACCTTTGGAGAGACATCAGACACTGCTATCATCTGCCCCAGGAGCCCTGCTGTCATGTCAGGAAGAAACATATCCACCCATGGGTGCCTGAACATTCACTCCTGGAGTCTTGTATGTATTCCATGTGAACAAACCACACAGAGCTCATTTATCTAAGTTCCTTTTGTCTTTCATCTAATGATACCTAATATTTGCTTTTTTGAGACAAAATATTTTAAATAAAACATTAATTTTTCAACTTTTACCAATCCTAGTTGGGTTATGCACTATCAGGCATTGCTGCTGTGTTCCAGAGAAGCATATTTTATAATATTAATAATATGACATCTGGGCTAGGAGATGATTCAGCAGTTAGAGCACTTGCTGCTCTTGCAGAGTACGAGGGTTCACTTCCTACACGGCCCCCAACAACTGTCTGTAACTCCAGTTCCATCTGATTCAATGTTCTCTTCTGGCCTCTTCTGCCAAGTGGTGCACAGATGCAGAATATTTTGTGTATGGGTGTGTGTGTGTGTGTGTGTGTGTGTGTGTGTGTGTGTGTGTGTGTGTGTGTGTGTGTGTGTGTATAAAACTAAATCTTAAAAAAAGAAAGTGGGCAGCTTTTAGGAAGTCCTGCTAAGCACCAGCCTATACCCTGGCACTTCCCTGCATTCTTCCCAGCAATCCTAGTCTCCATCTCTCCTTCAGCTTCTGCTGAAGTAAGAGCCTCTCCTGGGGTTTCCCAGCTTCCATTCACAGCAATGCATTCTTAAGCCTGTAGACTTATCTTTCAATAACTCAGGGCATGCCACTTTTGGGTCCCTCTTCTTCATGGCCAGCAAAGCCTGATAATGCCTACCAGCCTTTCCCCATACGAGCTATGTTCTTCCAATTCCTGAATCAGCAGACTGGAACCTACCTCAGGGCCTCCAGGTAGCCCCACCATGGTGCCAGACTGCAACCTCACCCCTGCTTTCAGTACCTGACAGATCTTTGGCAAGATGCCTATTCAATTGAGGACTCAGGACCTTTAAGTCTAAAAAGAAAAAGAAAGTAAAGAAAGTCCTCTTCAGAAAATAAAGAGGCATAAAGGCTTCCTAGGTCTGTGTCTGAATGGTGTGGGATCTCTCATCTCTTGGCAGTGGTGAGTTGACACGGTCCAATCTGGCCTCTGAAGTGGCAGTGGCTGCCTGAGACGTATAGTGTTAAATACTTTGTGTTTGGACTCAGAAAATACAGGCTCAACATTAATTGGACTGGCACTTCTAGCCTTGTAACTTTGGTTAAGTTTCTGATGAACTCACTCTCTCCACCTGTAAGGGAGATAACACACCTACTTCAGGTTATGTGGACAGTCCTTAAGATATGGCTGTTAAAGAGCGTGAACCAGTGCTCATACGGAAACACTCATAGCTTGTGCATTTCCTTCCAGCCTTCAAGTTCTGTAGCTCTTTGACCTGGAGCTGCCAACCACTAAAGAATGGTTTGCATGCTGTATGCGCTTCAGGAGCCAACGCACAGGTCCACAATCACATGAACTATATCTAACCACTAGCAGCCTTAGTTTTTGAAAACACATTGCCTTTGCTGCATTTCATTGTCTGTGCTCTGATAAATGACAAGCTGCTTTCCTCAAAATGGATCAGGAATCCTGTTTCTTAGCAACACCCTTCCCACAGGCAATAGAAGACAGAACATAATTCGCATTAGGAATCTGCTCATAAACTGAAAATGTGGCCAATATCCCCTTAGATCCAAATCAGAGATCAGTTCTCACCTATGAAAGGGAACACAATTAAGACTGTTCAAATAAAAGCCTTTGAAAATTTTAACTCATTTCTCCTTCCAGGTTATGCTGTTTCAAGTCATTTTTCACAGATATTACAGAATCTTGATATCGTCTATGGCCTTGATTGTCATGATTCAAAATTAAGAATGAAGCTCTTCTAAATTTCCTCCTACCATCTCCCTTGTTCATCTTTCAGAGAAAGCATATTAATTATTTCCTTTAAATACCAGCTGCACTCGTCATTAATATTCTGAACTACAGAAAGAATTTTGTTTTTCCAAATATGAGTTCCTTGTAAATGTAATGCTAGATTTTTTTTTTTTTGGCTTTTAACCTTGAAATGGACCTTATATATTTACAATGTGTACAAGATGTTCTGCTTAGCTATGTTATTTATACCTCATAAAATTTATTCTCATCAACATGACATTGACACTCCAAGGTCACACAGCTAGTAAACAAGGAAGTAATGGTGTCCCTATTTGTTTTCTGAAACTTTATTCATTGGTTACCTTATGGTTTTGTGGTGCATTCAGCTCATCATTTCCTTCGACATAGTTTGTTGATTTTAATTTAACAAATAGTTAAAGTTACACAGAAGTTTAAGCTTCTATAAAAGATATTCTCTAGTAGTTACCCAAGAAAATGTGAACACATCCAGAATTAACACTGAATTCTTTAATGCTCTATTGTATATCTTCAGACACAGGTTGAAAGAATTCAATGTAGTAAAAATGAACCTATGAGTTGTGAGCTATTTTTGAGCAGATGAGTCTCTTACCAACCAGGACTAAACTATTTTTCAGCTATAATCAGAGTAATTGACCATACCTTCTCCGTGACAGCAACTCTGTTATGCCCTGCCCTATGTGTTACTAGGCAACTAGCAAGCAAAACAAATGTGGTCACAATTATTTAAAGTGCATTCCCATCTGATGAATCTAAATTTTCTAGATACCTAACATTCAATGGCTTACATTTTCTATGACTAAAAGCAGTCTTGCTATTATGAATTAATAACCTCCTAAATAACAAGAACCCCAGCAAATGTACTATTTGTAAAAGCTGTTAGCTCAACCCAGCAGTGCACTTTACCATTACAACTATGTGAAATAGTGCCTTCAGAAGATATGCCTCTTTTACTTTACAACACTAACTCACTAGTAGAGACAATATAATCTGAAACATTTTTATCTTCACAAGCAAGTAAGAATAAAGATAAAAAGTGTACTTTGTACCTGAAAATAGGCATGAGTAAGTTTCCTAGAAAATGAAAGGGAAAGCATTATGCAATTTCTCCCCCTCCCCCTCTTACCCTGGACCTTGCAGGAAGGTCTAGTTGAGATGGCCCTAAATCAGTGACCACAAATTGCAGACAGGCTGTGTCTCAAAGGGTTTTCAGTTCCAAATACTGGCCTCAATCTGGGTTGCTCCAAGCAACTTTGTTTTCTATTACGGCAGAGAAAAGATAATGATCATATTCAGAACCAAATGCCATGGGTGTACCCAGGCTCATGTATGATTCTCAACACAATTATAATTTTACACTTTCATGTTCACAAAGTAAAACGGAATTCTAGTGAGAATACTAGGGTAAGTGTAAGAATGACTCTGATTGATTAGACAGTAAATCTCTTACTGACTTCAACAGTAGTAACTTGGGACAGTTGAAAATGAGAACCACAGATAAGCAGGCATAGAGACCCTGGATAAATACACAAGTAAGTTTAATCCTGTAACTAATTTTAAAGCAAAAGGCCTTAAGTTATAGAAATGAAAAGAATTCAAAGCCAGAGACCTAAGTACATGCACTCACAGCCTCACCAACAGGGCCAGAAAAGGAGCAAATGGCTGGCAGGTCTGCTGGTTTAGCGTTTACAAGAGTAACTTTCTTGAATCTCTATTTGACAAGAAGCTGGAGATAAAATCCACACACCATGTCAGGAAAGACTCAGTAAATGAAGCCAAGAAGACATCAGCCTTCTAGTAAAACAGCAGGAAACGGAAGCTGTCTACCCATCGTTCTGGGCTGTCTCAAAACCCACAATTCCCTAGGACAAACCAGAAGTTTGGGCCCAAATTCTCTTGATACAGGATGTCCAGATGGAAACTTTTTGAAAACCTGATTCTGGTGGTTGGGGCTCAGCAAGTGATACCAGCTCAGTTGATAGAGTCTAAGGCAAGTCATGGAGTCCAATATACAAAAGAGAAGATATGAGAAAAGCTTAGAAGTCCCGCAATGTGTCTAGTAGGAGCTTCAGACACAGAATAAAGAGAACGAGGAAGAATCAACACACAGAGATGAGTGCTGATGTCTAAAACAAACAAACAAACAAAAAAATCCCCGAGTTGGCAGGAAAAATAAAGGCCTGGTCATAGCACAACTGCAAAATGCCCAAGATAAGGAAAGCTTAAAATGAAATGAGAAAAAACAATCCCCCCAATGAAACCAGGAACGACAGATGTCAACATGAGAGGCTGAAAACAATACATTCACAACTCCAAAGTGCTTGGGAAAAGCAGTCACAAAGAGGCCAACACCGTGTGACACTCCCTCCCTCCCTTGTCCTTCCTCCAGGAGAGCATTAAAGGAAGGAGTGGGAAAGGGAGAAAAATTTTCACATGGGAACAGGACTCAGGCAACAGATACTGCTGTCAACAAACTACAACCAACAAGCCACAACTCAGCTGTCCCTTAGACACACACCTTAGACTTAGAACCAACCACAAACAACCTCCACTTCAATGGTTTAAAACAGAACTTTATATTGACGATAATCATGAAGCCAAAAGTCCCAGACCAAGGTGTGTGTGTGTGTCTTCATAACATGTTTGTCTGGCTCTCTTTGTATTCAATATCATTTTTTTGTTGACCTTCTTTTCTGTTTTCAACTTTATCCCATACTGTCCACTATCATTTTTGATTCTTGTTTATGACAAATGCTCACATCTGGACACTCCCAGTTGGATTATAACAGTGTTAGCTTTCAGAACTCGTTTGTAGACATTAGTAAACCCATGTGTAAGTCTCTCTACACCAGTGGATCTCATATTGTTGGTCTTAGAATTTCAGACACTGAGTTTTAAAAAGTTTTTAGATTAAAAACTGAGATCCAAGACATAAACTCATTGAATCATCTACTTATAAGAATAAACCCATTACTCAGTACATGTTCCCTGAGGACCTGTTAAAATTTTTAGGGCCTAAAACTCTGGAAACTTACTATCTCAGTCATGGCGGTCAGAAGCAGGAAATTCAGCTGTAGTCTCAGAGGCTCTAAAACAGTCAGTTCTTCCCTTTAAGCTTCTGGTGGCTGTCACCAACCCATGAAGTCCCTTGGTTGGTAGTTCTATCCCTTGCTTCATGTGTTCTTCTCTCCCTCTCTCTAGCTACATCACTGCCTTCATGTGACCTTCTCTCGTTTTTTGAGACAGGTTTTATTTTATAATTCTAGCTGTCCTGGACTCACTCTGTACATCAGGCTGGCCTCAAACTCAGAGGTCCACCTGCCTCTGCCTTCTGAGTGCTGGGATTAAGGTATGCACCACCACGTCCATCATTTCTTCTTTTACAAAACCTGTTGCTGCATTTAGTATCACCCTAGTCCAAATGACACCATCTTGGGATCCTTACCTTAATGGAGAAGTCTGCAGAGACTTGTTCCAAATACAGTCATGCCCTGAAGTTCTGGGTGGACAAATCTTAAGGGTTCAAACAAAATTAAACCCAGTACTCATGTTAAAAACACAAAGGTAGCCAGGTAATGTGGAAATGTTTCCAATTTAATAAAAAAAAATCTGAGTTATCAGAGGATCTACCCATAGTCAGTCTAGGAGGATCAGACAGTGGTAACTCACACCTTTAATCTCAGCCACAGGGAATGTCTAGGAGTGGTGACCTTAACTCTGAGTTTGAGGCCAGTTTAGTTTACAGAGGGAGTTCCAGGCTCCCAGTCAGGCAGTGGTGGCACACGCCATTAGTCCCAGCACTTGGGAGGCAGAGGCAGGAAGATCTCTGTGAGTTTGAGGCTATCCTGATCTACAAAGCAAGTTCTATGACAGCCAGGACGGTTACACAGAAATCCCTGTCTCAAAACAAACAAAAAAGGCTGGAGAGATGGCTCTGTCCTCTGACATTTCAGACTGGTTTTTATTAAATTTGAAACATATCCCCACAAGGCAAGAAACCTAAAAAGTAGAATATGGAAGCTCTAGGCAAATGGAGTAAACGTCCATAGAAAGCAAAATCCCCTTACCAATAAGTAAAAAGGAAAGCCAAACAGAGGTATTTTAGATAACAGTGGCTACAATTATCAAAAAACAAAAATACCTGAAATGTTAAGATAGAAGTGTTGAAAGTGTCATATTAAATTAAAAAAAAAAAAAAAAAACAACTTTCAATAGTAACAGGCTTTGGTCTCAACTTCTTGAATACCTTTCTCAGTGCCCTGGTTTACCAAGGCTGGACTGTACTAATCTGACAAAGGCACTCAAATCACCAGCCTTGGCCTCGAGCTAACATGTACACCTCTGCACATGTCCATTTGGATGAATGATAAATAGAAAGGCCCCAACAGAGTATTTAGAAGAAAAGGAAGGAAAAGTCAGATGATGCCAGCTTTTCCTACTGTTTCCAGGTCTACCCTGATGTGAGAAGCAGCCGTTACACCTTCCCTACAGCAGACAGTACCAAATATGCCCTCCCTCCAAGTTACTTCCTGTCAAGTATCTGGCCATGGAAACAAGAAAAGTAACTAACAAAATGTGTGACAATATTGGGAACAGATTATAAGAGGTTACAGAATAAAGTATTAAAACAGATTTTTACAAAAGGAAAAACATTCATTTTGAAGGTAAAATTTCCTTTACAGGCTGTGGCTAAGGAGCTGTTTCTTCCTGGGCCAATTTCAAGGATTTTTTTTTTTTTTTAAATGTTTTAATTACTTCTAGATGGTTTAAAAGATTAACAAAACTTTAAAACCTTAACATGTTTTTGATCTCTTCCTTGTCTTTATTCTCCAGCCAATTTCAGATCTTAATAATAAATTCCTTGAAATCTCTGACTACAAAGAACAAACAGATCTGAGTAATTTCCAACTGTCATAGTGAGCACAGTTTAGAACTAGACAGGATGAACTTGTTTTAATGAGCTGATTTTTTAAGTCATTTGCAAACATATACTCACATTCAAAGGATAGTTCTATGATTTTGTTGCTGTTTTGAGACAAGGTTTCCTTTGGTGTAGTTCACGCTGGCCTTGAACTTGTATAATCAAGGATGACTCTGAGCTCTGATCCTCCAGCCCTCACCTCTGAAGTGCTGGAATTAAAGGCATACACCATCAAGCCTAGCTTACAATTTTATATAAGATAAAATAGAAGCTGCAAACACAAAGTACAAATTTGAGCATAATGATGATGTCTAAAAAACAAAGAAAATTCAGTTAATAGACTATGCACTTCACAAAAGTTGAAGGACAGTCTGGGAAACATGCCATCCAGCTAAGAAAAAGAAGACAATTTTTAACAGGTTTCTACTTCGCCTGTCTTCCTTGGTTTTTTGTGTTGAGTTATAGCTGGTAGTCCAAATTTTTTTTTATCACTTAAATTACTCACTTTGACTCCTATGGTGCCTATTTAAGAAGTTGCTAATGGAGCCAGCCAGAGAAAATGGCTCAGTGAAAAAAAGGTATTTGCTGCTAAGGTTTATCCTTGAGACCCACCAGATGGAATGAGAGAATTGAATCCTACCAAGGTACCCTCTGACCTCCACATGCACACAGCGGCACATGTGCAAGCACACACATGTGCATGCACACACAATGCCCAAAATCAATCACGACTACACTGTAGATAATAAGAGGTTAGCTTTTCTTTGGAAAGGTACCAAAGGAGGAAGTAAACTGAATCTGAAAGTGTCAGATTAAAGTTAAAAATACTGGTATAAAGTCAGGCTTACTAACAGAGGCAGAGCTGGACATTGAGGCCTTCCTATAATACTGGCACTGGGAAAGTTGGGGCAGGTGGTGTAGGAATTCCAGGTCAGCTTCAATTACATGATTACACCCTGTTTAAACTGTACTCAACCAAACCTCAGACAGACATCTTTCGGAGCCTGGTTAGGACACTCTCCTAGCATTCCTACACTGGCTCAGAGGTCAAGCAGTGATGCCTAATGGCAACAACACATCTAGCATGTACATCCCAGACTGTATAAACTTGTTCTCTTGTGAGTGGCAGATGATGCTCTGGGGCAACAACTGATTTCAGAGCTGGCAGACAAAATACAAGATGAATAAAAGGACTTGGTAGTGGTAGCAACAGCTGGAATTGTGATAGTGACCACAAAAGGCAAATAAACAGGTCTCTTAGCCTGTTCCTCACTGAAGACATGGTGTTTTTATCTGTCCTCATAAACAGAGGAGGCCAGGTTGTCTAAAGACTAGAAGCCCCTTGACTAGACAGGCCAGGCAAGACAGGTGCATTTGTAATGGTTATAAAAATAACATTAGACAGATAACAAACTCAAAATTACTGGGTAAAAAAAAAGACAAATACGGAGACTAATGGAAGAAAAACTTTATCCCATAAAATGGCCCAACCTCAGAACTAACACAAGTCAGGTCTGCTAGAGCAACTCCAAGCCCTTGACTTTGGAGGTTATACAGTTCAATAAGGCACTGGCTTCCCAACAGCTTTGCTCTAGATTACACCTGACATTTAAATTATGATATTTTCCTAAGTTACTTTGCAAAAACTTAAAGGCGACTTGTACTACAAATCTAAATTTACTCAGAACTGAAAATGCTGATAGGTGACTAAAATGAGACAAGGGCCCAGGATCTATCCTCATATGGGATCGGGCCTCTGCAGTCTTACCTGGTTCAAATCCTACTTGGCCCTACATGTTGATCCCAAACTTTTACTCAAGGTTAACTTGGCCTATTGCTGACTAGGGCCTTCTTAGCAGCTCAAGTACCTAAAGTCCCTCACCTTATCACAAGACCCAGACCAAACCATGACTAAGATGTTTGTGTACTAGATACATCTGTAAGGGTGCCAGCAGTTCTAGTTTAGTTTGCCACGTTAGCCTCAAAGCGAGAACACTTGGGGGGGAGGGTTGGGGAGAGCATCCTTTCAAGCAGCCCATGGATAATAAAAATGTACCAAATCTTAGTCCCTACACCTTGCCCCAATGAAAGCTTGAAGTGGCCCAATCACCTTGCCCCTTTCTACAAAAACAGTGAAGCCCTAGTGAAGAAGCCCTGCCTGTCTTGTCCAGGTCCTGTCTGTCCTGCCTACACACCATGAGATCCCACTGTCTGGAACATATTGTAAGGGTTCATTTTAGCCAAAAAACAATTTGAGCAACAAAATACCATTTTTGAGTTCCAACAAAAGTGTTGATAACATATGGGAACATAATTGAATAAATGAGAATCAAATCTCCTTTACATTAGAATTCCAAGTAACATATGCAAATAACCCTTTCTAGAAAGCAGAGTTTAATTCTTTTTGAGCACTGTTTGGACCTAGTGACTTGCTTCCAGAGAATAGAATGTGGAATGAAAAGTTAATTATTTTCAAAATATACAGAAACCCGGTTCTATGTTCCTAACAAAGTGATTGATGTTTACACCACCAGTGATGCCAGGTTGAAATCATATAGAGAACGAGAGAAACGTACACCTCTCTAGACAACTACAGCCCTGGTGTAACAGCAGATAAACTTGAATTAAGGAATGTTCTATAAAATATTTTAAAGCACCATTTTAGAAAAAAAAAAAAAAAAAGATAGAGGCTGGTTGAGAAAACAAAAGAACTAAAGGCAAGTGACCTTAGAATGGGTCCAGATACAAGGACATTGTGGGAAACTGGTGAAATATGGAGTATCCATAGTTTAGCTAATGGAAATGTACACTGTAGTGTACATCCTCTAAATACTAAAAGATCATAGATAGTCAGAAGTTTGTATTTTATAACTAAGTTTCTACACTTTCTTTACAAAATCACATAAGCCACATTAGCTACCAGAAAGATAACTAGAAACTGTTGCCTACTGGCTATAAAGGTAGACTTACTAACTAGGCTCATTCCTATAATCCCAAAATTGGAAAAGAAAACAGACACATGATATACTAACTACAAACATCTTGTATTAGGACTCTCTTCACCGAAGATTACAGAGAAATTTTATGATTCACAGATACAACAGACCAGTCAAATCCTGGGTACCTCAGTTCATACCACAGAATACAAAATAAGTATACTCCAACTGCACTAACAAAATCACTCGTCATCAAATTGTTAAAAAGGGACTCATTAGAAAAACAAACTCAATTTACGTAAGCATAACTGGAAAGCTGTAATTTAATGAGGAAGTTTCCTTTAATAGACCTTTTATGATAAAGTAACATGGTAACTCAAGAATCAATTATTCCTCAACTCCCAAAGCCCAAACTTCAACAAAACATGACATTGTGAGTAGAGGATTTCAATATGTACATTTTGCTGTTCAAACCCTTAAAAGTAGGCTTCCTTTTTCTTTCAAGTTCTTTCAAGAGTCTTTTAAATTTGTGGTGATGATGTGGACAACCATAGCTAACACAGAGATGGGAATAAAGACAAATGGTCAAAAAGACCCTTATCAAAAGGTGAACACTTGTCATGAATAAGGCACATTAATGTTTCAAATGGGAAAAGGCATGGCACTGGATTCTACATGAGTTTAGAATTATGATCAACTTTCTAGTCAATTACGACCTTGAATTAGATCATTTAGGACAAGAAAAGAGACCTCTACTTTACTAGATGAAATACAAGTGTAGAAAACTTACCTTCATTACATGTATATCACCACACATGCTTCTAATATGAAACATGAAAGGCAAGAACAAGCTTAAAGTAGCCCTTCTGTGCTCTCACCAGCCTTCCTAGTCTGTAGTTCCTACAGTATGCACTAGAAAAAAATCACAACAAATCATATTCACACTCAGACATTAATATATGGTGTGGGTTAAGGGCCGTTATCACATAGACAATTTTCCTAAAATGGAATCTAGGAATCCAATGTAATATATTTCCAGGTAAAACCTATTAAGAACTAAGAGTTAATAAGAGCACACTTAAGTTTGGAGCAAATTTAATTTTATTAAACCTTACAATGCTGTGGCATATCATGTTCCATTGTGACAGTTTATTGGCTGGCATCCGAATACAGTACTTCTTTTAAAACATACACAATGGGAACCAACAAAAGGGAGAGAAACTAGTTGTTTAGTGATACACAAGAGGGAAAAGAAAAAAGATGACAAGCAAGTCAAGTTTCCTTCTAACTCTAAAGTGGAAGTGGTTCACGTTCCAAGCAATGGTCTGCTGTATAGGGTGTAAGAAGACTATTCCTCACCCAGCCCCTGCTGGGAACTACTTACAGGGATTAACACACCTGTGCATACAGCTGAGGACTTCTCCTAAGTAATTTAATTTTAAAAAGCTAAATTTCCAAATTATATCTTTAAACAATTTCTAAAGTTTAAAAAAAAAACATTACAAATTACTTCTTTGCAAATGAGCAATCATGTAACTTGAAAATCATAAAGGGCACCAAGTTATCTTGCTGATTGAAGCTTATGCTTGTCAAACTTAAGGATAAGAAAAAAATGACATTTTAAAATCTGTAGTTCATTTGCCTTTGAAGACTAGTATCTGAATAAAATATCCATTTCTCTTATAAAAAAATGATCAGAAATGAAGAACAACTGAAATCCAGAGGCATTTCTGCAGAAACTGTTGAGATTTACACATTACCAGCCAATATTACCATGCGAGTGTCTGGTTTGGTTTGATTCAAATGAGTACAACTGATTATTTCCTCACCATGGACAAAAACATACAAACTTAAGGATTTTATTTTATTCACTTCACGATTTTCTGATGAAGGCCTTACAGTTATCTGAGGCTGCACTCCTGAACCAACTTACTCTAAAATAAAATCCCGGCTATTTTTGAGCTACTTAACTGCTTTTTCAAGAGCTCCCGATGGCATTTCTGGAGTCGGCTGCAGTCTCAAGACTAAAGGCCGGTCCTAAGTGACCGGTTCTTTGTGAAGAAAGCCACCATGTGAAGATATCCTCATTTTGTTCAGGATTATGAGATTCAAGTCCACCTAGACATCAGTGAGCCTTAGGATGAGCCTTATGAACACATAAGCCAGACTCTTCTGGGCAAGTGGGGGAGGCGGGTATTACATCCCTTAAAGTCAAATTGTCATCTTTTACCCCAAAAGTGAGATCAACCAATGATAATTCATCAAAATGGCCAAGTTTTCTTTAAAAAAAAAAAAAAAAAAAAAGTTCAGGCATATATATTTCTCAGACCACAAAGTGAGAGGCAGATGATTTCAAAATAGTTTTGTATTTCTGGAGACTTATTATTCTTATATACAGCAGCTCAAATATTTTATTAGACTTGCCCAGAGTAAATAAAACACAGTAAAATCTCAAAGGGTTGAAAGAGCCCACTGATAACTAATCCATTTTCCAATGGTAAAATTTAATTTAAAATGTAGTAAAATGAGTAAAGATACCCTTTAAAGAATTAAACCTCAATTGTTTAATGAAAAAGTCTAATGTTCTTTATTTACTATTCATTACAAATTTTTACTGAATAAAGATGAGTGTGATCGTGATGACAATTCTTTAAATAACATGACATCAGCCCTCAGAATAAGATGTCGTCCCCTAAATCCAAGGGACCCAGATCATGAAGTTTGCAGGTGAACTGCCCTTTTTTTCTAGAATCAATAAGGAACATTTCATTGAGAATAATCTTTTTACTACATCTGCAGGGCAATGTGCCATTGCAAATTCTACTGAGTACAGTAAAGTGCTGAGTGATTACCTGAATCTTTTTAAATCTCACTTATCTTTTAAGTCAAAAGAGCCCTTTCTGTGGCATTAACAAATCTATGATTTAAAAAAAAAAAAAAAAGGAAGAGGAAGAGGAGGAAGGGAAAAGAGCTGGGGGAGGAGGAGAGGTGGCCAGGAGGGGAAAGAAGGAGGTGCTTTCATTAAGGGGACAGAAATCATTGTGCAATCTTTTGTGTTTAATAGGGTGACAAATAATTAAGATCAAAGTAATTCATGCACATTATCTTTAAAAGATATACATAAACTTGAAGAAAGAAAGAATACTATTATTGACCTTTGATACTATGGCAGTAAATTGCATACTAAAATACCTTAATTATCTGAGATGCCTAGATCTGGCTTGGCAAGCATCATGCCACTGACATGCTTTAGCCTTTTTGTAACTAAAAGTGGTCTGCAGTTCAATGACTGAATAGCTCAATGTGACTCATTAAGCTGTGTGATGATAAAGTCTGAGGTTAAATTGAAGCAAATTCTCTATACCTAGTCACACCATCAGCACAAGCACGACAACGCTGGAGCAGTATGAAAGGCAGGTCACTTTAGAAAGGTCTTCCCTTACTGCATGATCTACTAGATGACAGACCTAAATTTCAACTGGGTTAATGAGTTGGAATAGATTTGTTTCCCAAATTTAGCATACAGAAACTTTCTGTGGATTAAAGAAAGAAACCTCAGATGTGAAGAAACAAAGCAAAACCAAACAAAACATAAATGTAAAGACAAGCGTGAGCTCAAATAGCTTACCGGCAACTCTAAAAACTGACATGCTCTAAGAGAATTTTGTGAAATGAACTTTGTAGCTTAAGAAAACTGTTTTGGGTTGAAGTTGACCAACTGCTGTATAGAGAATATGCCAACACACAACAGTCCAGTTTAAGCCGGTGCATAGAGAAGATAAAGCACTTATGGTAACTGCAAATTGTGAACAAGTCCATAAGGTTTATGACCTAGCATGGACCCAAAGGTGCAGGGAACGTTGGAGCAGAAATGGTCAGGGAGAAATAATAAAAGTGGAAACAGGCAAAACTTGAAGACACAAGAAGTGGGAGCCGGGGAGGATGACTTTCAACTGTATAAAACTCACAAACTAGTAAAGTATAAAGACATCACTGAAAACCGTTAACTCTGTCCCTCACACCCAACAGCAAACAAAACCAGAATGGCCTTTGGCAGACATTTTTAAAAATTTGATTTTGACAACACATTTTTCAATAATTCACAAACAATATATTATATGGTATATTTATATTAAATACTGGGAAACCAATCCTGCAAATTTGATGCTTACAAAGCTGTAGCCAATGAGAGCACAAGGATATCAAGCTAAATGAATGCTGGTGTTATCACAAGAGTGCTCATTTATGAAACAACTGTTACAATCCGTGCTTTAGCAGTACTGAAGGTCACTTCCCATCATCATCTATGAAGGGAAACAAAGGTCTCTAGTTTTTCTGGGATGTGCCCTTTGTAATATATCCTATGAGTCACGATGACACGAGCAGCCAGACACTGCAATGTGATGTGATTTATGGGCTGGATCAAATTTTTAGCTATCTCCTTCTCGTCCAGTAAGTCACTAGCAGTTTGTTTGTGTAAGTTTGTGGCATCAAAGTGTGCACCCGATTTAATAAGGAGATTCATGATGTCTGGATGGTTGTTCAGAGCAGCGATATGTAGGGGACCGTTGTCATCAGAGTCCCTGACGTTCACATCAGCACCACATTCTATCAGTATTGCAGTAACTTGCAGAGATGGAAACTTACAAACAGGGTACCGCCCTACACATGTAGTATTCTTGTCCACAGCCAGATGTAGAGGGCTGAAGTTATTCTTTCCTCTTGGATGCAGCTTAAGAAACCTATAGATAGTCTGCTTTTTGAAATGATCCTGTTCTAGAGTACAAGGAACTTTTTCTAATAAGCAAATTAAGTGCAAAATGATGGAAAGAGCCTTATTCAATTGCAGTGGGTCAGCTGGACACTGAGTCTGTTTGATAGCTCGCTCAATTTCAAGGACGCTTTTGCACAGTATGCCCATGAGATCATCAAATGTAACAGTAGTACCCAGCAAGCCTTTAGCTCTGTCCTGTAGCATAAAAGAAAATAGCTCTGCAAAAGAAAGTAAGCTGCTAGCAGTCATTGGGCTTAAAGGGTCCAAATTGCTCTGCTGCATATCCAAAGCATACTTCCATAGGTTGATGCATCGCTTAAAATTTCCAGAGTCGGCATAGACAGCACCCCTATATCTAATGTAGTAAGAGGTATCAGGGTGAGAAGGGCCAAGAATACGTTCTCTAATTAACAGCGCTTGCATTCTCATCTCATCAGGATCAGCAATCAGACCTTCTAACTCTTCTGCACTGTTAACCTCCTTGGCATAATCATAAGCCATTATGAGTGTCTGTGGAGCTGGTTTACTAATTATATTAGTCCTATCACTGTACCTCATGTTCATCGCCTTTTTCCAGTATTTCAAAGCCCCAAGTAAATCTCTTTTTTTATCTACAAATGTAGCTCCCAAAAGCTCTAGAGCATTGATACGTTCTGTCTTGCTGGTCTGGGCATGGTGTGTGAGAAAATCCACAATATTGGTGTGACCAGTCACACTTGCTGAGAGAAGAGGAGTCATCCCATAGCCATCTTTTTCCATCTTGGCACAATACATAAGCAGCATCTTCATGATGTCCAAGCTTCCAGACTCTGCACAATCATGCAATGCAGTATTGCCTTAAAGAAAAGGAAAAAAACATACTTTGAAGGGTCAGGCTATAATATAACCTGGAAAAAAAACAAAATAAAACAAAAAACAAAACAGACAACTCAAGCCAACCACAGTAGGACGGACATATTATAATTACAAAGGAGAAAACAATTAGCTTCACCACCTAATATTAGTATCCGATACACAACAGGAGCAGAAGAAAATACTTATGAAGCTTCTTGAGTAACTTTACTAAAATACATATGAAAAGGAAAACAAAAAAAAATCCACCCAAAGTCACCAGATAAAGCTCTTAATCAATAGCACCTTGGCACTTCATTCATATTCAAATAAAAGTGATACTCTCTGAACAAAAATGGATGAAATAAAATTAAGCCATTTGTAGCTTGGCTGACACTCAACTTTCTGGGTCAGTTTCTCCATTTATAAATGGAGAATAAAGTCTTTAAGATCTAAGATTCTGACATTTGATTTTAGTAGCAGGCATTTTTTTTTTTTTAAACAACAACTGAGTATCAAATGAGTCTTAATTGTTAAAGTCAAAATTTGTTAAAGTATTCTTCAAAATACTGTTCTCATAGAAAAAATAAATCCACTAAAATCTGAAAAAAAATATGTTCTGCATAAACTTTCAAAGATATACAAAACCCTTTCATAATAGATTATTTCCTGTTATACTTTAAGGATTCCTTTTAACACCATCCCATCACCCTACACATGAATTAAAACTGACAAAAGGCACTAGCATATTATTAACAGCCTATAGAAGTAGTATGACATAAACATCAGATATCATAGTAATAATCATTTGACCCTTGATCAGAAATGAAGCTATCATGCAGATCTTTGGTACATATATACAATGTTTGCAGAAAGTATCTGCAGCGCATCACTCTGGGCATATTTATGGAAAGTTAACAAAGCAGTCTAAAACTGCCATTCACAGAAAGATACAAGGTTAGCCTCAAACTGGCGTCTGGAAACTTGTTGTCTACACCAGCATAAAAACTTGCCCTAAAAGCCAGGGGTGGTTCACTATGCCAAACTGTAATTTATGAACTTTATGTTAAACAGCTGGTTTCGGTCTAGGAGTTTGAAATTTGGGATATGGTTAGGCAAAGGGTTCCTCTGTGACTCAGTTCTCAATAACAACCTTTCTGTGCTGAATGCCATGAGTATGTCTTGTAACAAAATAGTACGCATTTCTCATTATTTGGGAAGAGTGCTCTTCATGAAAGGAAGAAAGAGTACAGAAGTCTGCACGTTCCTCTAGATCTCACCCTTATGACTGAGCTGTGTCGACTTTTGACATGACTATAATAAATCTTACCTGGGAGTACTATTGCACACCAAGTCACTTTCAATTATCAGGGTGCTTTTGGAGACCTCCAACACAGTACATACACCAGCAACTGGTTTGAAGATGGATAATAAATCTACTTTATTAAGGGGAGGAAGATAACGGCCATAGGAAAAATGCTTGACACACAACCATGAAGATCTGAGTTTGAATCTTCAAAAACCATGTAAATCTGGGCACGGTACTGTGAGCCTGAAATCCCAGTGCTTTAATACCAACAAAGGAGTTGGAGAAAAAGAAAAAAAGAAAACCTATGAACCAACTAGTCTAGCATATACAACAGACAGACAGACAGACAGACACACACCACACACACACATCACAAAAGGGGGGGAAAAAAGAGAGACCTTGCAAGCACATGAATCATTGTATGCACATACATGACACAAACACAGGCACATGCACACAGAGAAAGAAAAAACATGCCCATCAAGAAGGCTTTGCAAGTAACAGCACTTGCTGTCAATCCTGTTGAGTTCCATCCCTGGGAAAGATACTCTAGCTGCCCTGTCACCTCCACAGGTCAGAGCACACGCACACCCCACCACTGTTAGAGAATCAAATGTCATTTAAAAATGATTGTTTTTAAGTTACACATTGAGAATTTGAAACATTTCAAAGGTAGATCTTGTTTAATTTTCTACAATATCATCAAGTAATATGTGAGTTATTTAGAATCTGTTTATTGTGTCCCAGATTTCAGTGAACAACAAAGTATTATCAACCAACCAGGGCACTTAGAAGTTCTGCTTCTTGACTGTTATTTGTTTCAAATTCCAACTAAGCATGACTACTATACCAAGTACATTAAAATTTTTTAAAATATCCTTAAGTGAAAATCTCTATTTTCACACCCACACCCATAGATGATTTAAGTTTAAAAAAAAATGAACAAAAATCTAGGCCACAAGAAAAGGCTTAAATGGCATTCTTTTCTATTAAGAGTACATAAAAGCAAGAATAGGGATGCAGCAAGTCAGTTTTAAATGAGCTAAACTTCTGTATTTACTGAAAAAAAAGAATATGTATATTCTGAATACATTCATGTGAGGGAAAAAAAAAAATCTAGCTTAAACAAAGAGAGGAAGCTTTCTGTCTAGTAATGATAGTCACAAAGCAGTATGGTCACTCCAAGACTAAGTACTAAGAAAGCCAGGAGTGACTGCACATCCCTGGGAAGCAGAGGTGGGAGAGTGCAAACTGAAGGCCCTTGGTCTATGCAGACATACCCTATCTCAGAGAGACAAAACAGAACACTTTTTCATTTTCCCTAGTTCATCTGTCCTTCATTTTCGTTCTGGTTTTGATACAGGCCCAGGCTATTCTCAAACTGCTGAGCTCCTGTCCAGGCTTCCTGAGTTTGGGGTCACAGGTATGAACCATCATGCCTAACAACAAATGTTAAGTCTAAAATTTCACGTGAAAGAGCCAACAGGGTAATCCGGGATGAGAAAGACAACTACCAAAGTCTAGAATTAGACAAAACTTTCCCAACAGTCTTCTCTGGTTTTAGAAGGAAGCTAAAAAACAGGCCTCTCAACTGCCTTGTCTGCAGACTAAAGAAAACTGAGTCAAACTATCAGGAAGGGAGCTTTGGAAACTCCCATAGTTCAGTTTACAGTTCCACAGGGCAAAGGTAAAGTACAAATTCAGGAAAATAACTGAGAGGGCTATTCTATGTACCCAACACCGGAAGCAGGTATAGATACTGCTTGGAGGATGAGACGCCATAACTCTCAAATCAAGTGTGTGCCTGTGGAAGCCAGAGGTGTTGTCCTTCAGGTGCTGTGATGGATAACTTTAGTTGTCACTTTGTTGGACTAGAGTCAACGTGATTCTGAGCATGTCTGTTTAGGTCCTCTGGGAAGAGCTAAATAAGGAGTCAGGCTCCCCACACCACCCCCAGTGGACAGTATCTTCTGGTGGCATCCCAGATAAAGAGGGTGAGGAGAGAGCAAGCTGGTTTTGCTGCTGGCTTCCACCACTTGCTCATGAGTACATCTATCTTGTCGCTACCATGGCTACTGTCTGTCAGCCTGCGCTGATGCCACAATTAGTTTCCTCAGCTTTCCAAGGCAGACTGAAGACCAGTGACTCTCCAGGAATCCTCCAGGCCTTCATTTCCAGATGGGAACTCCGGAGGCATCCAGCTTCCTGGACTGAGCAGCTACCAACTGCTCTGCACACTAAGTCATCCACTGTTGAGCTATCCAGCCTGATTCTAGGACTATTTCCTTAAACACTGCTTTGGCTTATTTTCATGCTGTGACTTATGGCTTTAAGCCTGATGACACTTTGGCATTGTTCCCCTGGACTCTTGTGGTCCTTTCCCTTCTATAATTTCTCTCTCCGCGTTTTCATCTGACCTACCTTCTAGTTCATGAATTCTCTGGTCAGCTCTGAGTAATCCATTTTTTAAAAACCACCCACTGATTTTTTTAGGTCTTTAATGTCTATTTGGTTTTGTTTTTTTTTTTTTTTACAGTTTTCAGATTTCCCTTGAATATCCAATTTTTAAAAATCTCTTTGAATATGCTAAACCTCATATAGAAAGGTGTGTCAATACTGTATTTAGTAAGTGTCTTACTGGGGTTTCCATCAGCTCTTCTGGTTTGTAAGTTCTGTTTTCTCCTCTGTGTATTACATAAAGACAATAGTGACTTGAGGGAGCTGGAAGAATGCTCAGGTGGTAAAGTGCTTGCCCTACAAGCAAGACAGTAACTGTGGTTCCCAGAACCTTAATGGAGAATGCTTCGTGTGGTGGCACCCTCTTGCAGTCCCAGCAATAGGGAAGGAGTAGACAAGTAGATCCCTGGAACTGCCCCAGTCAGTCCAGCCTACCTAACACTTTCAAAGCTGTAGTGAGATCTTGTGTTCAAAAATAAGTGGAGGACACCTACATCAGGGTTCACTAAAGGGAGGTGTGTGTGTGTGTGTGTGTGTGTGTGTGTGTGTGTGTGTGTGTGTGTGTGTGTGTTATATGAAAACTAAGGTCAAAAGCATTAAACCACAGAAGGCTTCCCATTCATTCTCTGCTAGATAGTAACAAGATCAACAGCCAAGACTCACTAGTAACATAGCTAAGACATGGAATCAAATGAAAATCCCTATCAGAAAAGAACTGCCAAAATGGAACCCTAGATCCATGTCCTGGATAAATAAAAATAACAAACACTATCAGATGAAGACAACTCATTTTACTAGAAAGAACCTAAATATCTTGGAATATTTTTTTAGCACAAGAAGTAAGTACACAGAAGCCAGAAGACATAAGCATAAATACACAAAAAGGGATATTTTTATCTGTGGATATTAATCTAAGTATGTAAACTTTCTCAACAATACCTTGTGGGCTTCAAATACTACATACATATGGAAGTAAAATACTTGGCAGCTAGAGAGTCTTACGGTCCCTGCTGGGAGTAAGAGAAAGGTATGCCAAAGTCCTATTAAACAAGAGCAACCACTATAAAAATAGTTCAAGAATTTTCAACTATGATGATTCAATTTCTTTTCCTAAAATATGCAGAGGAATAAAAGTAAATTAGGAATAATCCAAAAGGCAAAAACAAAAGTCCCCACAAAACAAACAGCCGAACAACAAATAAACAAGAAACAAAAACACAAAAAGGTAGACCCTAAAGGAAGCCAGATGAAAATCCAACTTCACGAGTAAATACTATCAAATGGAAATGAATTAAATGGTCCCACTAAAGGAAAAAAACTGACTAAAATGCAAACAAGAATCCCAGGCAAATTGTATGCATGCAACACACACCCTAAACATGAAGAAGAATATTAGAACTGAAACCAGAGAAACAATGGTAGAAAATATTTTTCCCCAAAGATGCATGAAGTACACAAATACTGATCATATCCTAGGCCATAAAGTAAGTTTTAAAAAGTATCAAAAGACTGACATAAAGATGGGCTGTGGTGGAGCACACATTTAATCCCAGCATTTAGGAGGCAGATCACAAATTTGAGGCTAGTCTGGTCTACAGAGTGAGTTCCAGGACAGCTAGGGCTGGCTATACAGAGAAACACTGTTTCGAAAAACAAAAATCAATTAACTTAAAAAATCCTATACATTTTAAATTTTAAAACTCATTTTAATAAATAATCCCTGGGTCAAAAAAGAAAGTCAAAATGAAATTGACCGACTAGCGATCAAAGTATTAAATAACAAATCTTGGGAGCTATCGCCAAGTGTGCTCAGAGTAATACACACTTTGAGATGTATATATAACAAAAAGGTTTAGAATAGCTAAGTTTGATCTCAAAAAATTATGAGGAGGAAAAAAAAGGAGTACATTAAAGTCAGAAAGGGAGAGGCATACATAAATACGCAGAAGTGACAAAGAACCATTTCAAGAAAACTATGAAGAAAAGCAGTAAGTAAATTAAGCCGAGAAAGTAGCAAGTAAAAAAAATTCAGAAAAAAGACAGAAAAAGCCTAAGAGTATAGTGTTTATTTTCTTAAAATGTATTGGCTGTTATCTCTTTTAATCTTTAAGTACAACAATGAAAGTCAGAGAACTAAATTCAATTCTACACACAACCTGAGAACCAAAGCATAGTGGTAAAACATAAATACACATCTCCAAATGCTACCTCAGTGACATCATTTCTGGGATCTCATTTTAAAAGTCAGCTGCACTACACTTCTGTGAATGTTATGTCTAATAGAAGTCAAACATTCTAATCAAAGTTCAATCAACCCCCACCTTACCAATTCATGCTTTCTCTTCAGAAACAGCAAAAAATCTTCACAATTCTGACTACTATTGTGTGTAGATAAAAATCTTTAGTTTTAGAAAGTATTTTGTGTGGTTTTATTTTATTTTAAATATTAATGTATAATATTTGTTAACTGGGTTACGGGTATACTATGAGATACAGACTTTACATGACAGGAACATGCCACACCATCTTTTCTGGCCTTGCTTCTCAGTACTCTAGTAGAGTCCAACCCAGAAGCTAGCAAAAGTCAGAATAAAGTTACTGCCTTAACCTCTGCACTCTGCCACTCAGCATGAAAGAATCCATAAATAATCCATTAAATTAATGTATAAGACTTACCAAAAATACTCAGACTTGAATATAATTTTCACCTACCTAAAGTTTCTACTTTATTTTCCTCAACACTGAAGATTTTAAAACCATAGCAAAATTTGAAAGCAACTATTTTTGTGCTGTTTCTACAAGTAAATTAATAAAAGCTGTCATCAGTATATACAACTATTCCTGTTTTTCACTAGGACCTTGGAATTCTATCAAAGTTTCAAGTCTCCATAGCCTCTATAAATCAAATTGATATTGCTGAATTATTCTTAATGGTTTTACAATAAAAGTTAAAGTGAGGATATATGCTATAAGTCACATAAACATTTCCTTGTTGGTGGGCATTTGTGTTGCTTTAATTCTTCACTACTAAAATGGTGTCTACAAACAACACAGTAACGACAGGTAGCAGACCAACGATGGCCAGAGGCTAGGGTCTGCAAAAGGATCAACTACAAAGGGAAAAGAAATAACCTTTCATTCTTAATATTTATGGCAATAACAATGCCTGCCAAATTGACAACTCTTCTAGAAGACACAGGCTAGAAAATGGAAATCTCTAGCAAAGTGGTACCTCCCTTATTAATCAGAGTAACTGGCTGGGGAGGTTACGGAGTCCCCAAATGAGCATACTGCCATTCCTTTAGGCTCCCCACAATAACGAAATAGTAATAATATCCTATTGCTGAAGACACAATGCAAACTTTATTGTAGGACTTAAGGAAATCAAGCTGGAACTAACTGTCTTGAAAACTTTCCCCCTGATAACTAGCCTTTCAAGTGCCAGCAAGTACTAAAAATATAAAGCCTGCTAGAAGAGAAAAGTCATCAATGGACTTATCCAGCAGTGTAACCTGCATGTTACAACACTGACTTGCCCAACAAGTATGTACATTGGTGCAACAGTGGCATGGCTGTTGAAGGGATAAATGACTACTTCTGGTTAGTTAAGAAACCTGTTCTCCAAGAGGAAATTTATGCCAGATCTTGCAAAGCTGGTCAAAGCCCATGGCTCAGGTGGTCATATGGGGGGGGGGGGGGAGACCCTACTACTGTTGTCTCGCTAAATGCTGTCAAAATGTTTTCTAAACATTGTCATGTTCATAGACATAGATTAGTGCTGCTCTCACTATTGGCCAGAGAAACTCTCTGCAGTAGTCAGTAGTTAATGCAGGAAAGAAATACTGGGCAAAGTTCTGAGGATAAATGGTCACTGAGTGTTCAGCTCTGAAAGAGAAATCTTACAACCTCATGTGGTTCAGGAAACAGAGGATGGAGAAGAAGTGCTGCAGATGCTGATTCCAAGGCCATCACACTCATGAACTCACTGCAGTTAACGATTACCTGCACGAGACCAATCCAAGACAACATTGCAGCAGGCGGAACTAACTAGATTCTGTAGGTTATGGAGAGAGGAAGAGAAAGGGGGAGAGAGGACATGGGAGGATGAGGAAGACATGCTGGAGGTTGCCCAAGAATTAGGATAGGTATGATTAAGATACATTGTGTAAAAAGATTAAAATCTGGAGGTGGGGGGAAAAAAACAAAAACAAACAAACAAAAAAACAGTTTTACCTTTATAGTATTCTGAAATTATTTTCTAATTTAAATGACTTCTGTTTCTAGTTAATGAAACATTTTATCCTGTCTGACAAAAATTTTTCTTTAAAAAAAATTAATGAAGGCCAGAATGGTGGCTGATGTCTTTAATTCTAGCTCTCTGGAAGAAAAGGTAGGTGATCTCTGTAAGTTTGAAGCCAGTCAGAACTATACAATGGGCTCCAGGACAGCCAGAGCTACACAGTGTCCTGTTTCAAAAAAGAAAAAAGAAAAGTCATCTATTCCACAGAGATTAGTCTCTATATAAACTCTATAAACAGATAGACAAGTAATTGTTACACTTACTACCAGTCATTTAAGTGTTAAATATACTGCTAAATGCTTTGTAAAAAAAATTACTATTCTGCACAAATTTAAAGATCATTATGTTCTTTTTAGTCAACCATGTTAAATTACATGCCAAAGACCATGTTTTTGACAGCTATCAACACTGATTTTAAGCAATATATGCCAATTATTACATAATCGACTCGAGTTTCCTGTGTTTTATAGCTCTTAAGAAAACCCTACAATACAATGATTGTACTTCCAAAAGATTTAGCAAGGTTATCTTATGTCTTCTAATTTCAAAGTAAGAAACAATAAAAAAATAGAATACAATGTTGAAACGAAAATGCTACCAAGCATCCTAAATCAAAATAAAGGTATTTGGGAGCTGGAAATATGACTCAGCAGAGTACCTGGGTTCAATTCCCAGCACCCACATAACAGGTCACAACTGCCTACAACTCTAATTTCAGGAATACAACACCTTCACACATGCAAGCAAGCAAAACACCAATGCACATAAAATGAAATAAATGGTTTAAAATAAAGGTATTTGACATTGAAATTTCATGAATTTCCCTTTAAAGGAAAAAAAAAATAAAGCAGTTTGTATTACACAACTTGCAATGCCTGAGCAAATTCATTTGAAGAAAAACAATTTTCCTTCACCAAATTCATAATGGGAACTTGTATAATTTCTCAAAAGACACCTATATTAGGTGGGCATCCTTTTAAAATTCAAGCCATCTAGCTATGGCATATTAAATATCCACTCAGAGACTTTCTGTAGAAAGTTAATATGATGTGACTAATCTTCAGCTATGTAACTTCAAAAGCAAAGCAAAGAAAATTTAAAAGAATGAATAGTAGCCATACTCAACTTCTGGGATATATATTGTATCTATCTGCCATGTGCTCATATATTAAAGCATGTGTTAATATTCCTTAAGTACCTGGAGGGAGCATCTTTACTGATAGAAATTTTAAAGACTCCTGTAACTAACTGATAGCAAGCACATAAAAGAATTTATGCTGATATATGAAAGTTTAAGCCAAGCAATGGAGTCAGTATGTTTCTCAAAGCCAGTAACCCAAAATATACCAGTACTCTGGCAAAGAACTGTTTTGGAGGCTCAAAATTTCTCTGTATTCAGCCCTGCCTGGTGGTACAGACCTATAATTCCTGACTGAACAGAATGCACTGTTTAAAACATAAATGATACCAAGCATCCTCAAAAAAAAAAAAAAAAAAAAAAAAGATAGACGTGTCTATGTCTATAGACTATGCCCTGCTATTATTTAGTCTAAATTGAATGAGCCAAAGTAGGAATACAGTATACAGTACAATTAAGTTACAATTATCATCCTTGGAAAAGTTCTTAAGCCATAAACAGTGTTAGTAAACCCTAAAGCTTTATGTCTGTGGTATGTGTATACCACACACATACACACTAACACAAAATAACCCAAAATGAATAAGCAATTATCTTGTTTAAGTCAGATATTATGCAACTGATCTACAATGGAAATTTTTAAATTTGCAAAAACTCAAATTGCATAAATACCATCAAAAATTTAAAAAAAAATCACAGGATGGAAAAAATACTTGCAAATATATATCAGATAAAAGACTTATATACCAAACACATAAACAACTCTCCTTTGGGGTGGGGGTGGGGGGTTCAAGGCAAGGTTTCTCTGTATAACAGTCCTAGTTGTCCTGAAACTCATTTTATAGACCAAACTGGCCTTGAACTCAAGAGATCCACCTGCCTCTGCCTCCCAAGTGCCAGGATTAAAAGGCATGTGCCACCAGGCCCAGCTATATAAACAACTCTTAAAGCTAAGTAATACAAAAGTTAAATAGCTCAATTATAGAACATACAAAAATATATGAAGACACTAAGACACAGAAATGGCAAATACATGAAGTAAGCATATGAATAGATACTCAACATTAGCCACAGGAAAATATGAACCAAAACCACAATCTTAGGATGGTTATACATAAAAACAACAAGTACTAGTGAATACAAAAAACTAGGCCTCTTCTATATTCTGAGGGAGTAAACTACGCAACTGCTCTGAAAAACAGCCTGTTAACTTCCTCAAAAGTTAAACACTGACCACTGTAACCCTATCGTACTCCTAGCAACATACATGTCTGAGAGAAATGAATATATATATATATATGTGTGTGTGTGTGTGTACATGGAGTTTTATACAAATGGCATTACTCATAATGCTGAAATACAAAACAGTCAAGTGCTCATTGACTGCTGAATGTGTAAAAGTGTTAGTATCTATATCAATGGTCCTCAATCTTCCTAACGCCGAAGACAGTTCCTCATGTTGTGGTGACCTCAACCATAAAATTATTTTGTTGCTACTTCATAACTATAATTTCATTAATGTTATGAATTGTAATGTAAATATCTGTTTTCTGATAGTCTTAGGTAACCCCCGTGAAAGGGCTTTCCAACCCAGGAGTCCTGACCCAGAGAACCACAGATCGATACAAAGGTATTATAATGATAGTAAGTTAAACTGAGATGCTACAATTGAATGAGCCTTGAACACATTATGCTAAGTGAAAGAAGCAAGTCATGAGAGACCATATGCTCACCTGTACTTATACAAGTCTTAAACAGGTGGATTTAGAGGGACAGACAGAAGCTCAGTAATCACTTGAGGCTAATACAGCAGACAATGCACACAGAGTGTGGGGCAGGATGCAAACCGCAGTGGTAGTTACCTAACTCATGAAACACTAAAACCCCACGGAACTGTGCTTTCAATAAAGTGATGTGATGTATGATTAGATCTCAATAAAGTGTTTGAAAATCCAGTAACAATTAAAACACTTGTTTTTCTGGTAGAACAGTTTGATAAGACAAAGACCGTATTATAGAATATGTGTCTAAAAATACACAAAAATAATGCACCCTTCTTCAGCTTACTATGGCTGACCAATGACTCATTCTTCCTCAACTTTTCTGTATCTGGACCTAGTTTAGAAGTGATCTAGACAGGAGTGGGGATGAAAAGCATGCACAAAAATGCAGATTCCTTTATGCTCTATGCACCAAGAAAGCTGAGAAATGCAGAAATGTGATTTAGACTATTAGGCATACTAGAAGGTCTGTTTTTCCCTTCCCCTATGTATAGTCTTTCATGGGAGACACTGTAAGGAGCAGGAAAAAACAAAAATTAAAAAAGTAACGAGAAAATGTCATGACTGTTGGGTGCCCTCCGTTCATTAACTGTTTGTATAAGGCACAGAGCAGAAAAGTACAGAAACTCATTAACACAAGCCAATGAGCTCACAAAAGTAAATACTTTGCTTCTATCTGCCAAAGTAAGATGTACGATGATTGAGAAACTAACTCTCCAGAAGACTTGATATGAAGTAGAATTTTCAAGACTAAAATTCCTGAAGCTTAGTGATGAAAACAGAAACCAACTCCCATCTGTAAAAAAGCTCCTTGGAGGACGGAAAGCACCAATGTTACATGCGGACTTCATTAGAATTCCCTTTCCAAGCTGTTCTAATTCACAGGCTCCTTCCTGAAGGGACAAGTAGAGATATTTTGGACAGATACACTCTTAGTGCCTTCTTAAAAAGGCCTTTCCACCTGTCTTCTCTCACACATCATCCTAATACCTCAAGCGCACAAATCTCTAAAATACCAAGAATTCCCAAATTTTATTTTAAACATAAAGATTTAACATATCATTGAAAAGCTGATCAAAATGAATACCATGAGGGGACCATATATACCTAAAATCAAGTACATAAAATATGAGAAGACAGTCTTGAGTTAATGGGGCTGCCAACAACTGGGAAATGGCAGACACATCCCATACTGTTCACTCTCACCAACCTTAGTTTAATTCTGTGAGGATTCAAAGCTCAAAGTTCCATCTCCAGAGAAAGCTAACCACAAAGCTGTTTCTTGTGAACTCATTTTACACATCTTCTACAGCTAACCTCCAAGTCAGCATGTCAAGTCTATTGAGGACATGCAGAGACATGAGGACAAAGGAAAAGCAAGATGGGAACAACTCGAAGATCTGCATTAAAAATGTTAATGAATTCAACTAGCAAATTATTTAGCTATTACTAAACCAAATTAAAAACAGATGCCAGAACAGAATGAAGGTTTAGGTCCCTCTGTTTTGCAAATAAGCGTGCTGAAGATAACCAATGGCTGGTAAATGTCCTCAAACTCAAAAGAACAGATAACTGCTTTCAACATAGTGTTCTAGTACGCTAAAATAACCTATATACCACAATAAGGAGCCCTACCCTAGTCTGTATCTTCAACAGTTTTTAATTTCTGAAAGAGCTTTTACTAGTTGAGATCCCTGTCCTCTTACAGTGTGGATGGAAAGCATTCCTTCCGTAGGTCTCAGTACATAGCCCAGGCAATCCTCCAACAGACTCCTCCCAACTTAGCCTCAAAAGTGCAAGGGTTACAGATATGCACAACTAGACTTCTAAAAGAATGATAAAAATAATTAAGTCCCTAATGGATCTCCAGCCATACCCTAAATAGCATGTTTTTACTATGGGAGATAATGAAGCAATGCCTTGGTTTACTTTGAACTACTCAGAGATGATGAAAGAAATATTCTTTTTCATACAGGAAATGCGGATATATTTGCTAAAGTAAGATGATATAAATGTGACACAGTCTCTTCATCTGTGTATGTATGATTACCATATTAATGTGCCAAAGACAAAACCCTGCCCAGTCTTGCAAATATTTTAATTCAATTATTTGTCATATAGCTAAAGATTTTACTTTTTTCTGAACCCCTACCAAGTCTACCTACACTGATTTCTGTGTAACCTTTTAAATTTATAGAGCTAACCCCCCATGGAAGACTATTAACACAGGGCTTGCCACCAAAGAGCTTATCTTCCCTTTCTTAAATCCAATTTAGGCAATTACAAGCTTACTTACCCAATACTCTAGAGCAGATTTTTTCCCTAATATATAAGGCAAACATACGATGTCTCTGGCCTCAAACACTCACAGTGTATCAGAATGCTCTTAAATTCTAGTCATTTCTCTGCTGAAAACATTTTGCTGGGTTACTGTTTTTGTCAACATGACATAGAACAAAACTACTTCTTGAAAAAGAAACCTTAAATCACTTGTGAAAATGACTCGATGATTGTCTGAAGGCAAAACTATAGAAATTCTCTTGATTAAAGATTAATGTGGGAAGACAGTCCACTGTGCCACCCTTGGGCAGGTGGTCCTGGGTAGAAAGAAAGCAAACTGAGCAAGCCAGGGAGTGCAGGCCAGCGAGCAGACCTCCCCCTTTTCTTCAGTTCCCATCATAATGTCCCATTACAGACTGTGATGAAGATGTATTCATTAGCTGAAATAAAGCCTGGCTTCCCAAGTTGTTTTTGGTCACAATTACACAGCAATGAAAAGCAGTCTATGATCCCACTACATGACAGACAAAATTTAACTTCCTCCACCCTGTTTGTTTTGAGACAGGGTTTCTTCCTTACATAGTCCTTCCTGGCTGGGAGTTCTGGGATTCGAGGCATGTACCACCATGCCCAGCTCAAAACTAAACTTCTGTACCTGCATCTCTTGCTCTTTTTATAATCTAACCCTGGGTGCCTTTTGGTACTTCTGCATATACCTACATCCCAATTCCTGGATTCTAGAAGCATTTCTCAATGTGTTTCTCCATATCATTTCCACCTAAGCCTGAAAAACTATCAAAACTTTTCAATACATCTTAACCCAACATCATTTTGAAGGACATTTTAAAAATTCTCCATCTTATAACTATACTCACGTTTTAGAATTTTAAAAGAATGATGTGTATGTATCTATGTCTAAGAGGTGTTTGCAGGTACCAGAAGAGGCTAGAGACTTTACCAGATCTCCTGGAGTTGTAATAACAGGTGGCTGTGACCTATTCAACACGGGTGCTAGGAATCAAATTCAGGTCCCCTGAAAGAGCAGCAAGTGTGTGAACTAGGAGCTTACCTCTCTGCCTCCCTACACTCTTCCTCCACAAAGAACTTCTAGTCAGTGCACACTCCTTTAGCAGCCGTACCTCACTCAGAGACTCCAAGGTGTACACAATAATTATCACCAGTTTACTTCATCACCTCGAATGTCTACAACAACCGACCCATGAGTGAACATGTAATGTCTTCTAGGCTCAATCTCTAATGCAACCTAGAGAGCTGCTATTACTGCTCTGTAGTACCTAACTAAACTCTCTGACCTGCTAAATCCTCAGCAATTTGGATATTAAAGCAGACACAAAGAGTTTAAATAATTTCATTCATGAGCTGTAAAATCAAAACTCCGAGCAAAAACAAAACAATCTCAAATGAAACAGAAGCAAAGGAAGCTAAAGATGACTATGAATGTGAAGTGCTGAGTAGCCATTCTGGAGATTAATATAATCTCTTCAAATTTGGTGGTTATTGGTTTTAAATAGGAACCAACTTATCTCAAAAATCATTGTTGGAACTAAAGAGATGGTTCAGTGGTCAAGAGCACTGGCTGCTCTTCCAGAGAAACCATCTTCAATTACCAGCACCCACATGCAGCTCTCCAGTTCCAGGGAGTCTGACACTCTCACACAAATGTACACTTAAGATAAAATAAACAAATAACATACTTTAAAAAAATCAACTGTTTTAGGGTGGTTAAGAGCACAAGTTGCCCTTCCAAAGGATCTGAGTTTCGTCCCCAGAACCACATGACAATTCAAAGCTGTCTCTAACTCTAGTTCCAGAGGGACAGACCCCTCTTCTGGTCTCTACAGTCACAGCATATATATATATGATAGAGATGTCCATGCAGACAAAACATCCATATGCATAAAATAAAAATAAAGATTAAAAATGTTTAAAAATAAATTGTTAAATTAAGTTAGCAAGATAGTCCTCAGTATCTGAAATATTTTCTTCCCTTATGGAATGCTATAGGAAAAAAAGAAACCCATTGCCCCTTAGGCAGTGTGTTGTTAGGGATACAGTTTTTCCCATACACCTAATAGTATCTGCTTATGAGGCTGCCTCTGAAATAAAATCTTAAGGGCAGGAAATAAAGAACAGGACAGGGCATCTTGTTTTTGGGCAGTGGTTTACGAAGGGACTTAACTGTTCTCTCAACTAATGAATGAGTTCTACCTTCAGTTTAAATAAAATCAAAAATGCCAACAGTCTGTTAAAAAGTAATGGAAAAAGGTTAAGTAACAGTCAATTGTCAACTACTTGTTAAAAAGTAAAGAACAAAGAACTCACATGCATTTTAAACCAAGGCCAGCATAACCTATTGGGGGTTTTTGTTGTTGTTGTTGTTTTTGGGTTTTTGTTTTTGCTTTTTCAGAATACTTTCCAATGTATGACACATACTATGTTCTAAGAAACTGGACCAAAGAGATAATTCAGAAGCAGTCACTTGCATGAGACCCTGTGTTCCCTACTACTGAAAAGAAAAACTGTTCGATTCTACACCTAGTCTTATCAGCATTTACCACTTTGAAATCAGAAGAAAATCCTTCTTCACTGCTAAGTCAGGTATGATACTCTTTCAGCCCTACATCGGTTTTAAGTGGTTCCTCCTTTCTGAATCATGATCCAAAAGTGGCTTCACAAAAAGGTTAATACAGTACATGCAAAATGATAAAATCTTCTCTCTGTGTTATGTATTTAAAATTGAAGCTAAGACATTTGGTCCAACTTCCTACTTGTCTTTTTTTTTGGGGGGGGGGGGTTCTGAGGCGGGGTTTCTCTGTGCAGCCCTGGCTATCCTGGAACTCTGCCTCTTCCTCCTGAATACTGGGATTAAAGGCATGTGCTACCACTGCCTGACCCTACCTGTCTTCTTAAAAAGACATTATCAGATGTTGATACCAAAGAAAATAGGAGTCAGACTCGCAGATCACCTGGAAAAAGAGGGAGCACATAGATCCTCACATACAAAGCTGTGGGAATGGTATATGAGAAAGGGACCATTCCTTTTGTATCTAGAGAGATATTGAAATCAAGTTTAAAAAATATAATGCAATTAGTATAAGTACTCAACTGACTTAAGCCCTAAGCAAAAGAACAACGCATCACAAAAGTCTCACCAAGGGACTTAGCCCCCTCCCTTCTTCTTGAAGCATTCTCATGATTAAACATTCCTCACCAGGAATTTTAAAAAGTCTAGTCCTTTAATTCATCAACGTACCATCAGCAACAAACAACCAAAACAATGTTTATCATCAAAAACTCAGAATCAATGTAAAGCTCCATTCAGAAGAATATACGGGTTTATTTTTATTTTTTTAGCTTTTTCAGACTATGTACCACTCTTGGGCCTATACCCAAAGGTGCTTCATCCTACCACACAGACCCTTGCTCCTTGCTCAACCATGCTCACTGCTGCTCTATTTATAGTAAGTAGCCAGAAACTGGAAACAATTCAGATGTCCCTTAACAGAAAAAAGAGAAAAGGAAAAAAAAGGTGGCACATAAGGTGTGTGTTCACTTATGTACATACTGGCTGCTAAATCAATGATAACCAAACCACTAACACAGAGCCACATAAGTTAGACAGAGGAACCACTACATCTCATTAAGAAAGGGAAATGGATGGATGGATGGGCTGGAACAGGAGGGGCTTCCTAAAATATATACATACATGAAAGCAAGCTAAATGAAATAGCCAAATAATGGGGAGACAGCCCTAACTGACCATCTCTTGTTACCAAATGATGTTTACAGAACCAGGATGGGATTACATCTAACTGAGTTGTTGGTCAAAGGGGGCTCTCAGGCTGTTGCCAAGACTATATGTTGCTCTCCAAAAAGTGATGCTTGCAAGGCCCCATTTCTGAAGACAACACCTACACAATTCACTACACATGGATAAGTCAGCTGGTACCTATAGAGCCTTCACCCCTTCATTCTAGCATCTTTTGTACCAGAAGGTACTATGCACTCTACCAAGAGTAAAATAAACACCAAGCCAGCCAGTTTGCTCTACAATGGTGCCCTGCCTGCAAGATATACTACTGCAATGGTGGCACAAAGTTTGTGGAAGTAACCAACCAATATCTGCTTTAATGTAAGACCCAATCCATGAGACTGAACCCATACCCAACACTGCTTGAGTGACCACAAACCTGAAACTAGAGACCCCAAGGACTAGGGTAAAACCAAATACCCCTGTCCTTGACTCCTAATGATATCCAGCTACACTCAGATCAGTACATTACTCAGATACTTCCTCCTGTAGCAAACAGGAAGAAATGCATAGACTCACAGCCAAACAATATGCAGAGTGAGAGACCTTGGAACACTCAGCTCTAAATGGGATGTTCTCCACCAAATCCTTTCACTCAGGGATTAGGGAACCTCAGAGATGAGGGGGCAAAGGGGTGTAAGAGCCAGAGGAGATGGAGGACAGGCAAGAAAAGAAGGCCCTTCAAATGACCATGAAAGACTGGTCAGAGACCAAGGAGCAGGCAGGTACTCTGCATACAGACTGTATTTCTGTCCAATTCCGATGTGTTAGTTTTTGTTTTATCAGAGTGCATCATACTATTCTTCTAGAGATTTGTTTTTTACTGAGATAGAAAGGGAGTGGATCTGGATGAGAAAAGTGGGAAGGAACTGGGAATAGTATGGGAAAGGAAACCATAATCAGGATATAGTATGTGAGAAAAAAACTATTCTCAATAAAAGGAAAAAAATTAAAGAAAAATACTAAAGATATAGTATCAATTATCCCAAAAAGATTTAGTTATTTTATAAAAATTAACAAGCACATCTATTTCATTAGTGTACAAAAATAAAAAGAGTGCTTAGTTCTTATAGAGCTATGGTTAAGAATTTAAAAATAACTTACTAATCTAAAAAACAGGCTATAGAACAAGATATAAAATAAAACTGCATGGGCAATATGTACAAAAACTGCAAGTATTTTTGGTAGAACTGAGTTTTATATTAGCTCTAAAAAACTTAAAAAAATCTCAATGGTCTTGTATCATTTTCATAAGACCTTTTTAGAAAAAAAAAACCAAATACTACTGTTATAAACATGCTCAGTAGCAACACAGTGCCCCAAAGCATGGTCTGCCTTCTATCATAGCACATACTTTGCTTCATACTATAGCTATTCTCACAGAAGTGTGCTAATACACATTTTTCTTCAAGAATATTCACAGCAGGGCTGTTTATGCTAGCAGTCTTAGATCAATTAATTCTATAGGTTCAATGAAAAATTATATCAAACAGAAATAAGTCAGTCATGTTTGCTGAAATTGAATGACATAAACCTAGGATTCCCTTGTGCACAGACACACACACACACAGACACACACACACACACAGACACACACACAGAGTGAGGGTGTCCGCCAATAGCAAAAGCAAAGCAAGGAGGGAGGGGTGCAGAGTGCACCTCTAGAAGAATGATTACAGACTTTAGCAGTCTAAAATGCAGGGGCAGTAAGACATTTTCCAATGTGAACAATGCAAGATAATTTATGATGTGTGAAAAATTCACCTGATTTATGCTACTTTTAAATCTTATCAGCTTTTTAAAACTTGGTAGTGAATTATTTTACTGCTGTGCAGACTCACTTAAATAAGATCTCCAGGTTATCAAAACTGTTCTGAGAAAAGTCTCTTTTAACTGTAGTTTCATGCAATAGTGAAAGTTACACTCATCTGTAAACCTAAGCTGTTCCTGACAAAGGCCCCTAAATTGTTGCCAACAAAATCCACACTGGTTTAACCTACTCTGAACAGGTCTTTAGAATCCATTTTCTTTTACTACATTTAATACATGTTCTATATAAAAGGATTCTCTATTGGCCACAAGTAAGTGGAATCGGAACAGATATCCCTTTCAGATTTAATCCCTTTCAGATTTAATCCGTTCAAGGAAATATGGTCTAGCCTTCTATGACAGAGTAACAAATAAATGCTTACCTAGACAGTGACTCACCACTCCAAAAGCATTCTAAAAAAAAAGTTCAAACTGCATTTCACTATATTTCCAAAAGGATCAAATTATGAGCCAGAAAGGTTCAGCTCATCTGCCACTAATGCTCCCTAACTTTAAGGGCAAGAGAAACCCTGTTTAGCATACTGTCTAGAATGCAGTATCAAGTAACAGAGTCAAGGAAATACTGGAAGGGTTACCTAATGATAAACATAAGTCTGTTAATGTAGGCCTACTCAACATAATGCTATAAATATTGTTATCAAACTTACTGAAAATAAGCAGTCACTTAAAAAAAAAAAGCTGAACTCACCTTTAACACTTTTTCTATTAACATCTGCCCCCTTTTCAAGTAAATACTGAGCAATCTCTTTGTGTCCTTTGTAGCATGAAATCATCAAGCATGTATGGCCGTGTCGGTTGGACACTTCCAGATCGGCTTTGTGTTCTACAAGGTACTTCACTATTTCCAAGTGGCCATCGAAGCACGCGGCTCGAAGGGGAGTTGAATTGGTTAAAGTCGTGTTGTTGACAGATGCTCCGTGATTTAACAAAGACTGGACAACCTTCAGATGCCCTGCTGCAGAAGCGGCCCATAAAGGGGGGGCCCCCTCGATGGTTTCCCCATCGAAATTGACAGAGCCTCCGACTTCTATGGAAGCACTGCACTGCTCTAGAAGGAACTCCACCATGTCGAGGTGGCCATACCTAGCAGCCATCAAGAGTGGCGTGGCTCCATTTGTTTTCTCCGAGATTAAGGAGGAAACCTCCTCTTTAGATTTGCTCGCCAGCAACTTGGTGAGGAGCCGGAGTTTGCCATCGCGCGCAGCGTTGAATACAGCTGTCTTTAGATCCATTTATGTCGTCCGGGAGGGAGGGAGGCTGAGCTTTATTTATCCTTCAAAGCAAAGCTCCAACTTAACTCTCCACGCAGGCAAGTTACAGGAGCCAAAGTTCAATGTTAGTCACCGCGCCCCAGAACGGATATAAAACTACCAAGAGTACGTTCAGTCCTATCGCATTCCAACATCGGAGACGGAGAGCACCTAACTAGACAATTTAAGAAAAAAAAAACGAGCAGTTTTAGAATTTTTCATACAAGTAAAGGTCAAAAACAAAAACAAACACCCCACCATTTGGGTTTCTCTATTTTCTCATTCTGGGGGAAGAAACAGGGAAAAGGCCGTACTTTATCCCCCTTCCCTCAAAAGAAATACAGGAAAATACAAAAGGGTTCACACCGAGACCAGACTGTTTGGGGTGAGAGGCAATTTCTCCCCGTGTGCAGAAAACGAAACACTCCAAGCAATCCGGTTTCCTCGTGTCCGGCTCTAGCCAGCCCAGCTTTGTTCTGGTTTTGCCTTGCACACGCCCAGCAAGTAACCGAAAGAGGCAGGTTCACAAATCTTTCTTGCATCGGCAGGGAACCCGCCAAGGGCGCGAGGCTGGAAGGCCTCACTGTGGCCAGGATGGGTTTCGACAAGGAACAAAAAGGTCAGACGCACCAACCCTGGGGCCGCTCTACTCTAGCGAAAGACTCGCCGGAAAGGCTTTCTTCCCTTCCAAGTACGCGAGGCGCTCGGGAAATCCGGCCGCCTTCCAGCCTTTAACTTCGCCCGCCGCCGGCTGCTCCGCGGCCGCAATCGCCCTGTCATCTTCCAGCCGCCCCGCCGACCCCGGGCCCCGCGGCCCACACGACCCCGTCGGCCGCCTTCCGCCCCGACGCCGTCCTCCCGCCCAGGCCTCCCCAGCCAGCGGGCCCCAGGCCGCAGCCGCCACTACCTGGCCCGGGCTTGGTCCTCCCGCCGTCCGCTGCTCCGACTTCGGCCGCCCCTTCAAATGGAAACCGTTGTCCCCGTCGCCAGGGCTGCCCCGCTCCGCCTGCGGCCGCACAGCTCCTCCATGCCCCGCGCCCCACAGGAATGAATCCGGCCGCGCTGCTCGCTCCGCCCCGCCCCGCGGAGCTGTCTGCACCCGCCCTCCCAGGCCGTTCGAGCTGCGGCGGCTGCGGCGGCCGATGGTGTAATGGGATGCAGGCCCCGGGGGCCGGACAAGCCAGTGCACTGCTTCACATTACTGACGCCGCAGCCGCGCCATTGGGTCGAAGGAGGGCGGCGGCCGCCGCCAGCAACCGCCTAGGGGCGGGACGGGCCAGGGCGGCGGGGGCGGGGCGGTGGGGAAGGGGGCGGAGCCTACGCGAGCTTCAGGAAGGACGCGTCTGCGTGCTGCGGAAGGGGCGGGGCTCCCTTTGAAGAGGCGGGGACCTGAGAGGGCTACCCGGAAGATGCGCCTGCGTGCTATTAGGGGACCGGCCACCCTGAAAGGAGGCTTGGGCGCCCAAAGAGCGCCAAGGAGAATGCGCCTGCCTGTTGTGGAAGAGGCGGGGCATCTTGGGTGGCGGCAAGGGCTGGAGAGGAAGAAGCGCATGCGTGCTAGGGGAAGGGGCGGGGCTGCGCCGTCTAGCCTTTAGGTGGGCTCCCTGACTGGGAAGCTGTGCGGACCTCGTGTTTCAGTCTTTTCCTGTTTCCTCTCAGCGCTCCCCGGAAGTCTCGGAGTACTGCCCGAGAATACGCCGGCTTACTATCCCACTCAGCGGAACGTCACACTCATCCCTTCTGCCCTTCTATCCATGAGCTGCCGAGCCTATCCAAACAGAAGCTCCAGACCAACATTTCTGAAAATGAAGCTCGTTTTGAAGATGGCCAAGTATTTTTTTTTTTTATTTAATGGCCGCTGAAAGACATGAATACTGTGTACGAAGTCTGGCAAAAAGCAACAAGGTCTAGTTCTTGAATTCTGAATAATAAAAATAAAAAATGAAAAAATAGAAAATGAAGCGAATTAACAGCAGAAATAAGCATAGCGTTAAAGAATTCATGACGTAAAACTTGGGACCTGTGGTATTAAATAAGGTTGAAAAACAATGAATCGTGAGAAAACAGGTTTGAGACAGATATTCAATGTCTTAAACACCATATTTGGCCAGACCTTAAACCCACACAATTCCTGAGCACCCCGGGGAAGAGAAAATACTAGAGTAGACTGAGCTTTAGCAGCAACCCTTCGTTACGAGAAGCTGCAAAACTAAAAACATGTTTTAAAAACCAACTTAGTTTTTGCATAGTCGCTTATGTTATTAGAAGTTGATGTACCTTCACATGATTGATCATGATTTCATAGAAATATATTCTGCTTTTTGCCTTTGTCATTCTAAACATTTCTCATGCTTTCATGCGTCTTCATTTTTTACCTTTTCGACATTTTAATACATGTATATGAATGAAAATGAGAACATGACCACTCCTAAATATGGTTGGGGAAAACGATTTTATTATATTATAGATATGAGGAAGAGCAAAGCCTGAGACATCTGAAGGGCCCAGATGTAACCTGGCCATGACAGAGGGAACAGGAAAAGCTAGAGAGGAAGCCAAAATTGTGGAGTTATATAGGAATCAGAAACTAGGGGAAGGAATGAGCCCAGTGACAAGTCCTGGAAGGGGTGTGTGTGTGTGTGTGTGTGTGTGTGTGTGTGTGTGTGTGTGAGAGAGAGAGAGAGAGAGAGAGAGAGAGAGAGAGAGAGAGAGAGAGACTCAGCTGAGAATGACCTTGAACTTCTGATCTGCTTGTCTGATGTTTTTACACTTAACATCAGATCCTCAAAGGTTAAGTTAGCCAGGCTTGGTGGTACTGGTCTTTAATCCCAGTAATGGGGAAGCAGACACAGGTGGATTTCTGTGAGTTCAAGGCCAGCCTGATCTCCATAGCAAGTTCCAGACCAGCAAGAGCAACAACAAAAATAATACCCTATCTCATAACAAGTGTGACTAATACCTATTGCAAAGATAATCTAAGGTAGACGATCCACATATAAAAATTAAGAGGATAGGTTACCAGTTCATATTCTTGACCCAATGAAGGTTAACTTCATGAAATACCCTCTCTCCTATAAAAATGCTCTAAATAAGTTGATATGACAGTTTGCATAATTGCTGGGTTCCTTTTTTTTATCTATATGATCTGTAATTGGTAGTATACATTATTCTGAGAATTTTTAATTCTTTGTTTCAATTCCTTGGATTCCCCTGCAGTTTCTGTTGGAACCAGAAGACTTAATGAAGTAATCTGCATAGCACTGGTGAACTTTGTGAATGAGATATAATTTGGGGATAGAACAGATGAATCAAAAATATCTCTAGTTCTTAGTAACTAACTGGGAAACAGACCATTTCTGAAAAGATGAAAGGTGCCTACTTTCCCTGATTTAGAGAAATTGATAGTTTGAAGGCTGAGGTAAGTTTAAATGATTAAACAGTTAGTTACATGGCATACATGAGGCCCTGGCTTTGATCCACAAAGTTGGGGGAGGGGAGAGCCAGTGGAAAGGTGAGTGGGGTGAGTGAAAACAGATTATGGGCTATTTCTAGCTATAAACAAATCAATGCAAGCCAGGCATAGTGAGGAGGTACACCTTTAATCCCAGCACCTAAAAGGCAGAGGTAAGTGATCTCTGAGTCTGAGTCAAGTCTGGTCTACAGAATGAGTTCCAGGACAGCCAGAGCTGCATAGTAAGATGCTGTCTCAAATATAGATAGATAGATAGATAGATAGATAGATAGATAGATAGATAGATAGATAGATAGATAGATAGACAGGCTGCATAGTAAGATGCTGTCTCATAGATAGATAGATAGACAGGCTGCATAGTAAGATGCTGTCTCATAGATAGATAGATAGATAGATAGATAGATAGATAGATAGATAGATAGATAGGCTGCATAGTAAGATGCTGTCTCAAATATAGATAGATAGGTAGGTAGGTAGGTAGGTAGATAATCAATGCAAAATATATATATAAACAACAGTAAGAGACCACAATATAGAGCTCACCATACTGAGGCAAATCTGGCAAAAAGATGATGGTTAAGCTGAACCTTAAATGTCTAGCAGGAACAGACCCAGTTGCAAACACACACACACACACACACACACACACACACACACACACACACACACACACCCCTTTGGTATGGTGTTAATGGGTAGAAATCTTATGTCATAAAAGTATCTGCCTGTTTCATTTGCTGAAAGCGGGAAGCAGGAGAACCCTAGAGGTGGTCCCTTTTCTATTCTCCCTCCCATGTAGTGGTACCCAAGCTACCTTCTGAATGCACCAAAGCCCTGACTCCCCTCCCTCAAGTACATCCTAGTGACCTATTTCTTCTCTCTGCTGCTTAACCAAAATGTGCTGCTGATCTCTTGCAGTTTTGGGGAGTGCAGTCTGATTAAAGAACTTATGAACCCCAAATTACCTTAAGATTATAGAAATATGCACAGCAGAATTCTTTTAGAAGTGAAAATTCTGGGTTCCCCCTTTATATTTTGGTTTTCTATCTAAATTCCTGAATGATATAAGACAAAACAGGGAACAGGTTTGTCACCAGATTCTGGTAATTTCTCTTGGCACTGACTCTACGTTTGGTATGGTGCTATCACTTTCTCATGACTGGGTAGAAATCTTATGTCATTATAAAAATATCTGCCTATTTCCTTTGCTGTCTTACTCCTTGAAATTGTCACAGCCCCAACTCTAGCTCCCTAAGAGTAAACAGGGAGAAAAGATATAAAAGATCTTAAGAATATTCAACTTTAGCCCAGCCTGCCCCAAGATGGTTCAGCTTTTCTGCTGTATGATCTCAAGTTTCTTCAGAGGGCTGAAGATGCACTTGGTGACTGGGGATCTGTTTGTTATAGCTTAAAGGAGTTGCCTAGTGGAGTGGGGGAGGGGTAGAGGTTGAGGAAGGGAGCCAGCCAAAGCCACTCCCAGATACTAGGCTACTATCAGTATCAGACTCCTGCCAGCACACTGAGAACTGCTGGGAAAGATTCCTGGGTGTTGATGACCTTGGCTGCAGCTTGAGCCTCAGCCCTCCTCCTTCCATGATCTCTGGCCATGACTCTGACTGGCACTCCATGCCTACACAAATGTAGAGCCCACCAGGACTAGCCCCAACCCTACCAGCAATTCCATAGCCTTGGCTTCATTCTAGCTAGCAAGACAGAAGCAGAAATTCGCTAGTCAGCATCTATTCATCAGATCTTGTTTGCTGTGCAGTCTGACATAATCATATTTCCGCTGTTTTGCCAAGTCCTCATAAAGTAAAGACTCTGCCTCCACTTCCTGCAGCAGAATTGGCCTCTGTATTACTGCTCCCTGGAAATTTAGACCCTAGTTCTAAATGTGCATTTTAATAGTTTTACTTTAATAAAATAAAACCACTTAAAGTGTAGAAAGGATTCTTATGCCTGCTAAGTTTGAGGCCTATGGCCTGTATAAGATCACTGCCCCTATTTTTCTAAAGAAGAGACATTACTTCTGTGAACCCCAGTCCCTTGATTGATGCTGTGGGTGTTAGTCACAATTCCTTATTAAATTACTACCTGATAAAAAGGACAGAAAATCTAGGACTGCTGTAGAGTCCACTATTCTGCCCTCAGAGACAAGGCTTTTTAGTTTATTGACTACCCCCATCAATGTAGTGAGATTGCCCAAGAATGAGTATGGTGGTTTGAATAAGAATGTTCCCTATTGGCTCATATATTTGAATGTTTAGTCACCAGGGAGAGGGACTGTTTGATGGGATTAGAAGGATTTGGTTGGAGGAAGTGTGTCACTGAGAATGGGCTTTGAGGTTACAAAAGCTCATGCCAGACCTAGTCTTTCTCCATCTGCCTGTGAATCAGAATGTAGCTCTCAACTATTTCCCCAGCACCTTGCAGGCCCTGCCTGCCACTACACTCCCCACCATTATAATAATGGACTAAGCCTCTGAAACTGTAAGCCAGCCCCTAGTTATGTTTTCTCATATAGGAGTTGCCTTGATTCTGGTATCTCTTCACAGCAATACAACAGTGACTGAGACAGTGAGTTTGTTTGCTTTTGGCCTAAGGAGCCATCTTAATGCTGCACTCTGGTCATGTGTTTCTTATCACCCACCCAGATGGGGCCAGGTGACTATCAGTTGCAAACAGACTGTTAGGGAAGAGTCAGGTCTCTTGTGCTCTATCCAGGTCATCTATCAGGTCCTACACAGAACAGTGAATACTTACTGCCTTCTCTGCCTGAGTCTTAGGCACTTCTAGGCCTTGCCCAGGCCCTGCAGAGAATGCCTACTACAGAAGTCCTGTTGCCTGTCCCTAAATGCTTGACTAATCCTCTCATTAGTCAAGCTTCTTTCAGAGCCTTCTAGATCAACTTGTCTTGCAAAATTTTGCTTCTTTGTTTTTACACCAATTCTATACTTACTGTCAAAGTTACTTATCCAGACTGAAGAAATGCTCAGTGGGAGAACACTTGCCTAACATGGGCAAAGCCCTGAGTGCCACCTCCAGCATGGAGAAAAGCAGAGACAAGCAAAGTAGAAAAGAAACAAAACAAAACCCCCGAGATATCTTCCCACGTATCACTAATACAATCCCCACCCCCCAGCTCCTAGCCACCTCCTCACTCAGTTTGAAAGCCTCCTTCCCTCCATATGGTTGGAATGAATCATTGATGCTGAGCCCTCTACAAGATGACTATCCCAAATTCCAGAACTCCTTCAGTGTGCTAGGTGCTCAAAACTCTACAGTCAGCCTGCCATCCCTCCTCTCAATGGAATCCACTACATCTTTGGTGTGGAATTCTGTAAGTTGATTCTATTCCAGGATGAGCTTCATCTCATCCCCAATCCCTCTGACTTCCTGAGCATCTGGCAAAGTAGTTTCCAACCTTCCTAATGCTGTGACTCTTTAATATAGTTCCTCGTGTTGTGGTGGCCCCCCAACCATAAAATTATTTTCATTGCTACTTTATAACTGTAATTTTGCTGTGGTTTTGAATCATGATGTAAATATCTGTGTGTTTCTGATGGTCTTAGGTGATCCTTGTGGGAGAATCATTTGACCTCCAAGGGGTCATGTCCCACAGATTGAGAACTACTGATGTAGAGCATGTATTAACTGATTATAAACCTCACACTCTGTTTTTGGTTCTTCTTAAAGACCCAGTATGTTTTGCTACTAACCGCTCTTAAGACTTCAGCAGGGTGTCTTTCCCTCCAGTTCCACCTGCTTCTGTTCTTGTAACATACTTTATTCTTAGGCCTGACCTCAACCCTAATAAGAAACTTCCTCTTGACTTTTCTTGCTGAAATCAAGCATAAACATATTTTTGAACTCCTAATGCTTCTGGTTAGAAAATCCCTTGTCCATTGTTTTCTGATTGAGGCTGCTATGCCTCTTGATAACAATGGCTCCTGTTTGGTTCTTCCTCTGGCATTGTTCTCTGCTACATGCTTAGTAAGGAGGCTTCATGCCAAGTCTTGGCCTTGCTTCCTGCCCACAGTAGCCTCTCATATAGCCTCCAATCCTGTCTTATTCACAGTTTCTATTTGGAGAGTCAATATTGAGTGAATTCTTTGTGCAACCCCATCAAGGAGTCATGTAAAGACTAACATTACAGAGATATGTAAAATAGTCCTAAGGGTCTCCCTTTGAGAAGCTTGGAACAATGTGTTCCAGGATTGGGCTAGATGATGTGTCTTTGAAACTGAGGGTTTCTGGGCATCTGTCCTATATGGACTTGGTTCAATCAGGTTACCATGATTTATTTTTGTTACATCAGTTAGTTATTATTGCTATTCCAAATAGTAAGCACTTTTTTATATCCTTCAAACATCTAACCTAAGGATTAGAAATATCTCTTGAGTCCCTATTAAAAAATAGCCCTCTGATTGGTCATTAAACCAGGCATCCATTTAGCTGTTTACTTATCTAGTCAGCCACTCATCTGTGGGGTGTTAAGGGCTGAACCCAATGCTTTGTATGTAGCAGTAAGTATTCTACTACTGGGATGTAATCCCAGTTCCCCTTTTATATTTAAGACAGGAGTTCACTAAATTGCCCAGACTAAACTTGAACCTCTTCCGCATTCTAGGAAAGCCTTAGACTTGTGATCCTCTTGCTTCAGCCAGCTGAGTAGCTGCAATTACAGCCCTGTACTACCGCACCAGCTTCATTCTGTCAATGGATGTTGATTGCTGACTGTGTATTGCCCAGTGAGAGGCCTGGGAACACAGTGTGTATGAGCAAGATCATGTTGTACATGTTCTACTGTGGCATTTGAAACATTGCATGTGAGTTGGGCAAAGGGTAGAGGAAGAAGTCTTCCAGAGGCAATGATGACTCAGCAAAAGCTGAGGAGCAAGTGGATGTTTTCACTGACAAAGAAAAGATATGAGGAAGTAGAGAAGTGCTCTGAAGCAAGAGAGAGACTAGCTGTTAAGAATTTAAAGCCTCAGAATGTGTATTAGCACAGATACACTGCAGTCTCAGCACTAGGAGGTGGAGTCTCAGAACCTCAAGGCCACCTTGGCTACATAGTAAGTTTGAGACTCTTCTGGGCATGAGACCCTGTCTCAAACAGACAAACACAAATAACCACAACAAAAATGAAACACCCAGAGCTGAAAGATGCTAGTCATGGCTGGATAATACTATGTGCCAGGGAAGTAGTGGGAATCCAAGACAGGAATTCACCTGAGACTGAGTGACAGGGCAGGGCAGACCTGGCTTCTGCTATCCTTGATGGCATCACACAAAATTCAACTTCCCACTTTACCCAAAGTGAGCAGACACAGGGCTGGAATCTGACTAGCTAAGCCATAGGCTCCAAAGACACCAGATCATAAGGCTTTTTATAGATCTCAAAGTTTACCTTTGAACAGAGTTTTTTAAAATCTAATTTGCCTTTATTCTAAAAAAAATAAAAATAAAAATGAGACAAAAACAGTAATGTACACACCCATCTAATCCAGTGTGTGTATACAGCAGGTTCTGGCAGCAGAAGCCTGTTTGTCCTGACCAGAATCTCCCTGCCTGTTACAATTCTTCATCCTGATACTAGAATAAACAGCAATTCTCAGGGTGTGTTAGTCTTAGTAAAATCACTAGCTTGGATCCCTGCTACCATAATATGAAATCCCCACCTACTGCTCCTGGGGAAGCATGAAACTGCTGCAATCCTGAGTGAAATCATAATAGCACGGGGTAAGTAAAATACCTTGGGCAGTGCACTGCTTCCATAGCTAGGAAAGGGAGAAAGAAAGGCCTCATTTTTTGAAACCTCTTCTGGAAATATATCAATGGAAGCAAAACTTTGCCTAAAATATAGTTCCTAAGTTGGCTTCGATGTTCTTAGGACTCTTGGAGTCATTTATAGGGCTTGATAGAATTAGAGAAACTTTGATACAAGTTTTTAAGTCTTACCTTGGTGTGAGGTTTAGGCTGAGAGCTGGATTCTCTACTGTCTACAGCTCTGCTCCCCTCCATCAGCATCCTAGGAAAGGAAAATGGTGAGGCCCCGCTTTTACTGTTTACCACCTTCTGTCAACAGTCTTCAGATTCAACTGTTCCCATCACTAGCATGCTATCATGATGATGGTAACCATCCTGTGTGTGTGTGTGTGTGTGTGTGTGTGTGTGTGTGTGTGTGTGTGTGTGTAATACTCACATGGAAGGCTGAAGTTGATGTCAAGTGTCTTCCAAGGTTATGCTCTACTTTATTTTACTGAGTCAGAGTCTCTTGCTGAATCCAGGGCTCACCATTTGGCTAGTGTAGCTAGTGAGCTTGCCCCAGAGATCTCCTACCTCCTCCTGAGTTTTGGGATTGCATGATAACTGCCATGTACACAGACTTCTGTGTGAGTGCTGATATTCTGAACTCCAGCCCAAGCACTCTATCGCTGGTTGAGAATAGATTCTTTTCCTGATCCGGTTATTTTACAATAATAAGTATACTGAGAAAAATGCTTTATTTTTTTTTTTTTTTAGAGAATATATATTTGTGTGTGGTACTTCAGATTAAACCAGATGTACACTTTGGATATTTTTTCTCTTTTTCTCCATTTTTCCTCATGTGCCTATTAGTGATACATTCTGCTCTAGTGTCAGGCTTTCCCACATGTGATTCTTCTTGGCTCAACCCTAGCTAACCATGCCACCTAGGGACCCTTTTAGAATATTTGCCCCCACTCTAAGCATCTGGTGAAGCCTCTGGCCTGGTATCACACAGTCCTGTGCTCCTAACTATTGCCATGACATGTCTTAGTTGGGGTTTCCTTCTATTGTGTGATAAAGTGCCAAAACCGGGGCAATTTATAGAAGGAATGATTGGGCTTATTATAGCAGAGGGATAAATCTGTCATCAGGGAATCATGGCAGCAAGCAGACATAGAGACTGGAGCCCCAAGGTGACAGCCCACATCCCCCCCCCCCACAAGGTTATCCTGGAACTCACTATGTAGACCAATCTGCCTTGAACTCACAGACGTCTACCTGCCTCTGCCTCCCAAGTGCTAGAATTAAAGGCCTGTACCATTCTGACCCTGCTCTTACAAGGCAAGTGGGAAGTAGAGAACAAATGGAGAGTAGTGTGAAGTTTTGAAAATTCAAAGCCCACCCGCAGTGACATACTTCCCTTCAACAAGACTGCACTTCCTAAGCGTCCCTAAACAGCGCCACTAACTAGGGACCAGGCACTCAAATGCCTGATAACATGGGGGATATCTATCATTCAAACCACCACAACTTGGTTACTTTTTGAGAATCTGTGAGCTTCTGCGTTTCTTTGTTGTACCCAATGCCAAGCAATGGTCCCAGGGACATAGGACAGCCAACTTTTTCTGGATTTCTATCATGGTTTTATGTGTTCGTCAGATAGGACAGAGAAAATTAGAGAAAGAATTGTTACAATAGCTTCTAAGTGCTCTTCATAAAATTCAGGTTTTGTTCATTAAGAAGAATATGAATGATCATAGAATATTGGGAATGAAATCTTCTGAAGAAAAAGACATTTCTAAAAGCTCTTTTACTGCTAATATCATGTGCTCTCCAGGCCTGATTATGCTCCTGCTACATTTGTATATTGTTGTGGCTACTGGTTTATATAGCTAGCACATCAGGCCAGATAATAAATAGCACAGGCTATACATATAGAACACTCAGTTCAGCACAGGTCTATTGCCTACAAAAGTTTTAGTCATACTCTCTCTACATGATCCCCTAAGGCCATTCTGGACAACAGACATCAATAGGCAAACTATTTTATTATATTAACTTATTTTGTTGAAACAGGGTCTTATGGCCCCAACTTGCTATGGAAGAGAGGGTAACTTTGGACTTCTCATCATCTGGCATCTACCTCTTGGGTGCTGGAATTATGGGTGTGTGCCACCACAGCTGACTCATTAGGTGCTTAGGATCAAACCTAGAATTTCACACATGCTGGGCAAGCAATACTCTACCAACTGAGTTACATGCCCAGCTAACAAATTCACTTTAATAGATAAATCAAGAAATGGTAAGAAGTGCCACAGAGACAACCACAGTTTACCTGCTAATTGTTCACAGGAAGACACCAACTCTCAGAAACCCCACTTCTTCAACTTTATGATGAGGCCAAAAGTTCCAATTGCAAAAGCCTACCTTGAGAACTAGGTACAATAACATTCATAAATCATGGTATTTTGCACACAGTAGGCACTTGAAACGTCTATCTAATTATCTAATAAGGCCAGGCTCCTTCATTCTTATTCTGTAGATACAAGGTAAATGTATGTGAGTCTTCTGACACACACTGGATTTGAATGCAACCCTATCCAGGGTAGTAACTGTAATATTATCCCACTATAATCTTTGCCCTTGCTCACAAGCAAGTCTGGACAAGAAGTGGTGACCACACTAGCACAAACCCATGACTACCATTCACATACATCCTGGAGAACACACTGTGCCAACAGCAGGCCAGAACCATTGTTTTAATGTGTAAAGAACAAAATGTCCACATTATCCTCTAATTTCCTCTCCTTGCTCTCTTGCTATTATCCTGGTCTGATCCATTTACTACTCTGTTGCCAAGGTTACATCTGGCTTGCTGTTCCAACAATATTAATGCTCTGCTCTCTTTGCTCAAAATCGAAAATGCTGTCCCCGAATTAGAATCAGATGCATAAGCTTGTGGGCTTAAGTCCCGACTGGCCCTTCCCTTTGCCCATCTTTTCCAGTTCAAAATACATTTTCTCTATTCCACCCATGTCAATCTTATGATCCTTTCCACAGATCCCACTCAGGACAGCCTTGCATGGACATGCTCCCCAAGGCTAAATGATTTAATGTATCTGGGGTGTGTGTGTGTGTGTGTGTGTGTGTGTGTGTGTGTGTGTGTGTGTGTGTGTGTGTGTGTGTGTGTGTGTGTATTAATATGCTTATTTTATGTGTATTCTGCCTACTGGTTTGTTTGTGTATCATTTATGTGTCTGGTACTCCAAAAGGCCAGGAGAAGGCATTGGATCCCTTGGAATTGGAGTTAATAGACAAATTTGGACCACACTGTGAGTCCTAAGTACTAAGCCATCTCTTATAACCTTGTTTTTTGTTTTTGCTTTGTTCTGTTTTTAACTTAAATGTCTGCTGCTTTTCCTATGCCTCTTTCACTATGGTTTGTCAAAAGTATGGGGCAAGTATCTTATCTTTTCAGGTTTATCAGTTTGTGAACAAAGAGGAAATCTGCCTGTAATCCATTCCTCCAAGGGACCTCATCTGGACCTGATACAGATGATGTTTCAGATCTTTGATCTAATGATATTTAGATAAGATTTTGGACTTTAAAGTGATACCATGACAGGAAAAGACTTTGGTGAATCTTCTGAAGTAAATACATATTTTACATATGGGCAGTTGTGGATCCCTGGGGCCTATGAGTAAACTATAGCAGTCCAAATTGTACCCCAATAACTCTCAGTCTTATAGTTATCACCCTTTTAAGTGTAAGCATAATCTGTAAATCCTATCTGTTGTTCTAAGTCAAATTAAGATTAGCTAGGTAGGTCTAACTTCTCTACCTAATTAAATATGCCATTGAAAGTAGAGTCTTCTCTGGCTGGGGACAGCAGAAATCAGTAGACACATGAGAGGCATTGACCTTGAAGGAGGTTCTCCTGCTAGCATCAAAGGATAGTGCTATGTTGAAAGAAGGTCTGTAAAAAGGAATGGCCTTGAGGAGTAGAAATCGATGTCTGCCTGACAGCAAGGAGATGGGACACCTCTCTGTGAACAACAGATGAGGCTGGAAACATTCTTCCTCACTTGTGCCTTTAGAGGAGGATCCAGCAAAATGATGCTTGATCTCAGGCTTCCATAACTCTAGGCAAGGGATCTAGCCCTACTATGCCAAACTTGAGCTGACAGAACTGTAAAGAATAAATGAGCATCATTATAGTCCTCAAAGTTTGGGGCTGATGTCAATCATTGGGGTAAAGGAGTGATATGTGAGATCCACATAGCAAGAGAAAACAAATACATTGACTATGTTAAAAAAAAATAAACAATATGCCTTTGTGTAAGTGAAGCTAATTACTAATTAAATCACCAGTGGCTTATTTTGCTATTAGTTGCTATGACTCAACTACTATCCATTTATATAGCCCTGCATTCATGTTTCCCTTTAACCTCTAAGAGAAAAGTCTCATTTATTTTATCCATCAATGAAACTTAACCACACTGGAGTTTTATAGGTGATAAATGTCATGAGGAAGTTAGGTGACAACAGAACCAGCCAGCATGGTTGGTGCAGCAGGAAGAGGTGGTGGGCAAGATGTCTGGGTGCAGGAAGAAAGCTCAAAGAAATGTCACAGTGAGCCCTCTAAGATAGATTGTGGAGCCAGCCTGAGAATATGGGGATCCAGAATTAGAGATGGCAAGCTCTCTGCATGGCAAGAGGGGACTGGACACTAGCCACCACCAACAGATGTCAGAGTGATCAAAGATCAGCCTTGAGATGAGAAACTCACCTTGGGTGGGTTCAACAGGTAGAAATTGAAAAAAAAATCCTTTTCCATTAAATTATGGTTTTGCACGTGTAATTACTAACCTAGCTGTCTCAGCAGCACATGGGAGCTTAGAAAGGCAAATTCCTGATCCCTAGAATGTCAAATATGCATGGGGTTGTGTGGCTTGGTAACTTCTGTTCTAACATGCATGCCCTGTTGGTCGTTTTTATATGTGATGACTTTTAAGAACCACAGTCATAGAGTAATGAGCATCCTAAGCATCACAGAGTCATGAGGCTTCTAGGACCCAGCTTCTTCTATTGCCACACGGAGGCTTCCCAAGAGGACATGTAGTAGGAGGTTTCTGGCCCTGACTTTAATCTGCCAAAGTCCTTGGCCAAGGATTCAAGGTTGGTAGGGTGGATGGATGGCTCCACCCAGCTCCTACTCTAATTTCATAGAATTTATCTTTTTAGCCCAGGTACTCTGGGAATTTTAGGGTCCATATAATTACCAAGTAAAGCTTTGCCATCAGCTGCTCATTAACTCCATTTAAGTATTTGGCAGCAGGTCCTCTTAAAAAACTCACAAGTATTTTGCCTCTAAGGCTGAATCAGGAAGCTTCTCTTCAAAAAGCCAAGCCTCATTTTGCCTCCGGCAAACAGAGCTGATCCATGAAAACATCAACACTAAGAAGCCATCTTTGTCTGTTCTTTTTTTCTCCTTATGAACATAAGCCTTAAATAAATCATTTATAACCTTTTTCTTATATTGAGGGTCCTGTGAGACTTCAGGAACCAGCCGTTTTACACCTTAAGCTGCATCCCAAAGCCCACCATAGTAGCTCAAGCCCACGTGCTTCACCAGGGTGTCTTTGTACCACGGCTCATGTGGGAGACACAATTCAGAGGCTGCTTTGGGCTCTAGAGCATTGTTTAAGCTTTCTGTGGGTATATTTGCCCCACGTTGGGCTGCCATTTGTAGTAGGAGGTTTCTGGTCCTGACTTTTGGGCCTTAGCCTTAAGGTTTAGACCCACAGACCCCCAGACCCGCAGAGACACACAGATGCTTACTATACTTTTAGGATGATCAGCCTAAGGCCCAGGCATATAGCTTGCTAACTCTGGACCCTTAATCTAACCCATGACTCTTAACCTGTTCAGCCATGAGGTTCGGTACCTTTTTCTCACAGCAGCATGGTTGTCCTCTGCTTCTTTCGGCTTCTCTCTGGCATTCTTCTCTGTGCTTTCTGTTCTCAGAGTTTTCTTAGTCTGGTAGCCCCGCCCATACTTCCTGCCTGCCTTTGGTCAATCAGCACTTTTTATTAAACCAGTGGGTGGGACAATTATTTACAATGAAACAACACAATCTCCCACAAGGACATGTCACTGGACTAACAGCCTTGAGTTTTCATGTTCTGCATGTCTTGGTTTTCATCCCAGGTGTGTTCTAAAGCAGGTTACTTCTCAGGTGCATATATTAATAAGAATTTAAGAGCATCAGTTAAAACAGACTATGAAATTATTAATGAAAAAACAAGTGCCCATGGAGTATGATTCAGAAAAGGAGAAAACTAATTTTAAGTAATTTGCTAAATCCATTCACAAAAGAAAAATAAAAACAAGTAGTAGGAGCTTCTGACCTGAACATTGAGATCACTTATGCCTCTCACAGAAAAGAGAAAATGATTTTAGAATGCAGGTGTGTGTGGGGATTTTCTGAATGAAGAAAATTACTTTGTAACCAAATCAATTGTTACAAAAAATATATAATGATAGTTGCATCAATAGAAGAAGCAAGAGTTTTGCTCCTTCTTTACTTACTATTACCCTATTTTCTTCAGAGCCAAACAGCATTGGCTCTTTGGCTTATACACCACTCTCATACATTATTAATGACAGAGACACATTCTGATAAATGACCCATTGGGCATTTCTATCGCTGTGCAAACATCACAGAATGTGGAATGAAGTACAGTGCGTACAAACCCCATAGCATAGGAACTTCCTACCATCAAGCAGCATGTGTTTTACATAATTGTATGTGCTGATGGAAGAAGAGTAGGTGTGGCTTAACCAGCATCATCATTAAGCATGAAGAGTACTTAATGGTGCAAAATGGTGACTATAGTGTCCCTAGGTATGTTTACTTTCTAACACTATGACAATATGTTTGACATAAAGACTTGAAGAAAGTTAAGATCTATGATGCAGGGCATAGTGGCCAGGCCTTTACTCCCAGCACTTGGGAGACAGAGGTAGATGGATCTCTGTGAGTTTGAGGCCAGCCTGATCTACATAGTGAGTTTCAGGACAGTCAGAGCTAAATAGTGAGACTTTCTCTTGAAACAACATTTATCTTGACTCTCAGTTTTGGAGATTTAGTGTGTAGTTATGTGGTCAGGTTGCTTTATGGCAAGGTGGTAAAGGTCATGGCAGAAACCTGTGAGAGGAAAATGGTTCACTTCATGGTGACCAGGAGGTAGAGAGTGGAGCCAAAGACAAAATATATTCTTCAAAAGTTTGACAACCCATTGTGGCAGAGAAGTCATGGTTGCAGGAATGTCAGGCAGCTGGTTATCTTGAGTCCACACTCAGGATGTGGAGAGCAAATGGAGCAGATATTTAAATTAAAAAGCTTGTTATTGCTTTTACTCAGTTTAGAACCCTGCCCCATGGATGGTGCCACCCAGACTTGAGACACCCCATGGATGGTGCCACCCAGACTTGAGACACCCCATGGATGGTGCCACCCAGACTTGAGACACCCCATGGATGGTGCCACCTGGACTTAATACACCCCATGGATGGTGCCACCTGGACCTGAGACACCTCATGGATGGTGCCATGTGGAATGAGATACCCCATAGATGATGCCAACTGGAATTAAGACACGTCTTCTTACCTCAACTAACCTGATCTAGAAACTCCCTTATAGACATACCTAGAGATTTGTTTCCATAGTAATTTTTTGAACATGATTCTTTATTCTTTGGAAATTTCACCATCATGCACCCCAATCTTGCTCACCTCCCAGTCCCTCCATATCTGCCTCTCACCCCTGCAGCCTGCCCCTCAAATTAATTAAAAACAAAACAAACAAAAACCCAGTTCACTCCTCCTTTTCTAACACCTTTTCATTCATCCTAGTGGCATGGAGAATGCAGTGTTCATGCAGTAGACCCTTTGTCCAATCAACCCCACCCACACAATGCTTACTGCAATGAGTCATTCATTGTCTGGTTCAAGGCCTCCAACATACCATCATTGCTGCACCCTAACTGAAACTCCTCTTGGTTATCTTACAGGACTAGTCCCTTCACACACTCCAGCAGGTCATAGATGAGGTAGATGTTAGAGTGAGCTCTCAAGGCCCAGGATGTAGGTCTGGGTGGTAGCTGAGCTGGTTGTCACTGGGCTCACCCCCTCAAGCAAAGGGCAGAGCCAACTCTCCTAGGCCTATACTGTCAGGGCCAGCTCTCCTACACCCAAGGTTAGGAGTGGGGCCATCTCTCACTAGTTCTGGGTAGGGGGCTGTTCAACCTTGGAGGGGTAGATAGGCCATCTCTCATGCTGCAGTGTCCAGCAAGGGGTGGAGCCAGCTCAGCAAGGCCCTAGGATTTCAACATGCCTGGTTCCTATGACCGACTGTGGTAACACAGGCCATAGACAAATCACAAATCCCAGCTGCAGCAGAAACACGGACCCAGACATACCCTTGGCAGCAGCTTGAGTTGAATGTCACCTCCATGGTAATTTTAAGTCACATCAGGTTGACAGTTAAGACTAACCTTCATGCCCATGATGACATACTGCTCCAATCAGGCCCCTTTCTTCTTAAACATTCTGTCATTATTCTACTAGCCAATTCAGCTATGAATTCATTAATAGACTGATCCATTGATGAAACCAGAGCCTTCACAATCCAATTACCTCCCCAGAGTTCTGTTACAATGAAGTTTTTGGTCCCGGGCAGCCAGAAATTCAGACTCACAAACCTGCCATCCCAGACCCCTTAGCCGCCCTCCGCTGCTTAATCCCCCAAAATGATTCAGATGTTTATATTCATGCTGTTTGATCTATGGCTCAGGCACATCCCTAGCTTGCTCTTTCATCTTAAATCAATCCATTCTCATTAATCTGTTCTGCCACGTGGCCCATGGCTCACCTGTGTTCCTTACCTGTTTCTTCTTTGGGTGTCTGGCTTGATCTGTCTCTGACTCTGCCCTTCCTTCCCTACCTATTCTGATTCCCCCACCTACTTCTTCTATAGTGCCTGTCATGGGCCAAAACAGCTCCTTTATTTAAAGATTGATATTCACAGCATACAGAAAGACATTGCCACATCTAGCTCATTCCTAAAAATGCTACCCTGGGTTCCAACCCTTTAGCACATAAGTTTCAGGGAAACACTTTCTATTCAAACTCCATATCACTAGGCAATCAGAAATTTTCAGCTCCACTATAAATGTTTTGTATTTACTTATTTATTTAGAGTGTGTGTGGTGGTGAACTGTGGACTCATTTTGCTCCTTCTGCCCTTCACGTGTAGGTGAGATTATTGCTGAGACAATGGCAAGTCAGTGATAGGCTCATACCCTGACCAGTACTGCTTAATTATGCGTATCTTTTCATCTACCGAGACCTAAACCTCTGCTAAGACCCTGCATGTGGACCTAGTGGCAGCATCACTGGACCTCTTCATTGATCCCCCTTCCCAGTGCAGCAACACTGAAGTCACTATCTGCTGCTATCTTACTGTCCCTTTGTCTCTGTAGTTGGCCTGTCAAGGATGAGTGGCTGAACGGAGCTCCTTAGCACTGTCAGGGCCCAGGCTTTGACCCTAAGAATGTCCTTAACAGTGTGTGGGCTGTGACTGTATCTAAGTGTTTTGATTTGGTGAATTCAGAAGTGAATATATTATTTGTAACTTACTTTGCCTTTTAGATTTATGTTTGCCACTTATTTGCTAGTGTCCAAGGAGGCCAGAAGAGGGCTTCAGAGCTAAAGTTACAGGCATTTGTGAGTCTCCTGGTGTGGGTTCTGGGATCCAAATTTTGGCTCTCTGCAACAACAGCAAACACCTTGAACTGCTTGATCTTCTGTCCAGCCTGAGAAGTGATTACTTCAAAAAGAAAGAAGACCTCTATACCTTACTAATGACCAAACGCTACAAACTAAAAAATTATGTACAGAAAACACCAATAAAGATGACAATAACTTATCACTAGGTACTTCCTGTTTGCTACTCTCTCATTAGCTGCTCCCTACATTTAAATTCAAACACAGTAATATTTATTGCATATAGATTTGTAACTCAATGTCCAATTAAGTGTGGTTTAAGAAATAAAACCTTGGCTCAGTTACTTTTGTCTTTCTGAAACCACTCTTAGTGTCCAGGACAGACTTTTTCAAGCCAGTAAGATCAGGTATCAGAACAGCTTAGGTAAGAAACCAGATTCCCAGCATCCCCTCTTACTAATTCTCATAGTGAAAGAAACATCTCTCTCTCTCTGATGCCCCTCGTTGGTCTTGACTAAGTCTTATGTTCCTGCAAGTTCAATGTTGAACACACCAGTGATAATGGCTGTTTTGACTCTTTGGGTGACCTGTCCCCCAGCTCCCAGAAAAATCACACCTTATTCTTACTTACTAATACCCAGCCTTTGCTTGGCTTGTTTCTAGCCAGCTTTTCTTAAATTATTCCACCACCCTTGGTCTCTGAGTTTGTCTCTTTCTCTATTCTATACACCTTTCTTTCCTTCTTACTCCATGGCTGGCTGTGTTGCTGGGTAGCTAGCTCCTTCTGTAAGTGCTCCTTCATCTCCCCATCCTCAGATTTCTCCCCCTATTTATTCTCTCTGCCTGGAAGTCCAGCATATTCTTCTCCTGCCTAGCTATTGGCCGTTGAACTCTATATTGGACCAATCAGGTGTTTTAGGCAGGCACAGTAACACAGCTTCACAGAGTTAAACAAACGCAAGATAAAAGAATGTAACACATCTTTGCATCATTAAATAAATGTTCCACAGCATAAATGAATGTAATGCATCTTAAACTAACATTTTACACCATAGCAGGATCTGGAATTTGCTGCTGAAACAATCAGTGGGCTCTAGGGTAAAGAGGGAGAGAAAGAGGGGTAGTTATTGGGGAAGAAGCAGCATCACACACGTCAATTTTTCTATTCTCCCTTTAGAAAGAAAGCTGCCACTTCTGAGGATCAGCCCTTTACTAACAATTAGATTACATAGTGTTAGTGTAGAAATGGAGCACTGTCGAATCCAAAACCCAAGGTCAAACCCCAAGTTCAGTTTTCCCAGCTGTGTCTCTTTTCATCTGTGGCCTTGTTTCCTTGTTTATAAAAAGAACAATGGACTTCCTGCTATATTTCATTGAGGTACTGATTAAAAATACAAGGTGCATCTAAAATACAGAGTCAGGCCCTGTCATATGGAATTCATTGTGTACACCAGGCTGGCCTTGAACTCACAGAGATTATTTTGCCTCTGCTCCCCAACTGCTGGAATTAAAGAAAAGCACCACTATTGCACGAATAAATAAAACTCAGGGATAGATCTCAGAGAAAGTTGGAGATATTAGAGAGAGTAAACACCACAGTCAGATCTTACCCAGCTGTCTTCCAGCTTCCTCAGCCTGGCTTCTCTTAGCCTCCTCTAGTCTTTCTATGTCCCCCTTAAATACTCTCTTGGTAGATTAAGACGTGGCCCCACCACTGCCTTTCTGGGAGCCTGGAACTCCTTCTGTAAACTAAAATGACCTTGAACTCAGTTTGGATTAAGGGCGTAGGTCACCACTCCCAGGATACTCCCTGTGTTGGAATTAAAGGTTTGAATCACCATTCTCTGATCCTCCTAGACTGACTGTGGTTAGATCCCTCTTATATCTCTGAAACTTTTGGAGCTTTTGTTAAATCCCCACATACCACTAAGCCTGGATCCATCTAACTTCTAACTATTTTGAAAATTTATTTATTTTTATTTTATTGAATGACTGTTTTGTCTGTGTGTATAACCGTGTATCAGGTATGTTCAGTGTCTGCAGAGGCCAGAACAGTGTGTCAGATCCCCGGGGACTGGAGTCACAGGTGGTCATTCGCCTATGTAGGTACTGGGAACTGAAGTCAGGCTCTCTGCAAAAGCAACACATGTTCCTAACCACTTAGTCAATCTCTTTAGCTCCTGAATTTAGTATAAGAATTTTCACAACAATATCAGTATATTTTAATATTACTGCATTTAAATTAAAAGCATTCACATGAAATAGTAAAAAGCCAAATTTAATGAAGTAGAATTATGCAAATGATCAGGATTAGGAAAGATTAGCTTTCTCAGATAATAAATCTTACCTTAAAGACAGTGATTGTCACAATATGAGAGTAATGATTGAATACGTTGGCAGATTTATAGAAAATATGGAGTTCAGGAGCAGACCTCAAATGAGCCAATGAAAGCAGTGACTCTTAAATCAGTAGGAAGAGATCTATTATCAAAAAAGGATTTTAGTAATTTATTTATTAAAAATATTTACTAAATATTTACAATATTATCTTTGCTCACACATCCAATAAATCTCATGTGAATTTATGGAAACAATAAAGCCACAAAGGTATTAGAAGAAACCTGAGAATACTTTTTGGATACTCTTTACATAGGATGAGTCTTTCCTGAAAATAAAAAGAAGCTATGGGAGAAAGAAAAACTCTCAAGGGAAAAAAAAGAAGGAAGGAGGGAAAGAGAGAGAAAGGGAAGGGAAGAAAGGAAGGAAGGAAGGAAGGAAGGAAGGAAGGAAGGAAGGAAGGAAGGAAGGAAGGAAGGAAGGAAGGAAAGAAGGAAGGAAGAAAAATACTTACACTTATAACCCACACGGGCTAAGGCTAATGTAACATTTAAATAAAGATATTTGCTGCTACTAGACAATAAGAAAAAAACCAACCAGAAACCAAGAAAACCCAAGCAAAGATATACACAGGTATTTCACAGAGAAGATAATGTCAAAGTCCCCCAAACACATGGGATTTTCAATCTTGCTTTAAAACCTTCTGATTAAAGACTTGAGGTAAACTAGCACAGTTGCACACACCTGTAATCCTAGCCCGTGGGAGACGAAGACAATCTCACCTCTGGATTGAGTTTGAAACCACTCTGGACCTCAAGGAGAGTTTGGGCTACAGAATCAACTGGCCTCAAAAGACAAAGAACAGCAAATCTGTGTATAGGTTTTTACTTACTATGTTTTTACTATTAAAGTTATCGAAATTTAAAATGTTTGAGGAAACATAGAGGAAACATATGGGGAAATAGGTGATAATATCCTGGTAGCGATGTAAAATGATGCAATATTTGTAGACTACCTATGTGATTTTGAATGCATATTATATAGCCTAGCAAGTCCTATTTGGGGCTTTTATCTTCTGAGTTATTTATCTATCTTATTTTGGTAGCAGTAATGACTAAATCACAGCTTTATGCATGCTAAGTAAATGTTCTACCACTAAGCTACATCCTCTGCCTTAGGCTTATGTTGAGATATAGCTTATATAGCATAAAATTCACAGCCTGCAGCAGACAGCTCAATTGTTTGGGTGTATTTGCAGAGTTGTACAAATTCACTTCAATGTAATTTTCAAACATTTTCATATCAGAGTGCTATTTGCAAATATAAATCAAATTCTGAGGGCTGGAGCATTGACTCAGTCAGGATAGTGTTTACTGTGTAAGCATGGGGACCCAGGTCTGGAACCCCTGCACCTTCGTGAAAAGGCAGGAGTGATGGTGTTTATCTGTAATCTTAGCAGAGATGGGGAGGCAGAGATAGGGAGATTCCTGGGTTTCTCTGGATAGGTTGTCTTGCCTAATTAGTGAGCTCCAGGTTCAGTGAGAGACTGTCTCAAAAGTTAAGGTAGAGAGAGATAGAAGAGGTTCAATGTCAGCCTCTGGCCTCCACACACATGTGTACACACACAAGCACATAACTGTATAATGTACACACACACACCCCACAGAAATATGTACAGTTGGATTTGTGTCCTTACAATATAACCATAAAAGTCCTCTGGGGGGAGACAGTTTGTTGAAATGTCCTTGTTTTCAAACCTGTACTTTGAATAAATAGCAGAGAGGAACAGTCCTAAATGCATTATAGAAACTACTGGGCTGGCAAGACGGCACTTGAAAGGCAAACCTGATGATCCTAAGAACCCACAATGGAAGGAGGGAACCGACTTCTGAAAGTTGTCAACTGACTCACACATATGCCTTGTTACATGCCTGCACACACACACACACACACACACACACACACACACACACACACACACACACACCACATATAATAATATGATAACATTTATAATATGAAACTGCACAAACATTTCCCCCTTCCCTTCTTTTCCATAGGGTCTCTTGTCTCCCAGGCTGGACTCGTACTAGCTGTATAACCAAGGATGACTTTGAAAGTACTATCTTTTTGCCTCCACTTCCCAAGTGCTGTGATTTCAGGCATGCATGCATTACTATGTCCAGATTGTACTGAGGATCAAACCCAGGGCCTTGTACATCTAGACAAGCACTCTAGCAACTGAGCTAACTAAGATAAATGTCCATGAACTTACAGATTCCTGTTATTTGCTAATAGGCATCCCCATTCATTCACTTCGGAGTAAAATGACTCAGGAGTCCCCTTCTGTGCTAAGTGCTAAGTTAGGGAAAGGAAATGGCTCTTCCAAAACAATGCTCACTGATGACAGGAAGGATGAGCTGTGAGGAGTGTGGATGTAGGAGCAGACAGCTGGGAAGCCTGAGCATTTCAAAGGAAAGGCAAGAGCAACAATCTGATTTTGTGCTTTCACAAGTTGAGGAAAGTGGTTTTCATGACCCAAGTTATTCATTAATGGCTTTTTAAAATGATCCTTTCCTTAACTCAAACTCAGTGTGCTAATTGGTAGTGGTGATTATCAAATAAAACTTATAAGTGTGTGTGTGTGTGTGTGTGTGTGTGTGTGTGTGTGTGTGTGTGTGTGTGTGTGTAAGCAATGTTTTTATTGCAGGTATTAATGGTCAAAATCTAATAAGCTTTTCACTTGGCCCCCATAAGACACACCAGGCTCATGGGCAGAATTATCTCTTTGCTTGCTCATTGACTTAGACATTAAGTACTTGGCTGCTCTGCAATTGCCTCTTTGCTCTTTGAACTACCACAAGGAAGATGCAGTGACCTCTGTAACAGGGTAATAGGTGACCTGCAGCTGTGAAGAGAAGAAAAGCCACAGTGGCTTCTTTGACTGCCAAAGTCAGCACACTGGATCCCACCTCCCAGGGAGAGTCATGGCAACAGTTGGCTATATGCCCCATGGCCAGCTCCACTCAGTCATAGATGGCACAGCTTCACCCAAAGCTGGACATAGGCCAGCCTGGCTCAGTAGTGTGGTATGTTGTGCCTTTAACCATATGAAGAGTTTTGTTAGTGTTTCTACCTCCAGCTCTGGGTCTCAGTTCAATCTCTTCCCCATGAGTACCTTCAAGTCAATTGGATCTCCTTTTCTGCAGAGCCCTCTGATAGGCAGAGATATGGCCTTGCAAGATCTTGTCTACAGGTAAGCCTTGCTTTGTGTCTTAGTTACTTTCGGATTGCTATGATAAAACACCATGATGTAGACAACTTGTGGAAGAGTTTATTTTGGCATATGGTTCCAGAGGATTGGAGTTCATGAGGGCCAGGAAGAGGCATGGTGGCTGGATCAGGAAACAGAGAGCTCACATCTTCAAGCCAAAAGCGAAGGCGGAGAATTCAAACTGGAAATGGTATGTGTGAGCCTTTAAATTCTCAAAGCCCATTTCCAGTGACATACTTCCTCCAACAAGACCCACACCACCTCAACCTCCTCAAACAGTGCTGTCACCTAGGGACCAAGTGTTCAAATGGCCAAGACTATGGGAATATTTCTCATTTAAACCAACACACCTTGCTGGTAGAAGACACAACCATTGTGCTCTTTCAGGTTTTGAAAAAGTGGCCACCGCCACTACCGTCCAGACTGAGTCTTGACGTAGAGCTGCAGTGGGACGGTGTGAGGTTCCAGGAAGCTATTTCTGAAGGTAGTAGCATGATGCCCTATAAAGTCAGGAGGGTCCAGCTTCACCCCAAGGCCTTGGGATTTGCAAACGCAAAATCAAGGGCTAAGGCAAACAGTATTGGCATCCCCTGGGAAAACCCCAGCATAGAGATGTTGAATTGGAAGATAAGATAGGAGAACAAAGAGCAAAGGGACACATGACTTCTTCCTGAAACTCAAGGGAGACATTCCAATGTCCACCCAATTCCTAAATGAGACAACTCTGGGCTGAACACCATAAAATGCTAAATTTGATAATGGATTATAGTCCACCTCCCCAAATGTAAATGTGTGCAGAATTAATCTACAAAGCCAAGCGAAGACATCCCACCTGAGCTACTCTTCTGCTGAATGGCTTCAAGACTAGTACTTCTGTCCTTCATTTCTCTGCTTTCCTAGTTTAGGGCCCAACTTTCCTGATTTGATAGGTGTGTGGGATCCTGTGGAGGCACCATTTTTGACACCAGCTTTGTCCATGCAACCCCCACCCCACTAATAAACATCTTGCACACCCCTGGCAGATCAGGGGTTTTAAATCTGTTTCCTACAAGTAGCAATGTTTAAGAGTAGGGTTGTGGGCAGGATTAAACACATTCTTTCCCTCTTCCTCCTCCTACATGGTGGGATAATTGCTAAATAATGATAATGCTAGTAGTGTAGGTGTGTGTGTAGGTGTGAGTGTGTTTGTGTAGGTTCATTTTTTGTTTTTCAACTTGACACAAGTGTCATGTCATCTGGGAAGTGGGAAGCTGAATTGAAAAATGCCTTATGGAAATCTCTGGAGTATTTTCTTAGTTAATGATTGATGCAGGGAGGCCCAACCCACTGGGGGTGGTGTCACCCTTGGATGGGTGGTCCTGGGATTTAAGAAAGGTAGTTGAGCACGAGCCAGTAGAGCACAGTGTCCCTCTGTGGGTCTGCTTTTAGTACTTGACTCCAGGTTTCTGCATTGGCTTCTTGCCCTAACATCTCACAGTGGTGGACTATCACCCAGGAGTTGTAAGAGGAAATAAACCCAAGCTGGTTTTAGTCAGAGCTTTATCATAGTTGCAGAAAGTCAGCTAGGACAATGTGTAAGCCACTCAACAGTTTCCAGGGTGATCATTCTTTGTGGGTCTTATCATTTTTAGAGAAGGACACTGAGATTCAGCAAGGTTTATAGATGGCTTATTACATGTATGAACACCTAAAATGCTGAAGTGGAAACTTAATCCACAATGTGATGGTGTCACAAGGTCAGGCCCTTTGAGAGACTGTTGAGAAGCAAGCTCTGCCCTCAAGAATAGGATTCATGTTCTGACTGAAGATCCTTCCAGAAACCCATTTCCTCTTCTTCCATTCAAGGATGCAGCAAGAAGGCACCATCTCCAAAGAACTGGTCCTCTCCAGACACCAGTGCCTTGTACCGGCTAGCTTTATGTCAATCTGACACAATCTATAGTCACCAGAGGGGAAGGAGCCTTAGTTGAGAAAAATGTCTTCATGAGATTCAGCTGAAAGACATTTCTCAATTAGTGACCAATGGGGAGGGCCCAACCCATGGTGGGTGGGGCCATCCCTGGGCTGGTGGTTCTGGGTTCTATAAGAAAGCAGGTTGAGCAAGCCAGGGGAAGCAAGCCAGTAAGCAGCTCCCTTCCATGGCCTGAACATCAACTCTTGCCTGCAGGTTCCTGCCATGTTTAAGTTCCTGTCCTGACCTCTTTTGGGAATGTACATCATGTAGAAGTGGAAAGTGAATACACCGGTTCCTTCCCCATGCTCATGCTGCTTTGTTATGCCAATACAAACCCTAAGACACCGCTGGCCCTGGACTTCCCAGGCTTCAGAAGTGTGAGCAACTTTTTCTGAACAGACTGTTCAGTGTGACGAGTTCTGTCACAGTGTCCCAAGGATATGGCAGTGGTCCCCTGTGTAGCTTTCTTGACCCTCACCGATGTTTTAATGTTAGTTTTAATAAAGTTCTACTAACTGTCTTCAGGTCCAGATTTTATTTGAAAAATACTGTCTCTCTCTCTCTGTCTGCTTAAAATAAAGCTATTTCTGAAAAAAAAAAAAAATGGAGAATCAAGCTGGGATTCACGTCCAGGTAGTTTTACTTCATGGCAGTGTTCCAGTGTGTGGTGAAGCAGATGCAGAAGAAGGAATTTATCCAAAAATAAGTTGAAAAAAGCTTAAAATACCAATAAAACCATCCAGAAGTCATAATGGATCTTCAATACGTATTATTAATTTTAATAACATAGTAATGAAGCACTTTTCCTCCTTGGGCGGCCCACTCCTCTGGGTATTGTCTTGTCTGTATGGGGGTCCAGCCTCGACCAGTTACAACATAATTCAGAGGGGAACTCAATGGAAAACCTGAGAATGGACCAAGCAAAAAAGATAGGAAGACCTTGGGCTTATACTTTTGCTTTTCAAAGTTTTTGTAGCACCATGCACCTATGGAAATGTACTATTTTAATCACTATTTAAGTGTACAGTTTCATGGCGTAAGGTCCATTCACAATGTAAACAACCAGGGCTTTACCAGAACTTCCTCATTATTCCAAATGAAACTCTTTAGCTATTGAAAAATTAACATCCTTTCTCCCGCTACAGCCCCTAGCTATGTCTCTATTATTCTGTCTCTATGAATGTACCACATATATAAGGAATCATACAAAATTCTTATTTTTAAATATAATGCTCATTTATGTTTTAGCACATATCCAAATTTTACTATTTTTAAAGTCTGGATAATATTTCACTGCATAAAGGAACCTGGGTCTTGAGTGACCTCATTAAGCCACGTTATCTTCTAGGGTGCTTTGTTAAGTTAGATGAACTATACTATTTTTGTTATTTTCTTGAGACAAAATTTCTCCGTGTACCAGCCCAACTGTTCTGGAACTTGGTCTGCAGACAGGCTACCTTGAATTCACAGAGATCTTTCCGGCTTCTGCCTCCTGCGTGGTGGGACTAAAGGCACCACCACACTTGGCAATAAACTATGCTTCTTCTTTAGGTCATGGAGACTTGTTTGTTCAGGCATACCTCAGGTCCTTCTACAGCAGCTTCAGGTGGGTGGCACAGAGTATCCAGGATGACAACTTGCTGGCATGTGGCAGAATTTGTCAGAATGGTTGATGTGTATGTGCCCATAAACACAGACCAATGATAAGGCCCACCCCTCTGTTTCCTTTTATCATTAGTCTTTTTAATGATTATTTCTTTCTAATTTCAACACCTACAATTATTCAGTAACTAACATTTATTTCTTCATCATTAAAAAAAAAAAAAAAATCCTGGACTCCAGGTTTCCTAGGACCTTGTGCCATGCTCTCTTAGGAATAAAGATGGCTATTTCTCAGAAAAAGTTTCCCACAGTCTTCACTGGAGATAAAAAGGATAGTTAGTCAGCCACAAAGCATAAAAGCATTTATTTAAGAAATGCCACCTGGAATCAGTTTCAGTGTGGCCGTCATGTGAAGGGCGGGTGGTTACTCTTTTATTATTACATGACAATTGCAATATAGGAAGTGATGACAATGACAATAATAACGGAAGGGCACTTAACAAAACCGAAAAAGAAAGGCGGGTAGTAGTGAGTTACCACGGCAAAGAAGGCTAAGAAATACCATAAAGGCGATTGCCTTCTCCAGGAACCAAACCCAGTGTCTGACTAATTTGCAGGATCCTCGTGGGGCTCATTAGCTTGTGGCTATAAAGAAATGAACAGTGGCGGTCAGGAGTCCAGAGAAGTGAGGACCGGGAGATACATGAATTAGGAAGAATGTCTTTGTTCATGGGTTCCTATTAAAAATACATCTTAAAAACAAAAACCAAACACTGAGTAGCTGTGTGTGACAATGCACACCTTTAATCCCAGAACTCTCAATGGCAGAGGCAGGTAGCTGTGTGAGTTTGAGGCCAACCTGGTCTACACAGCAAGGGTCAAGCCAGCCAGGGCTACATAGTGAGACACTGAATAAAGAAAAACAAAACAAGAAACCTGAATAAGCATGTATAAAATTTTTTCTGTGACTGCCATCGAAAATCAATCACGATGCAAATATACAAAAAATCCATTTGTTGTTAGCATGTATTATGTCTTCTGCAATGATCACACTATGTAGCACCTCACAAAACATTTAAGGCTTTGCTTATTGTTTTCTGGCTTCCAGTTTTCCCATCCTGGGCGAGGACAAAAGCCTTTGGAGATGCATCAATCCAACCCTTTCATTTCATAGACAAAGGAGAATGGCCGCCCACTGGCACATTCATGCTCAGTGTCAGAAATTGGCTTGCAAGTGGGTCTCCTGGCGCCCAGTTATCTGACATGACTCACCCTTAGCCACATGCACAGTCTGTACTTGTTTGCATCACTTCAATCTCAAATGGGCTGAAGTTCTCTGAGGGAAAGGTACAGGTCCGTGTGGGCCACCCTGGCTTGTTATGTACATTAGGCCCTAAAAGTGGAGATGGTAAAAAATACATTCTCTGCACACATGTCTCATCCACCCCTCCCCCGGATCAGGCCATCCTAGATAAGAGTCCCTGAGTCAAACACTGTGTGTAAGGGATGTTTCCAAAGGCTAACATAAGAGGATATTCATTTTAAGGCAAACAGCTAATGAATCCCATACTTTTCACAAGTTCTGAGAATAAAACCCTGGTTACAGATGGCAACTAACACAGTCAGGGGACATCTCTACCACGTCCCTAGCTACCAGACTCTCAAAAGGATTGCTAATTCCTAATTCGTGTCGGGAACCGTTTCTAAACTCCAGCAAAAATAAAACCACATGTGGCTGGATTATTTTCAAAAGCCTGACCATTCTGAAGTCTACTTCTGATGTACTGTTTGTGTGCATTCACACTTCACATGTCTCAATCTGCCCATTCATGTTTCTGGGTGACAGCACCAGGATGCTTTGCAGTAGCATTCATGAGAGAAGAAAGAACAAAGGTATCGGACCTTTCACAGTTGGAGTAATTTTCTTTATGTCTTTTGAGAATTTTTAATATCATATTTTGAAAATGACTATCATCCACGCCTGTTCGTGTTATAAAAAATGAGTTAAGAATATTCATGAGCTAAGAAAGGTATTTTTAAAAGTGCTAGAAATTGACAATCTTGAGTTTATCACCAGAAAGTGCTACAATCCTAGGCCTGCTGAAATGTACCTTTCTTGAAAGCAGACTCACTCATATAAGAAGCATTTCTTAGGCATTGCTTTCTGGAGTAAAGATGAATCATTTTGTTTACAAAACAAGTGCCAGCAGGGTGTATGCTTCATCTCAGGCAGTGAACTGTCCCCGCATTACATTTCGTGACTCTTTCCATACCATTTGTTGTTTTTCATACACAGCCTCCTGGAAGATTCTCTCTACTTGTGTAGGAAAGCCTCGACTTTCTTCCTCTAAGGCATTGATGGTCTGTAGCGCCAAGGGAGTCCTTTCCCGAGGAAGAGGGCTGTTCAGAGGCCTCATGGGTATGACCGAGTTGTACTTGTGTTGCCTGTTCACAGAATTCATCAGGGAAGTGTAGAACTGGAAGCTACACCAGGTGTCTCTTAGAAAGTTCTCAGTCAGTAACAGGATCGTCCACGCAGACCCATTTACAGCATCATCTAGATTCTGCAAATGCAGACGGCCACACGGCATCTCGGCGAAAATCATGCCGGGTCTGATACCGAAGTCATTTTGCAGTAGGTTCTGGACTCTGAGGGCCTCATCTGTGTCATCTTCTGCGTGCAGTATCACGAATTTGAGGAACACGTCTTCTTCAGCTTCCTCCTCAAGCACCTCTCCCTTTGCCTCGGCTCCCTGCTGCGCTGCTGCCGGCTGCTCTGTTCCATTGCTATGCTCCACAAAACCAGGCGAGAACACATTCTTGGACTTCTTGGACTCTGACTCAGGGCAGTTTTGATCTGTATCCACACTATGCCTTTTATGCCAAGAAAGAGGACACCTATCTAATTTAGACTTTCCACCGCCCATGGCGGATTTGTGGAGTGTACAGGAGAGCTTTATTTGAGTTTCAACATTTCTTCTCAATCTAAAAAGGGAATAACAAAGCAGGATATTATATGTTTAATCAAACATTTAAGACGTTTGTTCAAACTGAAAAATAAAATAACCACTGTAATACAAGGACCTAAGAAAGAAATGGCAGCCAATGAAGAAACCAAACTCGGCTTTTGTGAGTTTCACAAGGGCTGCCAGAGACAGGAGAAACTTTTTGATAGCAAACACAGATACGGATGACACAAATATCCCCCAAATGACTGACAGGTTCCTGAGTCAGCACTGCTCTGAAATGTCAGTGTTCGGGATTCACTGTGTTTCTGCAATGGTGGAAGAGATGCAGGAGAAATTAAAATACGCAAAAACATCTTTTTCCATGTAGTCTTTGGAATGTTAGAGAGCACACATTCACCCGAGTAAACTTAACATCTCAGTTTAGATGAAAATCTGGGAACAAACATCTCCAGCTTTCTCCAGTGAAGCCAATCGAGGATGATGTGATTTTCATGCATTCTTTTGTGATCTGAAATTCTGGAATTAGAAGGAGTAGACCAGCTGTCAAAGAAAAAGAATCCACATGAGTGGAATTAGATAGCTTCAAAAGATGCTGCCAATATGTGTGTGTTTTAATGGTTTTTCTTTTCTTCCTTCCTTCCTTCCTTCCTTCCTTCCTTCCTTCCTTCCTTCCTTCCTTCCTTCCTTCCTTCCTCCCTCCCTCCCTCCCTCCTTCCTTCCTTTCTTTCTTTAAGATTTATTTATTATATATACAGTGTTCTGCCTGCATGTGTCCCTGCAGGCCAGAAGAGAGCGCCAGATCTCATTATAAATGATTCTGAGCCGCGTGTGATTGCTGGGAACTGAACTCAGGATCCCTGGAAGAACAATCAGTGCTCTTAACCACTGAACCATCTCTCCAGCCAGAAGCTGGCAATGTTTAGCTCAAGGGAAACTCCTTTATCAAAAGACAATTTAGAATCGACAAATACTAATTTTATGTTTTCAAATATATGGTAAGGGACATATTATTTATTATTTATGATCAAAGACCAGACTCAAAAATAAGCTAGGCTTTTGAGCCTATGCCTTTTCTCAGCTTGCACACATTCTTGGGGCTGTCTTTCTCTTTCTTAATTAACATTCTCTATTTATACCACCATGTATGTGTAAACAGGTGCATCCACAATGACCCAAATAATAAAATGTTCCCACAGAATTCAGATTTAGAAGTGGTGACAGTGTTAGAAAAAACACACCCAGAATCTCATTGTAATCCATATACAGGATCAAATTCCCTGCTGCTGCCCCTGTTAATGAAGGGTTGATGGCCACTGCTTGTCATTTGTGGTATTTGAACTTCCAGGCTAGTTCAAGGTGCTAGTTGACCAAAAAGTTGTCTAAAGTACCATTCTAAAGTGTAGCCCACATACACTGCCAATAATAAAATGAAATTGATTTGCCTGCCTATTCTTCTGGGCTCTTCTGGCTAGGACTCACTGCTGCTCTTTGTTGCTGGTGAGAAGCTCATGAGGTCACTGCTCACCATGTGAGTCTGTGCTTAGTTTACATTTTAAAAAAAATATACCCAAGGGAACTTCACCCTGTCATAGCAACACTTGCTCAACCATGTTCATTGCTGCTATTCATAATTGTCAGAAATTAGAAAGAACCTACATGTCCCTCAACAGGGAAGGATAAGGAAAATGTGATACATTTATGCAATGGAACTCATCCATTGGAAAAAAAATAAAATCATGAAATTTGCAGGTAAATGGACGGAATTAAAAAAGTTATCCTGAGAAAGGTATCCTAGACCCAGAAGACAAATATAGTAAGTATTCACTTATATGTGAATATTACCATTAAGTCAATGATAACCAAGATACAATCCACAGACCCACAGAAGTTAGATATGGAATAAGTGGGTACAGATAGATGTCCCCAGGAAAATGAAGTAGAATATTGATGGATGGATGGATGGATGGATGGATGGATGGATGGATGGATGGGTGTGGGGGAGGGCTGGAACAGGAGGATGAGGGAAGAGGATAGTAGGGGTGTGAACATGGGAGGAACACAAAATTCACAGCCATTTGAGGAATAATGTGGAAACCTAGTACAGCAGAAGCTTCCTAAATATATACTTAAATAAAGGTGAGCTAAATGAAATAACCAAATAATAGGGGAAATAGTCCCAACTGGACATATCTTGTTGCCAAATTAAGCTTCAAGAATTGGGTTACATCTAATAAATCCTTGGCCAAAGGGGTCTTGTGGAAACCCCCAAACAACCCAGGCTATTGCTAAGATTATAGACTGTTTTCCACAAATTGATGGCAAGTCCCCATTGCTGAAGACAACACTTAAAGAACTCACTGAACGTGGAGAAATCGAGTTGGTGCCTGTAAAGAGCCTTCACCCCCATGTGCTAGTGTCTTTGCTACAGCAAGGTACTCAGCATCCTACTAAAGGAGAAATATAAACACCAAGTCAGACACTAATGGTTTTCCCTGCAATGGTGTCCTGCATGCAAGATATGCTGTGCAATGGTGGTAAGAAACTTTGGAAATGACCAACCAACATATGATCTGACATAAGGCCCAACCCACAAGATGGAACCCATACATAGCACAGCTTGAGTGGCCATGAACCTGAGGCCAGACAACCCAGGGACCTAAGGTAAAACCAAATACTACAGTTAAGAAAGAAAGAAAGCACAGCAATAAGATTACTCCTAATGATATTTTGAAATGCTAATAGATTAGATCAGTGGTTCTCAACCTTCCTAATAATGCAGTCCTTTAATTGATACAGTTCCTCATGTTTTGGTGATGGTCAGCCATAAAATTATTTTCATTGCTACTTCATAACTGTAATTTTGCTACTGTCATGAATTGTAATGTAGACATCTGATCTGCAGATAGTCTTGGGCAACCCTTGTGATAGGGTCGTTCAACCCCTCAAAGGGGTCACAAGCCATGGGTGGAAAACCGATGGCCTAAAGCCTTGTTCAGCCATCATCAAAGAAGCTTCCTTCTACAGCAGACGGGAACAAATACAGAGACCCACAAGCAGACACTATACAGAGAATGAAAGTCCTTGGAACACTCAGCCTGAAATGTGATGTCTCTCCCAAATTTCTCCCTCAGGGCTCAGGGAACCCTCTGAAAGAGGAGGGAGGGAGAGGACAGATGACAAAAGGAAACAGTGCCCTCTGCATCAGTGACCAACACACATATGAACTCAGAGACGGAGGTGCATGGGTCTGTAGCAGATGGGGTCTGCTGCAGGAGAAGCGGACACATGGCCACATCCCTAACCCAGATAGTCACTTTCAAATGAAAATTTAGTTCCTCCAAGGGAGTCTCACTGGGGAAACAAGCTACTCTTAAGGGTAGGCTGCATGCCCAGCTGCAGATGGCCAACAGAAAGCAAACTCAGTGACATCTTTGGAGGTTCTTTGCCTCATATTGCCATGTCAGGGCTTTTCCTTTTTAAAAAAAAAACTTTATGTCATTTAAAAATTTTATTATATATTCATATACAATATATATGTATATATATTTAAAATATATTCTCTTTTTCTCCTACAGGTCCTTTGCTTATAATTATATTATATTGCAGCTTCCAGTTTAGTGTTTTTATGGGACTCCCGAGAGTGTCTGAGCGAATCTCCGTGTCTGCATCTGTTTCCCATTTCTTTTCTTGGCTTTTTTCCTTCTGTAAGTTTTGATCTATTCTGGTGTCTTAGTCTTGTTTTTATCTTATTATATTTTATTATTATCTCTTAGAAGCCTGTTTGTTTTCTAAGGAGAGACAGAAATGGAGCAGGAGGGGAGATGGGAAGGATCTGGGAGGAGCAGACGGAGGGGAACTACAATCAGATGTATTATGTGAAGAACATCTATTGTCTATAAAAGTAAAAGAAAAATGAGAGTTATCTGCACACACAATGACTGTGGAAAGTCTCACCCAACACTCGTTCCCATTCACCCTGTCATACTGCCATGGCTTCTTGTTGGTGACCTCCCACTGACCTTTCAAATACCACGTGGAGTTTTGTATTACGCTTCCAACTGTTACCATTCATGCATGTATGGAAAGCACTGGATATATACTGCTGTGTATTTTCCCTAATATCCTGTTCTCAGTATTTTCTCTCCGGATTATAGAATCTTCTCATTTCCTTACAACTGCCTAATTAATGTTGCAGCATGTAGTCTGTTACTACCATGAATAAACTCTGTTATGAATGACTTCAAAGAAAAGTCACTGTCCATTGTAGAAGCTTATCTGTGGACTGGTCCCATCAAATGGGGTGTCTATATGAAAAGTTAATTACATATCCCTTTTTTGTGTATTTGTATGGTGTGTGTGTGTGTGTATGTACATGTATGTGCCTTTTTGTGTGCACCTGTGACTCAAGGCCAGAGATCAATGTTAGGTGTCTTCTTCTCATGCTTTCCCCTTTATTTTTTGAGACAGTCTCTCACTGATCTGGAGCTCACTGATTGGCTGGCCAGTGAGCCTGGGGATTGTCCTGTATACCCCATGGCTTAATAAATAAAAAGGTATAAGAGAAGGAGAAGAAATTGTGGTCAGGACGAGTCTTGTATGAGAGAAGAAAAAAAAAAAGAATTGTGGAAAAAATACAGCAGAAAACATGAGTAAAAACTGGAGGTGGACATTTTGTGTTTATGAGTCTGCTGAGGAATAAAGAGTAAAGATTGGTGTGGACAAGAAGTATCTGTGCAGATGTCTAGAAGCAGAGCATTCTGGGTACAGAGTAGCAAACATATAGGTCTTGAGCTGTTGAATGCCTGGTGTCCGGGGAGCAGTGGGAGGTAGGGGTATGGGTGGAGCATGAACTGAGCTGTGGGCTGAGTAGGAGGAGGTAGCAGGAGATGGCAGAGAGGCAGCCTGGTCTAACAGTTCACAGGATCACTCATTACACTAGAACAGAGTAAAGAGAGTATGTGCATGTGTGAAATCACTAGTTAGAGTCTGTCATAGAAACAGCAGAAAATAATGGTGGCTTGACACAGAGTGGCCGCAGAGCAAGTGGCTGGACTGGGGACACGTGTTGAAAACAGTTGAAAGGAACTGAGGCCGAGCAGGCGCTGGATACTCTGGAGCTGGGAAAGAGGTTAATCCTGAAAATTCAGAGTTGGCATTTATCTTCATAATACTGTGTTTAAAACCTAAAGACCAGGTGAGATCATTAAAGGAAAGAGTTTAGACAGGAAAAGGAAGTGTTCCAGGGCTGAGCCCCTAAGCACCCTAACATCACGGAGATCAGGAACAGAAAGAGCTAACACAGATCGGAATGGTGGGGAATGTCGAGGGGAAGAGAGTGTGCTGCCCCTGACGTCAATGCAAGAACCAGTTCAAGAGAGTATTTGCCTTCTAATGCTTACGATTGGCCAAGGGGGCTGAGCACTGAGAAATCTGGAGAATAGAGATAAGTACCATGAGATGAGAAGGCTCAGTACAGTGGAGGAGGGATGGAAAAGGTCAATACCTCCATCTTCAGCTTTTAAAACAACAAACAAAACCCCATGGGTTCTGAGCATCAAAACCAGGCCCCACTGCAAGCACCTTACTGACTCCATTTTCTTCCCAGCCCTAGAAAGCCCATTTTGAAAAGTTTTGTCACAAATGAAGAAGGTAGAAAAATGAAGTAAGACTGATGGAGGGGAAGGGGTACCTACAGTGGATCATTTATAAAGATGTCTATCAGTAGCAAAGAGCAAGTACTGAGAAAATGTATTCATGCATGAAGTAAGGGCGGACGGTGCTAGGCTGATAAGAGGGAGTAGTCGGCCTTTGCTGGATAAATGGCAGAGTTAATGGTATGGATACAGGTGTGTGTGTGTGTGTGTGTGTGTGTGTGTGTGTGTGTGTGAGTGAGTGTGTGTGTGTGTGTGTGTGTGAGAGAGAGAGAGAGAGAGACAGAGAGAGAGAGAGAGAGAGAGAGAGAGAGAGAGACAGAGAGAGAGAGACAGAGAGAGAGAGACAGAGAGAGAGAGAGAGAGAGAGAGACAGAGAGAGAGAGACAGAGAGAGAGAGACAGAGAGAGAGAGACAGGAAGGATTGGTGGATAGCTACAGAAGACCTCTTCTTCACTATTCCCAGTAAGATAGAAATGGAGATCTTCCTGCAAATTACCTCAGATCTCATTTTGAAATGTAACAGGCGGTACCATCCACGTCATAGTTAGATGGGCCACATCCCATCAGGGAAGGAGTCTGCCAGCAGAAGGCAGCACAGCCTTTAGACTCAAGAATGCATCAACTTACTGTTGTTATTATTGATTGTTGCTATTGTCGTTTTTCCAGACTGGAGACTGAACCTAGTTCCTAACACTTGCGGGGGAGGGAGGAGGCTCACTTTACCACTGAGTTACATCCCCACCCCCGGCAATGCACTCTCAAGTCTCAGTCTGATTCGCCCTACTTAGCCCTCTCCATCATGTAAAATTCTCCACCAATCTTTAAAATTCATCCTTCTTCCAGCCTCCAATTACCTCATATTGGCCCTGCTGTTCCACAGGAATCCTAATACAGTCTTCCTCAGAAGGCTGGAGATGTAGCTCAGCTGATAGAATATTCACCTAAGAGTTTCCTGTCATTAAGTTGGAAGTTAATGTTCATCTTTAAAACCATTTGACCACCTGGTTAGAGAGGCTCTCAAATGCTACAAATAAAATAATGATCACTAATAACGTGATAAAATACATATAACATCAAAATTTGAGCCTCTATGTGCGTTTATCTTGGGAAAAGACTATATATTTAAATAAGTATCTTTGAAATTTAACACTTTGAAAATCCTAGACTGTCTGTGATTCTTGATTCGGCCAACCTCTTTTTTTTTCCGTATCTTAACAGCACCATCTTGTGGCAGAAATATGTAAAATCAATGGCTTCTTGGCCAACTAATGTTTTGCTATTACTAAATGAATGTTTTATTGCTTCTTACGGGTTTTGTTGGAAAGTTATTCAACATCAAGACTTGCTGGGCTTCAAAGACATGAAGCCAGGATGAACAGACAGACAATTAAGACCCACTACACTTTTACTTTATGCAGGGTACCAAGTGACAGAAATGCACTCAGGAGGGGCCACCTACAGCAGGTTGCAAGAACCAAGAGCACACGGTTCTCAGAAACGCTCAGGAATCAGAAGCCGAGCTATGTGAGGATCACTTTGCACTAGACATTTCTAGGATTCAAGTCCACACGTGTGGGATACAGGGGAAGAAGAGAGGTAAGAGAAAAGGGTGGGGGAATTAAGAGCAGGAGACTGTTGTAGAATATTAATTCAGAGATGTGTTACATTGGTTTATGCTGTGGAATCTTTGTTTTAATGATGCAAAGATGTGCTACATTCTTTTATGTTGGGTTTGCTTAACTCTATGGAGCTATGTTACTGTGCCTGTCTAAAACACTTGATGGTTTAATAAAGAGCTGAATGGCCAATAATGGGCAGGAGAGAAGATAGGTGGGGTGGCAGGCAGAGAGAATAAATAAAAGGGGAAATCTGGGAAAAGAAAATAAAGAGTATGATAAAAGGAAGAGAAAAGATGGGGCCAGCCACACAGCCACACAGCCACACAGCCACACAGCCAGCCACCCTCCCAGCCACACAGCCAGCCACACAGCCAGCCACACAGCCACACAGCCACCAGCCACACAGCCACACAGCCAGCCACTCACCCAGCCACACAGCCAAACAGCCACACAGCCAGCCACCCACCCAGCCATCCAGCCACCCAGCCACCCAGCCACACAGCCACCCAGCCATCCAGCCACACAGCCACACAGCCACACAGCCAGCCACACAGCCAGCCACACAGCCACACAGCCAGCCACCCACCCAGCCACACAGCCAAACAGCCACACAGCCACACAGCCACACAGCCACACAGCCACACAGCCACACAGCCACACAGCCACACAGCCACCACTGAAAGTAAAATTACAGCAGTAAGAAAAAGAAAAAAGCTCAGAGGCAGGAGTAGATGGGACAATTTAAGTTATGAAAAGCAGGTAAAAAAAAAAAAGCCAAATTAAGGTCAAGCATTCATAAGTAATAATAAATATCTCCATGTATTTATTTGGTAGCTGGGTGGCAGCCCCCTGCTGAGCTAAATTGCTAAAAGAGTAAAAAGTAAAAAAACAAAAAAGCAATCAACAACAAAAGAGACTTAAAAGTATTATGTTCAGGGTCTCGAGAGATGTCTCTGTAATTAAACACTCATACTGGGCTTGCTGAGAAGTCCGGTTCTGTTGTGGGATATTTAACTATGTAAACATGTGTTGTACTGCTTCACTTTGCCTGCCTAAAGCACCTGATTGGTCTAATAAAGAGCTGACTGGCCAATGGCTGGGCAGAGAAAGGATAGGTGGGACTGGCAGGCAGAGAGAATAAATAGGAAGAGAAATCCAACTTTTCGGAGGAGGGGATGGGAGGAAGGCTAGGGGAGCATAAGGAAGGATGAGAGCGGGATCCGTAGTTGGTATGTAAAATGAAGAAAAAATTCATAAATAAGAAATCTTTTAAAAAGAATAAGAAAGATAAAAATGAAGAGAATGAGGGAGAGAGAGAGAGAGAGAGAGAGAGAGAGAGAGAGAGAGAGAGAGAGAGAGAGAGATATGCTCAGGGCCAGCCAGGTAGTCTCCAACCAGCAGACACAGTAGGTCAAACAAAAAAGGTAAAAAGCCCCAACAAGAAAGGTAGATAAAGAGAAACAGGTTAATTTAAGTTAAAAGAACTAGCCAGAAACAAGCCTAAGCTAGGGTGAGCATTCAAAACTAATAATGTCTCTGTGTTGTTGGTGGTCCAAAAGAAAGATCTGGTATAGGGTTCAGTTCCCAGCATCCATGTTGGGTGTTCACAGCTGCCTATAACTTCCGTTCCAAGGGATCCAATACCTCTCCTGGCTTCTTTTGGCTCCTATGCTCAAATGCAAATATCCACAAAGAACTCTAGTCCAAGGCTGTCAGGCTACATCTCAAACTGTCAGCAGGACATCCTCATGGTACTGGTTTTGGAAGGCTTGAAAGACGTCAAATTGATGGATCATAGAGTCCTGATCCACAGTTTCAGAGAGCAGCTTAGGGCAGGCAGTATGTGCTGAGAGGCCATTGTGTGAAACGTGAAGATGAAATCTAGGTTTCAGTGGAGATCCCAGGATGCTGGTGATGACAAAATTGTGAGATGTCTGCCATGGAAATCTGAGGGTATGAAGTGGAGGGGGGTCGAGAGGAAGGCAGTGTGCTGAAGATGGCAAAGCTGGAGGATTAAGCCACCCTATTCCTCGCTATGCTCAGATTCTTCTCTTTGGGAATAAGAATGCTAACCCTGGATATGGGGCTGTAGAGAGGATTCAGAGGTTAGGAGCATACTGTTATAGCTACAAAATTATTTTATAGCATACTGTTCCTGCTAGAGGGCCTAGGACAGTTCCCAGCACACAAGTCATGTGACTCCAGCCTCCTGTAATTTCAACTCCCAAGGCTCTGAGTACCTGTAGTCATGAGTGCATACCCCCCCACACACATAATTAAAAATAAATATTTAAAATGTTTACTTCCTGCCATTATATAATAGAAGTGTGAGGTTTGTTTTTAAAGTTTTATCTGAACTCACAATTAATAGAATTTTGACTTTTAAAGTAAGTATAGGAACTGTTAATAATTCTGAGATCTTTTGATATTGGATTGAATTCACTGTCCATTAACAGTTATACACCTTCATGGACAAAGAGTGGAAGGTTATGGCTTAAAAACGATGTGTTTTCATGTGAAGTTGACAAGAGGTGAAATCGTGATGGTTAGTGTTAACTGTCACCTAGGACCTAGAATCACTTAGAAGCGATGCCTTCCAGCACAGTAGGAATTATCTAGTTTAGTCTTTAGCCGTGCCTGTGAGGGATGATTTGGTTAGCTTATTGTGGTGGGAAGCCCTGCCTATTGTAGTTAGCACCATTCTCTGAATTGGGATTCTGGACTGTATAAAAGGAAAACGTAAATTGAGTAAATCTATTACTTTCTGCTTCCTGATTGTGATGTAATGTAACACAGCAAGACCCAACAATCTCCTGGAATCATGCTATGCCTTCAGCCAAACTGTCAATCAATCCTCCCAGGATGCTGGAATATTCAGAGTGCTTTGTAAATACCAAAACATTGCTATTGTTTCTGTGTAAATGTGTATGTGAACATGTGAGAGCATGTGGCTATGGTTGTATGTGCACATATATACACATATATGGTGGAAATCAACCTATGGGTTTGTCCCTTAAGATGGCCTCCCACCTGGACTTTTGAGGCAGGGTCTCTCACACCGGGACTCTGAGCCAGCCAATTCAGCTTGATTGACTAACAAGCCCCAGAAAATCTCAGGACTCTCTTCCTCCACAGCACTGAAAAAAATCAAAGCAGCAGGAGTATGATTCCTTCTGATCTATCCTCATCTCGTGTCTCTTTTCTTTATTCCTGCAGTGTTTATGCCTTTGGATCTTCATGGGCCCCTTTGTAATTACACAACTGACCTAGTGTACCCTAGAGCAGGAACTCTGAAGACATTTTCATTGTATGTTTGCAGTATGAGTAATGTGAGTATATTTCCTTATTACAAGAGATCTTGTAAGTTGACTGTCCAATATTATATTAGAGATTATGATGATTATTGTCCACTATCAACCTGACTGGATTTGGATTCTCTTAGGAAACACATCTGGGTGTGTGTGTTACAGACGTCACAGTTTCAAGTGACACTGCAGTTTGTGCTTACTCAGGGTCACTTTTCCTCTGTTTCAATTTCACGAGCTTAACTACAATTCAAAAATATTAGATGGAAAAATCCAGAAATCTGTAATTCCTGGGTTTTTTTGTTTTTGTTTGTTTACTTCTTGCTGTTCTGAGCAGTGTTCCACCTGAATCTGAATTGTCCTGTCTGATATATTCATGCTGTATCTACTACTAGCCTGGCAGTCCCTATGTAGAATATCAGATAACTACCAGAGTAGTACAGGGTAGGTATCTAGGTAACCCTTATTTTGGCAATTTTATTACAGTATACTGTTATCATGGTTCTATTTTTTCAGTTACTAATTTCTTACTATGCTTAACTGATAATTAAACCATACTGTAGGTCTATGTATGAAGAAACCCTTAATTTTTATATGGATTCAGGAACCCACTGGGTTGATGGGATAAAGGCCACTGCTGTCCTATAGGAGCTTCGGTCCCTGATGGCTCACTCATAGGGCAGTGGCAAAGGTTCTTCTTATAACAGGACAGTATTCCCTTCAACAGCATGTGAGAGGGAAGGTAAAGGGAGGAAGCAGCAGAGCCTGAGAAAATACCTGTCACCAAGACAGGGAGGGAGGGCAGAGGAGAACTGAGAGCCACGACCTACATCTCAGTCCTTTAATGCCACTGTAAAAGCTCGTTATTTGTTTTGCTTTTTAATCATTCTGATAAGAAGCTAGCAAAGGGTTTTGAAGAGATGTATATATATATTTAGAAGACAGGTCTAGAGATGCCAGGGCAGAACCATCTCCTATGACTTAGCTGGAGAGGGAGAAGGCAGCCAGGGACAGTCCACAGAGTTCACTGGATGCTTAGGGGTGGGGTCTCGACTGAAAAGAAGTCAAGCCTGGCGTGGTCATGCATACCTTCAATCACAGCACTCAGGAGACAGAGGCAAATGGATCTCTGCAAGCTTGGGGCCTGCCTGTTCTACACAGTGAGTTCTAAGACAACCCCAGTCTACAAAGCAAGACCCTCTTTCAAACAGAAACAATGAAAACTCAACCAACCAAGCAAAGACGAGAATGATTTCTAGAGCTGGGGCCATAGCTCAGAGGCGAAGCCTGCCAGTCATGCACAAGACTCAATCCCCAATGCTGGCAGAAAATAACCATTCCCGCAAGGCAAACTAAGACCAACAGAGAGAAAGCACATCTATGACAATGGCCAATGGTCTCTGAGATGAGAACGGAGAACTGCACAGACACCAGATTTCACAAGACTGTCCTTGATGTCACCCAGAGCAAGCAAGGGGAAAGGGGGGGGGGGGCGGGAAATAGGAGAAGTAGGAACAGAGGCCCAGAGGAAAGCCTTCCAAAGAGACTATTTAATAGAGGAGAGCCAAGATACGGGGACTTTAGGCATTGGCGGCATTATTTAAAGTTGGTATTTAACATTACACATTTGTTAAGTTGGTGACTAAAAATTAAACCCACCAAATGAGGAGTCAATGAGATGTGACTGTACAATATGAACAAGCTGTGTACTTCAAGTCTTATACAGTAACACTGACTTGGCCTTGAATACAATTATTCTATACATGCTCATCTCTTTTCTAATATAAATGATATACAATGGAGTTAACTTCATTTACATCCACCACACTACTAAAATGTTAGGTAAGGATTGTATTTTAAAATGCTTTTTAAAAGTTTACTGCTCTAGAAAATGAGTGGTTCTAACTAATGCAATACTGAAACCAGCTCACAGTTGCCAGCCCAAATGACTTGCATTCAAATTAGTTCTGGGAAAGCAGAAAGAAAAAGAGAAACCTCACCCACAAAACTTTCTTCATGGGCTCTGTGTGGCTGGCTGAAGCTGGCACAGAGCTCTTAAAATACTCCCACGACAGGGAACTATTTGCTCATGGTTCTGGGTGTCTTTCAAAATTATGTTCCCAGAATTCCAGAGGGATAGTATTGGAATTTGATGCCAGCCTGGGCTGCATAGGGATGGAGGCTAGCCTCGACTACATGTCTTAAAAAAATTAAAATAAATAAATAAAAAGAAAAGACTTTTCTAGTCAAAACGAAACACATGACTGGCAAACAGGTGCATGGGTTTTCCCTTCAGAAAGAGGCAGCCCTCGGATGGAGGCCCCGGGGCTGTCTGGCAGGCATGGCAGACCAACCCAGGCTGGCTCCATGTTACTCCCTAGCCCGCCCGCTCCCCAGCGCTTGCAACTTGCCTGGGAAGCTGTGCAGCTCAGTCACCGGACTCTTTAATCTTCTTTTCCCATGGAGCAAGCACGTGTAGACAGGTGGCTTGCTGAAGAAGAAGAGGTCTGAAAGTTAGGACGTGACTGCCAGAGAGCTTGTCCCAAAGCCACTGCGACACGGCATGCCACGCCCACTGAGCCTGCAGCGTGCAAGACCTGGGTTGGCCATGGTGGACTTCGCCTTTGGAGGTCCTGTTCTGCCCCAGCAGACTGGGCCACCGACCACTGACTGCAGGGTGGGGTGCACTGTCCCTAGCAGGAAGCAGATGGCCAAGGGCGGAGGAGGGGAACTGCCGTAGGGAACTGTCACCCAGGCAAATGCCAGCTTGGCTTCCTGGTTTTTGGGTTTTTTTTTTTTTTTTTTCCTTTTAGATTTCTGTTTTCTTTATTCTTAAGTTAAGTTCCATATTCCAGGCTAGGGGAAGCTCAGAAAGGAATTCGGCTCTGTCTGTTCCTTAGAGTCCAAACAAGAACAAGACCAACAAAAACCCAACTAAACTAACCAAAACCAACAAAAGTCAAGTAAAACTACTAACCTTCCAGAGTCCCCAAAGTTGATTTTTACCCCAGGCTCCGATGCTGGTCATATTGCCAAAGTTCAGCTAGATTCTTCTTCTCCTCTCCCTTTTAAAATTCTGACATTTTGGTGATTTTGAGACAGGGTCTCACTATGTAGTTCTGGCTGTCCCTTTGTAGGATGAATTTTAAAAAAGAAATAAATAGGACGTGATTGCTCCTGGGTGGCGGAGAAAGTTTATTGTAGGTAAAAGGGAGGGCATAGTTAGAGACAGAAACATCGGGGAGAGTCCAGAGTGGACAAGGGCCCCGATCCCTGTGAGGAGATGGGGAAAGGAAAGGACGGGGAGGGGGAAGCAGGTGCAGCAGCCAAGAAGGAGAGGTAAAAGAAAGGGGCGAGTAGGGGTAGAGGACCGGGTATTCCAGCCATACCCTTTAATAGGTAGGTACCGTGGGATGCTTGGAGGACCTGGCAACCAGGTTCTGTGATGTGTTAAATAGGCACCTCAGCCGTTTGTCCAAGGGTTTGAGATTTAACATGGACCAAAATGGCCTCCAGTTTAGAGATCCTGGCTCTGCCTCCAGAGTGCTGGGATTAAATGTGTGCGCCACCATGCCTGGCTAAATCTGACACTTTTCACTTACTGTCGAGGAAAGGAACTTGACCAAATACGGGAAGCCCACAGATGGCAAATTGGGCTTAGAAGTCTGGGCCTGGTCTCAGAGACCCACTGTACGGAGAGTTACTCTCCTGTCCATGCAACCAGAGGATTGAACCTTTGACCTTGGGAGCTAGTCGTTACTCAAACCGCTGCCACGTCATGGCTGATCTTGAGCCCTGTCTGTTCCTTAAGGCTCATCTTTCTCTAGTCATTGTCAAAGCTGAGCACTGTCTTCTCCAGCGCCGCCTGGGTGTGCTCCGCCTGCCCCCCTCTTCCTTTGGAAGTTCTTAGACTCAGTACCCCCTCTCCCATCTCCTCCTTTTCTGCCAGAGAATGTAAAAATATAAACTACTTGTATCCAATGAATATCACACCATCAATCTAACTGCACTGAGATTTGGGTCAGTATTCTTCCTCAGGGCTCCTAACCATTTCCAGAAACTCAAAGAACCCTTCTGTCTGCAATGAAGCAGCAGCCAGCATACTGCTTCACCTGCCTCTCCTCCAAAAATATCCAAAACTATTAACGACAGATTCAACAAACATCTATCCCTCCCCCATTCAACACTTACATCAAGTGCACCAATGAGCCAGAAGTCATTAACATTCAGGGTAAACTGGGTCAAACTTCCCCACTCTTTTAAATTGCTTCAAATGTTGCATTAATCATCACAATATATATCTGTGTTGCTTGAAGGAAATGTTAAATTGGTCATATGCACACATATAAGCTTTAAAGATTTATTTACTTAATGTACACTGGGGTTTTGCTTGCCATGTATAGATCTGTATGAGGGTGTCAGATCTCCTGGAACTGGAGTTACAGATAGTTGTGAGCTGCCATGTAGATGCTGGCAACTGAATCCCGGTCCTTTGGAAGAGCAGCCAGTGCTCTTAACCCCTGAGCCATCTCTCTAGGACCCAAACTTAAGTTTTTAAAACGGAGAAACAAAAATATAAATAAGATCAGAATTTAAAGAAAAAATAAGAGAGACTTAATAAGAACAAAATCCAGTTACTTGAATAAAGGCAAAACTGCTGGTAGACATGCTTCAGAGAGACAACGGAAGGGCGCACATAACAATCCTGGATATAAAGCGTACATATCAATGAATAGCACAAGACATCTAAAACATGTTGAGGATATTAGCTCTGTTCCAATGAATTGTTCAACAGAAACATGCTGTCCTCTGTGGGCCTTTAGCATTCCTATATCTCACTGAGGCCATCAACAATACCAGAGGCTGGCCACTATTTTCTTGAGGTAGTGTTTGCAAGTAACCTTGAGAGAGGATGCTGTTTCCCTCCAGCACAAACAAAAACTAGCTTGGTGCTTGCTCTAAGGGCGGCAGAGCCCTCAGGCTCACTGCAGGCTCACCCGCTGGCTCTTACATCACTTACGGACTCTGAAGGCAAGAAGATTCCTGAAAATAATGCTGGTAGTGAGTGATGCTGCTTGTGTTCCCATGAGATAAAGCTCTTTGTCTCAGACCCAAGACTTCTGTGTCTTTTGCCAACATCTGGGAAATAGGCTTTATTAAACAAATCCCACAGGTAAATGAGATTTTTAGTGATGGTACAGTGAAGATACCATCATACAGAAGACTGATCAAAACTGTTCATTACTGTAGCATTGCTAGCATGGGCTGACAATAAAAACCAGGAAGTATTTGTTGGAAGCCAAGCTAACCTGATTTGAATAGCAATACATAGCAATAATTATCAGTTAAAAAAAAAAATCACAAACTTAAGAAGAATAAATGAGAACAGCCCAAGGCTATGTGAAGAGACTCATGAGCATCTGATCATTGGACTGGGTGAGAGATGAACAAGGAGATGTTAGAAGTGAGGACCACTGAAGATCTCAGTAAACTCTAGTATCTCTACATGACAGGAAGTCTGCACACACACAAGGAAGACTCAGGAGAACTCAAGGTCTCACTGAAGAAGAGAGCTGGGAGTTCAAGTCCTCTGTACACCACTGGTGTAATGACGGCCACTGTATATGGAGAGATGAAATCTGGACCAACAGAGAGTACAGCCTGAGTTCTGGATACATTTCTCAACCCATACACATATTCAGAGTGCACAGGGGTAGGGAGATGAGTCAAATAAAGACAGTGGAAACATCAACAAACATATCCATGATCAAATTCACAGAGTAAGTCCAGGAGAATGAGATAAAGTGCTGCATAGCAGAAGGTCCTAGTACTTTATTTAAGGGAGCACTGTAGATAAAAGAGAATGACAACAGTCAGAAGTCTAGATCTTTACAAAGGAACGAGCAATACTGAAATTGTAAGTAAAGCTACACAAAAGAAAACCTTATTATTAAATAGCTTCCAAATAAAACTGACTTTGGAAACAAAAGGTATGTATACTATAAATGTAATTTTTATTATTAAAATGAAGTTAAATAAACACAAAACATATTTTGAAAACATGGACTCAACTGGTTAAAATTCAGTGGTATACAAATGCACCATGTTAAGACTAGCCAGACAATACTAGGCTGACTTTGTTAATATCATAGAGATTAAGGGGAAGTCAAACGATAAAGCAGTCGGCTCGTCAACAACCCTAAACATGTGTGCATCAGATAAGAGAGCTTCAAAATATATGAAGTAAATTGTGACGGGCTGAAAAAGGAATATATAAATCCACATTATTACAGAAGGCAGCTTGAGTACTTTTCTTTCAATAATCAATTTTAAAAAGGAAGTAAAAGCTCAGCAGGAATGGGGGACTTGACCACTCCCAAACAACTTGATCTGATCAATACTTAAGAAAGGATTTCATCCAACAACCAAGGATCAGAAATTTATCAAAATGGACTCTTTGCGACCATAATACCCTCCTTGAGAAAATTAAAGCATTCAACTATTTTACTCCTGTGGAATTAAATTAGGACTCATTAATGAGGTATCTTGAAAGTCCCGATAATGAGAAATGAAATCTATTTTCCTTTACGTTGTTCAAATTACTGTTACAAGGATGCTTACATTCTTCCTTAACAGCTGTAGCATTAGTAGTAGAAGTACAGTAACATTTTATGACTTCCCTTTCTGGTACTGCTAAGTTAAATCCACTTTATCTTTCTTCTTGATTTAACTGCCTGGAAATTTGTCAACTTTGGTCTTTTCAGAAAATCCACTTTTATTGGTGCATTTTCAGTTTTTTGTTCCCTAATTTATTTCCACTTCATGTTTAACTTTTCCTCTTCTTATTTAGTTGGAAGCTGAGGTTACTGACGCCTTTCTTCTTTTCTAGCAGGCCTTTAGTGTACAAATCAAAAATAAGCCAGTAAAAGTAAATCAGACTAAAATGTTTCTTCATGGCAAAGGACACACTCAACAGAGTATAAAGCAGCCCATATATGGGGAAAAAAAAAATCCCCGCAAAACATTCACCTGAAAATAGTACCCCCTAATAACTAAAAAATAGGCAGGCTTCTTTCTTCTCCTCTTTCCTTCAATCAAATAAAAATGGCTAACAGCAAAAACAATCACTAACCATCAGAGGAAAGCAAATATGAGACCTTACTTTCATTAGCTATTCAGGGAAAATACGTTTATCTGTATTTTCTTCCCAAATTTGTTAACTCCAAGATGAAGTTACTCAGATCAAAAACTGCCTTAACTTTTAGCAAACCTAAAAAATCAAGTTTTTAGTTTTGTAGCAACAAGGGCTGGGTCACATCATATGCCATCGCTGAAGAAGAAATGAAGTCACTCAGTGACTGGTATGGTCATAGTCCATGGGCATCCACTGTGGTAAAATAAGGTCCAACTCTTTAAGGACAGACCTTTGACCTTTGTGCACTCTTCCTCCTGTAGGACCCTGAGTTCACCACTCTAATAATTTTGTTCCTGGAGACCAGACTATTGTAAGTTTTCAAACTTTTAGCAGGTAATTATACTGACATTCGTATGTTTTTGTATCTGTCATATACTGTGTGAGTCAGATTCTATTCATGCCACAATAAAAACAGAAGACCAAGAAATCAGAACTGAGGTAGATAAAATTACATAAAGTACTTATATACACAAAGCACTTTATTATATAAGATATATTTATATATTATACATATATATTTGTATATATGTATTGAGACAGTCTCTCTCAAGGTAGCCTTCACTATACTAGAACTCACAATGAAGACAGAGCTGACCTCAAACTCAGAGATCTGCCTGCCTTGGTCTGGTACTAAACTCGTGTGCCACTCTAAGAGGCTAAACATACCTCTTACGTTAAATATTATTTTGGTAGGTGATAAAGAGAAATATTGATAAAAATCAGTATTTAATAAAATCACTTGTGCAAAGTCACAGAATTTTCATTTAACTTAAAAGATTATAAAGTGTAACCACTGAACCATGATTAACCTAGTTACACTATAAGTTTGGAGTCCACTTGCCAAGGGTCACATTCAAACTCTAATTGCTGGAAGAGATGAACTCATTTCCTAGACTATGACTCGTCTAAAAATAGAAATAAACCTCCTATTTCATAGGGCGATTGCAGAGGACACAGTACTTTGAATCCATCTGAACCCAGAGTAAGGTACATACTCTTTAAGTTCCCCTATGCAGAGCAGAGGTGAGTCAACTCTAAAGTTGTAAACAATCTGTTAATTGACTTAACAATTAGAAACCTTTTAGAAAACTGATCACTGTCTTTCCTGAACATTTTTAAGGACTGTAAAGATGAAAAACCAAGCAGCAGTTCCAGCCTCCTTCATTAATCTGTTTTGATTAGTCCCTCCTATGTCCTCCTTTATAAAATGAAAAATAAACACTACTGTTGCGGAACAGTATTATGAGCTATGTGTTGACAGGGTTTCTCTGTGTATCCCTGGACTCTCTGTAGACCAGGTTAGACTTGAACTCTCATAGATGTGCATGCCTCTGCTTTCCCAAGTTCGAGGATCAAAGGTGTGTGCTACCACACCCGGCTAGTTTCTATACACTGATCAGTCTCTAAACTTTTGTGTCCCCCCTCAATCATTTAACACATTATTAACACCACCCAGCCTAAATAATTAATATAAGCTGTGCTTAGAAATAACTTAGAATATTTAGAAATTTATAATTAACTAAATTCTGATAGAAACAAGTGAAGTCAGTTTGCTGATTTTTAATTTTTTTTTTATTTTTACATGAAACTGGTGTAATCCTGTGGAACCATCTTTAATTTAGAGAAAATTTTCTTCAAAAGTAAACAAAATCCTTTGAATTATTTATATATTAATTTGTCTAATTATTGAGAACAAAACTCCTAGCTTTATCCTATTATCTAAGTGTAACTACAAATGTTAACACCTAGAATTGAAACAAAAGATGAAGACGGATAGATAGTACAGAGACATAATAAAACCTTTCAGTAAACCGCTTCTCAGTATTTGAGCCCAGAGGAAAAGTTGTAAGCCTCCACCTTTTTAATAATGGTTTTTAATAGAACAAAAGAATGTTTAGACTATTAGCAAAGCAATATCTTAACACATATCTTCACCCAGTTGAAATTTTATTATAAACTCATGTATCAAGTTGCGTTCCATTATTTACTCTACTTTAAAAATAATACAATTACGATATTCAAATATGTATTGAGTCATATGACCAAACAAAAATATCTGAGAAACTCAAACTCCTGAAACAACTTATATAAGGATCATAGGGAAAAAAAAGACAAGCTACAAATTATGTCAGAGGTGGAAAAAAATATCACATAGCATTTATATATGGGTATGTCTTATATACTCATACCAGTTGAACAGAAAGCTGTCAAAATTTAGTCAGCTATTGAAAAATAAAACTAAATCCATTTCTGACGATGGGTAACTGCGGATTTCAGTTTGACTCATGGTTCACTAAAAATGATTTATAGTAGTATTTTACTATCATGACATTTTGAGAGGCACAGATTATGAGGGCATTATTTATGCCAAGCCTGGCAAAATCTATACCTGACTCCATTTAATTACAGTGTTAAGTATCTGGAGAGCCCACTGGCAACCAGATATGGCATTTTACATGTGTCCATGCTTACTAATCACATTAACATTGGTGCTTAAAACATTCATGGCTAAGAAGATGGGACATTTTAAAAAGCCGTAGGACAACCTCAATACAAGTACTTAAATGGATAAGTCTGCAAAATTTTTAAAGTTTTCTTAATTGTTTGTAGATGTTGTTTAAGGAGCAGTGATCCAGTCTTCAAGAATCCTAAAAGATTGCGAACATGCTTACTCCTTCTACACTGAAACTTGAATCCATCTTGCTTTTGCATGCAGCAGTGTATGTGTGTGTGCGTGTATTTTAGGATGGTTTAGGATTAAGAGTCCACTTCTAGTCAGTAAGGGTTAAGTGACTAGAACTGCTAGTCAGTCACTGTCCTAAGATGTTACATGTTAACATCTCCACAACACAAGACTTGTTTAGCCCACAACACCTGTGGTAAAGAGGCATGGCTGAAAAGCAACCACCATTGTTTTTCTTTTTAAACAGTAGAGAAGCCTGCTTATCTATACAATTTTCCATCATTATGTATTCTATTCTGAATACTTGGATCAAAATCTCATTTCAATCAGCTTAATCCACACAAGGTGTGAGATACAAACAGTACAAACCAATTCTAAAGATTTTTAAATAGGAAACATTCACAGCACTCTAAATTTGTAATTTTAGGGCTGCTAATCAGAGACTATAGAAACAAGACAAAAAGGAAGCAGTAATAACTAGTTTCTCAGTGCACCACATGGTGAGGATAAACTGTATGGCACTTATGTGATACGAGATCACAACTGTCTTATGCTGGGAATGACTTGACGAGAACCAGTTTACCAGAATGCTCAAATGCCTCAGATCCCCTCTTTTCTTTGTCAAAGCCCTGGAAATGCAATGTCACAGATAACTCACTAAAAACGTCTCTATTTCATTTACCCACATTGTAGTGTCTCATATTATTCTTTATCCTAACAGTTACAACAGTCTGATTTTTAAGGTCTATTATGCTATTTTCTGAGTGGTGGTAACACTTCTAAACAAATAACATAGCTAGTTATAAATCATAGAATGAGAAAAACAAACCAAAAAACCTGTACAATTTCCAAACTAGCAAGAAATAAATTATATCATGATATATCAATGAAAATTTTATCAATATTAACTAATAGTTCTATGGTAGATTATCTTCCCCCATAAAATTAAGCAGTGCAGAATAGGGCTTGGCTACAGTTAATCACATTTGGTTTTCTTAAAAACACAACTTTATTCACTATAAACAATTAAAAGGCAGTTTTCTTCTTCTGTAACTCACAGACATTAAATCTAAGATTTTTTTAAAGTATTAACTACCTATTAAGAAAAGTACTTTTAAATGGTTAAAAGGAATCCAAATACCAAAGTTTAGTCTATGAAGAGTAGATATAAACCAAGAAAAAGTAGATCATTGGTGTTAGATATCTCATATGAATAGCTGCATTAAGGTCCAAAGTTTTTCCACCTTTACAAATAAAAAAAAGGTGTCCTCTCCCATGGGGATATGCCTGTACATCTTTCCCAACAAGTATGAGTAGGGTTTAGAATGGTGCCAATGTCAAGTTCTTCAGTACCTACAATTAGAGGACAGTAATATTACAATGGCGATGGTGCACTTGAAAGCGTAGTTATGATCCAACCCGAGTTGTGGTGGTTCTTTTATCTGAGAAAAAACTTTTCAGAAGAAACACCTGCCCTATGCTAACCACCAGAAGAATGAGCGCTTCTCCCACTGACCAATAGGCCACTCTTGTGTTTAGATCCTCTGCTCGGCTTCGGCCTTGAGCCTCCCTCAGTCGGAAATGAGTCTGATAGTCGATGACGGACTTCAGAGCTTCATGAATGGAAACACAAGCAGATTCCATCTAAACAGAAAGATTTCAGTTAGATCTTTCATAGTTCTGTACCTAGCACATTCTTCTGTTATTTTTATCTCAATTTCTCACTGGTCTAATGCAGCTGTAGCGAACTAGCAATCATTCGTTCATCAGTTGCCCTGGCAACGAAGCTCTTCTACTCATTCCCCTGGGACAACTACAGATACTGGTCTGTTTCCCCCCAACCAGGATGCCAGTTACTACACTTGCAAGGTGATAGAGCAGACACAAACTAGCAAAAGTGAATGCTTTTCTTTTTTGGTTAAGGCCAGTGAACACTACATTTCCAAAGAAGGTTCTTGATAACTAGGAAGAATACAATAGTGGTTAGTAAGTTTACCGATAATGGGAGCAGAGACCACAACCAACATACTCTGAAAATAAACCAAATATGCAAAAAACCAAACCCAACTAATCAAATTATTTGTAACTTTAAATAACCAAATGTATATCAACATCTTTAGCTAACTTTTGAATCTGAAATTGGTTAAGAGAATGTCCTTTATCCTTTACATATTTTTAAGTTTTGTTTTTTTTTTCAAACGTGTGTGAATGTTTTGCGTGCATGTGCACCATGTACATGCCTGGTGTCATAGGAATCCAGAGAGGTACTGGGTCCCCTGGAACTGGAGTTACAGACAGTGTGAGCCACTACGTGGGTACTGGGAGCCAAACTTGGGTCCTCTGAAAGAGCAGTAAGTGCTCTTAACTGCTGAAACATCACTCTAGCTCCAGAATGACAGAAAAAGTTATCTCTTCGCTAAATAAATCTCCAAATGACTGTAACTAACCAATATGTGCATGCCTCGTATATTCAAGTTTCAGTATCACTGTTAATTAATTAGCTTGTGATCCCTCCACTTGGATGACACTTTACTTTCTTATGATTGTTATCACCTGACTTAAAATGGTTACACATTTTTTTTTTTAATATATAGTACGGTTTAATATTCTACTGTTGAAAACCTAAACCCGGGAATGAAATGCATGACTAATTACTATTTTATTTCACCAACCATGTAGAAAAAAATTTAAAGACACATCTAATTTTGTCTTAATTTTAATTAAGGTATACAGACATTAACTTATTTAATCAAATTTTACCGCCAGGTATGCACGATTGTAATATGAGTATTGGGCAAGTTTTGGAAAGAAGATCCATGCTCAAGTAGACCAACCTGGACTATGTGGTGAATTGCAGGCTAGCTTGGACTACAGAACAAGATTTTTTGATGGGCAAGATAAGCAATTAACATGTCATTATGCCAACAAGCATGAGTTAATAACTGTTGTACTTGTTGAGTGTGGTGGCACATGCTTTTGATCCCAGCACCTGGGAAGCAGAGGCAGGCCCATTGCCGTGAGTTCAAGGCCAGCCTGGCCTACAAAGAGAGTTCCTGGACAGCCAGTGCTACACAGAGAAACCCTGCCTCAAAAAAAAAAAAAAAAAAAAAAAAAAAGAGAGAGAGAACTGTTACACTAGAGAAAATTTCTGAAATTAAGTTAAATTAATTTCTATAATTTTTGAGATGTAAGTTTTTAATTTTTTAAACCCTTAAAGTGAAATTTTTCATATGCATTCCAAGAAGTAAACAGTAAGTCCCATATCAAAATTTATTAATAATGCATGGCTGATCTTGGTTTCATCTTTATTTTTATTTTTCTAATTATTTAGAGCAATTCTTTTTTTCAAAGTTTTTTTTCTTATGTATATGTTTTTTTTCTGCATATATGTATGCTCACCATGGTGCTTTTTGCCCTAAGGCCAGAAGAGGCATCAGATCCTTGGGAACAAGAGTTACTGACAGTTATGAGCCAACATCTGGATGCTGGGAACCAAACTTGGGTCCTTTAAAGAGCACCAAGTGCTCTTGACTGTTAAACTGACTCCCCATCCATATTTAAAGCTACAATACTACAGCAACATTCCTTCACAGATGAAAGACAATGCTTTAGAATACCACAACTGCTTAGCTATTCTACTTTTCTTTATAACTAATGCTTCTGTCTACGGTATGGATCTTCAGTGTACCAAAAGGTCATACTCTAAAGTACTGACCACTAGCCTTAGGCACTGATGGGAGAACCGAGAATCTTTAGGAGATGGTGCCTATTTGAAGGGAGTTAAGTCTCTGGGGACAGGACCCTGAAGGCTGTACTGTGATCCTGGGCCCCTCCTCTCTCTGCTGGTGTGAAGGTGAGCAACACTCCTCTACTGAGCATTCTGGGCCATGAGTGTTCTACTTCTCTACAAGCTAGCTGACTAGAGCTAGAAACTTCTGAAACATTAACCAAAATAACCACCCACCCAAGTTGATTATCTTCAGCTCTCTGTCCCAGCAATGGAAAGTGAGCTGTGAGTTCCCACATGTATCAACACTTCTTCCTTTACACTTAAAGGATTCATAAAATCTCTAAACACTGAGTTTCACCACAGAAGTCTCAAGTTATCTTTCAAATATCTAATCTGCAAGAATTCAGGTTTTTAAACAGTCTCAAAATTCAGTGTTTATCAAGGAGTGAATATATACTAAATGATGTACTTCTCTCCTTCATTCAATGTTCTTCTGCTCTTTTATATTTACCTGGGTAAGGGCACTGACTCGGTTCTCACTGGGAAACAACGGTGGGTCTTCTCCAACTTGAAAATCAAAATACACCGTTTTGTGTGTGAAAGTAGAAAACTCATTGCTGAAACAAAATTTGTATGTCCCATTTCTGGAGGCTGTGAAGGTGAAACTGTCATACTGTTTCTTCATCTCTTTGTATAACACTTTACCATCAGGATCTTCCAATCGACAATCTACATCATAGTGACCACCAGTGATCACCTGTAAGAGATTTACAAAGGTCACTTCGGCTAACAAATTCAGAAGAAAAAAAAAAAAATCAACAAGGTTTCTTGCTAAAATGACAATAAGGCTGTATATAGATGTCTTCCTATCACAATAAGGCTGTATATAGATGTCTTCCTATCACAATTTTAAATACTTTGATTTTTACCAGTGGATTAAATGTGGAGTTAAAATTTTAGTTTAACTAAAGTTTTTATAGACAGTTCCTTCTTAACAGCAGAGAGGAAACATAATCATATTAACCATTCAGACAAACTGGGCTGGTTGACATAGTTTAAATGGTGGGAGACAATGGTTTTGACAATCCCTAACCATGAGAGTGGATGGTACAGGATTGCTATTTTCAGGGATGACTAATAGAAACATGTTACAAGATCATTTCAACAATTACATGAGATATAATTTGTACTTGACAGCTATATATGTACACATATTACACATATATACATAAGTACAATATGAATGAATGATTACTTTGGATTAAGACTACAGCCGTACACATGCTATATAAATATTATACCGCAGGGCTCCATCCCTAGCCTGTTTTGTGTGTGGACAAGATCTTGATAACATGGACATGACGACTACAAACTCCTGTATGCTGTGAGCCTTTAACAAGTGAACTAACTCTTCAGCCAGCCCAAGTTTTGTTCTGTTTTGGTTTTTGGAGACAGGATTTCTCTGTAGCTCCGGCTGTCCTGAATCCCCATCTATAGACCAGGCTGGCCTCATACTCACAAGATATGCCTGCCTCTGCCTCCCAAATGTTGGGATTAAAGGCATCCACCGCCACTGTCCAGCTGACTACAAATTTGTAATTGATCACCTCAACTCCAAAGGAGCTAGGTAGGACTACATGTGTACTGGCACACATGACCAGATAAAACATTTTGAACACATTTTATAAACTGGACATTTGCTCTTCTCCCTAAAAGTAAATACCCTTTCTTCCAAGAGAAAATTGCCTTCATTCTAATATATCTAGTTATTCATACCTTACCACAGTACTGTGAGTAAAACCAATTGAAAAGAGCAGAATGGATTACCATAGTTGTTATTTGACATGTTTGTTCTATCAAATTTTAAAACAAGCAACCTTATTTTAGTTAACAGTACCTCTTCTAAATTTGTATGGTCATCTACGACTGGAATTAGGTATCATCTCAAACTCAGCTTTCACTGACTGCTCTCATGTTGGACAACACTTTCTTGATCATCCTAAATCTTCCACTACAAATCCATGATATACTATGGTCCCAAATGCCTAAAGGTTCTCTAACCTCTTCTAACCCAGAGTCCCCCAAGGTAGTGGGGGCCTGTGTTGTCCTGGACATCATCCCACATTTAGAATTACTCTTCCCTGCAATCTCAGTGTATGAGATGTCAGCTGCAGCACCACCCCACAACCTGCAATTTCTCCTTGTGGGTAGGGATGGGAGGTCCTATATTTTTACATCCTTCAATTAAAAAAACAAAACAAACCAAAAACCAGACTCACTTAAAATCTTTTGAACCTATCAAAGTCCAGATCTGTCATTACCAGCACACACACCCTCATATCCCCTTGAAGCCTCAGCAACTTCCTGTTCATTACTGTTATCACTCCATATTACTGTCAGACTTCACAAGTTCTGATTTACATTTGTTCTGACAATGGGGCTCAACAGAATTTGTTTGCCAAAGAATCACAGCACCTAAAACTGCAAGTGCATCACTTCCCAAAGCTCTCACAGACAGAGACCTAGAGAGATCAGGTTTAGGCTTCTTTGTCCTCCCATTTTGAAGTCTGAGCCAGATGTACTTTCTCTTAGATCAGGACCATTCAAGTGTGCAAGGAACTCCTTGCAACCAGGGAACACAGGGCTGAATTTTGTCTGAGTTGTCTTCTGGTCATATAGGCATTTAGGTGTATATTCTCTAAACTCAATAGCAAAGCTCTGGGGCAGGAATTGGGCTACAGAGGAACCAAGTACAGATTTTGTAAAAAAAAAAAAAAAAAAAAAAAAAAAAAAAAAAAAAAAAAAAAAAAAAAAGGGGGGGGGGGGCACAATGGGGACAAAGTGTTCACCAAAGCCACCCCCTAAAACTATTCTTACTACTTCAGTGTCACTTGCTCAAACTTTAGCACCAGAGCTTAGGCTAACGTTAGGCTGCTGGAACTCTCAAACTTATCTATTGTGCCCTTTCCTCCCCTGCCACAGTGCAGACCAAACCTTAATTATCCTCAGCTGCTCCACTAAATTTCCCATGATCCTTTTGTTCCCTGCCAGAATTCTGCCAGTGTGAACTTCTAGTGCTGCACTTTACTATACAGACTGTGTTCATTCTAGGGGTACTACAACAGAGCTTATCTTGAGACTATTTCTATTACTTGTAAGTTTGATGACCTTGGATCTAAACCCATCTTAGATTCTGTTTCACCAACTGAAAGGAATAAAAACTCTTCTCTATTTCATACTGGTATTCTTGAGAATTGACATATATGAAACATTTGGCACACTGTACACATGTAACCTGTTAAAAGCATCAAGGACAGTGCTATAAATTCAAGAAAAGTATACTAAACTTAAACAAAGGAAATTGACGTAGTTTATAATTCCTCTGTAATTATACCTGTTGAGAATTTTACACATATATCTCCTCAATTCTTAAAGGTCTCCTCTCCCTCCCTCATCACTTATTACCAACAATACAAACACAAATTATTACCAAGCCCCATTACCTTTTGTTTTTCTCCTTCTGCACTAATACTATCACTTCTCTTAGAAAGTATTTTTTATTATTTTCAATTACGTGCATAGATAGGTGTGTCTGGGAGAGGTTTGTGCATATGAGTGCAGGGGCCCGCAGAGGCCAGAGGTGTTGGATCTCCCTGTAGCTCCAATTACAGGTGACTGGGAGCCCCACTTGGCATTCAAGAATTGTTGGAATGTTAAATGAGCCTATTAATAAAAACGGTACTGTTTTATACTAAAGAAATGGCACTGACGAAAGAAGTTTCTGTTTTACATTGTCCCCAAAACGGAGAAGGGCCCTCTTGTTTAATCACTTTTTTTTAAAAACAACCCCTTTGACAGATGGTCTTTAAAAATCCCCTTAACAAAGAGCTTCCAATCACATCTACAGTAACCAAGAGTCCTGGTGTCATACAAAAACAAAAACAGAAAACCCAACCCCACCCCACCCCCTAAACCCGAAAGGTTCATGGAGTTATATCAAATACGATTGAAGTTGTGAATTATAGGAGTTGGGCGTTTGTGTGCAGGAACATCTTTAAAATAAAATTAAAAAAAAAAAACCAAACAAACAAACACGTAACTTCTTAAAGAAGTAATTGAATAGGGCTTAAATTCAGTGAATGATACCGGAGATTGTCACAGCAACAGGAAGCATTTCTGGAACTCACAGATTTTTCCCCCCTCAAGCTCCGAAAAGCCCAATGCCCTGCCTTCACAACAGATGTGATTCCTAGGTTAGCCAACCACAGTGGCTGGGGCCCGTGATACCTGGAACTCCAGGGTGCACTTAGTGCCTTGAGTGATGTCCTCGTAGAAGCATTGCTTGGCATTGTCGGGTAGCTCGAAGGTGATCTCGGAGGCGCCGCTCGGGCCAGGCAGCAGTAGCAGCAGCAGCGGAAGCAGCCTGCATCCCCAACGGCCCGCGGCGGCCACCCAGCGCGGCGCCGACCCCGGCCGCGGCATCCCGGTAGCGCGGCGGCCTCAACGGAGCTGCGGGGCCTCGACGCGCGCAGCAGGCCCGGCCCCCACTGGTCCTCGAGCCTCAGCGACGCGAGCGACGAGGAGCGGTCGCGGGCTTCCGAAGAGACGCACTGAGGGGCCGGCGCGACTCCAGGAAGACCTCAGGGACAGGAGGTAGAGCCGGCAGACCAGCGGAGGATGAGGCCTCGCTGACCGGAAGTACAGCGAGAGTCTAAGAGGAAGGGGCGGGGCCGTGGCAGGCTCCAGCGACCCGGATGTAATATCCGGGGGGCGAGGCGTTAGAGTGAGTACGTGGAAGCTCGCGAGGCCTGGACGTCGCGTGGGCTGTCTTCTTAGACGAGGGGCGGGGCCCGCACCGGAACTTCGCAGAAGGGGCGTGGCCGGCCGTTGCCTAGGAGGGGCGCGTGGTCTTGCTCTTCTCCAGGCTGCGTCGGCGAAAGGGTTCCTCCGTATTTTGTCACCGTAAGTACCGAGTCTGGGGATGCTCCGAAGGACTCAAGAGCTCATTTTGGTGGGGGACGGGAAGGAGGACTAGTCGCCAGTGGTAGAGAGCTTTCCAGTTTGTAGGAGGGTGACTCATAAATTATAATAGGTTTGGAGGAGGAAGCTTAGGCAAAAAGCCCATGTTCCCAGAGTTGAATATAAGACTAGAATTTCCAGTCGCTGCTCTTTACCTCCTGGCTTCTGATCTTAACTTGAATGCTTACATTGTCTGCCTTAAAGGGTGCTAATAGTACTGCCTAAAATAAATATGGCTTACGTGAGTTCATTATCTGGAAAAGGCATCTAGAAGAGTCACTGGCACGTGGTGTTGTACGTAGAGTCCAGACACCAAGAGACCAGGTCTGATGTAACAGTAAAGAGTATCTTGGCTTGGGTCACTACGTGTGTTCGAGACAGCAATGGAGTAAGAGCGACCCTGAGCAGCACGAGGCAAGGGTTTTATAGGGGGGAGGCTCTAAGAGCTTAGAGCTGTGAGGTTATAGTGCTGGGATTTGTCCAAGCTCGGGCTAGGGGTACCTGTTATGAATTCATTGGCTGCTTTGAATTCTAGGGATGTTTCAACTTTTAGCAGTGGTGGTTAAGGTTTACCTGTATCAGCAGATCAGCAGATGTGTGTACCAGGAGACTTCTGATCTGTTCTATTGTTAATGCCTCTAAATGTTTGGAATATTAGGTATTTCCCCTTAGGCGCTGGCTCCTTCCTGGACCCACCAGGTACCAGCAAGAGTCTGCTGTCTGTCTTTCATTAAGCCTGTCATGGCAGTTGTGTGGGCAAGCTGCTCTGGGCCCACAGTAAGATCCGTAAAATAAAAAACATCTTATTAGGCTCCTTCCACCTATCAGTAGCCAATGTGTCTTTTGTACTGATTAGCGAGTTAAGGATCCAACAACAGCAGAGTTATGAATTTGCCTGTAATCAACTTGGCGTTTCTTACAGGGCTTTCATAAAACGGGGATATAATAAAAACATTAGGAGATATCAGAGGGATCTACCCACAGTCAGTCTAGGAGGAGGATCAGATAGTGGTAACCCACACCTTTAATCCCAGCACAGGGAATATCCTAGGAGTGGTGACCTACACCTTTAATCCAATCTGAGTTTGAGGTCAGTTTAGTTTACAGGAGTTTCAGGCTCCCAGGCAGGCAGTGGTGGTGCCACGCCTTAACTGAGTATTTAAGGCAGGCATAGAAAGACAGAGCAGGCAGAAGAAGCCAGGAGGAGCAAGGCTGAGGAAGCTGGAAGACAGCTGGGTGAGATCTGACTGTGGTGTTTCTTCTCTGATATCTCTGACTTTCCCAGGGATCTGGCCCTGAGTTTCCTTTATTCGTGCAACACTTGGTGCCCACGAATGTAACAGTCAGGTATTCCTTTTTATTTATTTTTTAAGGAAAAGTCAAGGGTGGACTTCTGGCTGCTGCTGGGAGAAGGAAGTAACAGGCATGCCTTGAGTGAGACCTGGCCTGGAGTGAGGGTGGGGCAGGGTAATTAAAAGGAGAGATGGAACTCTACTGTGTGGCCTGGGGGCACCCAAAGCTTCCTCAGTGCAAAAGGAAAGGAGGCCAGAGGTCACAGTCTTAATCTCATCTAGACTGGGGAGATTCCAAACAAAAATATATTTTGTTGGTGAGTGAAGGTAAAACTGAATTTGACAGGGAAAAATGTAGGTTCTGTTTTCTGACCCTGACTTGGGAGAGCAGGTAATATCACTCTTTTAAACCAACCTGGGGGCTCGTAATATAACTCACCAGCAGAGTCTGTCCAAGGCCTAGGGGTGAATCCTCAGCCCTGCATGGATAGGAGGTGGGGAATGGGAATAACGTCACGGTACAGGAATGGGCCACCTTCTTTCTCAATGACAATGCAAATAAACAAGAAAAAAGGAATAAGTTTAAAATATCAGTACAATATGAGAGGTTTGTGAGGGAAGAAAAGGAAAGGGGAAAATGATGTGACTATAATCTCAGAAAGAAAAAAATAAGTGCAGTATCACTTTTAATCACAAATATCATCAAACAGGCAACATTTTTAAAGTAAAAAAATGTTAGACGTTGTGTACTTCTAATGGAAATGTAAAAAGAGGCGACCACTTTGGGGAGAGCCTAACATAATAAAGTGGAAGATATATGTATATTATGTAATACACATCTTTATGGCCTGGAAGTTTCACTTCATAAGTTTTAACAAATTATTTATTATGTATACAGTGTTCTATTCGCAAGTTTGCCTGTATCCCAGAAGAGGGCATCAGATTTCAGTATTGATGAGCCTCGAGGTGGTTGCTGAGAATAGATCTCAGGACCTCTGGAAGAACAGTCAGTGCTCTTAACCTCTGAGCTGTCTCCAGCCCCCTCTTTTTATATTATGCCATACTGTACACATAACCTGAGGGTATTTTCTTTGGAGTAGTGATTCTCAGATTATCTTCTGAAGACCTCTGGAGGTTTCTGAAAATTTCAGAGGGCTTATAGTTGAGGCTGGATTTTTCATGATTTAATCAAAACAGCATACCATAGCAGATTGAAGGAGATGAGCACTCAGGGTTTTCTATGAATCTAGATTTATAAAAATGTAAATCAATGTCTTTCCTGTTCTTTGATGTAGTTTTCAAATATGTTACCTATGCATAACGGGTTGAATTCTATATTTTTAGACAGTCTCAAGCCCTCGTTCTCATCCCTGTGGGTAGCACTTGATTTGGAACATAATTTTTAGAGTTGTCCTTAAATTAAGGATTCCCAGAAGAGGCTATCCTAAACTTAGAGTGAGTCCTCAGTGCAGTGTATGGTGACCTGATAGAAGATTAAAGACACATAGAGGACTGGCATGATGTGTGCACAAGCCAGGAAATGCCAAAGCGTGTCCATAGTCATGAGGACCAGAGGAAATCTGGAGAAAGCTCTTCAGAGCCTCCAAACAGTGAGCCAAGGCCTTCATTTTAGCTGTTGGAGAGTAAGTTTCTATTACTTTTAAGTCACTGAGTTTGTGGTTATTTGTTACAGGGTGTAAAGAACACATGAGTTCAGTGGATTGTTCTTCAGTAAGAACTTGTCAGATATCTCTCTTTGGAGACTGTCAAATGAACACAATATTCATCACTCATGCAGCTGTGGAGGATAACAGTTGCTACTAGGTGCCTCCTTCTGCTGCCTCCGCTTGGGTTCTTTGAGACATGTTATCTGGGAATCTCACATATTGCCTTAGATAAGCTGGCCAGCAAGCTGGGCGGGGGGGTCTTCCTGCCTATCTCCCTGGCTCTGGAATTCCAGGCACAGGACATCCTCTGGCCTCTTTGTCGGCTCTGTAGTTCTGAACTCAGGTCTTCCTGCTTGTGCAGCATGTACTGTACCAACTGGGCCACCAACCCAGCCCCTTTTCATAGTTTATGGTTACACACACACACACACACACACACACACACCCAACACTTGGAGTCTGAATTTCTAAATCACAGCTTGTAATTTCTTTACAATAAATTTGAAATTAAAAATGCAGTGTTTGAGTGTGACAGCCTACTTGATACTGAATAGAGAGCAAAGCCACAGGAAACCCATGTAATGTAGGTCACCTTTGTTTCAAGGAAAATGCAGGGTCAGAAACCACTAGTTTCAGAAACTACCAGCCAATGACTAAAATGGAAATTTAAGATTACCGGATGGTTAACTAGTCAGAAAGTATAGTAGACCATGTTGCTCATTTCCCTTAGAAGTTCCTCAACACGACAGAGTTGGGGTTGCAAGTCAGATAGTATGGGCCAACATTTTTAAATTTACTTTTGGAAGGTTTTGTATAACAAAATGGAAATTGAAGGGAGTGCCTTTTCAGAAAACCTCATCACCCCAACAGCCTTGTTGCCACCAGGTGGTGCTGTTCACTTTTCAGATTTCTACCCTGGCATGAAGCTACACTATTCTGATTTTTGAGGTGTACAGAAGTAACACAGCTGAAACATTTGAACAGATTTGCTAAAGACACCAGACTAACAAAAGGGAGACTGGAGAGCTCCCCCTTTTGAACAAACAATTGCTTCTAGAATCAGTTAAGGATGTAAGCTTTTTCCTAGGACTGTGAAGATCCATCAAAGGAATTGAACAACAAAAGGACCTGATTAGAGTTCTCTTCTGAACATTCTGCTGCCATTAGACTAGAGGTATGTAAATATAGAAGATCTTGTTTAAAATGTTGCTTAAATATTAGTATAGTTTCAGCAGTAATAATTTGTCGGTGATTTACTTGGCGGCTGATAGAATTGTGTCTGCTAATGCAAAGTGACTGGTGGGTTAGAGAGATTTGGATCAGTTCAGGGGCTAAAAGGCCCCGCAGCTGTGCCTGAGTATAGGTAGGGATGCTTGGGGGAACAGTGTGGGCAGTACCCGAGGTAGACACAGAGGAGCCTGGCCATCCCCAGCGGAGAGCAGAACGCAGTCTAAATGTAACTCGTGGTGCTTTCCTCTGTTTTACATAAGACACTTCATTCCTTTATTTATTCCGTTCTTTATGAGATACTGTTATTCCTTTGTATGAGGTAGAACTTTCTGCTTGCTACTGTATGTGGCACATAACAAATGCTCAACTAATACTATTATTTAAAGAGATGTTGTAGAATGATAGAGAAGATGAATAATAATTATATAAATATAGCACCAGAATCTTGCTCTTGTTATTTTTGATGTACAGGGTGATGCTATTTTAATCATTGTAAATATTGGGCTTTTATAGCATGCATGTTTCGAACAGTGTATTTACTGGGCTGTCTTGTATCACATGTGATTTATCTTTTTTTAATTTAAAGTGACATATATCTTGGAAGATAAACTACATTGACAGCTGCAGAGACTTACTTGTAAGTATGTATTCTAGGTAGGAAGCAGCTGAATAATTTCTCAGTTCTTGGGTTTTGTTGGGTACTTGCATGAAATGTCCTGTGCATCCAATAACATTGGTGGAAAGACTAATAATAAACAATGTCTTCTAGCCTAATAGACCCTGGGGTAGGGCAGCCTATCTATATAAGGGACATTACAGCTCAGAAGAGCCCATTAAGAGTGTCCTTTGAAAGACGACTGTATCTATATTGTTAACCACACATTCCAGTTGTCCCTTTATGTCTGATTAACTTTTGCTTTTCGTGGTTGTCAGTTATATTTATTCAGTCACTGTTTTGGGGTGTCCTCACTCCACTAGGCTGAAGGAGCTCCCTAAATGAAACTCAGAGATTTGTGCATGTCAGACATGCCTTTAACATTGAGCTACATCCTTCCTCCAAGGAGATCATTCTTATTCAGCATTTCCCATCTCAATTAAGACAGCTCCTAAAGCATATTAAGTGGGTGCAGTGTGCTCCCCATCAGTCTAGTTACAGACAAATTATTTTAATAGTTCCAGTGTACTCCCAACCAATATAATAGGGAATAAATGAGACTGGGCTTCAGTGAGGGAAAGGTTGGGTAAAGGTATTTTGGGGGGGTAGGTAGCTGGTATACTGGGAATTGAATACAGCCCTATCACATGCTAGGTAAGTTCTGAAACACTGAGCCAAACCCCTGGCCTAGAACTGTTCTTTTCATAGGATGGTCTCACCTGTATTTGTTCATAGTACCCACGTCAGCTCTAAGAATGATAGAATCATAGGGAAGCAAAATACAAAATGACGCACATATCTTGACATAAACAACTAGTGTTATTTTTAAATGCATGGAAAAATTAAGATAGTAAAACTAATAATGGTAAAGCCAGAGTTTGACACCATATATAGTACTGGGATTCTGTACTCTGTATTCTTAACATTTTGTGAAAACTAAGGGGTTGAAGTGGGTATGGTTTATTTACATTGAAGCCATTACTCCAGAAGTTCTCTCTTCTTGGCTGAAACTCTCTTAGGCCCTGGTTCCTTCCATAAACCAGCCTGGCTGGGAACTCACTCTATATATCAGGTCAATCTCAAACTCATGATCCCCCTTCCTCAGCCTCCCAGGTGCTGGAATTTCAGGCATGGGCCTGTACACCACACTACTTATTTATGTGCAATAGGCTCAGTTTAATTATTTTTAGAAAATTGGTGTGTTGGCTCTTTTCAGACCTTGTTGCTCATTCTGCAGTAGGCAGCACGAACGTCACGTATTTTTATTTAATTTTCTTGCTATCAAGCCTACAAGGATGATCTGAGTGGGCAACCCCCTCCCCTGTTTTTGCTGTAAGACTGCTCTTGTTCTGAAGATGACACCTTAGCTCTCAAATTCAGCAGCTCAAAAAACTGACTGAGGCAAAGCCCCAGGGGGCAGTCAGGGTTATAGACTGGGAACACTGCCTCTCATGCTGCTGTATTTAATACCAAATCCAGAATTGTCTTATCAGTCAATAGCCAGTGTCACAGCACAGGGCCAAGTGATGTCCTTAACAGTGCTTATGGGCCAGAGTGTAATCACATATGGGGAGATTGACTAGTGTCACAGAACCAGGTCAGAGGCCTGTCAGTGGCTCAATGATTTAGTTCATACAAATAGTTTCTCAGATCTGTACAGTGACAGCCTAGACTGACCTGGAGGAGGAAATCTTTACAGTGATAGAAAAATATGTTCTTTCCCAAATCATCTGCAATTACTTCCTAGAAAAAAATTCCAGGCCACCCATGTATTTAATGCCATTTGTATTCACTGCTCTTTGAGCGAGAAGAACAATGCAACCTCTTACTTTTAAATTAGGTTTTGAAATTTCAGCATCTCATGTGCCTTCCCACTCATACATCACCGTTTGCTTCTTCATACCCACCTAGTTCCATTTCCAGCAGAACTGATAAGAACCAGTTTCCCCAACTTGTGCTAATTGTATAGATCCAAAGAAATGTCTTAATACATGTGCATGTCTTTGACCAATGGTTAGGCTGGGTATCTTTTTCTGTTTACTGGCCCCTCGGTGTTGCTCTGGGAATAGTCTGCTGTCTTTGTTTTCTCAGGATTTGTTTGCTTGGCTCTTCTTGGGCCCTGGAAGAACATGACTATCAGTCTGACAAATTGAATAAGACTGGTCTTTGCCCCTTAGGTTTCTCCGCACTAGTTGGGGGATGAGCCACATAAGCAAATGCTCTGAATGCTAAGGGCCAAAGTTAAAACAGTTCTCTATTCAGCTATCACAGTCCTTTGGAGACATAAGAAACATTTCTGCCCCAAGGCACACACAGTTGTACAGAGAAAAGTTCTTATAACACAGACATCTAGGTGTGGTTATAAGACTATGTACTACAGGGTTCTGACAGCAGGTCAGAGACAGTAAGTTTATGTTCCTAATGTATGCAGTTTTTGTTAAGTGAAGAGAATATGTAAGAAAACATTACACCATCAAAACATCTTTTTATTAAAGATAGCATGATACCATGAAAAAAAGAATTGGGAAATGAACATAACATACCAAAGTTGGTTTTCCATTGTAGTCACTTTCAACAACATGGAACTAAGATATTTTGTTAATAATGTCACAAATAATAATGTAAATAAATATTATAACTTCATATTTGTGGGGCCTGGAGACCTTCATATTGTGTATATATGAAAACATTGGCTTTAGGTCAAATGCATTTTCTACCAAGATTTCAGTTACCTTGTAGAAGCTGACAGATGATATGCAGATGGAAAGAACTCGAGCAGCTAGAAGGGGAGGGAGACCCAGAGAACAAAGTATAGTGACTTAAACCTACTGCGAAACTTAGACAGCATGCATGACTTGGAAAGCTGCAGAGCGCCCAAATTGAGAGGCTGTAATGAAACCTTGTAAGTATAGGCAAGAAACAAGTGTCAGTGGGGGGTGTAAGGATTATGGCTCACATCTTAACCTTCCCCAGTTACTGCCCCCTCTTTCACTAAGTACAAAACTCTTGCTCATAGCCCTAGATAATTGCACTGCAGCCTTGTCCTAGAACTTGCTCTGCAGACTATGTTTTCACCAAACTCACAGAGATCCACCTGTCTCTGCCTCATGAGTGCTAAGATTAAAGGTGTGCCCACCACCTGACTGAGTATTTTTTATGGTATCGTTTGCTATTGCATGTTTATATATTTTTCCCCCTCTTCAAATTACCCAACTTGACTGCACCGTCTTTTCCCCAGTGAACCCCTGATTGGCACAGTGATTTGATGCTGTGACTAGTCCCAGAAATCAAAGCAGAATCTTTGAACCAGCATCAGTCCTAGATTGTGTTGTGAAATATTTGAGGAATCAGGGAGAAATGGGCACTGTTGCTCAACTGTCACTGCTGATGACCTGGAATGACAAGGTATTAAGAAATCAAGTAACTGTGGAACTTGATTGCTGCAGTGATAATACTTTTTAAAATAGTGTCTCATGTGGGTTATTCTGATGGCGTTCTGGAGAACATAAGTAGAGAAAGGGAGACATGAAATAGCCAGACTTCAACAACAGCCGTAGCTATAAGTGTATTTTATTGCCTGTAGTTGCAGGACAGTATGGCTGAACACTGTGCTTAGAATCTAATGATAGGGTTGCAAAGATTGTAGCACCAATCCATGTAGTTTGTTAGGGTAATGTAAGGACACTTAGAGGAAATGAATGGAACACTGAATCACAGAATGGAGGTATACTTAGAGCAAAGAAAGGTGCAAGTGTCTTACACTCAGATTTCGCCAATTTCACATGTGGTCCATCTCCATAAAGTAATCGGATTGCTGAAAAGTGGAATGGCCTATTGATAACATAATTCTAAGAGAGCATGCTCATATGAAGCTATTTTATACATCATGGTCTGTACCTTGATGAGCAGCTGGATTAATGGAGTAACAAAACAAACTGGTGTTTGCAGAAATGTACGAAGCCATAAAGTAGGACATAATAGATTCCTTGGAAATGATAATATATAATAAATGATACTATATATTTTGTTTTTCAAAAGATGTAAGCCATAAGAAGAAAACAGAAAAGCTTGTATTTGAAAACAAATGACAAAAAATTCACCAACGGATCATTGACAAGAAATGAAGTGCGGAGTTTAAAAAGCCAGTGAGAAAAGTAGTATCTGTAGATGTTTATGGTGTTTGTTTGTAAAACACACGTTTTGACTCTCCCAGAAGACCCGCTACTGGTCAGAATTTTGAGTTCAGTAAAAAGCACTGGGCATTTCTATAAATATCAGAATACTTAAGGGACATTTTTTGGGTAGTTCAAGAAATAAATCTAGATATTCTGCAAGGAAAAAAAGAATTGATAAGTTTTTTAAAATATCTGCTTAAAGGGAGTACTAAGACATTTTAAGACATTTAGACTCAATAAGTATTCTATCAATTGGTCTGGATGGTATATAATTTCAGTCAATGTTCTGTTTTCTGTTTTTGGAACTTGGCTAGCTTGATTTTAAAATGTACATAATGGTGCAGAATTGTAGACTAGCTGAGTCAGTCTTACAGAAGAAAAAAGATTCTGAGGACACAGCCTCCACATTTCAAGATAAACCAGAAAGCTTCATCCAGACAGTATAAGGGAACAAAATAGTTAAGAAGCAGGCTGAAGAAAGGAGTACCCCTGAAGTTTGTGGGAAGGATTATGTTGGACACTATCATCTCTATAAACTATTAAAGAATTTGAGCAGGAGGATCCCAAGTTCCAGGGAGGTCCTAGCTACATACTAAGACCCAGGCTTTAAAAAAAAAAGTCCCCTAAAATACAGATGGTCAGTTGTTAAAGTGCAGATCCCTGGGAGTTGTTCCACGGCTGTTATGGCTGAATTCGTGAGCCTCTAAAAGGAGGAAGACCCTAGAGATGACATCTGGCCTCCACATGCACATGATGGTGTGGGTGTTCGTGTGTCACCTCTACTCACAAATGATTCATATTTGAAACAAGGCATAAATTATCAAAAGTACAATATTTGAATTTTTAATAACTGAAAAGTGTTTTGTCAGAATCATAGACATGTTTTTATCTTTATACAGTGTCAGAATTTATTGAATATAATATAAGCTCAATATTAGTTTTATTTGATGTAAGAAGTCCAGATTTGCTTGATAGGTAAACACTGACAATTACAGGTTCTTTTATTCCGACCTTAATTACTAATATTAACTCCCAGATCACATGCTACACCTCACTGTATAAGAGTAGGTTGCAGAGTCTTTGTTAAAGCTGCCTGTGTTCAGATTGTAAAGGAGCTTTTCTGAAGTCAGAGAGGGCACCAGACCATAGTACAAAGACATCAGATACAGCTCTGGGTAGCAGGCCTTTAGAGAGGCAGGCGGCTTGGTCAGCTCATGTGTCTTGTATTCTGATAGGGCTTGTTTGTGTCTCCTATGTGCTAGCAGATGGTGATGTTAGTGTAAACAAGATGTGCAGCCATTCTTTCTTGGCACTTACACTGAAAATGGCGTAGCTCAGGTCAAGGCAGTTACTTCATTAGACAGCGCAAGCCTTGGCTGGGCAGAGATTGGAAATCAATATTCCAAACAACATAGTGCAACCTAAGGTTGGCCTGGTCTGTTCTCCACAGTGACTTAGTATTTACAAGGAACATGTACTAAAAATATTTTTGTTTTTGCAGCCAGCAGAAGTCAGGACTCTGGAACACTGCTGCCCGTGGATTTTCTGTACTTAACGGTTTACAAGAAAGCCCCAGCAACTCCACAGTTGCTTCTGATCTACCAGTATCTTCAGTATCTACTGTTAGATACTTCCTGCCACCCATCCTAATAGTAGCCGTGGAAAGAAGTCCCAGCCAACGGCAGCAAAGCGTCTCCTGCTCCAGCTCCTGTGGTTGCCCTTACCATCATGCCGAAGAATAAAGGCAAAGGAGGCAAAAACAGGCGCAGGGGTAAAAATGAAAATGAATCTGAGAAAAGAGAGTTGGTATTTAAAGAAGATGGGCAGGAGTATGCGCAGGTGGTCAAAATGCTGGGAAATGGACGGTTGGAGGCAATGTGTTTTGATGGTGTGAAGAGGCTATGCCACATCAGGGGAAAGTTGAGAAAAAAGGTTTGGATCAATACCTCAGACATTATATTGATTGGTCTACGAGACTACCAAGATAACAAAGCTGATGTAATCTTAAAGTATAATGCAGACGAAGCAAGAAGTCTGAAGGCATATGGAGAACTTCCAGAACATGCTAAAATCAATGAGACGGACACATTCGGTCCTGGGGATGATGATGAAATCCAGTTTGATGATATTGGAGATGATGATGAAGACATTGATGATATCTAAGCTGCACTAAGCATATTCCATTCCAAGTTTTCTAAAGATAGTCTGCACAATTGGGACCCTGACCTTCAGCTGTTAAGTAAAACTTTTAGCATGAGTATGACTTGTTAAAGCAGATTGATGTATTTTTCTTCTTAAAATATTATATTTCTTTGAAAACCAAAGATGTTGAGTTATCTAAGTGACATGTTAACACTTTGTTCTTGAGTTGTAACTGAACCTGGGTTCAGCAGCATGCACTGTTGACACTGCCTTTCCATTTGTGATGCTTCGTTTCTGACACGAGTGTTTGATCAGCATCATGAGCTCAAGTATGGTCTAGTTCCAGCACATCTGCTTTGGGCCTTTATGTTCCAATCATCTGGCTGTGTTGTGAGACGTCAGTCAGATTTACAGATAATGTAAGTCTGCATTTGGGGCTAGATCAAATGCAGCTAATTTTGTATTTATGGAGCCATGTCATTATACTTTTGATGTTCTATACATTTTAGTTTTATGTTGTTACCACCCATAAATAGGCATTTCACGGTATAGTTTTCGTTACATAGGTAGCAATTTTGAGTTTTAAAAATTAGTCATTGCAGAAAGAAATTAAACACTTAGGTGATAATCATCTTGACATTGGAAATACAGTAGTTAACAATGTTTATATAGAATTTTTACTTTTTTAAGGCATACCCAAAAGTAGAAAATGAAAATAAAAAGGAAATAAATATGTTCTGATATTTGCATAGAGAAATTTTCAAAGAAGGTGGTGGGTACATACATTTTTTTTTTACTTTGCAAAGTAGATTTTTAAAAAGTCATTTTCAAAAAGTTAGCTACTATATTGAGGCTTTGAGTATTTTAATTGCTATGTAATGATTAGATTGAAGTTAATCATATAGTTGTATAAATGAAGTCTTCTTTAAACTTAGATTAAAGAGAAAGGAGCCACAGCTTAATGAAAAGCCAGTTCCTATTTTCTGAATGGAGAAGCTCAGAAGTAGAAACATAATAAGTTACTATAAAAACATTTTTTTCTCTTTTTAATATGTTCATTATATCTCTGGTATATAACAAATAAATGACTGGATGATTTCTAGTTCATGAGTGGCTTTTTTTTTTAATTAGACTGGCATTTAAGATATACTTATTATTTGCTCATTTAAGTGATGCAGGTATTGGTGGTCTGCAGTTTAACCCTTGCTGCTTGGGAAGTAAGTGTAAACCTTGTTTTAGGATGTTCCTTAGGCCTTATTCCAGACACCTGTAAACATAAAAATAGTACTAGTCATTGGTTTTTTTGTGTTTTTTCCTCCCCACTCCCACCAACTAAGAAAACTCTCCAGTCAGGAAAAAAAAAAAAAAAAAATCACAATTTTTGGTCATTGATAGGTAGATGTCTTCTAGATGGTTATATAGTTTGTAAAGGCTAATCTTGTAAAATAAAGCTAGACATGGTGCCAGATTAGAGGTGATTGTCCTTGAAGGACAGTGTCTTCTAGAAAGTGAAGACACTGGTGAAGCTTTATTGTTCTACACAGCTTATCTAAATATGCTGTTGACAGATCTTTCCCATTACCACTGTAAGCCATCTAAGGATCCTTCTCAAGCAGGGGCTTCTTTTATCCTTATAGGTCCCTAATGTACGATTTTACTGCCATATTTTCCTAATACCTAAGGGTTCCTAAATTGAGTGCTCACATACTAAAATTAGCCACTTGCCAGAGTTTACTGGAGAGTATTTTAAAAAGCTTCTAGCTACTGCAGAAGGCTACAAAATCCCCCAAAGTACCAGAATTTCCATCCTGAGCTGTTTGGATCAACACCGGCCTGAGTGAGTCATGGTTTCAATTGCTGCTGCTCTTGATCGGTACTGTGCATCCTCTGAAGCTGTTTGTGCCCGTGTTCTGTAGGGTTGCTATATTGTTACCGTTTTTATTCTGGCTCTCTGTAGGATTGCTACATTGTTAATGTTTTTCTTCTGGCTCTCTCTGGTCTCTTAGCACCAATTTATTTCCTCCTGGGGAGATGGAAGCAGCTTGGTTAGGAGGCTTCCTAAGACTAGTTAGGTGGACATTTTCTTTGTTAGGTCTTTCCGAGTATTGTTCACATAGCCCAGAGGATGCTAGAGTGGGGAGGCTGTGTTGGGTTTGACTCTGGAAAAACTGGCATCCTCATTCCAATGCACCTGTCTTGGGCTCTGTAGCTTTTAACAGGTGATGGTCACCTGCTCACTCTTGGTTTTAGATTTTTTGGTTTAGATTCTTGTCTTCATTAATTTACACTCTTACCTTCATTGTTTCTTTATTGAAAGTTGTTTCTCTTACATGCCTTTAAAGTACTAGTGTGAGGTTGTTGCATGAATGAAGGAGATTCAGAGCCAGATCTCAGGGAAAGGCTGCAATTATCAAAGAGAGGAAACACCACAGTCAAATCTCACCCAGCTGTAATAGTGAGGTTTTGGCGATTCGGCACTTTCATGGCCTCAGCCCCGGGTTTTATTCCTGGTCAAAAAACAGATAAACAAACAAACAAACAAAAAACGGGACCCCAAGATCCCAGTAGCCCCTTTTGAATGGGGTTGGCCACTCCCCACTTCAGGAGCCCACTGGATAAGCGTCTTTGGATCTTATCAGCTGACACCTGAATACCACCACACCCAGCAGCCTTGCTCCTCTTGCCTGCTCTGTCTTCCTACGCCTGCCTTAAATACTCTCTTCACCCAGTTGCTTCACATCCAAGTTAAGATTAAAGGTGTGGCCCCAGCACTGCCTGCCTGGGAGCCTGTAACTCCTGTAAACTAAACTGACCTCAAACTCAGATTGGATTAAGGGCATAGGTCACCACTCCAGGATATTCCCTGTGCTGTGATTAAAGGTGTGAGTTACCACTGTCTGATCCTAGACTGACTTTGAGTAGATCCCTCTGATATCTCAGATTGGTTTTTATTAAGTTTGAAACATATCCCTACATGAGGTGCTTTGGGTAGATGAGATTTCGTTCTTAATTCAGGCATTTACAGCTACAGATTCCCCTTAAAGGACTGCTACAAGTTTGGATGTGTTATATCTTCATATTTAATCATATGGAAGAGTTGCCTTATGATTTCCTTTTTTTAACCCCCTGGCCTCAAACTCAGATCCTCCTGACTCTTCTCAGCTTGGATGAAGGGTGTGTGCCACCACACCTGGGTCCTCTGCTGTTAATTTCTGAGTTCATTATATCTTGATTAAGAAATTAATTTTTTTCCATCCTTTGGATTGTACTGGGGTTTGTTTTGTGGTGTCAAAAATGGCTTCTAATAAAAGAATCTTCATGAGTGCTTCAGGACGTATGTTGCACTATTGTGTGATATAGGTCTTTCAGAGTCCAGTGTTGTTTAGGTCTCCTGTTGATTGGTTAAGCTGTTTGACTCATCATTTACAGCACATTTGAGAATCAGCATGCTTATTTTGATTCTTTGAGTCTCAATTCCTGCAAGAGCCAGCCCTTGCCTGCCAGGTGGAGGGCAATAGAGTGCAATAGAAAAGGAACCCCAAGATTAGGAAACCCATGTCTTTGTAAAGGTCCAGTAAGTTCACCTGGCCTTTGTTCCAGAGAGAGGCATCTTGTTTACTGGAGAGTAAATAAATCTATCTTTTGATTTAAGGAAAAATATGATCTCTATCATCCAAGACTATCACAAATGTTCTTGAAAAGTTTAGGACAGAGGGGGTCATTGGTTCTACAAGACAGGTAGAGAGGAAAGATGCCTAGCAATAATTAATCAGCGAAGATAAATATTCACTGGCTCTCTACCTCCTTCGTTTACTACCTCATCTCAATCATTTTGGGCTGTTCTTAAGAATATGATAAAGTGGGTATCTTAAACATCAGAAATTCACTTCTCACACCGCTCAGGACTGTTAATTCCAAGGTCAGTGCATTGGCTACCTTCATTCCTGTTGAGAACCTTTTGTTTGCAGACAGGCTGCTTAGCTATGTCTTCAGATTGACCAAAAAAGGAATCATCCTGCCTCTCCTTAGAAGGGAAATAATTCGGTTCATGAGGAGTCTAGCCTCACTACCTACTTTCTAAATGCCTATGCCCATGCCCATTTGGGAAAAGGGCTTTAACATTAGGATGCGGGGTGGCATGTGGAAAATAGCACACCACTATCCTGTTTTCCACAGCAAATTTCCACTACCCAGGGACATAGGAATCAGTGTCCTAAGAATCATGCTTCCACTCCTAACCGCTAGAGCCTTTGCTAGAGTCTACTAGCTGAGTTGCATCCCCAGTCCGAGATTCTCATTTAAAAATGGCATTATAAGATTGCTGTGAGATGCTTTATGTGCATGCTTTTCATGTTAGTAAATACTCAGAAAAGGAGAACAGTGGACATACTTGCATAATGGACACTGACGTAGTAGACTTTCCCCTGAGAGGATCATTATTTAATGCTCTATTTGTACCCTAATCCATGAGAACCACAAATGTTTCAGAGAGCCCCGGCTAGGAAGTAACATTCTTTTAAAGACTTTAGGTATTTTGTGAAGGGTACAGGTGGCGATCCCTACACAAAATATGTTGGTAGCACTCTGTGAAGAAGAGGCTGGGGATGAGCCCGGAGTGAGCTCAAAGCACGCACTGCGCTCTGCTCCTCCGCAGTGTCCCTGACACTGTTGTCTTGTCACTGCTGTGCCAATGGGCACTGCTAACTAAGGTTTCCTGTGAGGAATGGGAAACTCACCTCAGCAGAAGCGCTTCACCTTACAGTCCCTGTTAGAAAAACAAGGCTCAGCACTGCTGGAGGAAGCTAACGTCTCTGTTTAAAGGCATCAGTGTATATAGTCAGCTGACTAGCATGGGATGGAGAGGGACTGTTCTAGACACTGGACATGAGCTTCGGATCAAAACAGATAAAAAAGAGCCAGAGCTCCCGAGTTATGATCTGATAGAATTGCTACAAACAGACGGAACATTTTTAACTACGCAATTGTCAAGCATACAAAGCATGGGAAAAACCCACAATATTTTTATCACTCAGTTCAACAATTATTGACACATGGCCAAACTTACTCAGTCGGTGACTCCCATACTTCAGAACAGCTTGAAGGCACATTATAGAGCTTTAAATTTTGCTTATAGAATTCCCTCCTCTAACTGGTGGTCATTCGAAACATAAATAAAGCCAAGCCCTTAATTTTTCCAGCCTTGGCCTGGTGAGAATAGTTTTTGCTCTTAGTAGGCTAGCTGCCTGTGGAAAGCTAGATAAAACATTGAAAACAAAAGCAACAGTGAACCATTAGACTTGTTCAAAAGTATGTCATGGACACTTTAGGACTAAGATGTAACTCTGCTGTACTGCACTTGCCTATCATGTTCAACCCCCAGTTCCAAACTGACACCAGCAGAATGCCACTGTGAAATAGTGTGGTTCCCCAAACCATTGCTGAAATACAGTTTTATAATTTTTAGATTTTTTTCCCCCTAAATCAGAGATAATACGCTTACTTCAGAAAATCTGGAGAATGCAGAAAAACACATAGGATGAAATACATACATCCCCTATGAAACTTACTGAGGCAGCCTTGGGAGGGGTGGCCCTCTGTTACGGTCGGCAGAGACATTAACTGACAGCCTCTAGCTGTCACCCCAAGAGATTTACAGCAGCATACCCCAGAGGCCCACTCAACTTTCATTCTCTTAGCCTCAGCTGTACTCTTAGGTTTATAATGTAACGGGAAATTGCGGTGATCCATTCCACTGAAGATGTTGTGCTGAATGGACACTGTGGGTACGAGGCAGCTGGAGTCTTGGCAAGGCACTCTACCACTTGATGGAAAGAACACTAGGCAGGGCCAGCAGTTTAGCTTTGTAGGGAAAAGATCTGTCTAGGGTATAGAATTACCTTTCTTCTTCTTATAGCCTCAGCCAGCAACCCCTTCTGGGAATTTACAGAATGTTTGACTTTCTTCAGTTCCCACAAAATATAGTATCCAGCCTGAACCCATTTCACAGAAATGTAGGTGTGAGTGTGGGCTGATGACTGGGCAAGCCACTCATAACATATCATATATAGCACCATCTCAAAGTTTTTAACTTTACACAACATTATTGTGATATACAGATACAACTGAGGTGCCATTATGGGCACATTGCTCTAGAAATGCTGTCATCCATCCTTAAAGACACAGTATAAAGACTAAACCAGAGGCTTTTTTATAGTGCTGTCTGTCTCCCTATAAGAAGCATACATTTATGACATCCAAGGGTTGTGTGCTTATCTATTTCCATTACTACAGCAAGGTATCAGAAATCCTAAAACTATGAAGAAATGATGCTTATCTAGTTAGCAGTTCAGGAGGCTGAATGTCCAAAGGGCATGGACAGTTGTTATGAGGACCCTGGCAGGTGGCATCATGGTAGGAGCATATGTGAGATGTGTCACGTGGAGAAACAAGAAGCCAGGGCATGAGGTCCCACAAAGACGACATTAATCCAACATAAAATACATTCCTGATATCTTCAAGATCTCTTGCCAGGCTATCTAACTGCCTCTTATGTCACCACACTGAGGACGAAGTTTGAACACAAGAATACTTAGAGAGGCATCCTTAAACTATTTTCAAACAATAGCAAACCAGCAGAAATATGGCTTCACTTACCATCGCCCTCAGTGACACACAGGGATCTTCTTCCGGGGAGCTCTGGGCTCTTATAGGTTAAGGTTCCTAATAATTAAAGAATAACCAAAGTATTTTGTAAAGACACACACCAAGAGCCTTAACAATCCAAATGTTAGGCTACTTTGACCTCCACGCAATTATAGGCCAGCAGATAAGAACAGTCACAAGTATCACGAGCAGAGATCTAGCCCTAACCAGCAGGATGAGGAAACAATGTTCATCTCAGGCTTGTACACTAGAGCACATAGAATATATATGTGCAACTCACTCATTATCAGTAACCTCACCCAACTGAAAGTGAATGCATTAATAGCAACCCAGCTCTAAACCCTGTATAATTATCAGGAGCCTGTACCCTGCAGTCAGCCACCAAAATCTCATCTTGGGATAAGAAACCCACAGTTCATTGAGTCGGTGGAAGACAGGATCTGTGTGGCACAGGATGGGCTGAGACAGCCATGAAAGGGTATTGTCCCTGTCTCCTTCAGAAGAATTCCAGCAGTGAGGATCCCCGACTGTCTGCATGAGCCAATGCCTTCCCCAGGCAACAATGTCTATACTATTCTCCCCAAATCCTTTGGTTTCTAGTTTTATTATATGATTTTATGAATTCTTATTAGAATCCACTTTTTGATTAGTAGCATGGAAATGAGTACCTTAATCAGCCAACCACCAACAAACTAGTTCATGCCATTCTAGTTAAGGATAACTGGGTGGAAATATAAGATTTTAAAGCTATACCTTGTTAACATAGGTAGCTACTTAATAGTCTACCACAGTGGAAACGAAAAGATTAGCCAGGCGGTAGTGGTGTATACCTTTCTTTAATCCTAGCATTTAGGAGGCAGAGGTAGACGGATCTGTGAGTTCAAGGCCAGCCTTGTCTACAAAGTGAATTCCAGGACAGCCAAGGCTACACAGAGAAACCCTGTCTCAAAAAATCAAAGAAAAACAAAACAAAACAAAAACATTGAAAAGATTAATGAAATACTGATTTTTTTGCAAAAGTATGCTAATGTGCCCCAAGCCTCTCCATACTTACATAGTAAAATCCAATGTGAAAACTAATCAATAATAATAAAATGAGTTAAATGGAATCTTATGTAATTTTTAGATTAACGATGTAATCTAAAGATTATTTAATCTCTAAGCCTTAGTAATTAGTGGACATGGAAATCAAAGCTATGAATGTCTGGCAGTATCCAAAGACTGAACCATTACCCTCTATAGATAAGCTAAGGGTAACCTTCACTGGAACTCCTCAAAACAGATAGCATGCCACCAACAATAACTAATCTACTGATTTATTGTCTCAGTTGCATTATCCTGTGTACTGTACCCTGTACAGGGCTAGATCATGGCCCCATTTTTTCACATGAATTAAATTGAAGATTAAAAAGGCATATTTTCCATCATCATTCTTGAGAACTACAAAATCAGAGACTTGCACATCAGTGCACAACAGGTGTAAAAATATAAAAACCACCCCCAAATTCAAACATTCCCTAAGATTCAGGGGACTCATAAAATCCTGACAGATATTCTCATGGTTATGGGTTATTGCAGTGAAAATTATAGATTAGTAACCCCTAAGCATTGTATGGGTTGCCCTGAGGAGTTACTGGTGATGTTATGGATTGTACTAACCTCCCCCGAAACAGTGTGGGGCAACATGCACTGAACACTGCCAACCCAGGAAGCTCACTAGCCTGCAAGGCCACAGTTGGTCCTGTAAATTGGTCATGGAGATATGGTTGACTGCCCACATGGATGGCTTCTAGTTTTCAGTCCTTCTAGAAGTTGAGCTGAAACCACATGACTGTCTGCTGTTACCAAAGGTATCCAGGTAAGCAAAGACCTTGTGCCATGGGCCATTCCAAAGGCTTAGAGACCACTTCTTAGGAGCAAAGGACAAAGGCCAGACATTCTTTACCACAATAGCTGCCCATCTCCATCTCATGGTGGAGATAACCTTTTTTTTTTTTTTTTTTAAATCTAGTCCAAGTTCTTCCTGTTGCAATTGTTTAGCCTATAGATGTTTTTAATTTTTAAAATATTCACATCTATTTATTAGTTCTATGTGTACGGTGTGTGCCTGGTTACCATATCTGTGCTGGTGTGTATAGAGACCAGAAGAGGTACTGGTTACCCTGGGACTTGAGTGATGGACAGTTGTGAGCCTTCGCATAGATGCTGGTTCCAGTCTTCTGGAAGTGGCTGGTGCTCTTAACTGCTTAGCCATCATCTTTTCAGCCCTTGTAGATTTTTTTCTTTTTAATGTACTGAGCTAAACTTGTTAACTCTCGGCGGAATAGGAGTGACAGCTTTTCATTTAGAACCTTCTTGTGCTTTCCCATTGAGATTCCTGTTCCTCAGAAAGGCAAGACCATGTGTGTTGTGTTTCCTGCTGCAGGCAGAAACACAGCATTCAATTCAATTCAATTCAAACTTGAAACACTACTGCAGAGTGGCTAAAAGTGCCACCCTGGAGACCAGGAGACCTGGATATTTTTGGAGGCCCTCTGCCATCTGTCAGCACTGTAACATGGAGTATGAAGGTTAACTCCTCTGTACCTATTTCCCCATATATCCCTGATGGGCACCGAAGTTCCTAGCATATGCTGAGAATATAGCAATTTAAAAAAAGTTCCTGTAGGGAAAAGTGGCCAGTCAAAGAAAACCCACCCTGGCTCTGGACACAGAATCAGTGAAAGAAACCCACCCTGGATTTAAGACCCGAGTAAGTAAAAGAAATACTTTATCCCAGAATCTAGAACCAAAAAGAAATGTGCCCTGACTCTGAAACCAGTTCCAAAGAAATACACTTTGTCCTTGGAACCAGAGCCAGTGAAAGAAATGTGCCCTGGCCATGAAATTGGAGCCCCAAAGGCCAAAAGAGACAGTAAAAGAAACACACTTTGGTCTTGAAACCAAAAAACCAAATCAGGTGTTTTTTGTTGTTGTTATTGTTTTTTGTTTTTTTAATTTTGTTGTTGTTTGGTTTTTAATTTTCTTTTCTTTTGTTTTGTTTTTAAAGGAAAAGATCTGACCCAATCCCTACCCTGGAAGTTTCCATTCAAAACTCTGCCCCCCAAGAAGCCCTATATAAGCCCTGAGCCCACAGCCTCCCTGCTTCTCCCATCCTGGCCTGAAGCAGCTACCCTCTCCTGGAACCTTCTCTCCTAGGTTTGAGTGAAGATTTTCTTCATTCACCCGAGCAGCAGTAGAGCCCGGATGGAGATCAGCTGAGGGAGAGAAGCTGTAACACTCTCTTCGCCCAGAGAACCTCCTTGGCTGGGCTGAGTTGTTACATTTTCTGAACAGAGAGCAGCAAGCAGCAGAGGGGAAGAGAAGCCTTCACTGGCCGCTGTAGCAACTTTTCCCAGGAGGCTCTCCCTTGCTGGAGCAGAACAGAGCTGTTAACACTGAGGAAGCCTTTCCCTGAAGCAGGGCTGCAAGCTGCTACCTTTGCTTACTGTAGCCTGTGGTATTCATTGGTTCCCAACTGCCTGAATACTATCTATTGACCTGTAACTCTCAGTATTCATTGGCTCCTGACTGCCTGAATACTTTTCCATTTGAGCTGCAGTGCTCAGTATGACTGGGTTCCTGACTGCCAGGATCTCTTTCCATCCAGGCTGCAGTGGGCTACACAAATACCTACAGCTCCCTCTTCTCTTTAGCAAATGGAGACTTGCCGGAATTTCTAGAAAATCTGGTCCATTCTCTCTCTCCCTCCCTCTCTTCAATAAATGATAAGGATCTTCACCTATGGCTTCTTATTTATTTTTTTCTCTCTTATACATTAAAAACAATTCCCAATAGAAATAACTGTTCAGAGAGAAACAGAATTTGAGGCTGAGACAGTTTGTAGCTCATTTTGGCTTGTGACTTTTTGGTCAGAGAAATGTATTTTCACAGCCTTCTTTGGTCACTGTAGGCCATCTCTGGCAGCCCACACACTCTGAGATTGAATGTGGCTTCTGACTGTTCTTGAAACAGTCTGACTTCGTATTTGTTCATTGGTGGTGAGGTGAGAAAGACTGATTCAAATTAAATTAATTTGAACAAAATAAATTTGAACAAAAAATGATTCAACTAGATTAATTTTCCCTCTTATGAATTATATTTATGTTTTAGTTTTTGTCTGCTTAATTGTTCCCTTTGTTTTGGTTACCACTTACACATATTTTCAGAATATTCTTTTACATTGGCCTACAAAAATAAGGTTTTTCTCCAATTATTTATCTTATTTATCTCTTCTTTTTTTTCTTTTTCTTTTGTATTTCCATGAGGATGTGTTGAATATCATTTTTAATTCTTTTGTTTGTATGTTTGTTTTGTTTAAAGACAGGGTGGTTTCTCTGTGTAACAACCCTGGCTGTCCTGAAACTCTCTATGTAGACCAGGCTGGCCTTGAACTCATGGAGATCTGCCTGATTCTTCCTCCTGAGTGGGATTAAAGGCATGCACCACCACCACACAGCTTAAATCTTAATAATAATTCAAAATCCTACTTTGTTCCATGACATCAATTCTGGAGGATAATTCTGTTTGGATTTTCCTTGGCTTTTTTGACATTGAGAATGCTGTTGTTATAAACCCAAGAGAATGGATCACAAGACAACACCAAAACCCATTTTAAGAGTTGGTTAGAGGACAGGAGGAAAGAGGTATAGTATCCGCGGTCTCCACTGGAAAGGAATGTTCTGGAAAGAGAGTGTGGGAATTGATGGAGACTGCTTTTAAGGGTAGTTTTGTGCATGTGTAAAGGGGTCTTAGGTGGTCACATGATCATGCATATGGATGATGAGCCACGCTGCACATGCACAGAATGTGAGACTTCTGGGATAACCAGGCGTTTTGCCTGATTGCTGAGGGTAACAGTGCAGCTGAAGGACCCAGGAAGTGTCTGGAACATGCAGAAATGCCAGAACCTGGGGTGACCCTGTATTCTGCCTGACTGCTAGCAGGCATGTAGGATTCCTGAAGTACTGGCAATCCTAACAGATAACTGTTGTATTATGTGTCTGGCCTGGCCTTTCCGGCCTAGCTCTGAGGTTCTGCTCCACTGTCCTATTGACTCCCAGTCCCACAAAAACATACAGACGCTTGTATTAATGTTATGCAGATCAGCCTATGGCTCTGGCATGTTGCTAGCTAGCTCTTGCTATTAAACTAACCCACGATTCTTATCCTGTTCAGCTTTGTACCTTTTCTCAGAGCAGCATAGTTGTCCCCTGCATCTGCTGGCTTCTCTGGCATCTCTGTGGCAGCTCTCTGGCTTCTCTGCTCTATTCTTCCCGTTCCCAGAGTTTTCCCAGTCTGGTAGTTCCACCCACACTTCCTGTCTGCCTTCAGCCAATCAGTGTTTTTATTAAACTAGTAGGCAGGACAATTATTTACAATGTAATAACATAATCCCACTACAGACAACCCTTGGTTATGTATCTTTACGAGCATCCAATCTCCTTTTCTTTACTGCTTGTGAAGTGAGGTGCAGTACTCCAAAGGGGTGTGTTCCTCCATCCTGAGGGTACTACCAGCTTCCTGGACCAATGCAGATTATACAGCCCAAGATTCTCTGGACCCTTCTTTCTTCTACCTGGGAACACTTCTGCTCTTTATCTATGATTCGCAGCACTGAGGGAAACCAGTGACCAGCTTCACTCCTCTTCCATCCCTGGAAGGTCACCGTTCTGGAAGCCTTCAGGTCTTCCTGCAGCAGCTGTGAGTGCAGGACCCTGTGTATGTCTGGGCCCTGTACCTTTCTTAGCAATCCCATTACATACAGGTGAAGGTACATGCATTTGGAATATGGCTCTTCCTGACTTTCATCTTTCTGGGGGAAAACATCCAGTCTACAGTTCACTGAAATTAATCTTTTATTACTACAATATTTTTAAATCATCTTTTTTATGTCTAGAAATTTGGAGCACAAGACAGAAACTTATTTGTTTTACATATTTATTTCCTTTTCCTGGTTACTGAATACTTTAATTGAAACTCACAAATGCTGCCTCTAGGCTTGCTGAGGTAGATTAGCTGATCTGAGTCTCCCTGAAACCATAAAGCAAAATGTTATGCATGTGCAAACACACACATCTTCCTAGGGCACAGGTCAGTGATACTTGTTTTCAAGAAAGCCTTGAGCCACATATTTAATGATTATATGAAACAGACTAGCCTGGCTTACACAGAAGGACTCTGCCTAAAATTTTTTTAAAAATATAAGTGATTAAAAGCACTGAACAAAACAGAAGTATTATATTGATTTTAGATTATTTTTTAAGTTTTAAGACCTAAGTACCTTTGATCCAAGGGGTGGGAGACCCGTAAGGGATTGCAGCCTCTGATTATCACATAAATTTCCTGTTACCTGGCAACTGCTCATCACTTTCAGTCAAATCTAGACTACAGAAGAAAGAAAAGAATTTGTGTATATTCAGAACAGACAGTGAGAGCAACTGGGTATGAGTTACTTTGCCTTTACTTTCTGTGACTTCTCAGAGAGATCTCTCCATGGGAGCAAGAGAGAGAAAACATTCTCTTTCTTCCCTGCAAAGGAAACAGAGGTTAAATTTATATGTGGGCAAAAGATCAAAACAATGTCAGTGTGTAAATGGGCTGTAATAGCTCGTACTTGGGGTTCTGTAAACACACTCGTCAGGGTCAAGTAGCTTGTGGCCTTTCAGAAAGAGAGCATTTCACAGGCCCTTAGCAGTGGGGACAGCTGTGAATGATGGTGCACAGTTGTCTCAGGAGAGGAAGCAAGACTGAAAATCTCTAGGCTTGTGAGGATGAGGATGATGTCTGGGTTTCGTGAGTAACACTGAAGGGAAGATAGCCAAAACTGTTCTTTCTCTGCTTGGTCTTCAGCCACATCTAAAGAATTTGCCTGGCTCCTTGGAGAAATCCTTGCAGTACTTATGATATAACCAGGTAGCAACTGTCTTCTAGTTCCGCTTCCCTTTCTTGCTAGTGATTATTGGATGCTGATTCGTACAGGAGCTGAGAAGTGAATCCTCTTTTAAATCTTCTCTGGCAATATTTGGAAATTTGAGGAACCTCTGAAGATAGGTATTTAAGAACAATACCAACCTTTTCTTCTCTGGAGGTGCTGAGATTAGTTACCCAGCACATTACAGAGGTTCCAGAGTACTGAGCAAGGTTAAGATGGGCATAAGAAATTTTCATACTTCCAAAGTATTTTTCTTCTTTTGAATCTCTCCCTGTCCTCTGGTGTTGGCGATGACTAATCTGTCTTCCATTCCTAAAACCTAGTCATTTGAAAAATGTTATGTAAGTGGAAATACACAATGAATAATGTTTTGGAATTGGCCCTTCTTCATTCAGTGTAATTTTATGGAGTCATCCACGTGGCTTTGCGCATGCATAGAACTCTCTGGTGTAAACATACCATGGCTTATTTAACTATCCACACACTTAGGTTTCTGGCTCTGTGTCAGAAAGAATGCTATACATACTCATCTTTATTTGTGTGTGTGGAAGCACAAGTTGCCATTATTTTGAAATAAATATCCAAGAGGACAATTGTTAGGTTATAAGGTTGAATTTTATAGAAAATTAACAAAATATTTTTCAGAGTGGTTTATATTCCTGCAGCAGTTGGCGCAATTTCAACAGCCCTTCGACATTTCTGTTGTTCTTTATTCCAGCTGTTCTGATAGGCATGGAATGACATGTAACTGTGTTTTAATTTTTATTACGGCTAATGATACCAAATGTCTTTTCATATGCTAGCTTTCATTTGGAGACCCTTCCTCAGCAGTGATATGCTATGTGTGTCTTTTTTCCATGTCCTAATTGGATTGTTCTTTTACTGTTCACCTTATATATTCTAGATGCTATTAGTTCTTTGTTAAATTCATATGAACTATCTCAGTACTTCCCTATAAATGGAATCTATTTATGATTACTTTATATTGCTTTATGTAATGTCCCCAGATTCAGACATGTTGTAGAACATGCCATAATTCCTTTTTAATATTAAATGGTATTACAATGCAGGCATGTTTTATACGTTGCTTCCTCTTTTGTAGATGGGTGACTGGGAGAATCAGTTCATTGTCTATTGTGAATAGTGATGCTATGCTTGGGAGTGTAAAACATCATTTCAAGTACGTCCAGAAGTAGACTCTCCAGAACACACAGTGCTAAGTTTTCTGTAACTGCCCTCCCCAGGTCCATGTGGTAAAGGCTTCTTTCTGAGGGTAGCTCTATTTAGAGAGCATGTTGGTTACTTTTCTGTTGCTTGTGATGCAATACCATGCCCAAGGCAACTTAGAGAAGAAAGTTTACTTTGGTGTGTGGTTCCAGAGGATTGGAGTCCAGAATGGCAAGGAAGCATAGCACCAAGCAGCAAGCATGGGTGGACAAGGCTGTGAACTCATACCTTCAACCACAGGCACAGAGCAGAGAGAGCACACTGGACATGGTGAGGGTGAGAAGCTTTTCATCTCAAAGCCTGATCTTTGGGATGTGCTTCCTACAGAAGACTACACCACCTACACCTCCCCCAAACAGCAGCACTGGGGACCAGGGTTCAGACGTTCAAGGCTGGGGAAGTGGCTCATTTCTCATTCAAACCACCATATAGGTTATGGGTCTTTAGGGGAGTTCTGTTGGGCACTGGCACTGTTACCTGTCACTCTTCACTTTTGCTTCCTGGCTATGAGGTGAACAGTTTGCTCCCCACCACAGAACACACCCACCAGAGGTGCAAAGCAATGTGAGCGCCTGATCTTGGCTTGGAACTTACAGAATTGGGAGAATAACATTTCTCTTACAAGTTAACTATCTCAGTTGTTTAAATAGCAATAAGCAGCTTGCTAATACCCAGGGTAGTTCAAGGTTTTAGGAACCTCATGCTCTTACACACTGTTATAGCAGCCCTGACATTTTATGTTCTGTACCTTTTCACATTTGTTAAGTGTTTGCCTCCCTTCCAACTAGTCCCACTTTCTGAGTTTCTTCTTGTTCCTTTTGATGGTAACACCCTAATGGGTGTGGTGTGCTGCAGCTTAGTACTTTGAGTGACATTTCCCAAGTGCCCTTTTTAGTCATTGAGAGTATCTGTATATTTTTCTCAGTCATTTGTATGTATTTTGATAACTGTCTATGCAAGTCCTTTGCCCAGTTGTATTGGATCCCTTCTTTAATGTTCAATTTTAATAGTTCTCTACACATTCTATATATAACCTCCTATCAGTATATGGTTTGTAGCTATTGGCTAGTTTGTGTCTTTTTTACTCTGCTTGTGTTATTTTTTAATGTACAAAATGTTCAGATTTATAAATTATATGAAACATAATTGTATACGTTATAATATATAATTCTATAAAGTATAATTTTCCCCATTTTGTATTTTAATTCCTGTACCCTTTCTATCACATCTAGGAAACCACTGCAAAATCCAGTCCAGTATTTTCTTCCAAGAGATTTCAAGTGTTTAAATTAGACGTTTCTTTGGTCCACTTTAAGCTCATTATTTTTACATATTGTGTTTGGTTGGAGCCCGATTTTACTGTTTTGCATGGGGACTTCCATTTTTCTCTGCCCTATTTGTTATGAGGACCATTTTCTATACCAGATGATCTTGGTATGGTTGTAAAAAGTCACTTAGCCATAAATATGCAGATTTTTTTCTGAGTTGTCAGCTGAACTCTGTGTTTGTGCATTAATGTATGTACCCATGTATGCGTGTGTGTGTGTGTGTGTGTGTGTGTGTGTGTGTGTGTGTGTGTGTGTGTGTGTGTGTGTGTTGAGACAGGATCTCATTATGTAGCCCAGACTGGCCTCAAGCTTGGAATTTTTCTTCCTCAGCCACTCAAGTACTGGGGCTATACAGATGCACCACCACATCGGGCTTCTTTCCTTTCAAGACTATTACGAGTGACATGGCTTTGTAAATTTTGTGCATTTTCTTTGTATCCTAGGATTTTAAAGGATTCATAATTATCTTGGGTTATGGGGTTACATCATTTGTGCAGAAAGCTGCTTGCTTCTTCCTTCCTAATTTAGAGCCTTTATCTTGTTTCTTACTGACTTCTCTGCCTAAAGCTTTAAGTGCTCTGCTGAGCAGAAATGCCAACAGAGGAAGGGGCCAGTAGGACACCACTGAATATATCTGTTGTAGTTTCTCATATGAGCCTTGTGTTATGTCTAGATAATCTCCTAGTCTGAGCACACTGTGTGGTTTTTCTTTATATCATTAGAGAGAGCATTTGCCATTTTTGCTGCAACTGAAATGATCATGCGGCTGTTCTTTATTCTATTAATATCTTTTATATTTATAACAATTTATATGATTACAACATTGATTTTATTATTGTTTTGTGAATTTCATACATTAGTGCAGTATTTGTATAATTTTGACCCACACTCTCTCTGCTCAGCACCTCCCTTGTTCTCCCCACAAAACTTTATGATCCATTAATTATTCTTATTATATATATGTATATGTACATACATACAATCCTACTGAGTCTATCTAGTGTTAGTTATGTGTATTTACAGTCCAGAAATGAATTCCATCTAGTCACTGTGTATAATCCTATGATACGCTGTAGCATTTGACCTGTTGGCATCTTGGTGATTGTTTTTCTCTTTGGATTTAGTTTGTATTGTAGTTACAAACAAGAAGAGAAGGGACTGGTAGACTCTACCATTATCTGGCCAAGAATCTCTCTAGAGAGAGAGAGAGAGAGAGAGAGAGAGAGAGAAACAAGACCATTGGTGACACCCCCTACACACACACACACACACACACACACACACACACACACACACACACACACACACAGATGGGAGGGGACTTAATCTGGGTATTGTCTCACCTGATTATAGGGTTACAAGCTAGAGATCCAGGAAGGCCCAGAGTGCAGGGTAATTCAGTATGAGCCAGAGGCCTGAGAACCAGAACTGATGTTTCCTCCCTAAGACTAAAGACCCAAGAATCAGGAATGTCAGTGCCTGTAGGCAGGAAAAGATGACTATCCTATCTTAAGCAGAGAGACAGTTTAGGCCCTTGATAGTCTGGTGTCCATCTGCAGTGAGGAGAGAATTTCTTTACTCTGTTTACCAGTTCCAATGTGAAGGCCTTGAAGGAGCACTCTCAGGCAGACCTCAGACGTTCTACCACCTTTAAGGGCATCCACAGTCACTCTGACACATAAAATTAACTCTCACATCTATATTCTGTGCTAGACTCCAATTCTCACTTTTCTGAATCCCTAAGCAATGTGTTAAAAATGGTAGTGCACTGAGTAATATTTATAATTTTACTGAGGATAAAATAAACATTCTGAAATACAAAGAGTTATACCACTTGAATCATCAAAAGAAATCAAAATGAAGTACTATGTAGTTTAAGGCCTCCTGACAACTTCCACCAAGGAAGTAGTGTTGCATGAATAAATGAAACTCAGGAATAGATCTCTGAGAAAGTCGGAGATATTAGAGAGAGTAAACACCACAGTCAGATCTTACCCAGCTGTCTTCCAGCTTCCTCAGCCTGGCTTCTCTTGGCTTCCTCTAACTTCTGTTTTTCTATGCCTGTCTTAAATACTCTCTTGGTAAGTTAAGGCATGGCCACACCACTGCCTGCTTGGGAGCCTGGAACTCCTTCTGTAAACTAAGATGACTTTGAACTCAGCTGGAATTAAGGTCGTAGGTCACCACTCCCAGGATACTCCCTGTGCTTGGATTAAAGGTGTGAATTACCACTCTCTGATCCTCCTAGACTGACTGTGAAACTTCTGGAGGTTTTATTAAATCTCCACATAGACTGTGGGTAGATTCTCTCTAATATCTCCGATACTTTTGGAGCTTTTATTAAATCCCCACAAAGTAGGACATAAAGAAACTTATTTTTTTATTGGTTTTTTCATTTATTTTTACATACCGACCACAGTTTCCTCTCCTTCCTCTCCTCCTGCCCCCCCCCCCCCCAACCTCCTGTCTATTCCCCCAACCCACTACTCCACTGTTCCGAAAAGGACAGGCCTCTCATGGGAGTCAACAAAGCATGGTATTTCAAGTTGAGGCTCGACCAATTTTCTCCCCCTGCATCAAGGCTGGACAAGGCATCTCGGCCTGAGAAATGGTTTCCCAAAAGCTAGCTCATGTGCCAGGAACAGGTCCTGGTCCCACTGCTAGGGGCCCCACAAACAGATGAAGCTACACAACTGTCACTCACATACAGATGGTTTAGGTCAATCCCATGCAGGTTCCTTAGCTGTCGGTCCAGAGTCGGTGAGCTCCCACTAGCTCAGGTCAGCTGTCTCTGTGGGTGCCCCCTTCATCATAGTGACACCCCTTACTCTTGACCCTCCTCCCTCTCTTCAACAGGACTCCTGGGCTCGGCCCAGTGCTTAACTGTGGATTTCTGCATCTGCTCCCATTAGTTACTGGATGGAGATTCTCGGATGACAATTAAGGTATTCACCAATCTGGCTACTAGGGAAGGCCAATTGAGGCATCCTCTCCGCTATTGCTAGGAGCCTTAGCTGGGGTCATCCTTGGAGATTCCTGGGAGTTTCTCTGGCGCAAGGATTCTCCCTAACCCCAGGATGAGCCCCCTATGAAGATCTAGCTTCATAACATCTGGTCCCTCATGTTCCCATATCCCCCCCCCCCCCAATTTACCCAGGAGATCTTATCCACTTCCCCTTTCTCTGTTTGAGTCCTCCTTGTTACCCACCTTCTCTGGGGCTATGGATTGGAGCCTGGTTATCAAGTTAAGGGAAAGTTATAATAAAAAGGAAGACCACTGGTGGTTTGAATGAGAACGGTCCCTATAGCTCATATGTTCGAATGCTTGCTCCCCATTTATTGGTACTGTTTGGAAAGGATTCATAGGTGGGGTCTTGTTGAAGGAGGTGTGTCTCCGGGGAGTGCGCCTTGGAATTTCAAAAGCCCAATACCATTCCAGTTGGCTCAATACATAAGCTCTCGGCCATTGCTTGACCGCCATGCTCGCTTGCCTACAGCAATGCTCCCTGCCGTGATGGTCCTGGTCTTAACCTCTGAAACTATAATCAAGTCCCCAATAAAATAGCTAAGACAACCCCCTCCTGGAAGAGGATCCCATGATAAGAATCAGAACTCTATAGTTCCTGCCATCCAAGACTAACTTAGTATTTAAGTGCAGAATAATTTGTAGTAAAGGGGATAAACTCATCTCACCCCAGCTTAGTCTTTTCCACCTAACACTTTGCCATTTGACATGTGGGTTCACATGACCTTTACTGAGCTATTTGTCTCAGAGGCACACTCAGAACAACCCATAAATACTCATTTTCATAAAAAATTTGAAAGACAGGGTAAGTCAAGAGCCTTGTATTTTACACTGTTTGGCTACTAACAGGTTTTAAAGTACTAGACTCCATGTTTCAATGTGTTGATAAAGAAGGTATGTGTCAAGGCAGCTTGCTGTTTCCTCTGTCTGAGTGAATCTTGCTACATCAATCTCTCTGGGAGAATTTTGGCAGTGTTGCATCTATTTTTAACTAAAGGCAAAGTGCTGCAGAACTCAAACCAGATGCTGAGCTACACACAGACTGCCTGTGTTACCAACATATAGTGTGCAAGAGCTGCAATACTGAGACTCACAATGATTACCTACATTCTCCCTTTCTTCTGCCTACAGGCTCGGCTTATCAGATCTGTGCTTGAAACCTTAAAATGCCAGGTTAATTAGCAGCTAGTAGAGAAAAAGCATTCTGGAGGCAACGATAGGCTTCTCCCAGGAGAAGTCAGTGATTAGAGACTTTATTTGTTCAGAGTGGCTGAGGAAGTGAGTGGGTAGATGTTAAGTATGTCTTTAAAATGGAAGCCAAGGGGAATGGATCGCGAAAGCACCTGTTACTCGGTGTGTGCGATGTCCCAGTTTGGTATGACATAAACTGTAAATCTTGTGAATCGGCATCATGATGTAAACATTAAAACAAACGACAAAGTGTCAAAAACAGGAGCTGCTATTTTGATTAACTTTCCAGATAATTTGGGGATTCTGTATATAGAATTAATACCATTGTTATTTTTTATGGCCTGAAATAATTTTGTGCTTTTTTACTCCCCATCAGAAAATATTTTAATGGTTTATTCTTATCTTCTAGGTCTTTTGAATTTTATATTTTTTTTTACATACTTTAAAACTCAGGGCATTTTACACAGTATTCTTGTTGATAGCTTTTTAAAAAAAATTAAGTAAGTGGGACTGGAGAGCAGGTTCGGCAGTTAAGAGTGCTTGCTGCTTTTTTTTCCCCCCAGAAGGCCCAGGTTTGCTTCCCGGTGGACACCAACTGCAACTCTGTAACTCCAGTCTAGTGCCCTCTTTTGGCTTCCTTTGGCACACACACACATTAAAAAAATAAGCTAAAAAGAGAAATAAAATACTTGTAAACTATGAGAAAGACAACGTGGGACTGCCTCAGAATAAAAGAGAAAATCATAGCAATTACTCTAAGAATTGATCTACAAAAATTTACTTTTTTAGAAAGTGGGTCAATTGGAGCCATTAAGTCTTTTGTACTTTAAACAACTCCTAGAGTTTGCCAATGATGTGTGTGCCCTTAAAGGCCTGGCTCAAAGGCTCCTCTTTCTTCACTGGTTTTGTCCCCTTCTGTGGCACATAACTGATTTTCTTTTCCATAGTATTTGAAACTCTTACCTATCAGAACACAAGTTTTGCGAGGTCTCATCTGTCTAGTTCATTGGTGTGATCTTGGGCCAAGAGCCAGTACTCAGAAAAGAATTATGTTCCCAATGATTGACACGTGTCATCAAATGACTGACCCAGGTGCCCCTGGGTTTACCTCATAGGCAGTTCTTGGACAGCCCAGACAACACTCGCAACTGCACCAGAGGGTTCCCTTGTGCTCCTGAGAGCCCACTGGAGTGAGAGAGTTTGATGGTCAGTTACCCCATAACATAGGTATGTCTCATTTAAAGCACTCAGAGCCTTAACAGAGAGAACGAAATTACCAGGGTTCTTTCTAATGATGGAGTAATTCTCTCTCTAGACTGCTTTTAAACTCAACACAGTAATCTGAACTCCTCCTGGAAAATATTTCTTTCCCTACTCCGCAGAATTTGGGCTTACAGAACCCACAGCCTCAGCAGCCGATTAACAGCCCTTCCCACCCCCCCCCCCCCCCCCGTTTCTCTCTCTCCCATGGGTCTTGCTTCTCTGGAGAACCCTGACTACACAAAGAGACATGATATCAGTGCGTTGCTGTGTTCCCCGTGTCCTGTCTGTTACCAGAGCAGAACCTGATTGCATAGGTTATGTTGAAAGGAGAAGAGCTTTTCTGCTCAGTTTCATCTGACTCCAAAGCAAGGTGGTTGGAAAGAGAACAAACAAACAGCAAAGGTCACAGATCTCCTGACCTCATCACTGAGGACACATTAGCTGGCAGGGCTGTACCAACCAGCAAATGTTTCCCAAAAGGCAAACACAGGCTGCTGCTTCCAGATAGATAATAGTTTAACCTCGTGATGGCTATTCTTGGCTGTCTTCTTGACTACATCTGAAATGAACTTAAAACCCAGGCAACCCGCAGGGTCAACTTGCAAGGAATTTTTCTAGATTGGATCGTTTGAGATGAGAAGACCCACCTTAGATATGGGCCTATATAAAGGACATGGAAGAAGGAAGATTTTGCCTTTTGTCTGCTTGCCCTTGTTCTAACTGGCAAGTCCATTCCTTCACTGGCATTAAAGCTCACTTCTTCGGGACTCTGGCATAAACTGAAGACCAGTTGAGACATCCAGGTGTGGATTCTGAACAACTACTAGATTCTCGGACTTTCTCTTGGGAGACAGCCATTTTTGTAATAGGTCACAGCCTGTAAGCCATTCTAGTGTGTGCATACGCGTGTGTATGTGTGTGTGTGTGTGTGTGTGTGTGTGTGTGTGTGTGTATGTATGTGTGTTTCTATCAGTTCTGTTCCTTTAGACAACCTTGACTAATACAACGACAAAAGAGTAAAAGCTCCATCACTGAAAAAGAGAATCTGAAAGTAAATGTTTAGAAATGTTTTGTTACTGAAAATTCCTTGGAAGTTACCTGTAGATAGTTTTGGGTAAGATGGTGGATCAGAACTGGTCATGGTATGACCCAATGAAGTGTTAAGGGTAAGAAGAAGCAGATTCCATAACATAAAGAGAAGGGCAGTAGAAACTTTGGACATCCACAAAAGGGATGCTAGGACCTCTGGAAAGTACAGTGAAAGTGAAGGGCAGAGTACCATAACAGAAGAAAGTCAGCTAGAATAATCCCAGCCCCATGCATGGCCATTCTCTCCTTCTACTGTGTGGGTTTGCAATATAAAACGGAGGCAAGCCCACCAAATGTAGATAATCCTTTCCCTAAAACTGGAAGAGGTATCCCAATGACCACAAACCCTCGGTTTCAGATCTCAAAAGCTCTGAAATGGACAAAACATCCGCTGAAGATCTGGGAAATGCACCAGGGAAAATTAGTGACCTCAAAGGGGATGTGCACAGCTAACTCAATAAAGCAATCAGTCCACTGCAATCAAACATCAAACTTTAACCTTCAAAGTAGTTACATATAAAACTGCAAGAAGCCACAAGATGTCCTAGGCTAGGACTCACTGACTCACAGAGAGTCACTGACCCGCTGACTCACAGAGACACACAAACACTTATAATAATTGTACACTGATTGACCTGGGGCTCAGGCAGATAACTTGCTAACTCTTTACTCTTAAACTAACCCATGACTCTTACCCAGTTCAGCCATGAGACTCGGTACCTTTTCTCAGAGCAGCATAGGTGTCCTCTGCACCTGCTTCTCTGGTGTGTCTGTGGCATCTCTGCTCTGTTCTTCCTATTCCCAGAGTTTTCTTAGTCTGGTAGCCCCACCCACACTTCCTGTCTGCCTTCAGTCAATCAGCATTTTTATTAAACCAGTAGGCGGGACAATTATTTATAATATAATATAATCTCACTACACACTGACTCTGAAATGACAGTTGAGGAAACTTCACAGAAAGGAACTAAACCCTTTGAATGCAGACACAGGCAAATGGCGTGGGCAGTGTGTGGAGCCTCTTGCAAGAACCAGAGTTTATTCCTTGTGTGTGAACTGACATCTCAGAGCCCATTCCCTACAGAAGAACACCTTACTCAGCCTTAACACTGAGGGGAAGGGACTTGAACCTACTTCAACTGAATATGCCAGACTGAACTGACTCACCTTGGGACTCCTTGCCTTCCCTGGGGAATGGGTCGGGGGATGGAATGGGGGGAGGCTGAGGGAGGGTTGGGAGGAGGAGAGGGAGAGGGAACAGTGGTGGGTATGGGAAAAAACTTTTTAAAAAATAAAGATTAAAAAATAAATTTAAAAAATGACTAACCCCATTGGCTGGAGATGTAGTGCACTTGACATTGTGCTTACCTCACACTCAAGACCCTGAGTTTGATCCTCAGCACCAACCTCCTCTCATCTGGGCTGCTGCTGGAAGATGCTGTCCACTTTTAGGGCACATCTTCCCACTTCAAATCACCTGGTGAAGAAAATCCCTCAAAAGCATGTCCAACAGTGTGTCTTTGAGTTGACAACAAGATTAGCCATCACACTTTGCCTCGGGTTCTAGGGTCTTATTGAAAGTAGAACTTGTGGGCCATTAAAGTAAATAATTAGCAAAAAGATGCCAAAACATTCAAAATGTAGAAAAGATGGGATTGTTAAGAGAACATGAAGGTTTGTGAGATTCTCCACCTTCCCATCTTGCAGACACATTTATGTACGTCTCAGTTAAAGGTTGGTGTGGACCTTCCCTTTCAGAAGACGGCAGGAGATTTGTTTCTTGGTCTTTTGGCTATTATCAATGGAAGGATGACCCTTCGAGTAATTCATCATGTTTAGAGCTACCAGTGTCTTACAGATTCACAATCAGCATGCAGAAACCCCTCTGAGATGGCTGATCCCAGTTGTTAACTTGACTGCATCTGGAGTTGATTAAAACATAAGCTGCTGGACTCTTCTGTGAGGGACTTTCCTTTTAAGATTATTTGAAGTAGGGAGATCAGCCTTAAATCTGGGCTGTATCTTCTGGTAGCAGCTCACAGAAAAGGACGTGGGAAAAGAAAACTTTGCCTTTTACACATATATCCTCACTCTCACTGCCAAGTTCATCTAGCTTGTTGTGGCCAATTTCTTCAGAACTCCAATGTTGACTGAAAACCAGCAGGACTTCTCCAGGACTGCACTACCAGACTGGCACTGCTGAGCTACCTAGCCTTGTGGGCTGAAAAAGTACTTAATTCTTGTCTCTTTCATTGCAAGGCAGCCATGTTAAGCTACCCACACCTCATCCTGTGAGCCAGTCTAATAAATTCCCTTTTAATATTGTCTTAGTTAGGGTTACTATTTCTGATGAAACACAATGACCAAAAACAACCCAGGGAAGGAAGGGTTTATTCGGCTTATGCTTACGTATTATGGTTCCTCATTGAAGGTCGCCAGGACAGGACTGTGGGGATTCAATAAAAGTTTCAGAAGTTTTGGAGATATCAGAGGGAATCTACCCACAGTCTATGTGGGGGGTTAGTAAAAGCTTCAGAAGTCCCAGAGCTCTAACCACAGTCAGTCTAGGAAAATCAGAGAATGGTGATTCAAACCTTTAATCCCAGCACAGGAGTATCCTGGGAGTGGTGACTTACACCCTTAATCCCAACTGAGTCAAGATCACTTCAGATTATAGAAGGAATTCCAGGCTCCCAAGCAGGTGTGGTGGGGCCACACCTTAATTACCGAAAGAGTACTTAAGACAGGATCCAGGGAATTGAGGCTGAGGAAGCTGGAAGACAGCTGGGTAAGATTTGACTGTGGTGTTTATTCCCTCTAGTATCTCCAACTTCTTCAGAGATCTATCCCTGAGTCTCATTCATTCGTGCAACACAGGACCTCAAAGGGGCTGGAGCATGGAAGCAGGAGCTGAAGCAGAGTTCCTGGAAGGGTGCTGCTTACTGGCTTACTCCCCATGGCTTGCTTAGCCTGGTTTCTTTTAGAACCCAGAACCAGCCCAGAGGCTGGGTCTCTCCCACATCATTCACTAATTTAAAAAATGCCCCACAGCCTCGTATATACATCATCCTAATAAAGCATTTTTGTGGTAGTTTGAATTAATCGATCACCATGATGTTATAGGGAATGACATGGATATGGCCTTGTTGGAGGAAATGTGTTACTGTGGGGGTGAGCTTTGAGATTTCCTATGCTCAGGATACCACCCAGTGTCTCAGTTGACTTTCTGTTGCTTGCAAGATACAGGACTTCCACCTCCTTCTCCAGCAATATGTCTGCCTGCATGCCACCATGCTCCCCACCATGATGATAATGAACTGAACTCCTGCAACTGGAAGTGACCCCCTCAACTAAAAGTTTTCCTTCTAAGAGTTGCATTGGTCATGGCGTCTCTTCATAGCAACAGAAATCCTAATTAAGACAATTTTTTAAATTAAAGTTTCTTCCTCACAGATGACTTCAGCGGTGCCAAGTTGTCTTGATTCTTCATTCTATCCTCAGCAAAATAGTTTATTTATGAAAAATTAAAACTTTGTAAACTATTACTACTGAACTTAAATAATATTTCTTGTTATTTGCTTATAGGGAGGGCCTGAGCTGCTTTGGTGTCTCTGTGCATAAATGTCTCATATTAAATATCAATGCTCTTAAATTTAGCTTTTTCAACTGGTTTTGACACTTCTCAACCCTAGGCTTCAACTATTATGTAATGAAATCATTAAGATGTTACTTTGGGGGGAGGGTTCACAGGGAAGCGTGTTATAGACTTTATAACATGAATGACGTCGAAGTGATATGTCAAAACAAAGTATGTCTATCTATATGTGTATATTTTAATTAGCCACCCAACTGACAGCAGAGTTATCCTATCGTCAGTGTTGAAGCTTGTGTGGGAGGGGATCCATCGCAACCCAGAAAGTGATACATTTAATTTTTAGGTTAGTTACATTTAGATTAAATGTTAAATGAGATCGTTAACATACTTCTGATCTTATTTTCAGATTCTTATTAATCACAGTAATAAGGATTTCTCTTCTTCATGCTGATGGTTCTGGCTGATATGGAGGCTGGGGCCATCAGTTTTGTCTGGGCAGAGGCCTTTGACTAAAATTCCTGCTACAAACCACAGATCACAAAATCTGGAGATATATTCAGACACTCCTCAGCAAAGAACTGACGATACCTATTTGTGTGTCCAGGATAACAAACTCAACACCTAGATCCACCAAAATGGAGTCACACTGTCGTTTCCAAGGCCTAACGCCTTTCAGCCTTCACAGAGTCTCAGCTTCTACAGGTTTGAGTTCAGAAATGGCCAATCTCACAGGTGAAGTCTTTTATGTGTAGGTTAACAGAATGCCTTTATCAGACCTCTTTCTCCCAGGTTCAGGAAGGGACAACTGAGAATTAGAACATCTGCCATGAAGCAGTATTTGCTGGGCAGGCAGGACTCACAGTCACTGTGACTATATATGTACAAGACCTGTGCAAGAACACACCTAACAATCCCAACATGGAACTGGGAGGAAGAGGGAGTTTTCCTCTGGGATATGGCCCTTAAAGGACCATCCATGCTCCAGTGGATGGTCCTACACACATGCACATACAGGAAGGGGAGGGGGAGAGCGCATTCAGGAAGTTGAGAGAGAGCACAGACCTAAGTTGGGAGAAAAGTGTTATGGGGCATAAGGGAGGAACCGGAGGAGAGGAAGTGAGTAAATTTGATCAAAACACATTCTATGGGCTCATGAACTTCTAATAAGCAAAGTAAATAAATAAACAAAAAGATGAACAGAACAGGAGTTAACTACTGAGGGGTAGGGAACTGAACTGAGTATGGTTCTGCTTTATTTATAATGGTCATATGAACACTGGTTTCTTTTCTTTTTAATAACATCTATTAATAGCCTCAGCAGGCATTTCCTTTAGATCCCGCTAAACTAACGGACTGCTGAGATCCTTTCAAAAGTTAATATGATAGTAACTCAACTGGTGAGTTTGCCTACTGCCTCTCTGCGTGTGGCATTTTGCTAACTGGTGTAAGTATATTGCTGGCAGTGTGGTTTATGCCTCTGAAAGTCTTCACTCAATTAATGATACATTCCTGTTGATGATACTAACAACCAGTTTCATTCCTAAATTGCTTTTTAAATTATCGACCACTGTCAATAGATGTGGCTTTGATCGAGACACTCAATGTTACCCAGAATCCTGTACGTCAAAGGCTTGGTGGTCAAACAGGGGTACTCTTGGGAAGGAGTGGAACCTAAGGAGGTGGGTGGAGCTAATAGGAGGTTAGGTCTCTGGAGTGTGTCCTCCAAATGGATGTTGGTACCCTGGCTCCTTTGTGTTTGTCTCTAACCCCCACATCCATGCAGTGAGAGGCTTGACTGCATCATATGTTCCTCATTGTCAAGTTCTGCCTTCCACAGACTCACAGAAGACAGGAAAATGACTGTGGACTGAAGCTTGTGGAGCAAATCAGAATAAATCTCCTCCTGAGTTTCATCACATTGGGAAAAGCTAAGAAGAGAATATATGCACTTTCTTAAAGAAGTGACCATTTCATTCTTTCTCCATGCACCCTGTTCAGTTTTATTATGGTGTACTTAGCTAAGGTGCGAATATATGTCATCTTGACTCAGCTATAATACAATTTTTAATAAAGCAGCAATCTAAGTGTTATTGTGAAAATACTTTGTTTCTTGTTGCTATGATAAAATACCCTAATAAGCCAAGAATGGTGGTGCTTGCCTTTAATACCAGCACTTGGCAGGCACAAGCACAGGGATCTGGTGAGTTTGAGGCCAATCATACCTCTATAGTGAGTTCCAGGCCAGCCAGATATACCTAGTGACAGCCATTCTCAGTGAACAAACAAAGCAAAATGCATTGGCAAAAACAATTTTCAAGGGTGAGGTGGGGTATTTATCTTACAGTTCTGGATTATAGTCCATCATTGTGGGGAAGACACAGCATCAGGAGCTTGTGAGAACTGGTCTTAACTTACCCACAGCCAGGACAGAACAATGAATCAATTCATGAACGTAGTTCAGCCACCTCTCTCTCTTCTTTTTAGTTAGTCTAGACTAGCACAGGAATGGTGCTATCCACTTTCAATATATATCTCCTTACCTCAATAACTCAAGTAAGAAAACCCTTCACAGGCATTACAGTTCAACCTAGTCTAGACAGCCTCTCAGTGAGACTCTTTCCCTGAAAGAGTCTACACTGTGTCAAGGTGAAAAGCCAACCATCACATTAGTTAACCTTTACGGTCATTTGACTGTGTCCAGCCCTTATCCTCGATGGTGGGAATCAACCCATTTGATAGACTGCAAGTATTAAAAACAAAAAACTTTCACCTTAAGACTACAGCATTAGCTGGGCGGTGGTGGTGCACATCTTTAATCCCAGCACTAGGAGGCAGAGGAAGATGGATTTCTGTGAGTTTGAGGCCAGCCTGACAGCTAAAGCAACACAAATCTTGTTTCAGAAAAGAAAAAAATATAACTTGCTTGATTCCAACCTATCTCTCCACTTAATAGAATTTTCACACATATTGAACTCACAGCCATTAAATCAATCCATTTGTAGTAGTCTGAATGAGAATGGCCCCCAGAAGCTCATATGTTTGAATATTTGATCTCCATTAGTGGAACTTTTTAGGAAGAATTAGGAGGTGTGGCGTTGTTGAAGAAGGTGTGTTATTGGGGGTAGGTTTTGAGATTTCCAAAGTCCACACTAGGCCCACTCTTGCTCATTCTTCCTCTTGCCTGTGGATCAGAATCATGGTTCCAGGGCCATGCTCCTCAACATGATGATCGCGGGTTTAACCCTCCGAACTGTAAGCAAGCCTCAAATTAAATGCTTCCTTTCATAAGTCTTGGCCATGGCATTTCACCATAGCAACAGAACAATAACTAAGATACTATTTGTGCTGATTGGTCTTAGGTCAACTTGACAGAAACTAGTTACCAGAAAGGAGGGAACCTCCTCAATTGAGAAAGTGCCTTCATGAGATCCAGCTATAAGGCATTTTCTTACTTATTGATGGGAGAGGGGGCAGCCCTTGTAGGTGGTGCCACCTCTGGGTTGGTAGACCTGGGCTCTATAATAAAGCAGGCGATCGAGTCATTGGGAGTCAGTAAGCAGCACCCATCCATGGCCTTTGCATCAGTTCCTGCCTCCAGGTTCGTGCTGTGTTTGAGTTTCTGTCCTGACTTCCTATGATGAACAGAGCTGTGGAAGTATAAACCAAGCTAACCCTTTCCTCCCCAACGTGCCTTTTGGTCATGGTGTTTCATTGTAGCAATAGGAACCTTAACTAAGTCACCACTTAAACACCAAATCCATTGACTCGACCTTAGGAGACTCCTATATTGCACCATAAGGACTCTAAGCCCTGGATCTAAATAAAAACAATTAACAGTGGTGTTTTAAGGCAAGATCTCATGTTTATCACCAAGCCTGCCTGCTAGCCTTCCACATCTCACAGTGCCAGGGGGTTGTTTGTTTTGTGCTTATTTACATTTTTGTCATTTATGTATTCATGTTTATTTAATGCCTGTAAAGCTCATGTTTGTGCGCAGGTGTGTGGAGGCCAGAAGTCAACCTCACGTTCATTAGACATTGACCATCTTGTTCTTTGATACGGGATCCCCAATTTGGCCTGGAGTCTGACAATTAGGCTAGGCTAGCTGGCAGTGAGCCCCAGGAATCCATTCATATCTCCCTCCCCAGAGCTGCATTTAGAAACACACATCACCACTCCCTCCATGTTCATGTGTGTGAGTACAGGTGTGTGTATGCCACGGCACATGGATAGGAGGCCAGAAGACAGTGCCAGGTGTCAGTCTCACTTGGCACCTTGTTGAACCTAGACAAGGGCCAACACCACCTTGGACCTCCACCACCGAGTGGGTGGTTTTTCTCTTAACCCATCCTTCTGGGCTTGCCAGAGGCTTCCTTCACTTAGGACCTTCATTTCTTTCTAAGAACTAAGAAAACACATTGGAATCTCAACTGGATTTTTCCAAACAACAGACACAAATTCCACTTTCCACTTAAAAACAATTACTTAAGCCACATATCAATGAAGTATGCACAGGGAGGTGTGGGAGTTCAAGGCTGCAGGCTGCTTGTCTGGAATCATGGCTTTTGTAGCTCAAATCGGAGATCTCTGGAAGGACAATGCCTGGAGAGTGGGCATTGGAACCTTAGTAGTTGTCTGTTAATGAGTCCCAGAATACTTTCCGATCTTAAATCTTTACAGCAGGATGGCAACTAGAAACAAAAGACAAATGAATTTGGTGAAGAGACCTTCACAGAGGCTGGGGGTGGGGAGAGGCTGTAATATTATGTGAGGTTCCTGGTGTCCCCAGAGCATATTGTGTAATCCTCTTGCTTGTACCTCAGCTGGACACATGCTGTGTGCTCTTGCCAAGTTGCATAAGGAGAGATTTCAGGGTTTTGAAAATGTGCTTTCAGCATGAGGACGCTGTTTACTGTGGCAAAGACATCAGGCCACTCTGTCTGGACTTAGGGGCTAAGAAAGCGTCACTTATGCCCCAATATTCTGTCTGTCTGTCTAAGTTTTTTCTCCCTCCCTCCTTCCCTTCTTTCTTTCTTTTTTTTTTTTTAACTTCTTTTTATGTGTTTGAGTGTCTTACCTGCATGTATGCCTCTGCACCATGTCCTGCCTAGTGCTGGGGAGGTCAAAAGCTGTTGCTTCTCCTGAAACTTGAATTACAGGTGGTTGTGAGGCACCATGTAGGTGCTAGAAATCACATTCAGGTCCTCTGGAAGAGCAAGCAATGCTCTTAGTTACTGTTTCATCTCTCCAGTCCTCCCATATCTTGTCTCCCTCAGAAGTCTGAGTTTGCAGCACTGCAGAGCATTCCAGGTTGTTAGGGGTAGAAGAATGGCTGTGGGGAAGAGCTTGGGTGCTGTTGAGAGGCTGGAGAGATGGTTAAGAGATCCAGCACCCACAGGACAATTTGTAACTTCCTGTAGCTCTAATTCCAGGGGATCTGAGGACACCTTCAGGCCCTCATGGGCTCCTGCACACACCTTGTACACATACCTCATAAAGACACATACAAACATACACATTTAAAAACGTAAACAAATACAGTATTTTTTTTAATATAGAAAGGTCATGAGTAGAGGATTGTTGGGGCTCAGATATCCAAAAGTACATCACCAGATTAAGTATGTGACATGTTTTCTGAGAACTGCTTTTACTAACCATCATGGCTCCAACAGCCTTATTTATTGATAACCCAGGAACAATATGCTAAAACACATTCAGAATGTAGCCTGTGGACTGGAGGCATTATCTAGGATATTGTAAGAAATGCCTTCTCAGACCCCAACCCACATCTGCTAAGGCAGACCCTCTGAGACTGATCCAGGAACTTGTGTTTTAGTAAGTCTTCCAGATGATTCTGAGGCAGACCTCTGAGCGGAAATGATGTCACTGTGTCACTGGGGAGCAGCAGTCTGATGAGGGTGCTTATGAAATGGCTAAAGCCCCACAGGAAGGGAATTGGACCCAAAATGAGAAAACAGTGTTTTTCTCTAGTTTGCTTGCACTAGGTCCATGCCAATGAGCTGGCAAAACATTATACACCTCCACTGTTACTGGCTCTTTTGAAATAGTGGGTAAGAGGAGAGGTTGAGTGGTTCAGAGAATTAAGGCAGAACACGCTATTTCGAGAGTCTGAACCCTTTCCCGGGTTCTCCCATTATCTCCCTATAAATATTTTGAGAATTCAAGTTGGGTCTTATTCATGCCCTTGGCTCAGGACCTTCTCATTATAGTTGCTTCATGAATATATGAGCTTTGAATGAGTGAATCAAGGCTTTTATTTTACTTCTGTGGTTGTATTGTTCTGGGGACAGTGTGTTTTCTGGCTCATATGGATTGTTGCAGATTCCAGCCATGCAGTTCTCAGGCTGAGGCTCTCATTTCCCTGTCCGTTATGAGCTGAGGGCTATAGAGGCTGCCAGTGTTTTTTGGCCCATGCCCACTTCACTTTCCTCTGCCCTCACGGTCAGCGTTAGTTAAATTCCTCTAGAATACTGAATCTCTCCTTTCTTATCTTGTTATACCTCTTGCCTGACTCCCTTCTTCCATTATTAAAGGTTTGTTCAGATAAATAAAGATTTTCCAGATAATCCAGGGAAAGTGCATCATTTCAAGGTAAAGAATCTTGGTCACATTTGTGAAGTCTCTTTTTCCATACATGGTAGACAGTCACACATTATGCAGACCTGGACATTTACATCATTGGGGAGCTGCTATTCTGCCTTCTATAAAGTGTCCTAAAAGCACTGAATACTAGAAATTGAATGGGGGCACAGATATGATGTGTTTGTAGAAGTCATTAGCAGAAGTTGTCAAAAGCCAATATCAAGTTTTAGAGATGACGATTTAAACACTCAGTTCTTATCCCCCTGCTATTGCCTCTTGTAAAACTCACCTCCCCCTCATCCACACACTTCTCCATTCTCCTTTGCCTACCTCCCAACCAAACTACGATATGATGGCTATAATTATAGATTGCTTTACTACTACATGCGAAATATCTTCACACAAACAAACGTGAAGCAATCACATCATCTCAATGACGTATTTGTATTATTTCAGAGGGAAAAATACCATTCTTTTAAGATCTTTACACTCAGGGTCATTTAGAGAAATGTATCTAGGATAGAAAAATTCTTAAGACTTAGCTTCCATAAGGCCTGCCTGCCTCATGATGACACCTCAGCTCACTCCATCCCAAAAAATGAACAGCGAACTAGATGCAGGCTTATGTATCACCAGCTGATATATAAAGCCTTGAACTCAGAGGAAGGACAATATCAATGGTGGAATCATGGCGTCCTGGGGTAGGTCTGGACAAGGACTGGACACAGTCACAGTGGCATGGGAGACATTCACTGGTAAAAGTCAGCAGAGGAACTCAGTAGAAGCGTGGGAGAGAATATTTTTATATCCTTTCAAGCCAGGAAAATAAAAAATAAGATGTATTCATTAGCTAGAAAGAGGGCTCAGGGGGGAATTGGTCATTGCTATGGGCACAGTGTTTGGCAGTTTCTTATTTCTTAACTGAAATTCTGTTGGTACTATACTGTTTTAGAAGTGATCCCGAGGTCCGCTCCTTATAAGAGCCCACACGAGTCACTGTGTTGAGTTCTGCTGCTTCTTTGAGCAGTTAGCCGTTCCTTACCTGGTTTTATTAACTGGTGCACAGTGATGTATTATCAGCACATGAACAGCGACTATTTGGTTATTTCCTCGTGTCCTTATAAGTGCAGAGTAAAAAGAAGGAACTGTGAGTTCAACCAGGGACCGAAACACACTGGCATCCATCATACCACCACCTAAGCCAGGCCCCAAGCTCACATTACCTTTATCCTGAACAAGATCTTAATGAAGAAAGTCCCAGGCTTTAATTCTGAATGGCATCTTTGTTTGGAGGCCCAGGTGGATATCCAAGAAATTGATTTTAAACAACTGCTCTATACAGGGCAGGGAAACTCCACTTATTTTTTTTTGCTCCAAGAAACCTTGGCTGTATTCTGTTTCATCCATATAAAGGAACAGTGTTCCAAGGGTACAGGGACCATTTGCCCCAGAAGAGTTCCCACCAGCCCTCTGAAAGAAGAGCAGAAAAATCTAACTTCTCAATGAGTTACAGTCTCACTGAAGCCATACATAAATGTTATTATGTTCTCTATTACCATGTGTGCATTTGCTGCTTCTGGGCATGGTGACTGTACAGACAATTACCTTGCAGTTAGTTGGCACAACCCTGTAGTGGCTATGCAGCAGGTAGAGTGGATTATCGCTTCTTCCTCAAACCAATCGACTCCTGAGACACAAAGCAGGCAGAGGCTGCTATTGGATCTAGTCTTTTCATGGTCCCCAGCTTTATCCTTCTCCTGTTCACTTGAACATCTACTTTCTAAGCCTTAATCAAACGTCCTGTTCTCATTCCTCTGTTCTGAACCTAACTTTCAGGTAACTAGATGAGGACCCAGCTGTAAGGTCTCACATATCTCTCTACTCCCAAAGACCAGCGCATTGTTTATGCCATATTAATAACGCTGCAAATCACATCAATGAAAATTGCTACATGATAGGCAAATGCTGTTTTCACAATCTACATATTAACTTATTTCATGAAAACTACAAAATAGGCACTGTTATTATATTTGTTTATAGGTAGGGGAATCTGGTGGGTTAATGAATGAAATCATGTGAAGTTACTGCATGGTTTATATGGACTACTGGGAGCCTGTACTGTGGGGATTTGTTTCAAATATAATAAAAACAGTCGAGATATCAGAGGGATCAACCCACAGTCAATCTAGGAGGATCAGACAGTGGTAATTCACACCTTTAATCCCAGCACATGGAATATCCCAGAGTGGTGACCTATGCCCTTAATCCAATCAAATCTGAGTTTGAGGTCATTTTAGTTTACAGAAGTAGTTCCAGGCTCCAAGGCAGGCAATGGTGGTGCCACGCCTTAACTGAGAGCGAAGAAAGTATTTAAGGCAGGCATAGAAAGACAGAGCAGGCAGAAGAAGCCATGGCTCACACTATTAGTCCCAGCACTTGGGAAGCAGAGGCAAGAGAATCTCTGTGAGTTCAAAGCCAGCCTGGTCTTCAAAGCAAGTTCCAGGACAGCCAGGACTCTGTTACACAGAAAACTCTGTCTGGAAAAACAAACAAACAAACAAAAAAAGCAAAACAAAATAAAACAAAGACTGAAGGAGGTGGATCTGTCTTCTGATATCTCCGACTGTTTTTATTATATTTGAAACATATCCCCACACTGTACCTCACTTCAGAAGAGTAAGTCCCACAGTGGAACGTGTGATTTGTAGACTAAGAGGCAGATCCTCAGAAGTGTGTGAGACTGGAATGCGACAAGAAGAGTCTTTGTAGCCCCTCTGGTGACACACTGGACTTGTATGGGACTTCAGGCTTTTCTCCTTGTCTGGTCTAGTTTCAAACAATTCTCCATGGTCATTCTAATCTTAAGGAGTGCCAGGAGCTTCAGAAGCCATCTGTACTCACTCATGTGAGGGGAATTCTCTGCAGGATGGAAGGATCCTAAACGGTGTGTTGGGGTTGGGTCATGGCAGCCATCCTCACCAGCTGTGGGAACCTGCAGAATACTGCTTAGCTATGGCTCTTGTTCAGAGAGTCTCTGCATCCATTCTCTAGCCACAGAATAACCACAAAGTCAACAGCTTAAAGCAGTAGGCACTTTCCCCTCTCAATTTCTGTGTTTCAAGCATCTAAGAGTTCTTTAGCTATATATCACTCTGTTCCGAATGTCAGCCAAACTGCACTCCCGCCTAGAGGCTCCCAGAGACTGTCGTCAGTGGACTACAGTTCCTTAGATGTAAGACCAAGGTCCCCTGCTCTCAGATGCTTGCCACATGGGCACCTTATATGGCTACCTGTTACTTCACAATTGGCCATAGAGCTACAGTGGCTCAGACATCTCTATGGAACCATATACAGTAATATCACAGAGGTGGCAGTCCATCACCTTGACTGCACCTCACTGAGTCTCCAGTCCGGCCTGACCTCAAGTGGGGGAAATGTGTGCCAGTAAGTGGGCCCATCAGAGGCTGTGTTAGCGGCTTCCAGCCAGGATCTCAGGACTCCTTCAAAGGGAGCTCTAGCAGATAAGGCAGAACTCTTCTATGCGCTGCCTTTCCCTAGTATGCGGACATTGGTTCCTCTGGTGACTTGTTTACACAGGGTTTTCCTTCCCAGAAGAACGTTTCATCCTCCAGAAATGCCTGTCCAGGAGTGAGCAAATGACTCGTTGTGGTTGCGTTGATAGTAAATATAGAAAGTAATTAAGATGGGCAGAGACAAGGCTAGAAATCAACTTCCCACATTCATATGCAACCATTCATCTCTGAGTGACTAGATTTTCTAAGACAGAAGAGGTTGTCAGCAAATAAGTTTTATTTTTTCCAATTTGTTTAAGAGAGCAGGCATGGTGGTGCACCTCTAATTCTAGCACTAGAGGGAGGCGAGAAGAGACAGGGGTAGGAACATCTCTGTGAGTTTGAGGCCAGCCTGCTCTGCATAGTAAGCTCCAGGCCAGCCAGCACTATGTAGTGAGACTGCCTTTAAAACAACAGCAACAACAAAGAAAAGTACTTTTGTTCAGAAGAAAGGAAGAAGGAAAAGGGGTCTGTCTCTCTAGTGCCCCTTTGCCAGCAGACAGAAATCCAGTTTATTCCTGGGAAATCATGGAACCCAGCAAAGAGCAGTTTCCACAAGACTCTGCTCTTTGGAGGGACACATTAGAAGAGCCGTGAGGATGCTCGCAAGAGTGAGTGTGACATTCTTTCTTATGGTACTCTATCATTTTCACCTCCCTCCCCCTTAGATAGAATCTTCTTAGAGTCTCATTCTCTCGGAGGCCACTGGACACAGAAAGCAGGTGAGAAGTCAGATTACAAGGAGAAAGGAAATGTTGACATCGAAGTTGCTTCTAAGAGCCAAGCAAAGGGGCTGGAGAGATGACTAGGCTGTCAAGGGCACTTGCTTCCTTCCAGAGGACCCAGGTTCAATTCTGAGAACCTACACAGTGGCGCACAACTGTCTGTAACTCCAGTGCCAGGGCGATCTAACACTCTCTTCTGGCTTCTGCAGATTCCAGGCACAACGTGCTGCATAAATACTCATGGAGACAAACCACTTATACAGATAAAATTAAACTAAGATTAAAAAATAAAGAGCTAAGTAAATGCCACAGGTAGATGTTACATGGAGCCCCTTTGTACTTGACTGTTCCTCCCAAGGATCCAGGACCTGAGGCCGTGGGACAAAACCAGGTAGGAGCAAGGATATGAGGACTTGAGCATAGTAAACTCTGAGGATATGGATTTGCCATTGATTTAAAACAGGTAGAAACAGGACAGAGCCTGGCTATAAATAGATACATGACAGGTAGGTCAGACACTTGAAATACTGGTTGTTAGTACATCCAAAAGCAAGCTTCTGTGAAACACAGAGAGGCTTGCCTGGCTTCACTTCCTAAACTGCATTATTACAAGAAACACTTTAATGGGAAAAAGAATACTGGATTCTCCTGTTGCAGTACCCAAAGATGCATGAGGGCAGTAGACACCAGAACTTAGAAGTGGACTCTGGTCTCCTTTTCAGTAGACCTTCCAAACTCCCTGTGTACAGGGAACTTCAAAGCAAGAAAGGGGACCTATTTATAGGCTGAGGTTTCACCAAAATGTATGCTTCAGAACATAATAGGTAACTACGAGGGTTGCAGCCAGAACATTTCCTAAGATGAAGGCATTTGCTCTAAAAAGAAACAGTGACCACAGATACCCAAACCCAAAATTCCAGTGAACACTGTGGCTTCTGTCCACAGTTGAGCTGCCGTTTGCACTGGGGGTTTCTAGCACATTGCCTTGCATCACTGTGCTCATAGATCACTGGCAACCCTGCAGACTGGCTGATTAGGCATCTGGAGGCTCTGTCTTGTTCCCTTGCTCCTGTATCTGTCTCCTAGCTAGCCCCGGGTCCGTGCTACTGTTTCCAGCCCTTACCTGTTACTTTTTGGATAACGTAGTTAAATAGAAGTTTCCCCAGACAGTTGCCCTGCTCCCATAAATTGTATGGTCCTAAGTGGGAAGCTAGAAGACACTTATACTCTCTAATGCTGACTTATCTGGTCAATATATGTGAGTATAAATATTTTTAAATACACATTTGAATATATGAATGCATATCACACATTACAGATTCAGTCACTGACAGGAGTTTTAGAATTGTAGAGAAGAAATGAGGTTTCTTCCCATCTCTATCTGGGAACCAGTTGGATTTCAGCTGTATTGATGTCTTTGGCTGTATCACCGGCAGAAAGGATACAGTATGAGCTCAGCAGATGTGCGTGTCTGTAAATGTGAGTGGGAGAGCAGGCTTATGGTTGGTGCTGAGAGATGTACAGAGTAGTGGGAGACTGGTTCTGAAGCCCTCCATCTTTTTTTTTTTTTTTTAATTTCCACTGGTGGGTGAATACAGCAATCTCCTCTTAATTCTGCTTTTACGTTCTATGCTTTTATTTACTCACTAGTCTGTATAGTAGCCTGAAAATATTAACCCAAAACTTCCAGAAGGAAACAGATCATAGATTTTAGGTGGGGGCCTTTACTCCCTGCAGGGTGATAACAAGGAAGGTTGAAGGGCGATAAAGAAGCAAGAACATAAAGATTCTAAGGCCTTATATGAGAGTAGGTACTACCCGTGTGAATTCAACTAGCTTGGCTTTCTCAAACATACTAAGTTGTGAGTGACTGAGTGGCATTGTAGATGGAGAATAAAAAATGTTCTGCCCCTTTTCGCCTTTTATTCATTTAGAGAATGCTGACTGTACATTAACCCTCCAAGAGTGCTGTAACAGAGTACCGCACACTGGGTGGTTTACCAGCAGAAATGCTCTTTCTTTACAGTTCTGGAATCTCATTGGCCTCCCCGCTGTGGCTCGTAGATGACTGTCTTCTCCGTGTCTTACTTGGCCTCTCTGTGAGAGTCTGTTCTAAGCATCTTAGAACCACTGTGTCCGATTAGGACTCACCTCAGTTCACACCTCCTCAATTGTATCACTGGAGAAATGATATTCTATTTGCCTTTTTAAATTAAATTTTTAAAAATGGGATCAAAGAAAATGTTAAGCAAATAGTGAGAGCATGGCTGTATGTGACAGATACCACACTGGCAAGCTTCAAATCACTAAAGGGAACTTTGATCTCATTTCACTTCGTTCTTTTGGCAAGCCTATGGGGATACATGGTAATGAAGACATTTTAGTCTCTCTGTGTGTGATTTGAGCCATCCCATCTAATTAATTTCAAAGCCAGGGTTCACCTGCCTGTAGTGTGTTTGACAACAAAGTATCCTTAACTACTAGAAAGATCATTGTTCATCAGGCCACTGCAGCTTTGTTAAGGAAGGGAGGTGTTAGGAGAAGTGGATCAGTGATTCCAAGCACTTGCTGACTTTGCAGAGGACCTGGATTCTGTTCCTGGCACCCACATGATGCCTCACAACGCTCTGGAGCTCCAGTTCCAGGGGAATCGGATGCCCTTTTCTGGCTGCTATGGCTGTGCACACATGGTGAACTTAATATACATGCAGGCACAAAACTAATTCTGGTTTTACTTTCTATGGTTTTATTTACTCACTAGTCTATAGTAGCCTGAAAATAGTCAACCAAAAGTTCCAAAGGAAACAGATCAAACATTCTAAACTGTATATTGCTTGGAGTTGTGAGATAAAGTCTTACACCGCTCTCTACTCTGTCCAGGATTATTATTGTATCCACTGTTGCTGTGCCCAGAGTCAAGAATCCCAAAAGACCACCAAGAGACAGGTCCGATGCAACAGCAAAGAGTTTCATTAGTGACAAGCTGTTCGTTTGACACAGTGGTGAATGAAGTAGGAGCGACCCTGAGCAGGTTTTTATTGGGGGGAGGGCTCTAGGGGCTTCAGAGCTTTGGGGTTACAGTCCTGGGATTGATCCAAGCTCAGGCTAGGGGTATCTGTTATGAATTCGTTGAATTCTGGGAATGTTTCAACATTAGCAGTGGTCATTTCCCTATATCAGCAGCTCAGAAGGTGTACCTGGAGACTGTCTGTCCCTTTCCCGGGAAAGGAATGTCAGATATTTCCCCTGAAGTGCTGCCTCCTCCTTGGATGGAGTCTGCTCATGGACCCTTCCTGGTACCACAAGATGTTGCCAGCAAGAGCCTGCTGTCTGTCTGTCTTTCATTAATCCTGTCATGGCAGTTGTGGGTCAAGCTGCTCTGGGCCCCTGTATTCCTCCCTTACAAGTACAGATGGCAGGACCAATCATGGGTCTTGCCTGTCTAAAGGTTCAAGGTAATGGGACTTGAGAACCATTAGCTAACAGTTTTTTAGGGCAGTGGCTTTTGAATCTATTGCCGTTCTTAAGGCCCTATAGTTTTGATCTTTGAGTACAACCATATTACTATAGAAATAATTTTAAGGCAATATAAGACCTCTTTGATTCTACATAAAGAAGGTAAGTATCTATTTTCTTAGTATGTCAAAAGGCATTATAGGTAGTCATTTTGTCTCTTATTCCAGAAAGGGTTTTTTTTTTTTGGTGTTTTTTGTTTTTTAAACTTAGCATTTCAACCTGTTATGAGCAGGGAACAGAAGATGATGTGTTTTCTTCTGTAATTGCTTTAAGCTGACACTGGGGCGTTGTTGTCAAGGTCCCAAAAGGCTAAAAGGCTAGTAAAAGGTTGGGCAAGGGGGTATCTGTCAGAAGTATGTAGTATCTGACCCAGTTGTGGAGTCAGGAAACAAACTGAATTGGCTGAACTGGTCCGCATGAGCTGTCAGCAAGCCCAGAGCTTGTATTCCTTCGGAGCAGGTTGTATATGCCAGTCAAGTGGAACTCTGTTGAGACATGTTAAAACTAGGGACAAAAGTTAGAATTTATGTACATATTTGTAAATTTTAGGCTCATAGTCTTAGTCCTTGGAAATGGCAGAAATTTATGAACAGGAGAGAGAAAAATACCATCTTCTGGAATAAATAGGTGGGGCAAACTTGGGCTGTCCTTATCTGGAGTCCTTTTGACCATTGTAAAGTGGATCAAAGTTTTATGACTCCCTTGATTTTTGAAGCTTAAATAATTACAAAAGGACATATAAATTTTAGATATATTTAGATAGTATTACCACCAATTTCTCAAAAGACATAGTAGTTTTAGAAAAAGCAAGGCTTTATTTTATATACATATAATGAGCTTGCACGCTGGCTATTGCCTTGCAGAAGGATCTGGTTGTCTGATGCTGCCAAGCTGACAAAGTTATAGCTAGCCTAGCCGTCAATGCTTGCAGAGATCTGAGAAGAATAAATTATACCTGAGGGCAGACTGAGCAGCTTCCTAATCTACTAAAAACAAGACCTCCATGTGGATTGTGACACTTGCTAACCAAGATGCCTTAGTGCAATGCCTGATGCCAAGACCTGGCCCAGACTGTGGACAAGCAACAGGACATCGGAGAACTGATTGCATTCTTTTGCCTGGACAACGTAAGGTCAGTTTTCTCCTCTATGTCCCTCTACCGTGGGAAAAACTCCCACTTTAGGAACCTGGCAACTGAAGATTGATGCTGTTCTGATATTTTTGCCTCCAACTATGTGGAAATCTGGGTATGCCTAACTAGATATGGACTGGTCTCTTGTTTTTAGTAGATTGGGCAGCACTCAAGTCTTTTTCAGAGACCTTGGGTCACTGTTAGGATTAGAGAGTCTCTGTCTGATATAATAAGCTTTTAAATAAACATTTTAAATGTCATATTCTGCAGAACTCTGAAGTATGAGAGCTGCTCAGATATATCTGAATAGACAAACTTTGTTTCTAGTTACTTGTAATCTCAACCCTGAAAACACATACTAGGGACTAAATAAAGCTCATCCCTGTAATCACATCAGTATTTAGCATGGCTACAATTAAAGAACTTTGGCTGTTTCTAAGAATGACTGAGTGCTTGTGTTTCTTAACAGCCTTTAATATATTAGCAGCTTTTATAAAGCTAGGACTTTATAATTTATTTCTATAAGATTTAGCCCTAAAAATAATAATGTTGAATTGAAACTGTTTTAGTATAAAAAAAATCTTTTATATAACTCAGTTTGTCTAAATAGCTTAAGCTTAATAAAATTAGCAAAGACAATGAGTCTAGATATACATTCTTAAGCTTGAATAGACCTTGAGTAGGGAGAGATATTTTCTCAGCTACTGGTTTTTAACTTTTCTAGTGTTTTGGCCTTTTAATATAATTTTCTATGTAGTAGTGACCCTTTTATTGATGTGGGAATGTCTTTCTATATACTGTTCATATCAATCTTTAGATAAAAGACTGTTTTAGCCATGGCAGGCACCATAAAAAAATAAATAAAAAATAAAAAAACATAAAAGCAAAGTCAGATCAAATCAAGCCAGATACCCCAAAAATCAATATATAAAAAACACAAGTGGGCCACAGGCCACATGGCAGACAGATTTATAAAAATAAATTAAATTAAAATAAAGGAGCTAGCTAGCAATGAGCCTAAGCCATAGGCCAAACAACATAAACATAATATAAATGTTTAAGTCATTGGGGGGGGGGGGCTGGCTAAGCAGTGGTGGATGGCTAAGTGATCTGAGACAAGTCTGTGTGTGGGTCAAGACCTCTGGCTGCCTGGGGCCAAAAATCCTTATTATAACATTTTATTATAAATTTTTATTGTTATTTACAACTACAGTTTTACTATTGTTATAAATTTTAATGCTAACATCTGACATGCAAGTGGTTCTAGGTTACCCCGTTAAAAATATTTTTTTTTAACCTCAAAAAGGTGGAAACTCATAGGCTCTGGCGCTTTATGGCTTTAAAACTATTATCACATGGCTGACTCTTAAATTTTAAAGTTTAGCTGTCAGAGCAAGGTATAACTTTAGCATCTTATTAAACAAGCATTGTTTTTAAACCAAAATACTTGAGACTTGTTGCTTCTTTAGCCTAAAGAAGATAAAATGAGCCAAGAGCTTATTAGGAATAAGAAATGTACTCTTTAACTTAGACTGTCTTTTTAAATAATAGGTTGTTTTTTTTTACACAGAGGTAGATTTAAGTTACATACATACATATACAGAATTAAAGCTAGATTTTATTTACACATATGGTTAAATCTAAGTTGCATACATGTTCATATACATCATAAACATTTTTTAGAGAAGAATCATCAACTATTTTTAAAATAAAGAAAACAAAACAGAATTAATCCAATATGGATAAACTTTTAACTAATTTTACAGTTTTTAAAAAATTTTTTATCTGCAGGTGTGAGAAACCACATCAAACAAAATCTACATCACTTCTGATCTTTTTCAACATTTTACATACCTTCAGTCTGTCCTGATCCTTCAGGCATCTTTTAGACTTTTTATTATTATTATTATTTATTATCATTATTGTAGTTTTTGCATTTTTTTTCATTTTTTGAACAACGCAAAAACTTTTACCAAAGTCTTTCTTATGGTTCATAAAGTCTAGAAGATAATTATCTGGCTACAACAAACATGCATACATTGTAGCAACATAGTACCAGCATGAAGAATCCGAAATTAGCAGAAAGGCTTTTCCACTCTATTTTAACTAATAATAATTTGTAACCAACTGACTCCTACAAGCTGTTCTCTGACCTACACACACAAACACACACCACATAATTCATCAAATTGGCTTATGTGGTTCTGTTTCTGGCTAACGGTTCTTGTTAACTGACGTGTGTCAACTCAGGATATGACTGTCCTGAGAAAGGCTCAGGGGGTCCAGTGGGATCTCTAACATCCAGTATAGTCACTGGACAGATTATAAAGACTTTCTATTGGCTTAAACCAGTGTCTGGATAATCTTCTCTGGTAGATATCCCACAACAGATCCAAAATTCAACTCCCTCCTGCTTTCTCTGGACATACTACCTCTAGTATAAGACATAACTTAAGAATTTATACCTGCTAGTTGACAATTAACCACATAGGTCTGAAGAATTCCATGGCATGTCCATTACTGGGGCAAAAGCAGGCATCAAATGCTTCTTGTGGCCTCTCTCTTTGGTTGTCTCTAGAAACTTTTATTCACAAAGCATTCGTGGAAGTCTAGATTCTACTAGCAAGCACAAGTTTCTCTATTCCGTTATCACCTCCAATCTTGGAGTTTTGGGAGATCTCTCACTTCAGCTGAGTTCAGGGAAGTGGTTTGTTGCCTGAAGCTCTGCTGTTTTATTCTGGGAGTATCCCTTTCTCCTGTCTGTGAAGGGTCCCTGCTCTGGTTCTTGAAACTTAACTCCCTGATGCAACAATGCTGAAGGATGGGTGCTGCTGCTTTTAAAGAGGTAATTTGGTCATGAGGATACTGCCCTTCTTTCCATATAAATGTGTTATTGCAAGAGTAGGTTAGTTGTCACAGGAGTGGTTTTTTGAGTTTCTTAAAAGGATCAGCCTGGTTCTCTTTTTCTCTTTTGTTTTGAAGCTCTCTTCCCTTCTGCCTGTTGCCATGGGTAACATAAAAGCCCTCACCAGATCTTAGTATCTAGGTATTGAATTTTTCAGTACGCAGAACGGTAAAAAAAATAAATTCTCTTTATAAATTTTTAACAACACACAAAAAAGGATCATGATGCTGTGATATTAATATTTAGTGTTAACTTGACTAGATTTGAAATCACCTAGGAGACACACTTCTGCTAGATCCATGAGGGGCTCCCAGTGAGAGTTAACCAAGGAGGAAAGCCCACATTGAATGTGGAGAGCATCATCTTGTAGGCTAGGATCCTGAACTGAATAAATAGAGAAAAAGAAGAAACCACATAAGGACCAGCAACCATCGCTCAGCTTCCTGACTGTGGATGGACTGTGACCAGCTGCCCCAACCACAGAGAGACCTTCTCTGGCCACTGTAGCTTTTCTGCCATAGTGGACGCTGTCCTCAAACCATAAGCTAAGACAAACCTTTTCTTTCTTAGGCTGTTCTTGTCAGGTGTGTTGCCACAGCAACAAGAAAAGTCACCAACACAGAAAGTTGGTACTGAGAGATGGAGTTGCTGCTGTGGTTCTTAAACCCTCTGAACTGGTGTGAGGAAGCAATGAGGAATAGTTTGGAGCTTCCGGCTATAGCATGTGGGGGTGGGAGGAGTTCAGAAGGCCAGCATACTGGTAGAAATGAAGACATTAAATGTGGTTTCAGAGGGAAAGAGAGACTATTGGAAATTGGGCCAGGAGTCTTGTATGTTATATTCTGGGGCCCCAAAATGAGGTTACTTTCTGCTCATGTCTTTATAATTTAGTGAATGGAATTAAAAAGTAATGGGCTAAGTTGTTTGACAGAAAATCCTTCAAGACGGTGTAACATTCAGGCTGTGGCATGGTTACTGATCAGTGTATTCATTGAGATTTAATGATAATGTAAAGAACAAAGATGTGGAAAATGTGCAGATTGGTTGAAGAAGTGGGAACAAGCTGACAGACTCCAGCAACGGAAAGGCATAGAGAGCAGCTATACTTACTACTGAAGAGAAACCAAATGGTCCCCCCACCTCCTCCCTGTTAGGACAGTAGGAATCCCTGACCCACCCACTGAAGGCTCCAATTTGTGAAAATATAAATAATCTGGAAGGAGCGAGCTTCCCTGAGAACACTGCTGAAGGGGCTTGCTTTTCAAAACAACTACCCAGGGGAGCACAGAGGTCCCTACAGCTACAGCGGACAGAGCTGGTAGAATTTAACAGCATTGCTTGCATTGTGCTGGTTTGGCAGGCTTGAAAACTGCAAAAGTGAGGGGATCCTGAGGGCTTGCAACAGGGTTCCAGAAAACTACTGAGGTCAGGCAATGTGTGAAAGGGTCAGATTTTTTTTTGTGAGAAATCCCTCAAAAGCCACAGGAAGCATGGAGATCAAAGCCTGGGTTACTGTGGACTCCAGGATTTTGGAGCGGCTAGGACTATGGGATAGCCAATGAAAAATGGCACAGATTGGAGCTCCTCTGAGGAAGAGATTACAAGCACCATAGATGACAGAACTGAAGGGGTGGGACTGTTCAAACCCAGCTGCTATCACCAGGGACCTCGGATACCCGCAATGGAGCTGCAGGATTTGGTGTTTGTCCTGCTGAGTTTTAGTCTTAATTTGACTTGCTCTTTCCCGGCCATGCCTCTGTTCCTCCTTTTGGGAAAGGGGAATGAACATTTCTGCCATTATATATTAAAAATATGTAACTTTATTTTTTTTTTTAACTTAAGGGAGCTCACAGTTTAGAAATTTCTAGAATGTCATGAGAGACACTGCATTTAACATTTTATTAATTTGGCTTTTCTCCCCATTGGTGATTGAGCATTGAAAACAATAAAAACGCTGCCAGGATTCTGGAATTCTTGTGTTCATGGTATGCTTACTCTGGGGCTGCATTTAAACCTCTCAGTTCCCAACACTGACCTTGCTCTGCACTAACACTTTTAAGGAAGTTGGAATGGTAAGACGCTGGAGACTTTTAGAGATAGGCTAAATTCATTTTGCAAGATGATATTGCTTTTGAGGACTAGGGGTAAAATGTTATGGTTTAAAAGTGATATTCTTGGGAGCTGAAGAGATGGCTCAACCATTAGGAACACTTACTGCTCTTCTAGGTCTGAGTTGGTTCTCAGCACCCATATTGGTGTAATAAATGCTTGTAACTTCAGTTACAAGGCATTTGTCATACACTTCCGGCTTCTACGGTATAACCCTGCCCCCCCCCACCCCAGACATACATGCTGGCACGCACACCACACCACAAGCACACCACCACAAATAAAAATAGCATTATCTTTTTAAAAAAGTGATATGTTCAGGTGTTGAGTTGAGAAGGGGTGGGCTTATGACAGTCTTTATTGTCAACTTGACTGGATTTGGAGACCTACCCCTGGGTGTGTCTGTGAGAGTATTTCAGGAGACATTTAACTGAGTGTGGGCAGCATCCTATGAGCTGGGGGTCTCAGACCGAATTAAAAAAAAAAAAGAAAGAAAAGATTGAAGCCCGCTGATTTTCGGCATTTAAATTCTTTTGACTTCCTGGCTACAAATTTCATTGTAACCAGCTGCTTCACATCCCTGCCACCACAACTAGAGACACTTTTGTTATTATGTCTTCCCTATCAGGACAATCTCTACCCTCAAACCATCAATAATAATAGCGACAACAACAAAAAAGCCCTGCCTGCCAGCCTCCCCCCAAAAAGGTTGATTTTGTCGCATTTTATGGTGGCAAAGAGAAAAATAAATCTGACAACATTAGCCTTTTGAAAGCACCTAAAAGCTCTTACACCAACACTTTCTTGAGTGAAATTCTCTACCCTGCAGTATGTTGATACCCTAATATCTTCAGGAGCAAAGTTTCCCCCACATCTAAGCAAAAATGATTGAGTTTATTTGAGAAGCTACTGTCCACTCAACTACTATATCCACCAATTTTGCTATAATAAGCTATTTTAATATCTTCAGACCATATTGTGTACCACCACATGATCATACATGGTCCTTTAGTATTATTTGAAATTATTCGTAATGAAAAAAATATAAAAAAAAGTTCTCTTAGCTGATTTTTGACATTTATAAATCTCAAAGAAACTATTTATACTGTAAAAATAAAGCATGCCCATCTGAGACAGTCTATTTCTTTAGTATAACTAACAAATAGATCTTTTGAAAACGTCTCTCCAGGAACCACATTCCAAAGACTGGAAAACCAAATTATATTATGAGCACCTTGAAGAAAAGACTATGTTTTATTCATCTTTCTGTATTCAGGACCTAATCTGGTGCCTGGCATGAAGCAAATGTTTTCTAAGAAGTAGCTGTTTGAGAGATGGTGTGTTTTAGCTGAACTTTCCTATTCATGGAGCGTTTATTACACACAAGGCTTTTTGCTAAGTGCTGCACAGACTTTGTGTTAGTCAGATTCACTGCAATGAGACACCAGACAGGTTATTTTTAAATAAAGGAAGGTTTATTATTTTGGCTCATGCTTCTGGAGGTTCAAGTGTAAAATTTGATTCCCCATCCCCTCCCCATTGTGGGTTTGGGGCCCTGGTAATAATGATAGCCCATCACAGAAAGACTGTGTGTTGAAGCGTTTGCATCTCAAGCCAGTAAGGCCAGAGCTGGGCCAGTGACCTAGAGGTCTTCTGGTATGTTCCACCTTTTCAGACTTCAAGGCATTTTTCAAGATCATTATCCCAAGAACACACCTTTACACAGGTGCCCACTTCAAACCATGGTCTGAATTAACTCAATTAATTATCAAACAACTAGGAGGTGTATGCTGTACAGATGGCAAGGCCGACTCAGAGATCTTAAGGAATCTGTTCAAGGTCACAGTGCAGTGTAAAAAAGCAAGATCTTATTGTTTTGTATGCTGTTAAATGTAACTTCCTAGATGACAAGGAGTCTGTGGGTACTGATGGCGGAGCACATTAGTAGAACAGCTTCATTTTACACGAGATGGACTCAAACCTTCAAAGAGACATCACTTCCCTTATTCTTAAGCAACCAACAAACCATCTGAAAACACATACGCCCATTTCTAATTAAATCTGTTTTGTACAGTAAGTGCTCACTCCATCTTTGAATGACTATATGAAGAGTGAGCAAATGAGTAAATGCCATTCCTTGAAAGTTTTACATAGCATCGACCATCTTTCTGGCTAGAAGGTTTATGGTTATTGTATGTGCCCTCCATCCCCCATGAAGGGGCAATTATAGTGGAGCTTTATTTCCAGTGACAGGTCACAGCTCATCAGTAAAAGAAAGGATAGCGTAAGTCAGTGAGTGGTGGGAGGCAGAAGTCAGCCCAACAGAGACACTCTGAGTCTGCCCAGCCTCCAGCTCTGGGGACCACTAAGCAAGAATGCCATGGAGGATGCAAGAGAAACATGGTAAATGCCCTGCCCTGGGGAGCTTGATGATTAGGGGGAGAGAAGTCTGTACAGCAGCAGTACCCATGTCAAAAGTAGTCTGAGCTAAAAATCTAAATGGACAGACTTGAACCAAAATCTCAGGGAAAATAGACAAAAGCTGGAGGAAGCAGGAAGCACCAGCCTAAGAATTGGCTGGTTTTGATTCAGAGATTAGGTAGGACTTTCTCCACATGGGAGACTATGGAGATGTGGGGTAGGGAACAGAGGAGAACTGTAAATTTGTTCTAGTTGATTAAACACTGGCTACACTCTGACCAGCTCTGGGGCTAATCTTTATTTGGTTAGAACATTTCTGTACATCTTTGAGAAGCAAACGTTATGTTCGAATGCCCAGAGGGAGGACATGGGATTTGCGTTATCCATGGTCTCTTTTGTCTGATTTATCTGCCCTCCACACAATCAGACTCTGTTGTATCACTGAGAATTTGGGGATGCGTGGCACTACATTAAAGCAGAGAGCGTCCTGATGCTTACTGGGTCTAAACTAGAGGTGGGGGGGGAGGGGGGGTGTCAAACACTAAAGGAGACAGGGACTGGTAGTGTGGAGGAGGGCTGATATCAGATGCGCAAAACAGCCCGCTAGTGTTTTCACTCATCTCTCACTGAAATTTATCATCTCCCTCATCTAGATACAGAGGAAAAGTTACAGCAGCAGCATCTGAAAACCAGAGACTCTAGGGGTTAGAAATACCGCTTGGCAAATAAGAGTTCATACTGCTCTTGTGGAGGACACAGGTTCAGTTCCCAGGACTCTCATCCGGTAACCCACTAGAAACTGTAATTCTTGTTCCAAGGGACTCAATACCTTCTTCTTCTTTCCATAGTTTGTTTCACACAAAAGCATTCTACTACACACATACACATAAATATAATAATAATTAAATATATCTTTTTAAAAATCCCATACCCATTGATTTAATAGGGTCATAAAAAGGGCCATGTCACAAAATAGGTTAAAAATCATATTGAACTTAGCTTGAGACTATAACTTTAAATATTATCTTTCTAGCTTAATAGTGTAAAATTAATTGTACAAACAAATAGAAACCACTGATTTCTTTTGCTTTAAAGGTAAAGCTACACACTCAAGTACACAACCACTTGAACTGGAAGCCTCACAAATCAGCATTCACAAATGTAGTCATCAACACAACCAGCCACATACAATCAACACAACCAACCACATACAACCATCAACACAACCAACCACATACACTCAATACAATCAACCACATACAATCAATACAACCAACCACATACAGCCATCAACACAAGCAATCCTGGAGCCAAGCCTGGAGGCACACACCTATACTCTCACCTAGTATGGAGAGGCAAAAACAAGAGAATTTGAAACTAGCCTAGACTATGTAATGACACCGATAGAGGAGGAGAGAGAGAAGGTAAGGGGAAGGGATTTGGCAGCAAAAAGTAAAATATAGAAACTGTAATCTTTACATCCTACTATCCTATTCTCAAAAGATCCTGCTCACAGCTCAAGGGTTCCCCAGAATTGCTCCAAGGGATCCAGACCTGGGTTCCAGTGAGAAAGAACAATTTCTAAGACAATTCATCTCTACGAAGGGATGGCATGTTGAAAACTTGCAACTTAGCTACAGATACTGTACAAACAAGTTCAAAACTACCTGTCTTGGAGTATGTATTTATTTACTAAAGGAAGTCTGACTATCAAATTGTGACATTTTACTAGTTGAAAGGGGGTAGGGTTTGATGATCCAGTCTTACAGGCTGATGACAGAAGACAGAACTAACCATATCAACATGTTTTGATAAATATTTTACAACTTGTGGTAGTTTGAATGAGACGCCTCCCCCCATAGGCTCATATATTTGAATGATTAATCATCAGGGAATGGAACTACCTGAGAAGAACTAGGAGGTGTTGTTGTATGAAGTTTCTGGCCTGTCTGGTGTGTGGTCCAGACCAGCAGACCCTCAGTCCCACTGAAACATACAGACGCTTATACTAATTGTATGCTGATTGACCTGGGGCCCAGGTATATAACCTGCAAACTCTTTACCCTTAAACTAACCCATGATTCCTGTTCAGCCATGTGGCTCAGTACCTTTTCTCAGAGCAGCATTGTTGTCCTCTGCATCTGCTGGCTTCTCTGGTGTCTCTGCTCTGCTCTTCCTGTTCCCAAAGTTTTCTTAGTCTGGTAGCCCTGACCACACTTCCTGTCTGCCTTCAGCCAGTCAGAATTTTTTATTAAACCAGTAGGCAGGACAATTATTTACAATGCAACAGAACACAATCCCATTATGAGGTGTGGCCTTGTTGGGGTAGGTGCAACCTTATTGGAGGAAGTATGTCACTGGAGGTGGGTTTGAGGTTTCAAAAGCCCAAGCCAGGCCCAGTGGTTCTTTCTTTCTGCTGCCTGTGGATCTGGATGTAATACTCTAAACTGCTTCTCCAGCACCATGCCTGCTTGTGTGCCACCACGCTCCCTGTCATAATGATAATGGGCTAAATCTTTTAAACTGTAAGCATACCCCCGATTAAATGCTTTCTTTTGTAAGAGTTGCTGTGAGTAGTGTCTGTCTACTCACAGCAATAGAACATTGATTATGACATAACTTAGGCTATGTCTTATTGAAATTCCTTAAAATTGTGGACATTCTTTCCTTTTTTCCCCCAAAATGGTATTTGTTAAAATATATACATAAGAATGTTCAAAAGTAGCACTTAGGAGGCAGAGGCCAGAGGGTGGCAGGGAGGGAATGTTTTGGACTGGAGAGATGGCTGTGTGGTTAAGAACACTATCCATTCTTGCAGAAGACCTGGACTTGATTCCCAGCACCCACATGCCAGCTCTTAACTGTCTGTACCTCCGGTGCCTGGGGAGCTGATGCCCTAACACAGATATGCATGTGAGCAAAACACTAATGCACATGAAATAAAAATGAATTTAAAAAGAATATTCAAAAGCACAGCATTACATATAATAATAACAGACTCCAGGATACAATGATAAAAGTGTTGTTTTTCAATATAGTGAGACTTCTCTCATTTATGCTCATCTATTTTAATGATAATATCTCTGATTTGCTGAATGTTGTCTTTAGCCTAAGATATTATAGTGTCTCTTAATTATCCCAGCAATCCTAAAAGTTGTATTAATGCCTCTATATTTTTAAATGTTACTTATTATTAGGTGTGTGTGTGTGTGCGTATGTGTGTGTGCGTGTGTGTGTGTGTGTGTGTGTGTGTGTGCATGTGTGTGTGTGTGGTGTGCGTGTGGTCAGAACAGCTTTCAGTAGGCTTTCCTTCCATGATGAGTTTTGAGGCCAGAATTCAGACCATGAGATTTCCGTGGCAAACATTCTTAATGATGACAGAACTGAGGTTCACACAGGTCTAACTTCTTCCGTGTCCTTACCTATCCCATAATGTATTACTTGGTATTGTTCTTATCACAGTTTAACTGTGCTTTAGTATCTCACTTCTCAACACTCAGTTGGAAGGAATGGATTCTAGCTTTCCAAATGTACCTATGACAATCTTTTCTTTTTCATCTTATTAAACAAATAGCTGTTCTTTATCAGAGCAAGTTTCTAGAAAATGTAATAATAATTAGAGGGCCTGGCTGTAACAAAACTGCACATCAGCTTTAGCGCTGCTGAACAATAACATACACAACAAGCACACTTATGGGAAATAATTTTTTAAAAAAATTGAATTTGGTAGAGACAATGCATTTCCGTGAGTTCAAGGCTAAGCTGATCTATGTAGTGAGTTCAGGGCAGCCTATGTTTAAAGAAACAAACAGACAGACAAACCAAATACCAAAACCAAAATCCTGTCTTGAAAAACAAACAGAAACAAAAAAGAAACTAAGCTTGAGAAGGTCCACTGTTCCTTTAAAAATTGCCTCCTATCCTAAAAGGGATACAGTGAACAGGAACTGGTAATAGCAGAGATGAATGTGATCCAAGTACATTATGTCTGTGAATGGAACTGTTATAATGAAATCCTCTACTTCCTTATCATTATTATGTGCTGATAAAAAATTTGTGTGGGTTGGGGATGTATTTCAGTTGGTAGAGTGTTTTCCCAGTATGCACAACGCTCTGGAATCAGTTCCCAGGCATGGTGGCATATTCCTGTAATCTCAGCATTTGGAAGGTACAAGCAGAAGGCCCCAGATGACTTCCTATCACAAGACTTCCTCTAAGAATTACAACATCTTGTCCCATGCACTATACAAGACTTCCTTTTGAGTTAAATCATTTTCCTTCTCCTACCAAGGGAGAGCTTCAAGCAGAGCAGAAGTGTAGGGGGATTATGTTGTTCCATTGTAAATAATTGTCCCACCCACTGGTTTAATAAAAAGTGCTGATTGGCCAAAGGCAGACAGGAAGTGTGGGTGGGACTACTAGACTAAGAAACCTCTGGGAACAGGAAGAACAGAGCAGAAATGCCACAGAGATTCCAGAGTTGCCAGACAAGCCAGAAGATGCAGAGGACAACTATACTGCCCTGAGAAAAGGTACCGAGCCACATGGCTGAACAGGATAAGAGTCATGGGTTAGTTTAAGGGTAAAGAGTTAGCAAGTTATATGCCTGGGCCTTAGCCAATCAGCCTAAAATTAATGTAAGCGTCTGTGTGTCTCTGCGGGACTGTGGGTCTGCAGGTCCCAACCTTGAGGCTAGGCCTGAAAGTCTGGGCTAGAAACCTCTTACTACACAGAGGTGGCCTTTGTCTTGTCTGCCAGTACCCCTCTTGTTCTGTTCAGCTGGACTCCCAGGCTCCTGGGGTTAGAGAGAGTTACAGGAGGGAGTACACACAGTTCCTCCTTTGTGGCTGTCATTCTGAAGGGCTTTGCACTCCCCAGCATGGCAATTGTTGAAATCTGATTTGCTCACAGGTCTGCAAGGAATTCTTGGAAGTTCCCTGGGTGTTGTACCCACTGCAACCCAGCTAGAAAACCAGTTCTCCAACATTTCCTTAGCATTTTGATCTGCCTCATTGCCTTTGGTAGCTGATAGCTATCATGTCTCAGAGATTCAGCCAGAGTTTCCATGTGTAATAGCCTAAAGCATTTGCCACTGCAGTCATTATGTGTGTTATACATACTCTTACTTTAGTGAATGTGAGTACAGAATGGTGCTTTCTTCCAACAAATTAAGAGTAATTATCTCAGGATTGGTTTCTGGACCTCCCATGGATATCAAAGTTCACTGACGCTCAAGTGCCTTCTAGACAATGGTATAGTATATGCAGATAACTTCTGCAGATTGTATGCTTCAAGGCCCCTCTGCATTATATAGAATGCCATAGCAAAACAATGTGAATAGTTGCTAGTATTGTATTGTTTGGGGAATAATTGTGAGGCAAAAATCTGTTTATATTCCACTGAAATTTAAATGTATTTTTCAAGTATTTTCCATCTGGTTTATTAAAAATATGCATATAACAATAATACCTATAAACACAGAAGGCCAATGATATATGATAAATGTTGGCTGGTTTTTGGCACAGTTCTGAAAACGTTGTTATTATTCCTAGTTATTACTGCTCATTTAAAGTCTTTATTTCAATTTGAAAATGAATTATAATGCCTAGTCCATGGATATTCATTTTTCCCTATTTTCCCATATTTTAGTGGTCTTCTAATAAACATATAGTTTTGATTCTGTATGTTCCATCTATAAAATTGAAATAAATTCTGTCTTTTCCCATTGATGGAAGTTTTTCATGTGAGTTTACCTTGGTTTGCATTTTTCTACATAAAAATGGAAAAGAGATCATAAACATAACTTTCTAACCTGTAGAAGGATTAAAATCAAACAGAGGTGCCATTTCTGATCAATATCACTCATGCAATTAATGAACTTATAGGAGAACCACGGGAGCCATACATTTTAAAATAATAGCAATATTAACTTTTAAACTTGCTAATCCCTTTCCCTGACTCTCTTATCCCATCCTTAGGATCCTAACACAGATTGCCATGGCAACCGCATCACTATGCTCATGACCTAAGATACATGTAAAGTGCTCATATCCAATGCCATAGAAGCACTTTTGCTTGTTTGCATGGTTTTCCTGTTGTTTTGTTTTTCTTTTTGAGACAGAATTTCACCATGTAGCTCTCTGGCTGTCTTAGAACTCACTGTGTACTCTAGGCTGGCTTCCAACTCACAGAGCTATGCCTGCCTCCACCTCCTGGATCTGGAATTAAAGGTGTGTGCCACCACACCTAGCCCCATACAGGGTTTTCATCCTAGGTACCTCACCCATCTTACTTCAGACCTGTTTCTGTGCATAGGGCCTGCATTCCATCATTCATTTGTTCAATCAGTAATTTTCTCAGATATTTTCATGGGCCAAATGTTGTTCTAATTGCTAGAAATCGGACAAGGAGCACTCATATTAAAGGTGCTGGCCTCAGGCTTGGGTATCCATCAAGAACTGTAGAGAAAGAGAAAGCAGAGAAAGTGAGAAATTGCCAGAGTAGAATGGTGACTGCAAATTGAAATAGAATTCTGGGAAGTCTTGACTGACAAAGTGACAATTGGACAAAGAAGTGAAGGAAGTAGAATGGTTCTAAAGACTTGATGAAGGACTGGTAGTTACTTATTTGTCAGTTGTTCATAATAATGAAACTTCACATATATTTCTGACTTCATGCAACAAATCAATCCAGAGATCTAGCAAAATGAAGTCATAGTCTCTGTGGCAGCCATTAGATGAGGAAGAGGGGACTAGTTACTTTACATCAAACCAGAGCCTTAATATTGGACAAAGAGGTTCCATTTTTCAAGGTCTTCATTACCTGTCTCACTCAATTATATCAACAGTCTCTCCCCTGTAGACCCAAGAGTTCAAAACCTTGACCTACCTGGATCCTGGACTCCAGAAGAATGATGCTCACTTAGCTGCTGGAAGCCTGGAGTGACAGATACCAATAGGCTAGTCTCTTGCACAATGATTGATGTTATCAGGACTGACTTAAGAATTTTCCATCCTAGTCTATATATGTTATAACTTTCAAACACACCAACAAAAATATGTTAGTTAATAAATAGATTCTTGGATAAACAAGGCCCATTTTCTGTTTCTGCAGAATCTCAATGCAGCAAGCTATTGCAGACATTTGGACTCCACCCACCTGCTGGCACATGAAAAGGACAGGAATTTTCCACTTGAGTGAGGAGCCACAGCATTCACAGAAACTCCCCTGAGGAAGATCCCTGTGTGGTAGAGAACACTAGCAAAGAGCCCTCTGTCAGGTGTAGACATCATTCCCAGTACCGGGAGTGTCACACGTAGGTTAGCATAGCAACAACTTCATGCTTTCTATACCAGGGAGATTTTTGTTTCTGTAACTGTTTGTCTAAGCCTTAAGAATCTTTGAAACGGAAGCCCAATAGATGAGGAGTTAAGATTTCTCAACCACACTGCAATTGCACGTAACTCATTTGTTATAAAATAAAAATAGGTGAGCATGGTGGTTTTGAAGCAGACATGACATGCATGACTGTGAGACAGACTACAAAACTCTGAGTAGGTTTTAATCCATTGCATTTGTCCCAAATTAGAAAATCTTAAGCTCGTGGGCAGGGAAGAGGGAGTCTACAGAACAAGTCTCCGTTGTATTTCACAATCAGTTAAAGAAAAAAACAAGGGGAGGAGACAGAATTTTCAACCCTAACTCCCAAGTGGGTATTGGAAAACTGAACTTTCCCACTAGTAAAACTGAAAGCCACAGGTGAACAGCTAAGGGCATTTTTAAAAGAAGCAAGTGAGTAGCTACTGAACCATTCCCATCAGCTGATTGCTGAGTCCGTGTCTGGAAGAAAAATTTATTGAGGATATCCTAAGATTGTGAAATAGAAGAAATGTCTCTTTGGAGCCTAAGCCTCCCCTCTTCCATACCCTGCCCAGCATAGTGGGTTCTACTTTCTACCACACACCACAGAGTTTCCACTGACTGCATTCTCTTTCATACACACCTACATATGGACCAACACAGAGACCCAAGAAAACTTATTTATTTATTAAGAATTCTGGTTCAAAGATTGATTCTGACATTAAGACTAAAAGAAAGGGGTAAAAAGAAGAAGAACCTTTCACACAGTTCTTAAGACATATTTCTCTTCTGATGGGGAGTTTTCAAGGGTTTCCAGCCAGTTTTCTAAGGAACAGTCTATGCCGTTTTGGTTTGGAAATGAAGCATTCACCACCAACATCTGGCAGGCACAAGTCCTTGGTTCTTTTAACTTTAATACTTTATATCCACTGTGCCAAAAGAGGCTCTTTGAAATTGTGTGTGTGTGTGTGTGTGTGTGTGTGTGTGTGTGTGTGTGTGTAGAGAGAGAGGGGGGAGGGGGAGAGAGATCCTATACACAATCATACCTCAATTGTGTAGTAGTGTAGTAGGTCTAGATTCAGTAAAAGTAAAATAAATATTTTTATTTTCTGGAAAAACAAGACTTAATCTCAGCTCTTAAGAGATAGAGGCAACAGGATCAGAACGTCAAGATCAGGACAAAGGAGACATAAAAATCAATCAAACAAACACACAAATAAACAGCTGTAACAGGGCCTCAGACCTTACTAGGCCCTGAGATTTTAGCACAACTGACTTCATGATGGAGTCAGTAAAATTCAGAAAAGCTCAGCTTGTAGATAGCACCACTGCCTAAATGAAAAAAAGACCTAATCCATCAAAGTCTGTATAGTTCTGGGAAGGTCTCTAAATGTCCGAATCTTGCTTTTTGGCTTCTATAGTCACACTGTTAAGTGTTCTTGTTAACTGAACTATGTCATCCCAGGACAAGATTTTTGTACTTAAGAGCTCACTCTGAGAAAGGCTCAGTGCTACCCTGGGATCCTGAACACCCAGTGTAATCTCTGGCTGTTTAACAAAGACCTTCTCTTAGTGTAAACCCATGTCTGAGCAGTCTTCTCTGGCGAATACTCCACAACACAACAAAAGGCAACTTGGAATTAATTTGCAGATAGCCATCAGCCTGTACACTTGAGTACTAAATGCATATTTACAGAAAAACATAACTTTAGTATGTAGGGAAGTCACATATGACAGAGGTTTTTAAAAAATGGCTGGTGAAATGACTCAGTGGGAAAAGGTACTTGTAGCTAAACCTGATGACCTGAGTTCAATTCCTGGGACCCGGGTGATGGAAAGAGAGACTCAGCTCCTACAGTGTCTTCCATCCTTCATATATGCTCTATACATGATCACGTGATTGGTATTAGTCTCTAAAAAACTGAAATTATTTCTTTTTAAGGGACATATTTTCTAGCCTCCATAACAGAAAGATCCAGACCCGGACAAGGAATACAAAGGTGTGGTATCCAAGTTTCCGGCAAAATCTTGGCTTATTTCAGAAAACCAAACCACACCAAACCAACTATTCCTCTCATTTATTAACCTAATCTATTCCTTCCCTCATCCTTTACTCTGTGTCTGTGACTTTCCACACCAGACAGGTTGAAAAGTTTATTCACTGCCCAGTGCACAAGCTTCTGATGTAGGTGCTCAATCTCAGTTTTGTCTTGCATTTTGTAATTCCAACTGTATGTTTTGTGAGGACCTTCTTTCAGAGACCAATAAATGACTGGTAAAGCTTCCATACCTTGCTCTTTTCATTAGGTTTATCTGACTGTTCCTGGTCCATTTTTAATAGACTGGTAACTAAGGAAGCCAACTATTTCCCTGAGTCCTCTGAGTCATTCCAGCAAATGCTTAGATCAAAAAATAAGTTCAGAGAGTCACTGATTTATTTTCTATTGGTCAGAAATAGCAAGTCCTGTGGAGTGGGGCAGTTTTGTTGGATGGATGCCACAGCCTGTAGGGTCTGGTTCTACTATCAGAAAGAGAGCAGGTTGATCCCTGTAGGAAACTAGGACTTGTTTTATATGGAAAAAGACCTCATATTGGCTGCAGATGTGGTCTATGTTAAATGTCATTACAGAGAAAAATAGTTTACGACACAAATTCAAACCAACATTTACTGATGTACCCAGACACGAGCATTACAGTTCTTATCGCTTGAAATATGGCATAGGTCCTGTCGAGTGGTAGCCACAGTGCCACGTTAATCCACAAGGCCATGCTTGTGAGGGGACACTGTTGTCTGTGATGTGGGGAAGTTGGCTGTTGGAGCCACCCTCCCTGTGACTTGTGCCCTCAGAAGATATAGAAATAGCACCTCCACATTCTGAGTTACCAACACTGTTGCAGCTGCCATCACAAGACTCAGGGCTCAACTCTGGGAAGCCTGAAGATGTGTACCTTTGAAGGTCTATGACCAGGGCAGAGTTGTACTACCACCGTTTAGAGTTTTACCACCATTGCAGTCCATAGTCCTGAGACATTCATATACAATTGCAGGCATCACTCAAAGCTAAAAGTCACACTACACTTTGAGTTGACCAAAATCATAGCCAAAGCATCTGCCTACTGAACCGACACCTAATTTAATAACAATGGGAATCCCCTCTTATAGAAAGCTGCTTCATTAAACTGGAAGAGGTAACCATTTCACTAGATGATAGGAACAGAAGATTCATGAAGATAAGATGCCTTCAGACATAAAGGGACCCCAACTTGAAGAAAAACTTAAAATGCTTTTTAAAAAAGCTAATAAAAGCTATTCTTAATGAAATGAAAGAAATAATATGTAGAGGCAATACACAGAGTTGAGGAAAAATTCAGGATATGAATGAAAAATTTGTATCACCAGAAGGATAAGAAACTAATATAAATGATGTCTTAACCAAATAAAGCATACAGTAGTGAGTTTCCATGACAGACTAGGACAGACAGACAGAATGCATGAGCTTGAGGACAGATAATTCGAATTTAACTAACTAGATGAAACATTTAAAGTTTTAGATGTTTATTTATAATAGTTATAATAATATAATAATTATTATAAAATGCTTATAATAATATATATAATAATATTGAAAGATAAAAATACTAATTAAATATGCTCCAAAGCCATAATTTTTTGATGAAAATAAAAGAAATACAAAAATTAAAGAAGAAGTGGGGGGAGGGGTATGGAGGAAGGAGAGAAAGCAAAAGAAAGAAAATATGAAAATGAATGAATAAATCTTACTAGATATGGGATGCTGTCAAAGAACCAATATTTGCATTATGGGAATTTCATAAAGTAAAAGAGAGAGAAAGGGTTCTAAAAATCCTACTTCATGTGACATTTTGACATTAACATGAATCTTCCCAATGTCCAAAGACTTTGGGCACCCCGATACAAGAAGTGAACAGGATATCAACTGGATTTGTTTCGTTTTTTTTTTTAAATATGTTTTTAAATTCATTATATCTATTTTTTATTTATTTAAGAAAATGACCTCCACCGATTGTCAAATGTCAAAATTTCAAGACAAATCATTCTAAAAAAAAAAAAAATGTAAGAACCATGTGAGGCAATCCTTGATTGATGTGCAGTGGAGTTCTCAGCAAAATGTAAATCACAAGAGACGGAGATGATAGATTATTACAGGTGCTGAAAGAGGGAAATGATCCCATCAATCAAAAAATACTATCCCTTGCAAAATAATCCCTAAAAGTGATGGGAAAATAGGAACTGGTGAGATGACTCAGCAGTTAAAAATGCTTGTCCTGCAAGCCTACCCACCTGCCTTTGAGCCTTGGGCCCCCTGTAATGTGGAAAGAGAGAACCAACTCCATGCAATTTTCTTTTACTCTCTGTGAGTGTTGAGGCATACAAATCCACCACACACAATAATAAATGAAATTTTAAGATGATAGAAAATAAAGCATGTCTCATAATCAGAAAGTAGACTGATTCATTACCCACTAGCACACTCAAGAAATATTGAAGGAATTTCTTCACTGGAAATGAAAAGCTTAATGGTAGGATGTATGCTTAGCACACAAACTGCCAGAAGTTTCTGAATTTTCTCCCAGAAGAGAGAGAAAGAGAGAGAGAGAGAGAGAGAGAGAGAGAGAGAGAGAGAGAGAGAGAGAGAGAGAACTCATTATAAAATGAAAGAAAAAGCAAGCACAGTCCTCAGCATCACAGAAAACAATCAATCATCTATCTCTCTCTCTTCCCCACAATGAGAAATAGAAGGAAAGAATACACACAAAATAAGCAAAAAAGAATTGGCAAAATAATAGAAGGAAGTTCATACCGATTGATAATAAATAACCTTAGAAGTTGAGTGAATCATTAAATTCACCAATCAGAAAACATTACGTATTTGTAAAAAACAGGACATAACTTTATGTTGCCTACAAGAAACCCATTCTACTGGTCAAGATATACTTGACTTGAAGCTATGGAGAAATAAGTGTCACAAATGAAAATCAAGATCATATATAACAGATTTTAAATAAAATACTGTAAAATTAGATAAAATTACATACTGATGTAAAGATTGTCAGCAAGAAGATGTAACGATCATAAATATATGTGCACTCTACACAGGCTCACCCAATTGTATAAAGTAAATATGGATTGAAAGGGAAAGACGAGCTCATGCAGTGATAGCTAGACACGTTAATTCCCATTTTTCCAGTACACATGTACAGAAAATCTGAGTCAATGTAGAGTGAAGTACCCTAGTGGGCATTAAGGAATGTTTCATTTGATAGTTTTGGCTCTAGTCTGCCCTCCATCGTGTGAAATGCAATCAAAAAGCCGCTTGGGGGAGGGTGTCTGGCCTATGGCTTATACTCCATCACTGAGGGAAGTCGAGGAGAACCTGGAGACAGGAACTGAAGCAAAGACCATGGAGGAACGCTGCTCACTGGCTTGCCTACTGGCTCACATTCAACTCCTTTTCTTATACAACCCAAACCTACCTGCCCAGAGCTGACACTACCCACAGTGGCCTGAGCCATTCTACATCAACTGGCAATCAAAGAGATGGTCCACAATTGTGCCCGTGGGCCAACCTTATGGGGAAGTCCTCAGTGGAGACTTCTTCTTCCAAGATATGTCTGGGTTTGTGTTAAGTTGACAAAACCCACCCAGCACAGTATCAGAATACAATTTTTTTCTGATGAGCATGAAACCAGGGTAGATCACACAAGGAAGCCAAAATACATTTAAGAAGCTTAACCCTCAAACAACAGGATAAAAGTACCAATCAACAAGCAGGATGATGTGATGCCCTCCATAAAGATAGGTTCCAATGACTGATGAACTTCCAGTAGGGGTCTGAGGGAAGTCCAGATACCATAGAGGTCACCAGGCTATTAGCCACATTCACTCGCAGCCTTCTGAGGAGAAGATGGGTTATACATCTCTCTTTTCGAGGAGACAACCCTGTATGTCTAACAGTTCCCTGGTGCTTATCTGTGAGCATAAGGACCTTTGTGCTTCCCACATTTTAGAAACTTCTAGCAATCGTGCTTAAAAACCTAGAAAAACAATGCTGAAGAGCATTTGCTGTTCTTACAGGGTTCAGTTCCCCAAACCCACATCTGCTGGCTCAAAAGTGCCTGTAATTCTAAAGAGCCACTGAAAAACCAATAAATAATCACAAAATTTAAGGCTGGAGACATCACAGTGCCTTACTTGAAAACATATTGCAAAATATATAATAAAGTAACAACCTAGTACTGTCACAAAAACAGATGCACAGAGAATGGACAACACCAGAGAACCCAGAAGTAATCTATATCGATGCAGCCAACTGGTTTCTGTTGTTGCATTTGCTTATCTGTTTGTTTGCAGAGCTTGGTCCCTAGTTGGTGGCATTTGGGGGGGGGGGGGCTTAGAAGGTGTGGCCTTGATGGAGGAAGTATGTCTCAGGAAGAGAGCTTTGAAGAGTTTGACACTTCTCACTATGTCTGGTTCACTCTCTTTGTTTCCTGCTTGCGGTTCTAGATGTTCCAGCCTCCAGGCCTTCACTCTACGATCGTGGTGGATTCATCCCTCTGGAGCATAAGCCCAAATGAACCCCCTCCTTCTATAGTTGTCTTGGTCATGGTATTTTATCTCAGCGATAGAAAAGTAATCAATATAATAGCGACCCCATCCCAAGGGAGAAATAAAACCCTCCTCACTTATATAGTTATGTAAATTCTTTTTAAGACATACCATTCAGTGCTTTGTATAATCATTTTTGAGTCTGAAGACAGCCTAGGCTAAAAGGCGAGACTCTGTGACAGAAATTAACGAGTAAATACCTACAGTTTCAGGGTCTATTTCTCTGTGGTGAAAGATCAAGTGACTTTAAGATTCTCCTCCGTTTGTTTCTGAATTTTCTGCAATTTCTATAAACTCCAGGTATGGGAGAAATAACTAAGCTGTTCCAGTTAAGAGTTGAGCGTGATACGGTGATGAGTAAAACAAACAATATTTCTTTCTGTCCATAAACGGAACCCTTGGCATTCACCCTAAATTGTCTGAAGAGTCTGTAGGGGTGTGTCATGTGCACTCTGATACTGGGGCTCTGACTGCCTTTAGGCTTTTGTTTCCTGCCTTGGTCCCTACAAGTTCACCAAGGAATACTTTGATGATACACCGAAGATCTGGCCCACATTACTGCTGGTGGATGCCCCCCAGTGACTCAGACAAGGGACTGGAGGCTCATGGGCTAATAGCCTCTATCCTGACTACAAGTCTCATGTATTGAGTTTCCATTGTGCAGCTGCCCTGAAGGGCACTGCTACCTTGCAGAGCCAGCAGTGACCTCCTTTCCTTCCAGGCTTCTGATAGAAAGAAATGATAAACAGGGATCAGTGTTCCTAACCAACCCTCCTTCTAGGGTCAGGGACAAAGAACGCTTGTACAATTGCCTCCTTGGAAATCTCACTGCCAGGTCCTGTCAGGGGCTGTAGAGAGTGCAGAGAGAGCAGCTAGACACTCCTCACAGAAAAGAAAGAAAGAAAGAAGCATCAATACGACTGGTGGCCTAGGAGACGATCAGGCGGGAACATGCCAAGGAGCCTTATGGTAGCTGCCCTGCCAATTCACGTCCATCAGAAATGATAGGAGACATACTTTCTCATCACCCTTAGCACTTGACTTCGTTAGGGAAGAACTTACTGCTTTCAGCAAGACCTCCCATAATTCCCTAGGCAGAAAAACACCATTGGTCAGTAAAACACCAACAACAAAATTTTGGGAAACAAGAGAAATATTCTGTGTCTTAATTTTAGCGACACTTGTTTGAACTTACACTGGCCCCGCAAAACACTGAAATATATATGCACCTCAGACAGCAGAGTTGGTGGAGTACTTGACAAGCATGCCTGAAGCTTAAGGTTCTGTCCCCAGAAACACATAACCTAGGAGTGCTGGCTCATGTCTGTGATCCTGACACTTAGGAAAGAGAGGCAAAAGGATCAGAAGTTCAAGGTCACCCTTAACTTGATACCAAGCTTAAGATCAGCCTGAAACATATGAGACCCAGTCTGGGGAAACAAGGAAAACAAACAAAAATATCAAAAAGCAAAAACCAACCAAACAAACAAACAAGCAAAGTTTGTAGATTTCCCTGAAATCAAAAACGTATCATTTGGTCTACATTTGTATATGCAAAAATTAATAGAGAATAGGCAGCAGAGGAACTGGGGCTAGAGGGATCCCTGGCAGAAAGACAATGCATCTCCCTTAACCCTCCTGCTCCAAGACAGAGAAAGACCTGGCTTTGTCTCTTAGGGGGGCTTTCCCTTCTGGCTGCCAGACATGTCCAGATGGTCCTGAACACTACATGCTTGAAGCTGTGGGGCTATCAGCTCCTATTCTTTGTTTAAACTGACCAACTTAAAATTAGGGGAAGGGGTCCCTTCCCGGAACACTCAAACCTCTAGAGACCCTTATTTCTGAGAGCCTTGGCTCTGCAGAGACTCTCTCTCTCTCTCCCTCCCTCCCTTCCTCCCTCCCTCCCTCTCTGTCTCTCTCTGCTTCCTTGCCTTAACAAAGCTTGTTACCTATTGCTGCCTACTGTTCCTGAGATGTTCTTCCTGCCTTTCAATTTTTTAATTGGTGGAGGAAGATAAACCTGATCAAGACCCCTCTGTGCAAACAGTCACACCTTTTAGAAGCACACTAGCTTATCTTGGTGGTACTCGCCTGTTACTGAAGTAGCACTTGGGAGGCTGAAGCAGGAAGATACGTGTGTGAGTCTCCACATCTCCTCCTCACCCAGCACTCATACATGGACACCTGTTTAACACTCATTACTGAGAATCTGATATATATATTATGTATGTATATAGATATATATATGTGTGTGTGTATCGCTAATTATTGAGCATTTGTTTATATATTGGAAAGAGAGCAGGAGTACTAGAGAGATGGAGAGCTGTGCTAGGATAAACCCTGAAGCTAAGAACATTCTCACAGGAAAGTGGCTTTTCAGATACCAGGAAGGGTGGGGCATGCAAGCCAGAGACAAGATCACAAAAGGGTCCAACCAAGGGAGTTGTGGTTCAGCTGGTCTGGACTGGAATAAGAAGTGACCAGAGCAGTGTTTCCCGAGTGGGGCTGCCTTAGTGTCCTGCAGCTGCTAAATAGAAACTGTCATTTACTAGGTGAGAAACCTCTACTAACAATTTTGTCAGCGAAAATAATGTGGGAGTGACTGTCTTACATAGAACTAAAAAGAAAGAGGAAAATATTTGTGCGATTGCATCATCACCCAGCCCACGTAGACATCAGAGCTTGCGTTTCCTGTTAGTTTACTTGAATCTGGCCATAGCAAACAAGTCACCTGTGTTCCCACTGACAGACACATGCAGTCATATTAGTTTACTTCCAGGCCACTCTGACCTTCTTTCTCTAGACTTTGATATGATGACCCTCCCCAGTCATGACATTCCCTCCCTCCCCATCCTTGGCAACTGCTAGCTCTATCATATGAGGCAATCCTCTGCACAGGAACTTATCCCAAGTGCCCTGCCTGAAGCCACACCATTGAGGACAAGATGTACCATCTCACACAAAGAACAGGTGTCCCTGAGATTTTTTTTCAACAGCCACACCTGACAGGTAAATTTGTAAGTGGGTCACAGACATGAGATGAGCTTTGACATTAGAGGAAGCAGTTTCACTTCTAAACCCAAAGCTAATTTTCCCGAAACAATCTCATCAGCTAAAAAAACAACAACAAAAAAAACCAACAGCACCCCCCCCCCCCAAAAAAAAAACAGCCTGTGCTAGGTTCTGGACATTTAATCTGAGTTTGACTTGGAAAAGAAATGATCTGGCTCAGAGTAATCTGGCAACTTCAACAAAAGTTCCAATTAACATAAGTGAATTAACACAAAGTTAATTCTAAATTTCTAAATTAATAGCCGGAGTCATGCATAACAACTTGACTGTGTTGAAGCAGGAGGCAGAGTGGGGAGGGCTCAGAGCCCTTACACAAGGGTTACAAAGTCAGCACTAAAAAAAAAAAAAAAAAAAAAAAAAAAAAAAAAAAAAAAAAAAACTGGCAGGGAAGGAGGCTGGGAACCTGCCCCGCCCCCCACCATCTGGGACCAAGGCTGACTTGCCATGTGAATACTGCTCTATGCAAATAACCCACAAAGCCTTTTCTCTGTTTCATGTGGCTTCTCCTTTGGTAGTGTCTTCACTTTTAAAACATTCTCTCCCTCTGCTTGCTACTCTCCATGAGGTTGGCAAACGGTTAATGTCACTGCAGTCAATGTCTATAGAAGGATATATATATTTCTAACTTTTAAAGTTTTATGCGTACGGGTGTTTTGCCAGCATGTGTGTCTGTGCACCGTGTGTATACAGTGCTTACTGGATCGGAGTTACAGAAGATTGTGAGCCGCCATGTAAGCGCTCATAATTGAACTCCAGTCCCCTGAAAGAGCAGCCGGTGCTTTTAATTGCTGAACCGCCTCTCCAGACTTAAGACAGGAACTTTGTTGATAATAACAGCCTAGTTGTAGCGATGGTCCATGTGGAAAACTGTATCTCCCAGCCTAGGCTGAGCGAGGACTCATTGCCCCATGGCACCTCTGCCTCTTCCTGAAGGTTTAGCAGGAGCCCTCCCATTCCCTCCGCTTCTCTTCTCACCTCCCCTTAGGCCCCTCCTCATGTTCCAATTTGCTCAGGAGGTCTCATCTGTTTCTCCTTCCCAGGGGGATGCATGGACGTCTCTCTTAGGGTCCTCCTTGTTACCCAGATTCTCTGGGGTTGTGGATCCTTTAACCCAGCTGGCAGCCAAAGCCCAGTGGGAGAATTTTCATAGGAGAACTGCTGAAAATAAGATTTTAGGATATCTAGGACATAGAGAATAAAAACAAAAGGCACTTAACGCAGGAGAAATCTGAACTTGGATGAGAAATAACCACGTGCCATCCCTGCCTATACTGTGCTGCTGTACAGGCTGGATAATCTACAGAAAAGAGAAAGTCACTGGTGTTGGGTTCTGGTGGCTGGAAAGGGGAGGTTAAGATCCAGGGGCCTGGATCTGGTGAGGACCTTCCTATTGGTTAATCTCATGAGAAAAAAAAAAAAAAAAACAGACTCTGGGGAAGAGAGAGAGAACAGAATGCATGTGCTGTAGGGGCTAATTCCTTTTAAATGAGGAATCCACTCCTGATCAATTCAGAAGAGCTAAGTCACCAACAGACCCACAACAAAAGATACAGCGTTTAGGCCACTAGGGTCCCCAAAGGAGGAAAAGGGGAAATACTGGAAATACAAGGCCTCCAAAGTAATAATCACAAGGAAGTAGCTCACGTTTGGCAGGAAGTATAAACAGATTCAAGAAGGTACATAGAGTGTAGTTAGTCTAAGCAAATAGATTCTCACCATGACAGTCCAGTCACATGTGCAAGAATGAATCAAGATGGGGATAAAGAGCAGAAGGGCAGAGAGGGGAGGGGACAGCTGTACTGGGAATAGCAGAGAGCATGGAAACCTCTCCTTACCGCCAGCCCTCCAACTGGCATCAAATTTCCCATCTGAAACCTTGGAAACCAGAATGAGATCCTCTACTCAGCAAAAAATATCCTTCAGACAAAGAAAAAGTGTCCGAATTTGTTGCAATAGATCTTCCCTTGGGAAAACGGCTTTGCCTAGCTTTGTGCAGCCCCTGGTTCAATTCCCAGGACTTTAGGGTGGTGAGAATGGCTTGAAATGGGTTTGACACTTGATGAAGACAAGAGAAAGAAGTTTTTTAGAACCTCAAAAAGGAAGGAAGCTCAACAGAGAAAACAAAATTGTGAATAAACACAACAGATTTTTACTGCTCTTGAGACCACTAAATTATGCTTCATAGCTCAAGCAAAATTGTCCACATTGTCTGATACAACTCTCAATGCATACAGAAGGTGATTTAATTCAATGGAACAGGAGAGGGATAAGGGACAAACACAGCTGTATATCTTGAACTGGCAACATGCTACCGGCAATCTATGACAACTTACATAGGTGTACTAGCTAGATTAATTGTCAACAAATAAATGAAAAATCTATGTAAAGGACCTGGGGAGCTGGTTAAATGAGAGACGTACTTACTGCACAAGTGTGACCACCCACATACATTTGAGTGCAGGAATACATATCTGTAACCCCGATGCTGGGGAGGTGGCAAATTTAGACAAGAAGATCCCGGGGGCTTGCTGGTCAACCAGGCTAGAGGAAACCATAAGCTCCAGGCTTAGAGAGAGACCATGTCTCAATAGACAAGGTGGGGAGGGATGGAGGAGGACACCCCATGTCAACCTCTGCCCTCTATATGCCACACACGGACGAACACAAACACATACACGGTGGTGGTCTAAATGCGAACAGGCCCCAGAGGCTCACATGTCCGAAGGCATGGTTCTCAATTGGTGGAACTGTTTGGGAAAAGCTAGGAAGTGCAGCTTTGTTAAAGGAGGTAAGCCCTGAGGGTGCCATCAGAGTTTCACAAAGCCCACAAAATTCCCACTTAACTTTCTCTCTGCCTCATGCAGACGTAATCTCTCAGCTACTGCTCCAGCACCATCCCTGCCTAACGCCACGCCCCTCCCCTCCCCATGAAGGTCTTGAACTCTAACCCTCTGGAATCGTGAGCCTAAAAATCGATGCTTTCTTTTATAGTCATCTTAGTCATGGTGTTTTGTCATGGCAATGCAAAAATAGCTAGGATACACACACATACACACATACACACACACACACACACACACACACACACACACACACACACACACACACACACAAATCTATGTAGAAATACTCTAAAAAATGTCAGGTAGGGTAGTTGTCCCGTAAAGATCTTCCCAATCTCAGGAGTTCCTCTTTATATTTTCTCAATAAAGCTCCGTTTGTTCTCCTTCCAAAACAATTCTCTTAAGGAAGAAAAGAAAAATACAAAAACAACAAATAAGAATAAGAAGAAACCCAAACACCCCCCCCCCCCATGTTCATGCCACACACAGGGACTGGAAAAAGAAAGCTCAGGTGTTGAGGCTCAGGCCTATGATTCCAGCACTTGGGAGGTAAGTGTGGCAGGATCAGGACTCAAAGTTATTCTCCGATATGAACTGATTTTGAGACAAACCAACCTGGGCTAAGTGAGACTATGTCCCAACAGAATGAGACAAAAGCTAAGGAGAAACAGCTACTAAAATGACCGAGTTACATCAAACACATCAGTACCTTTCAGCTGTCAGGGATGAGCAGGTGATGTCTCCCACACACCACAATCCTATTATTTTGTGTTCTAAACCTTCATTTGCTGCCATGAAAGCTTGTATTCTCAGACATGCCCAGAATGGTTAAAGTGACTTTTCCCCACCACCATTTTTCATTCTTTGGATTCACTATATGCTGAAAGTGTCCCCAAAGCCACAGACCTTAGAAGCTAAGGTGGCAGACAGTTAGGTACACTTGCTACTTAGCTAAAGCTAGCGCAAAATATTCAACACTTTTTCTAAGACAAACCTTCCACATGGTTCAGAATTACATCGAGCCTCTCCCGCCATTACCAAGGGCGAAGACTGTATTATAACATCATCAAGATGAGGTCTCCAGCTGCCTGTATGATGCCTGTTCTCTGTAGTTAGAAAGAGAAGGAAATAATCTGAGTAATTCCCTCTGTAGTATCAATGACATCTGTCTGTTTCTGTCACCTCTACACTCATGAGCTGATTTTTGAGATCTGACTTCTGTCTATAGAGGAGATCCTTATGTTAATCCCAAAGATGGGAGAAAGACCATGACCCAGATCATTTTGGCCAAATTACCTAAAGCAAACAATCATTTAAAGCAAGACTTTTTATTCAAGTACATGGGCTGCCTCTCTCCAACATGGGATTCTAGAGGTCAGCATTGTATGTGAAGCAGACAAGGCTTTTAAGATGTCAGGGGTAGGGGGTTCCAAATCAGGGGAAATAGACAGGATTACAGGAGCAGAATATAACAGGTGGTCAAAACATGGTAACTCCAACAGGGAGTCGTGACAAGGTAGTTAACTATGGGGAGGGGTCATATAACCTTTGGAAACAAAGCAAGGGTTGCAAGATGATTATGAACCTTTGAAACAAAGCCAAGTTTGTCATTCCTGGACCAGTCAGTACAAAATCATCTGTCATTAGGGTTACAGGTGGGCCATAACCCAATCCTTGAGAAAAAGAGGTTTAATCACAAACAGGAATGAACCTGATTTCCTTTCTTTGTAAGATGGCTTTTAAGTTTAAGATATAATCAGGTTGGCTCTTCAAAAACATATTTAGTAAATGTGAACCTGTCTACCATGGATGAAAATAAAGTCAATCCTTAACGCTATTGGTTGTCTATCTCTCTGTGTTCCATGTCCATGGATTCATCCATCTTAGATTGAAATTATTTTTAAAGTTCTGACTGTATTGAATACAGACTTTCTGTCATTACTTCCTAACCACTATAGTTCAGTATGTAGAGTCACTGCAGTTGATATAACTAGTACAGGAGTGTCTTAGCGTTTCCAGGAGGATATGTGTAGTTATATAAAACAGTAAAGCACTTTGTGTAATTGGGGAGGGGTGACCCAAGAAAGTCCCCATGAACAGTAGGGAGTGACTGATTGGCCTTCCCTTCTTCCACTGCATTTTCTGTTAAATACACTAATCTAGACATCTCTAGAATAGAAGTGTGTGGCATATTTCTATATTTTCTTTTGCACTCATGAGAACCTGAGCATAATTCTAACACACAGACCACTTGAACATGAACCCAGCACAGGATGGTTTCCAGTTCAGTGTTTGACCAGGCAAATGTTATTGCTCACCTATAAGGTGACCACTAAGTATTCTATTACCCCATCTAGGCCACTGTTAGGTGAAACTTTTCGGTTCACAGAGAGAGAGGACACTGTTGGTATATTCTTCGAAATTCCAGGATGGTCATAGAAACAAAACAAAACAAACAGAATGGATACTTACATTCAGTGGTCCAGCAGCGGCCACAGCCCCAAGCTGAGCCATGGCATTTAAGGGTCCTTGCAATGCTACATAGTTTAATGGCAAGAACCAAGAGTGCTAACAGGTCATGTTCACGCTGCTGGCCTTGGATCCCTATGGAAAATCTGACTCATACTCAGATTATAGTGTTTCTAGCCCCCAAAATGGTTTTAATTTGTTTTGTTTCCAAGAATGAATATGTAATGGCTCATCCAAAATGTAATAGGAGGTCTTAGCATGAAATCAAGTTGGGCCTGGCATCGGATTCCTAGCTCTGCAACCATAGCAAGTTTGGTGGCCTCTTGGGAAAGATTTTGCCTGAGGACAAAGCAGCTAAAAAAAAAAAAAAAAAAAAAAAAAAAAAAAAAAAAAAAAAAAAAAAAAAAAAAATCAGGTGCCAAGATGACAGGAATTGGGTAGCAGGAGACACTTCTGAAGAGCCATGGATTTTTATGTCACCTGGTCTGTTTCCTTCTTCTCTCCCAGCACTGTCTACATGCAGCTACCTGCATACTGTGCAAGAGGTTTGAAGGAAAGGCATGTAACATGTGCATTGGTGGTAGCTGAATGCATTGAGCAGCAAGATTTAGAAAGGACCAGAATTCCACAATAGTGCATGGAGACCAGAATTAGCAAATGTATGAACTCTTTTTATGGTAGACACAGACTGGTGGGTCATGAGATATAAAAAGCCCCCCCCCCCCAGGAGGCAGGACTGTTAATATTTTCCCCACTTTACAAGAAAAGCTGGCTCTAGACCAAGATTAATAGTTTGCCAAGCTCTTGGGGGAATGGATTGGATAATGGAGCCTCCAGTCTGAGTCTAAATATATTCCCTCTTACCTCATTGTGGCTCCTTGGAAAAGTACAAAAATACAGAGAATGCCAGGGGGAAAATCACATGCCATCCTACTGCCAAAGGACTAATATTTGCCAATGAAACTGGACATGGTAGTGCATGCCCAAAATCCCAGCGACCGCACGGGCTGAATCAGGAAGACCACAAGCTGCAGGACAGCCTGGGCTACATGCTGAACCTTTGACCAAAACAAAACATACAAAAGGCACTCTTTCATCTCAGAAATCGTAGTAAAGCTGATAATGATCAGTAGTCTTTGTAGGATCCAAATAGTGTTATTACTAATTTCTCTGAACTTTCTGTCCAGCATTCTAGAACAGTTCTACTAAGGCACTTACAGGGCATTTGTTGGAGTTCCTGTACTGGTTGGTTCTTAAGGGGTTAACCCAGGTCTTCAGGACTCCCTCAATTTCCACATACTGCTTAAGAAGACTATGCTATAAGCAGGGTGTTTCTTGACTGGTGACAAGTCTTGGCCATTTGACCTTGTAACAGAATCCCTCTGAATTGTGCTGAAAATGATCCCAATCCCTTTGAGACAACATATGGCAAGCACTAGGTATCACGAAAGCCTGATTTTAATTTCTGGCCAAGTAACAACTTCAGAGGATGAAAACTCTTCCAAGGCCTCGGAGCCCTTTCAGCTGTGGGTAACTGGATGGAATAGACGCCTCTGGGTGGGAAGAACAGAAATGAGCCCACCCCACAAGGTTCCTAATACAGGGAATTTGAGCAGGCTTTAAGCCATGTGCAAAGGAAGGCTGAAGTCCCTGCCTGGACTTGTGACATCAGCCATTTCACCAGGCAGACAACTGGAATGCAGATTAACTGCCTTTTACATGACCAAACTGAGATCCTTGTGCTGTAATTCCTCCAATTTAAATCAACAAGGAAGGGATCAGAGGCAGTACCTTGCACTCTTGGGGCTGCCAAAGCCCCCTTATGCAATTTCGGATGCTTTAACATTGAGATAAACTTCTGACTGGTATAGGTTTTTTTTCAAATTAGGTGGGGCAGGCTTGGCTGCATTCTTTGAGGCTTTGGGAGTTTGCTGTGTAATTTTCAATGTTGAGTCTTTATTCTAAAGACATCATAGAAATAATCTTACTTGTCATTAAAATAATATTTGTGGTGCTAACTGACACTGGAACATTTTTGTTTGTAGATTAGATGTTATTTTTGTTTCACAAAATAGTACATTTCTCACTGAAGAATCTGGATGAAGTCTTGGGACATTATGACAACATTTCCCTTGAAAAGTTTACAGTTCTTAAACTTGAGAAACAGTGGTGTCTACATTTCTCTTTAAATCAAGAACTCTAAGGATGTAACTGTATTTTGGAGGTTATTTCAGTAGCTCCCCTTCCCCTCCTCTCCCCTCCCCTCCCTCTCCCCTCCTCCCTCCTTCCCCTCTCTGGAGTGACTGTACTATACTATGTCCCTTGGGCGGAAAGATACAGATAAAATGAGAAGCACTGATACTATTTTTAAGGGCTAATATGGTTCTTGAACGAGAGTATAAATCACTGATAAGAAACAATGTCTTTCCATCCCACAGGCTTTATGAAGGGTTGAAAGAAAAGCAAGTTGTCTGAGAGCTAGAAAATCACCACAGGCACTGGCCCACCCGTGCTGTGCTTAGCAAGAGGAGCCAATGGGGAAGTCACATGGGGCTGGTTGGGGTCAAATGAGCCCAAGAGAAAAGGTTTTATGGAGAAGATTGCAGAAAGTAAGGAGCAGTTGGAAGTACTTGCAAGAAAGGAAGCCAGCAATGTACTACGTTCTCCAGAGGTATCCTATAGCGGTATCCTATAGAGCTATTCCATGCAGCTTTCACGAAGTAAAGCTCTGGAAAACAGGTGATGAGTCACTTACGTAGACCAGTGCATGCATCTGAAGCCTTAACATGCAGGATAATCTGCTGGAAATATTGATAAATTGTTTTTGTTATTGCCATGACTGGCTCTGCAACTTTGAGCAAGTCTCATAACCCTTCTGCGCATCATTGTCCTCATTTGTGACATTGTGGCTAACAGTATTGTCCATCTGGTGAGGTTAGTTGTGGATGAGATGTCACATCAAGTGTTTTCCCTTAGGAGGGGCTCAGCATCCATTAGCCACAGTCCGAATTCTCCTATTGACATTGTTGCATGCCTAGAGGCTTCTCACACCAAACTGTGTGTCTGTAGAGATCATTTTGCTTGGGTCATGGAGCAACACAGGGACATGCTAAGCTCTTCCCTTAGACTCACAGGAGGTATTTTTATGTATTTTTCTTGTCTTCTTTTCTTCTTATGAATTTATGAGAAATGACAATAAAGATGCACTCACTCAGCAAATGCAGTTCAGTGTTCATATTCCATAAAAAATAAAGTTATTGTTCTTTTGAGATGTAGTTCACTATCCTTCCCCTGACAAACAGGATGGTACAGCATATAATGATGGTAAGTACTGTGAAGAAATAATAATCTGGGGGGAAAAATCAAAGGTTGTGAAAGTGGACAGTTATTTTGGTCTAGGTTACTTCAACAATAAATATATTTTCATATGTTCATCTCAAAAGTTGTTTATGCCTCAAGCCAGACACAAGGCTATCGCCTTCTGTATTCCCAGGGCGTAATGTTGTGTCAGGAACAAAGGAAATGCTTAATAAATATTTGGTGAATAAAAGAAAGGATGAATAATGAATGAACGTGGAATTCCAATATAAACCCAGATGTGAAGACAGATTCTCTGAGAGGTTTGATCTTCCCCAGATAAAACAGAAATCCAGAGAGGACATCTATATTCCAGAGATACTTGCTCCAAACACACTGCTCTCTTCACTGTCATGTTATCGTGCCTGAAACATCTTTGTTTCAATAATACCCCATCTGTTCCTTTTTCGGTGGTGACTAGACTTGGCTGCTTGGATGGAATTCTGAGGGGTTGCCCTTCTAGTTTTTTTCACTTGGTCTTCATGGAAACATCACTGCTTACTCTTGAGTAGTCAAGCACACACACACACACACACACACACACACACACACAAACACCACCACCAAAAAACTCCACCAAGTCCGTCTAACAGTAGTGTATTTGTATTTGCTCATCTAGTAGACCAGTTGTTCCATCACAAATAAAATGGTTCAGAATGTGTCAATAAAATGGCCAGAAGAGTTCCCATTGGGAATTTTTAAGAAGGAAAAATAAACTTGGGACACTTCTCAAACTTTTGGTTCATGACAACACCCCTACTGAAAATTACTGAGTACCTTAACAGCTCATTTGGAGGTGGGTTATATCTGTTATGATCCACTTTTTTAGAACTTAAGACTATAATCTAAAAAATGCGCTTATTAACTTATCTTTAAGTATGTTAGTATAAGATCTTTCAATGGAAGACTATGTCTTCTAAAAGCAAAGAGTAGGCAATGAGGGGGGTGCATTGTCTCCTAACTGCAGACCCCTCTTATGCCTCAGAGAAATCAGGTCCCCAGCTCCTTGTGCATTTCATTTGCTGTGATCTCCTTGTCATTGAGCCTTCGGGAAATTCCATAAACGCTCACAAAGGCATGAGGTTTAAAAATTCAAGTGACATCTCAGTGTTATTGTAAAAGTAGTTATGATCTCAGTAAAAGTACTTATGATCTCATAGATTCAATGAAAATGACTTGGAGAATCTGGGGGATTCCTGTACCCATATGTTAAAAAAATTCTAGATTTAAAAATTAATAATAATATTATTTATTAATAATTAATAACATATAGTTTATTATTATTATTTCTCATTATGTACTTCAGGCTGGATTGAGACTCATAAACCTTCCTCAGTCTCCAGAGTGCTGGGACTATAGGTATGTTCAGCAATACACAGCATACACTGAATATTTTGGGTTTTGATACAGGGGCTCTCTATGTAGCTCTGGCTATCCTGATGCTCAATATACAGTCCAGAATGGCCTTGAACTCAGAGAGATCAGCCTGTCTTGCCCTCTGACGCTAGGATTAATGGAGTGCACAATCTATGCCCAGCTAAAAGCTGCATGTTGTAAGAGTGATAGATGTATATTTAAAAGCAAACAAACAGAAAAATTAAATTGTGTTTTTGGTTTTTATTATAAAAATGTAGAGGACTGGCAGGAAGACTTATCAGGTGAAGGCACTTACTTCCAAGTCTGATGACCCAAACCTGATATCTGGAACCATGAACCCCTGATGGAAAGAGAGCCAACTACTGCAAGTTGTCTTCTGACCTCCACACAGGTGCTGTGTTAAGTGTGTACCTTACACACAAATTCCAAAACACACTTATACACATAGTGATATACAAACACACTGATAGATGGAATAGAAAAATTTAATGTATTAATTTTCTAGACCACAGCAGTGTTGTTCAACTTTCAGAGTCATAGGAGGGGGCTCAAGAGATGGTCGTGGAAAAGTTTGTTTCCCAGCACTACACACACATTCACACACACCACACACACACACTCACACACACACACCACACACACACACCACACACACACTCACACACACACACCACACACACTCACACACACTACACACACACACTTACATATACAACACACACACTCACCTGTACAGATACACACACCACACCACAGCACACACACAGACTCACACACACACCACACACACTCACATATACACACACACCACACACACACACACATACCTGTACAGATACACACACACACACCACAGCACACACACACATACTCACACACACCACACACACACTCACACATAACTGTACAGATGCACACATACACACCACAGCACACACACACACACCACACACACACCACACTCACACACACCACACACACACACTACACATACTACACACACATGCATATACACATACACACTCACGCACACACATGCACACACAAATAAATAATACAATAAATCTTTTTTAGACAGCATGTTTAAAGTGCTGATTTGGGCTCTTTTAGGAAAGTTTCTGCTCTAGGAAGTTTGGGGCTGAGGCCTAGGAATGTATCCCTTTCAACAAGTCATTACTGCAGGCCCTCCATCCTCCAGGGACAATAATCCATGGTGAATTGTTTGGGTGAATTCTGAGACTGGGGTAGAAGCCTGAGTATTTCGGTACAAGGCTGAAATGTTGAAGTGAGGGGAGGTTTTGAAATCTGAAGTAAAGGTAAATAACTGACTTGAAGCAGAGTTAGAAACCAAGGAATGAGGGATGCTCCCCCTTTTGTTTTGCAGCAGGTATGCACCCAGGCTATGATCAAGCATGTGTGTTCCTGGCAGCACGAGTTTTAGTCACCCAAACATGGCTCTCCCACTTAATATCTCAATAGATGTTTTATTAAAATTTAGAAGAGTGCACCATGGCATCTGCAAATTCACCATTCCACTCATACTTATCCAAACCATAATGCTTTGTATGTCAAACCATGGGAATATTAGCATATTTACACTATAGGGTGCTCAATGTTTTACTAGCCCCCGAATTTATCTAGTTGATCAGACTGTGACAGGGATTGGCTGACACTTGTACTGGAAGTTTGACAAGTCTGAGATGCATGAGACCTGCCACCAGTGGGACCTGAAGCTGGGGTCCTCGATGTCACTGCTTCTTCCTTGGTAAATCAGTTTAGCTTAGAAGGCCTCTTGGTCCTTGCATGAGACTCATGGTTACTGAGAATAATCTTGGTTCAAGGTCATCTGTTTGTAAACATTGGTACCTTTATGTCAATGAAAAGATTAGATTTTGTAGCTGTTTTCAATATTGGACATTGAACTCGAGCAGGCCTTTGGCATGCTGGGTAGATACTTGAACATTGACATATTGTCGTTACAGACAGGGTTTTTTGTTTGTTTGTTTTGTTTTGTTTTTTGAATTATTTGGTACCACAGTCTAAATGGGTTAATTCATAAAATGAGCCATTCTAACAAAAGATAACCCTTCAGTGAATGAATGAATGGATAAATGGATGAATGGGAGTTTGGGGGTTTTGGTGGTGGTAGGGACACAACCTAGCAGGGTCAATGGGTGTGTAAATAGATTTCTTATGCCATAGCAAGACTATCGGGATGTCTTTTGTTTATTTTGTAAGTCAGCATTTCATGGAGCCCAGGCTGGCTTCATACTCACTATTGTAGCCTAGTGGGACCTTGAATCCGGACCCTCTTTCTTCTACTTCCTGACTTACTGGGATTTTAGGCAAGTGCCCTTATGTCTTGTGGTGTCTTTGGGGAGGTTTGCAGTGTCTTAGGCATTCCAAATGGATGAGAAGGTCACCTATATTGCAACGCTGGTTCTTATTTAAACAGCCATTAGATTTAGCAAAGAGCTCTACCATCTTCAAGGGACTCTGGGCCTCGTCCTGGAGTCAGCTAGAGACTTTCAGTTTGTTCCAATAACATGTCCCAGTATAATTTCAGCTTATGATGTTTTCTGGTTTTATTTACATCTAACTGGTAAAGGACATGGGTGCAGAAGACACATCTGTGTTGACTTGAGGTGTTAACTGCTAAGTTCAAAGCCAATGTGCAAGATGTGAACACCTGGAATGCTAGCAGTCAGGTGTGGCTGGTTGATTTTTTTACTCTTTTGGCTATTGGGAGGTCTGCTCCCAAATAAATCATCCATTGAATCTTATTACTTATGAATGTCTGGCATTAGCTTGGCTTGTTTCTAGCCAGCTTTTCTTATAATCATTCCATCTTTCTTTTGCCTCTGGGCTTTTATGTATTTCTATTCTGCATATTTTTTCCTTATTTCTTACTCTGTGGCTGGCTGTGTAGCTAGGTGGCTGGCTCCTGGCGTCCTTCTCCTTTTCTTGCTCCTCTATTTTTTCTTCCTTTTTATTGTCACTGCCTGGCAGCCCCACCTATCCCTCTCCTGCCTGGCTATTGGCTGTTCAGGCCTTTATTAGACCAATCAGGTGTTTTAGGCAGGCACAGTAACACAGCTTCACAGAGTTAAACAAACGCAACATAAGAGAATGCAACACACATTTGCATCATTAAATAAATGCTCCATAACATGAATAAATGTAACATATCTTAAATTAATAGTCCACAATACTCAGGAGGCTGAGACAGGAGAAGTATGAGCTGGAGGCCATGCCCCAACAAACAGAATCAAAACTAAACCCGATAGTATACATTTGTAATCCCAGCACCTTGAATCGGAGATAGAAGGATCATGAGCCCAAGGCCAGTCTTAGCTACACAGTAGGTTCTCACCAGCAAAAGCTACCTGGCTCCTTGAATCATACCCGATAAATGAACACTAGTATGTTCTTGGACTCAAAGTTTGATAAGCCCCTTTCCATGTGTTGATTGGCCAGGTGTCTTCCTTGTGTTTTGTAAAAGAAAAGTTTTAAAAAGAATTAAAGTGTTGAGATACTCTGTTGGGAAAGCACTTGCCTAGCATGAACAAAGCCCTAGGTTTCCTCCCTAGTAATAAATCTTTGAAGTCCATGTGATGAAATACAAGGAAGATGGAAAATAAGAAGTTCAAGGTCATCCTTAGTTACAGAGGGAGGTGGAGGCCAGCTTGTGCTACATGAGACCCTATTACCTCCCCCCTCCAAATCATAGCCAGTGAAAACAGACCCAAAAGCCAGGTATTTGGATTGTAGCATCTTTGGTCTGTGTGCAAGCATTAGTGGGCTTCAGCCACATTAAAAATCTTTGAGATACTGGGTTACCAACTGTCAACATAAATGGGAAAATCATTTCTTCCTACAGAGTTGTGGGATTGTGGGTAACAATGACAAAAAGAATAAATCAGTCAATTGACCAATCAGTCACACATCTCTGCTGAGTTAATGAATTGCCACTCCCCTTTTGGAAGCAAGGGTAGATATAACTTCCCTCACACAATAGCCAAGAAATCTATATGAAAATTGAAACAGCACATACATGCCTTCTCTTCCTGTTCTGCCCTCCCACATTCTTTCCTGGAGTTGTGTATATTTTCAGTTCTGGTTTTTGCAATTAAATAGTGATACTTACATGTAAATGTTAGAGCATCCGTATGTGTTGTCTTGTTTTATTCACTCTGAAGATACAGAGGAAAAATCAATCCCAAGTTTGGGTTTCTTCTACTCCACTCTCACAGCACAGATTGCTTCAGATACACACCAAGCAAGTGCGTCAACAATTTTTCAGTAGCAGATACCAGGTAGATGTTCTAGAATCCAGGTAGATGTTCTAGAATCCAGGTAGATGTTCTAGAATCCAGGTAGATGTTCTAGAATCCAGGTAGATGTTCTAGAATCCAAGTAGATGGTCTAGAATCCAGGTAGATGTTCTAGAATCCAGGTAGATGTTCTAGAATCTAGCTCACTTCTAACACTGGCTTCTTTACAATGACACCAGATCCAATGAGTCAAAGGTCATTCCCCAAAGCTGCCTTCTGTCCACTTTCAGTTATAAGTCCTAGGTTGTCCACCCACCAACTGCCAACTGAGGTTCCTGAAATACATGCTCAAGTGGGTCACAGAACTCAGGGAACACTTAACACTTATCCACTGGTCAGGGGTACAGAGGACTCAGGTGGAGGGAGGGCCACCAATCTTACATTCCCAGGAAGTTCCAATGTATTCAGCTATCCGGAAGGTCTCTTCTCTTTTGGGTTTTTATGGAGATCTCATTGCACTGGCATGATAGTTACTAGACTGGGTGTGGAAGCCAAGTAAGGCCTGCCTAGCATTTTTCTTAGTATCTCTATGTATCTTTCCTTTCTCTAAGGTAGGAGGCTGAACCCTTCTGGAATGAGGAAGACCTTTTGATTCTGATCAGCCAGGATAGGTCTGAGAGCCTCTTTGCGGTCGGCTACTGGTAGAGAAGGAAGTAGGAGAGTTTATATGACTTGTGTGGAGGGAAGGAGTGAAAAACCAGAAACTATGGAGGAAAACCAACATACATATTTAATGTTATACTCACTTATCAATTTTTGGAAAACCCATGCACAGAGACTCACTTCATTTATTCCATTGTCTGCACAATAGTCTACAGCATGAATATGTTTTTAAATGATTGGGATCCCAACCAGATGATTCTAGGTTCTTTGTGTCTTATCCAAATAATTGAAAGTTAAGGGCTCACACAGATTTTTTCAATGGCTTTGTTCAGAGTGAAGGGATAGTACAGATGATCAAGACTGACTCCAGGCCACATGAGGGAAAGTGAGTCTCAGGCTACAGCCTGGGTCTCTTTTATGGGATCTAAAGGAAGGAGAGAATGGTTACTAAAGGGCATAGTTCAGGTCGTTCTGTATTTTGACTGATGAGTTACATTATGTATTCACTTTTTTCTATTGGGTTTTTCCCTTTCCACAATGCATCTTATTTTAATCATATACACGCCCAAGTATGAATAGACATAAGATGGTAAATAGAGCATTTTTCCTTAAAGTTCACATGAAGGACACTGTTTGCCCTACTACTATGCACTCTAAGCAAGTTCGGGTCAAATGGGTCCTGCTGTACTTTGCTCCAGAATACACTGGGACAATGGTAGAGTAGAAACAACCTAAATTTGATTATTACTAAGGGCAGAGAAATCTATACTATTGTTCAGAGATTGGAGTATGTGATGCCCAAAATAGGTGGGGTTTTGAGGGGGCCTTGAGGTTCTGAGGTGCATTTTTTTTGGAGAGGGATGCATGCTCATAGTATGGACAGGTAAAGAAGCAAGTAAGTCAAAATGCATTATTACAGAGGAGGCTGGTGGAGCATATGTATAATCCAAATCAAATAGGGTCCCAGGCTCAACCATCTCCCTTGCTTGCCTGCCTCAGATATGGCACAGCTGATTTATTTAAACACTTCCTGTTTATAAGTGTTTATGTTGCTTGGTTACTTTTCTCTATTATTAACAGTGCTGCAGTTGCTATTGTACCAGTTAGGATGCATTAGGCTGGAAGCAGTCAAAACTCCACTTCAAAAATGCTATAAAACATTAAGGAAAGTTCTAGATTATCACTGGAATTCCAAAGACATAGTGGGCTTCCAGTGGGTCAGTTTGTCAGCCCAACAAAACCATCAGAAACCCAAATTCCGTACACTCCCTGACCTGCCATTCCTAGAATGCATTTTAGTTCAAAGCTGGTTTGCCTCTGAAGACAAAATGACATAGAGCAATGACAACATATAGGCTCGTGACTCAGGACATTTCCTCATTACTATAGTGACGAATCCACGAATGAGTAACTTTATAAAGGAAAAGAGATAGTTTATTTAGCTTACAGATCTGGAAATCCAAGGACATGGTATGTTACTTTTGTTTGCTGTAACAAAATACCCAACACAAACAACTTAAAGGATAATTGATTTTGTATAACACAGAGAGAGAGAGAGAGAGAGAGAGAGAGAGAGAGAGAGAGAGAGAGAGAGAGAGAGAGAGAGGGAGGGAGGGAGGGAGGGAGAGGGAGGGAGGGAGAGGGAGAGGGAGAGGGAGAGGGAGAGGGAGAGGGAGAGGGAGAGGGAGAGGGAGAGGGAGAGGGAGAGGGAGAGGGAGAGGGAGAGGGAGAGGGAGAGAGATCTGGCTGGCGTTCAGCTGTCTATGTAGCTAAGGATGATCTTGGTTTTCCGATGTTCTTGCTTCTACGTCCAGCTGCTGCAGTTACAGGCACATCCGACAATGCCTGTTCAGCTCCCTCATCTTCAGACTCTTGTCTTTCTCCAGGATGCCAATCTGTCCTTCCTTTGATTTACCCGAGTGCTACATCCTTCCTTCCCTCCTTCCTCTACTACCACCCCTCTCTCTTTCATTCATTCTCTTCCTTTCATTATCCTGAGGGTGTGTGTGTGTGCCTATGTGTGAATCTCTGTGTGTGTCTGTGTGTGTATGTGTATATTTGTGTCTCTGTATGTCTGTCTGTCTCTGTGTGTGCCTCTGTGTGAATCTTTCTCTCTCTGTGTGTGTATGTCTATGTCTCTCTCTGTCTCTGTGTCTCTGTGCATGTGTTATGTCTCTCTCTGTCTGTGTGTGTCTGGGTATTACCTCCTCTTCACCTCTTTCTTTCTTTCTTTCTTTCTTTTCTTTCTTTCTTTCTTTCTTTCTTTCTTTCTTTCTTTCTTTCTTTCTTCCTTCCTTCCTTCCTTCCTTCCTTCCTTCCTTCCTTCCTTCCTCTCTCTCTCTCTCTCTCTCTCTCTCTCTCTCTCTCTCTCTCTCTCTCTCTCTTTTTCTTTCTTTCCAATTTCCTCTCTGTTCACTTTATCCCTTTATTCCTTTTCCGACCTAAACAGCAGAGCTTCTGGATTATGCCAGACTATTACAAATTTCTTTATCTAGTTTTTATTGCTAGCATTTATGCTTCTAATTTGTTCATCTCTACATTACATTCTTATGCTGAGCTTTTAAAGTCCCTACAATAAGGAAAATAAAAAGATAACACCTAAAAATAATTCCACCTTGCTATATATGAGTCTATTGATAGTGTCCTATCATGCTGAACATATTAATGATCTGGAGTCTTCTTTGTCTGTTTTTTTTTTTTCAGTGTTGGCTTTGTTTCTTGTTTATCATCCACTAGGCTCCACATCTCTTCCAGTGTTCCTCTCCTCAGGGGCTAAGGGTCCATGATTGTGTGCTTATCTCTGTACCCTGGCATCATGTGTACATGCCTGTGGGTTTGGCAGCTGCTGGTGATAGCTTGCCTTCCGGGGCTTTGGAGTAGTGTAGGTGTTATGGACAGAGGAAGGTGTTCCAACACAGTCTTCTATGTGATAGTCATTCTCTTGTCTTTGTAAGCCAGCAGCTATAGGGAGCAAAGTTTTACCAGTTCATCCTCAGATTCAAAAGAGCTTCTTCCACCCAGCTGTTCCACCCAGCTGCTGCGCCCAGCTTCCCTGAGCAGGAGTCTCCAGTTAACATAATAGCTGTGGCCTCTGCTTCATTGCAGCTATTGAATGCAAGTTTTTGGACCCAATTATTTTCTGTAGCAGAAACCATAGGAGTTTTAGCATTATATATGAGCTCTGTGGTTAAGAGCATTTGTTGCTCTTCCAGAGGACCCAAGTTTGATTCCCAGCACTCACATTGGGCAGCTCACAACCACCTATAACTCCAGCTTTGGGTGATCTGACACCCCCTTCTGGCCTCCCTAGGCACTGCACTCATGTACATAAACCTACACCAGTGTGCACACACACATATTTTTTCATCTTTAAAAATTATTTATAATGGAGTTTCTGGAAATACAATCTAATCACCATTCTGTATAATGTACAAATAGTATATATTTATTAAATGACACATGAAATATTTCCTGAAGCCCCTTTAAAAATCATAAGCACGGATGCACACACCTGTAATCCCAGTTGCTTCAGGTCAGACAGGAGAACTGTATGAGCCCATTAGTTGGGGCAAGCCTGGGCAACACAGTAAGCTCTTAGCTCTTAAAGCAATAACAGAAAGCACACACATAAACCCAAGCAAATAAATAAATGTAGTAAGAAAAAAAGAATTAGGCGATAAGAAAAATGTTAACCTGTGGAACTATGACTCCTTGGCTTATGTCTCTGCTTTTCAAGGGCTGAGATCATAAGCATGTACCTGCCATGCCTGTACATCAACTTCCCAGGCAGAACTCCCCTTCCTTACCTCCCATAGCTCTTAGTTTAAATGTCTTACATAATTTTTTAAAATCATTTTTCTCTTTAGATGTGAGGGACATCCCTGGAAGCAATGGACAGAGATCCAGACAGTTATTGATTAGACTGCCAATTGTCACAATGCCTACGGCAGATATTCACATCCCTGGATCTTCATATAGTACACTTCCTAGAAGTGAATCTTTCCCTTCAAGTGGCCACCATGGATTGGGGTGGTGTAGGAGAAGCCCCAGAAAGAAGGAAGGGGGCAGGTATTTTACCTAAGATTTCTGAAATGAAAATCAAATGAATGCTTGAAAGACCTGAAATCTTGTGGGGGAACAGGCTGTAGAGATGACTGTGTAAGTGTTCAGAGGCCAGAGGAGCATATAAGGTCCTTCTATTCACTAGAAGGCTCATTGAATCTGACAGTCATCATTTAGGTTAGGCTTGGAGGCTAGCATGTTCCAGGGATCTACTTGCCGTTGGAGTTTGCAGGTGTTCATAGGCCATGCCTAGGTTTTTATAGGGGTGCTGGCGATTTGAACTCAGGTCTTCTTGTTTCCACAAATGCTGTACTCACTGGGCCATTTCCCCATACCCAGGAAAATAATCATCGAAGTCAGTCTGTTCAAAAGAACTCATGTTTGAAAACCAAATTACAAAGTAAATATTTGGAGCCAACCATCCAACCAACCAACCAACCAACCAACCAACCAACCAACCAACCAAAGTAAGGTTCTAATGCTCTACTGAGTGAGCCTGCAGTATTGTGAAAGGCACTATGAGCAAACCCAAACACTGCAACAGTCACCTTGCTCTGTTTCCGATATTACACTGTGGTTGGCCCAAGGCTTTGACTCCTCTCCAGTGAAATCTTACAAGGTAAGGAAGGAGAGAAGAAAGGAACTCAACAGTCACTGCTGGCACTAAATTCTCTCCTAAGGATAATGAAGAATAAGGTAACAACAATTTGCCTCCATGCCTCATAGAATAACAGGAAATACTCTTAAGCCCCAAGTCCTAGAACTAGCAGGATTTTTCTTGATTGCTAATGTGATGAGATTAAGAAATGCTTATGGGATTAGTGTATTTTACCTCTGGCTGCAGGGTGTTTCCAGACCATTAGACTGTGAGGGAGCTGACCTAGTGAGTGGGCTCATGGTTAATGGTTTTAATATGATACTTATTGGGAGTGATGAAAGGTGAATACGGCTTCTGGCTGAAGTAGGTCTCCAGCATGCGTCCTTGGGGTTATGTCTAGCTTTTCCACGCTCTTTCATGGCCAGGACATCCTGTCAAATTCCTGAGGCTAAGGGATCATGGACAGATGCTCTGAAACCATGACCCCAAACAAATCATTTCTCACTCAGGTTGTTTATGTTTGGTCTTCCACCCCTGCAAGACAAAACTAATTAGTGTGTGCATTGGACTGAGAACCCTGTGCAGAACGCTGCAGCTATTGGAAGAAACAGGGAACTCCATTATATCAATAAAATTGCCAATTCCTGATTCATTGCAGCTCCGTCGTGTGTCCCGTTTCTGTTGGAGTTCACTAATTTTGAATTACCAGATTTGTGCAGCATCATTTGAAAACATAATTATAAATACATAGTTATGGGGTTTCATAAGAAGTTTTGCTTAGGCCAAGGCAAAAGACAGTCAATAAAGAAAATGCTTAATAATAGCATGGAAAGAGGTGAGAAATGTATGTCTTTATAATAGATCAACTGCACTCAAGTGACTGCTGGTGTCTTTCCACACTCCTCATTCATGTAGAGGACGGTGTGCTTTGATCAGAGAGTTTTGGAGGAAAAACTTTCCCTGGCTTAGAGTGGAGATGCTCCCTTTCAGCCAGGGCTTCATGCCTGGAGAGTTGTGTGATGGCGAGAAGATGAGGAAGGAAACCACCAGAGATCCTGATAAGCCAATGTTTATGTGACTATGTCTAACTGAAAAGTAACAGATTAGTAAACCCCTTGGCTGAAGTCCTGAAGCCACAGTTACCAATGGTAACAAAGGTGACCGTTAAAAAACAAGCTTCATTTCTTGTTTTGTTTTTTAGACGGACGTCTCCCTATCTTGCCCAGGTTTATCTCAACTCCCAAACTCACAAGCATTCCCTCCACTTCTATGTCCTAATTGCTGGGTGTGACGGCTGGTTTTGCTCAACTTGACACAAGCTAAAGTCATCGGAGAGAAGGAAACCTGGCCTGAGAAAACGTGTCCATAAGATTAGCCTGTAGGGCATATTCTTAATTAGTGTCCAACAGCGGAGAGTGCAGCCCATTGTGGAAGGTGCCATGCTGGACTAGTAGTTTTGAATTCTATTAGAAATCAGGTTAGGAGCAGCAAGCCGATAAGCAGCGCTCCTCCATAGCCTCTGCATCAGCTCCTGCCTTTGGGATCCCACAGGATCGAGTTCTCGCCTTGGTTTTCTTCCTTAGACTGACTCAGCCAAATAAACCCTTTCCTCCACAAATTGCTTTTGGTAAGGCTGTTTCATTACAGCAATAGTGACTTTAAGACCCTGGGATTACAGGAGAATGCCATCACACCCAGGGTCATAACTCCAGTTTGGTCTAGCTCCTATCATTATCTCCCAGTTTGCTCCCAACTCAGAACCTCAGAAGTTTGGAAGGTGAATTTTATAAAACCAGTGAGTGGGCATGGGTTTGGTTGTTTTATGGTCAGTTACTGTGGCCCTAAACACAATGGTATTAAAAGTCAAGCTGAAGTGACTTGGGGCTAGTTAGACATTCCTTTTCTATTGGTCCCTTGAGGCTTACACTGGGTAGTCTAATGACAAGCTTCTGGGATTGTGACCCTTGTGGTATCCTTTTCTAATAGAAAACATGAGGACATTATACCCTTTATCCACCAGTTGTGCTCAGTAAGAGCTCAAATCTTTAGTTTTAACATACTTGTGTTACATGGACACCATATGCCTAGACTACTTTGAAGAGCTTATAAATGGTATCTTTTATCTTTAGGAATAAGTCACTTATCAGTCTCTGCTTCATGGATGGTAATGGACAGACTGGAGGTGGTATCTATGTGCACAACGGGATGTGGAGTCATCTGCCTCTACATCTGAACTCAAATTGGAGTCAGATGCCACAGGGAAAATAAATTGCCCCAGACAAGACACAGTTTAGCAGTGACTTATGCAATGTGTGAATCTAGATCTTGGCTTGGCCTGAACTCCACAGACTCACAAAGAAACTCCCAGGTGGTTTCAAGAATGTCTCATGTATGTGAAACTAGCCCCCTCTGTTACATTTTGTTGCTTAACTTAATACTATCGCTACAAGCCTAACACTGCGGCAAACACTTCATGACATGGCTGGTCAATGGTTCATCACTATGGCCAACCCAATCGTCCATTGAGTCTCTGTAGCCCATCAGATACTAAGTTGAAATGAACTATATGTCATGGAACACAATGAGATGAACCGTAGACAGAACAAACTCATAGTAGGCTTGCATGTAACGCTGAGACCTTAGGTTCAGGACTGCTCTAGGGCCTATGAAAGGGCCACTTGTCCTCAACTTTATGCTAAGGTTTCTCTTTAGTCAGCTTGACACAAACTTAGACATATCTTCAAAGATTAAACCTCGTTGAGAAAGTGCCTCCATCAGATTGGCCTGTACACAAATCTATGGGGGATTTTCTTGATTCATGACTGATGTGTGGGGGCCCAGCTCACTATGCATAATACCACCCTGGGGAGGGTGTTTCTTAGTTGTATTTAAAAAAAAAATTCCAAGCTGAGCAAGCCTTGGAGAGTAAGCCAGTTAACAGTGTTTCTCTATGGTCTCTGCTTCAGTTCCTGCCTGGCTTCTCTTAGTGATGGAGTATAAAATGTCAGCAAAAATAAACCCTTTTCTCCCCAGCTTGACTTTGGTTAGTATTTTCTATGGCAACACAGAAGCACACTGGAACTGCATTTTACACTTCTGTTAAAGAAGAATGAATTTTCTTCTGTTTTCCATCTATGGCCACTTCTTTCTCCACTCAGCCAAAATCTGCCTCCTTTCCAGAACCACTGATAGGAAATGTTTATGAGAAATCGGCTGGCCTCGTTCTTCCTCCATCCACCCTCACAGTGTCTGGTCCTTTGAACTTGACAGGATGTTCATAAAGAAAACAATCCAACATCAATGCCTTCCCAAAGCTCGCCTTATCTAGTCTTGAAAACACCAAAAAAAAAAAAAAAAAAAAAAAAAGGAATGTTCTCAGCCAAGAACATTCTTCTCTGTGGTCTCTTCCACAGAATGAGGCAACTATGGGGATCTTGTCTCTACTGTAAGAATGTACAACTTGTCTCCTTGGAACCAGCTGGACACACACAGCCCATAAGGAGAAAAGTAATCTATGCTACACCATGCTAATAAATCAGCAGAGACATAATCCATACTAAAGCAATAAGGAATCACCAGCTGTGGTGGTGGACACCTTTAATTTCAGCACCCAGGAGGCAGAGGCAGACAGATTTCTGTAAGTTTGAAGACAGCCTGTTTTACAAAGTGAGTTCCAGGATAGCCAAGACAGTTATACAGAGAAACTCTGTCTCGAAAAACCAGGGGGGGGGGGGAGAGAGAGAGAGAGAGAGAGAGAGAGAGAGAGAGAGAGAGAGAGAGAGAGAGAGAGAGAGAGAGAGAGAGCTGCAGAGACATAAATCCAAAGCATTTAGCTGGCTTGTGACAACATCTGTATAGATTCTTCCTGCTCTCTTATGATTCTGTTTTAAATATGTGTCTGATAGAGCTGGAGAGAAGGCTTTGCAGTGAAGAGCTCTTACTGCCCTTGCAAAGAACCTGGATTCAGTTCCCAGCATTGAAATGGCAGTTCATAATCACCAGTAACTCCAGCCCCGGGAGATCTGATGACATCCTCTTCTGGCTTCTGTGGGTACTGCACACACACAGAACATATATACAGATGCAGATAAAACACTCATACACATAAAATAATAAAAGTAAATAAATCTTATTATAAATCAGAAAATGTTTCCCAATATTAATTTTTCCAAAAAGTAAAGGTACTAACAACTTGTAGTTTATATTTCCTCCAAGTTTTTTTTATTTATTTATAATTCTAATTAAAGTTACTAAAATGCCAGGGTACCCCACTACACTTATTTATTTCCTGACTTGAAGATATCTATATTTAGAACCTGTTTGTAGAAAGTCTTTAACTATAGTGTTTTTCATGATGTACATTTTGTATCTCTGAGAGTGCCTGTTTCCTGTGAAGACCCAGAATGGTCATTTTGCATAACTTGCTATAACATAGACATGTTTATCTTCAGAAGAAAGTAGAACAGAGTGAATTTTACAGCTTTATTACCTATCAGGACTCACTTGATCCCGAATAACTTTGCTATGTTCTTACACCATCTGTCTGTATGTTTCTGATCATAGTTTGGATCTTTCCTGAGTTAGAAAACTCACCATGTTCTGGAGTGAGGTGAAGTATTAGTTTATGACTCTGAATGCAGCCTGCAGCAGACCGGGTGTTCACCACCAATAGGAGTTGTAGAATTTCATTTGTGAGTTTAAATAATTCCAACTCTAGTTCAGTCTACAAGGCTGCTAGAAAACTCTATTTTCAATTTTATATGAGGAAACGCCTTCTCTCCTTCAGATTATGCAATAATTAAGGGGGCAAATAAGTGTACTGTTGAAAAGGTTTGGAAAATACCATTGGCTTTGATTCATCTTGATAATTACCAGTTTGCTTATTGCTTAAACCTGCCTGATCCCTTGAGGGTTCCTGCTTTGTGATGAGGTTAGAACTTTCCTTCTTCCCTTCCCAAAGTATGATGGATCATATCCTGTGATACAACAGGACATATATCCCTGCCCCATACACACACACACATGCACACGCACACACATGCACACACATGCACACACACACACACACACACACCACACACACACACACACACACACACACACACACACACACACACACACACACTACCTTTTCCAATTTTTCATTTAGGATCCACACAGGCCTTCAGAAGCCTTCCTCCTCACCCTTCCAGCTTCTCCCCTGAACATTATAATATTTTCAATCACAGTAGGCAGAAAGGGGCCAGAGAGGCTGGCTTGATGTCACTTCAGTCCCCAGGTACAAGATCACCAAGGTATACCGACAAAGGAGGAAAACACCGTGAGAAAAGGCTCTGGAAGACTGAGCATCTACTTTTCTAAAGCAACTGAAACAAGATACAAATGAGTGTTTGCTAACTGAGCCAAAAATCTCAAAGTGAAAGTTTAAATGATACAGGAAGAAGTCTTGTCTCTATTTTATATTGGTCGTGAGCTCAGATACAGTAGTAGCCTGTTGATGAATGGTAACAATAAGCTCTTTAGGGGAACAAAAATACCTCAACTTACGGTGCTGATACATTTTTATGATACAAATTCTTCCATTATGGCCCATTTTATTTCATTTATTTACTTGTTTTGTTTTCAAGACAGGGCTTCACTTATAGTCCTGGTTGTCTTGGAACTCAATATCTAGATCAGAGCTCACAGAGATCTGCCAGACTCTGTCTCACTAGTGCTAGGATTAAAGGCATGTGCCATGCCCAGAAAATATTCTGAATACAAATCCCTAGGAACAGTATAAGCCTATGACTGCACCACACTACTTAAATATGTTAAACCCAATGCCCCCAGCTTCTACATTTGCCATTATGCCTGCTTGACTAAACCCTCATCCAAGTACTTCCCACCTTCCCAATTCCCAAAGTATCACTATTTACGCTCTTAGATGTTTGGTCAGAAGTCTATAAATGCATTATAATCATATCAATTTCTTTCTGAGACTTAAGACACTTTTCATCGTGCCTGTCAGGGCTCTGGGCATGGGAGACTAGCAGACCCTGGTTGCTTTGGACTACTTTCCAGCTCTGAAAAACTTCTTTATTCTCAAGGAGTTGTTCTGGTTGCACTTTTTTGTAAAGATGAAATCTGTCACTCTGGAATGTGGCTGCTCAGCTCCAGATGTTTGACAGTTGAACATCGCTTCCTGAACTTGTGTAAGGAGACCCCTCAGACTACAGAGGGAGAACCAGTCTTATGTAGGGTTTTTTTTTTTTTTTTGTCCCTGTGAATTATTTTTAAAATATACTGAATGTGGTGGTTCATAGCTGTAATTCCAGTACTTGTGAGACTCAGGCAGGAAGATGGATGAGTTCAAGGTCAGCCTGGGATACATAGTGAGTTCTAGGATAATATGGGTGGCAATGTGAGACTGTTTCAGAAAGTCAAAACAAGTAAATAAGCAAACCAGGGCTGGAGTCAGAAAACAGCATTTTCTGGCATGAGTGAAGCCTTGGGTCTGATACACAGTACTACAAAATGCACATAAAGATAAGCTGGCCGGGCATGGTGGCAAACACTTTACATCCAGCACTTCAGAGGAGAAAGTATGAGGATCAGGTTTGCAGGCAGGCCCACTACGATACTGTCTCAAAAGTGAAATCAAATAAATAAATAAATAAATAAACAAACAAACCAAAAGCCTCTCCATAAACATGTGGGGCATATTTTCATGTAGGCTTGTCGCATCTCCAGCACATAAAGGACTCAACAACAAAACCCAAAAGCCCAAAGGATGCTTAAACAGGCCCAAGGAGAATAGAGCAGAATTCTAACTTGACCATGACTGACACTGGGCTTCCCGGAGGTTTTCTTCATTATGACAGATAATATCCACGTGGGGGACAGACGTGGGAACACTGGAGCTTTGCATGCCTCAGTTAGTCAGGGAGCAGAGTGTGAATTGACAAGTGAGAACTTCAAGAGGCAGGTTCTGCACTGAAGGCATGTGAGTGAGGTGCTTCCGGAGGGGCAGCTTGCTATAACCTGCCACCACTCCACCCTAGGGCCTCTTAACTCGCTTGACTCTCAGTATGGAAATAGACCAAGTAATATTTGTAAAATGCCACTGCCTTCCCTGTGTTCATTGCGTAATTATTTGCAGTGGTAAAAGGTTTGGAGGTATCTAAGAGTAAACGTCTATCAGTGCAAGATTTGTGAACTGACTTGCATATGGTGGAACCTGATGTGGAAAGAGCTTTTGGGTGATCAGCATTGGCTCTGGAATATAAAACTGTTTACAAAAATGGAGGAAAGAAATACACAAGCACATGAAATGGTATGTCGGCTGTCTCTAACGGGGGAACCTGAATACCCACTGACTGGAATACAAGAAACCCCACCATGTCCCTTCTGCATCTTCTCATTACTTACAGTCACTGTGTCCTATCTCTTCCACACGTGCAGCCATACCTTTGTTTTCCCCCGAAGATAAATTTTGAAACAATTGTGATGAGAAAATATTGTTCTTCTGAACATTTACAAATGTTCACTACTGTGGCATTAAATGCATTCACAGTGCTGTGTAGCCACCACTGCTATCTATATCCAAACATTTCATCAATGTCACTGACTTCAACAGTAAATCTTCAGTCCTCTTCATTCTGGTGTTCAATAACCTCTCTTCTACCTCGTCTCCAGGGATGTGCGTATTCCATGTACTTCAAATACACAGGCGCTACAATATTTGTCTTCCTGTGGCGGCTCACAGCACTTTTCCATGTGAATTTCTTTCTCTCAACTACCTGCCAGTTAGATAAATAGTTATGAAAGTCTGAGGTTTTCTTAAGGACAGAGAGACTATATCTTTGTGAAATGTGTGGACATGTCTCAGACGAGGTAGCTCATGCTTCTGATGTGTTTGTTCTAGAACCTCCACCGGAACCTGTAAAATGCTAAATAGAGAGCTGAGGATGCAGCTCAGTGGTAGGGCCCCTGCTTAGCATGTGCCAGGCCCTCAGTGGATCCTCAGCACTGACTGGAAAAAGTTTAATTAGTCATGCTGGAGACTTGTTTCTGCAACCCCAGCTTCAGTGTGTGGTAAGTTCAAGGCCAATATGTGCTATCTACAAAAATACTGGTTATTTTGTTTGTTTGTTTTTTGCATGGGGGATGGGGGTACACACCTTTAATCTCAGCACTTGGAAGAAAGAGGAAGATATATTTCTATGAGTTAAAAGCCAGGCAGGTCTACTAATTGAGTTCCAGGCTAGCCATCGAAAGACAGGAAAGCCATGTGAGCAAACAAAGAAGTGTTAACTGTTGGCCTTTCTTGCTCATGTTAATGCAATCTTAATTTTGTAAAACAAACCCCCAATAGACATTATTTCTCATTATCCATGGCTTGTAGATGGCTCATATAGAACATTACTTCATTTATGGGATTTGGGTGTTTTGTTTTTATTCTGTTTAATTTTTTGAGATAGAATCTCACTGCATACATAGCCTTGGCTGGAATTCACTGTGTAGGCCTTGACTGGCTTTGAACTCACAGAGACCCACTCACCTCTTGCCTCCTGTGTACTAGGTTTAAAGGTGTGCACTACCATGCCCATCTTTAAGTGTAGTGTTTTGAGAATGAGTCTCATGTAGCCCAGGCTGGCTTCCAACTCACTATATGACAGAGGAAGATATTGAACTGCTCCCCCTGTCTCCAACCCCGAAGAGTTTGGGATGATATAGTCATATGCTACCATTCCTATCCGGAACCAAATCTTTATCCATGAACCCTTTCTGAAGTCATGTGCAAATTGTGGGTGCTTCCTTTCTGGTGTTCTTTTTCTTTTGTATCCAAGATTCTCAAATTCATGAAAGGATGCTAAATGGGATAATTAATACTTCCTTCGTCCATGAGACATACTCAAAATCCATTTAAGGTTCATCACTGGGAGCTGGGGAGATGGCTCAGTGGTTAAGAGCACTGGCTGCTCTACCAGAGGATCCTGGTTCAGTCCCCAGCACCCACATGGCAGCTCTCAACTGTCTGTAACTCCAGTTCCAGGGGACCCAACACCAATGCACATAAAGAAATAAAAGCAAGCAATTAAAAAAGAACAATAACAAAAGGTTCATCAGCTTAGTTTGTGTAAATGTGTGATTGATAAACTCACACTAAAGATAACTCGAAGATGAATTAAAAAATCCCCAGAACTGACATACTTAATGCAAAATAACGTTCATTTAATTTGGTGTGGTCACAGAGAAGAATAGCATTAGGATACATGAATGTCAGATTACTGTGTGAGGAGGTGGAGTTTTTCTGTTCGTTTCATAAACACTGAGCAGCTACTGCGTGCCTTCACACTCCACATACAGCAGTAAAGGAAATCACGTCTCCCAGTGGAGCTTCTGCTTTAGCAGCAAAATCTCTATGATAGAAGAGTGAAGAGCGGGAAGGGCATTCTCGGAAGTCTTGCTCCAGGGAGCTGGGCAGGCAGTGACTGGAGACTGCACGGTTAGGTAGGATAGATGGAGACTCCTCTCTGTGATGGCGGATGGTGGCCTAAATCGGTGGAACTTTTGCTTATTTGCTCGCCTGTAATTTTGTTTCATTTTGAGATTGTGTCTTAATATGAACTGAGGAGGATGCTCTTGCTTGGGCCTCCCCAACCAAAAGACAGTAGGCACACTCAGCACCCCACATTCAAGCTGAAATTTGAAGAGCATAAATGAGCTGCACATGTAAAGAGTAGAGAGAAAGGGTCCTTGCTGACAGAGAGGATGGCATGGAGTATACATGGGGGGACACTGAGTCCTATGGTGGTGCTCAGGTGACCTAACTTTTGAATCCTTCCCCCCCCCCTTGATTTTATTTCTGTTTGTCTGTATGTGTATGCATGCACACAGCTGTGCACATTCCATGTTATATGTATGGAGATCGGAGAACAACTCTTGGGAATGAGTTCTCTCTTTCTACTATGAGTCCTGAGGATTAAATTCAGGTGATTAGGTTTGCACAGTATCTTATTACTTATTTGCTGTGACAAATACAAGGCAACTTATAGGGGAAAGCATTTAATTTGAGGGCTTCTGGTTCCAGATCATCATGGTTTGGAGTGCAGCAATAGTCAGGCAGGCATGGTGCTGGAACAGTAGCTGAGAGCTCATATCAGATCCACCAGCATGAGGCAGGGAGAGAACTAACTGGCAATTGTGTGGATTTGAAAGTACAAAGACTAGCCCCGGTGATATGCTTCCTCCAACAAGGCCACACCTCCTAAACCTTCCCAAATAGTTCCACCAGCATTTGAAACAAGCATGCACTGTTATCTACAGAGCGTTCTCATTGGCCCACGAGGCTTTACATCCTCACCCTTCTTTTTAGCAGCCAAGCATGACTATATCCTTCGATGTTTTCTCACTCCCCAAATCATCTGGGGCTTTGGCCTGTGGGCTGACATTCAGTTACCGAAGGAATGTTGAACCCTGCAAGGAACCATCAGAAGGATAGAAGGAGATCAGGGACAGTCACAGGGACTGGGGACAGGAAGGGCAGTTCTGTCAGCAGGGACAGCTGGCTCGGGGTTTTGGATTCACGAGGATCCTTGAGTTCCCATGTTGTCATGAGTGCCACACATAGGACATGACTGCTTTTGTGTGTTATAGGTGCCTTCTATTGCAAATTTAAATACACCAGGCTGGCAAGGTGGCTCAGCAGTTGTTCCCAAGCCAGACAATCTGAGAATCCATACAGTGAGAGGAAAGAACTGAGTCTCACAGGATGTCCTCTAACCTCCATATGCACATTGTGGTTCATGGACACACACACACACACACACACACACACACACACATACACACATATACACACATGCACACTCACACATTTACACATGTACACATATACACATACACACAAACACACACACATACACACACGCACACACACATAGATACACAAACACACACATACACACACTCACACACTTACACATGTACACATATACACACATACACACACATACACACACGCGCACACACACTCAAACACACATATACACATATATACATACACACAAGCACACACATACATACACACACGCACACATACATACACACACAAACACACACATACACCCACACTCACACACTTACACACACATATACATACACACATGCACACACACAGACACACATAAATACACATACACACAGAGAGACACAAATACACACACATACACTCACACACTGAATGTAATAAAACTAAAATATAAGAAACAAGAGTAGGACATTACAATATTTATGTATAGAGTGAGTACAAAATAAACAACTACACTTTTTTTGTTTTAATATAATGTGACAAAAATGGAAATGGCTCTGGCTGCTTTTCCTGTAAACGATCTAAATACGAGGAAAGTGAGTTGAGGCTCCTGAGAGCCAATGTTAGATGTAAACCCTACACCTCTAAAATCTTAGTCAGGGACCTCTGGCATATTTCTTAATTCCGTGGGCACCCATATATAGAGAGGGATTGTGTTGCAGGGTGGACTGTAACAGTGTTGCCTATGAAAAGCTTTCATCTTGGAGCAAAGCTTCTTAAGACACATTATGTCCTAAAGAGAGGTGGAATACTTCATCCTACGGGGATGCTCCTTAGCCTTAGGAGTCCCTGCAAGTGACCAGATCTAGGTTCCTTCTGCCTCAAGCGTATATAAGTAGTAATGGCTGCCGAGAGATATTCAGACCAGTTGAATCACCTAGAAGAGGCTGAGTCTAGGGAGCTGTGGGGAGGATTCTTACAGCAGCCAAGCTGCCAGGAAGAGGCTCAGACCTATTGACCTGCCTGGAACATCCACTCTCTAACCCGCTGGGCTGTCTGCAGGCTGCGCAGTAAACTCCAGGTGTCCAGCTTCTGTGAGCTGTCATCCATGCTGGGGTAGGGTTTTGGTGATGCAGTTGTCTTTGGGTCATTTCTGCATGTCTGGGACCCCTCACCCACATTCCTGAAAAAACTCTAGTAAAACTCAGTCAGGAAGTTGGGTTTTGGAGGTAGCCTTGCTTTGGCCTGTTGTCAGCTCCCCTTCTCGGGCATGAGTAGATGCTTGTTTCTGTTTCCCCAGGAAAAGTACCACAAAGCAGTTTCCTCATTCTTAATCTGAGTGGGATTTGGATAAGACTTTTAACTCTGAAATTATAATAGGATGAGACTTTGGAGACTTGGTAATGATGACTGTGTCTGTCATGTGAGGTCGGCTGGATCACTGAGGGCCAGACAACAGATTGGGATAGACAGGAGGGCTTCCTGCCAAAGACACCAACATCCTAGTGACCTAACAATGTTACTATCTGTGGCAAGAGATATTATTAAGGGTACAACCATGAGTCTCTCAAAGTAGAGAAGAGCAGTGGAAGGTTATTGAAGTGATGACGTGTAGAGGCGAACCTGCCATTTTGCTGGCTTTGCAGATAGAAAGGGGCAGAATCAAGAGACTGGGAAAATCCTATCGGAAACTACAGAAAGGGGCAGTGTCCTGATTAGTACTGCAAAACTGTTAGACTTCCATGACAGAGCTGATAGGAAACTGTAAATCTGCATAGCTTTAGGCTACTAAGTTTGTGGTATATTGTAGTCACAGGAGAAAAAATAATAGCATTAAATTTACCAAGTTTGCTTTCCAGAATGAATTGTGCTATGTCCAAATAACTAAATAACTTTACTATGGAGTAAGCATTCAATAAATATTAATGTCCACCTCAAAGATGAGAAGCTTAGTGTCAGCATGTCTGAGATGATAGTTCTAGAAACTATTTTCAGAAAAGACTTTACTTCCCAACTGAGTTCCAAGACACCTACTCCAAATGATAAGAGACATTCTTAAGAGAACTCTCTACATCTGGAGTAGCAAACTTAAATGCACGTATAGACTATGAGGGAAACATAGACACAAGTGACTCGGGACTGCCATAGGCTAGAGTGGTGACCTCTTCAGGAGGACCCCTCGCTGAAAATACAACCTAGCCTAATGCAGCCAGATAACTTCAAAGCTTAAGATGTTAGGAATCTATCTTCTTCTATGACGTTTTCACTGTTTAAATGTCAGATACAAAGCCACATTTGAACACATGTAAATAAGGACACACATGCAATTTTCAGGCAAGAATGACCCTATGTTGATATTCTTGTCAATTAGTGAAAATAAAACCCCCAAGTTGCTGTTGGATGTAGTTTTTTTTGGGTCTTCACAATTCTTTATCATAAGATATTGTTTGGGATGGGGGGATACCTCAGTAACATGCAAGAAGCCTTGAGTTTGATTACTAGCAAACACACACACACACACTCACACACATACACACTAAACACTCTCCCAAACCAAAGTTATCTTTTCACATTGCTACGGTAATTTATCTAAATCTAAGAAACTATCATTTATATTATGGTTTTTATCATATGTATAAAAAGGCAACATCTTCTCAAATCCAGCTTTATTAAAGTTTGGCAATTTTGCTGGCAGGTACAAAGGAGGACACATTATACACAGTTTCAGTCTTTTGTTTGCAGGAGAACTGGGTACTTGCACATTTCTAAACCCACTGCTGTTCACGACCAAGTAACAAACTGCTATGTGCTTCCCTGTTTCCCACAGCATAGAAATTTATCAGACTGGAAAAAAATAAAATCCAGATCTAAAAAAATCGTCATCAAATGTTAAGAACATACAAAGTATATTAAAAATGTCTACGTTTAGTCTTCCAGGTATATCAAAACAGACATTTGACGGTTTGTACTTTCTGACTTTTACTTCTGATTATTTCAGCTCAGAGACCAGAGAATTACCAAAGGCTGAAGTATCCCCAGTGAAACCCCCCAGTAGAGTGTCCATGGATTAAAGAACAGAAGAACCCGGAGCGAAGTGATTTGGCCACTAAAAATTGTGAGAGTTTGTCTTTAGTAGGATTTTCTCATGCGTAGCTCGGGACACTGTCGGCCTTCTTAGTGCCCGCTTTGCAGTAGAACCAAGCATGGGCTTATCTAACCAGGTTACTGGACAGCGTACAGTGGGCGGCCTCTCTGCCCAAGGGAAGCATCAGAGGACTCAGAAGCAAAACTCCGCAGGACTTGGTATGCCTTAGTTGTTCTCCAGTGAGCCTGAAGTTGGCTGTAAGGAAGGAAAAGGAGCTGGGTAAGAATTTTCACACCAAGCATGAAGGTTTGTGCTCAGTAAGTGGTCCTCAGCATGTGGGTTGCGATTCCCCAAAGACTGTCAGAAAACATGGAAGTTTACATTATGATTCACGACAGTAGCAGAATTATAGTTATGAAGTATCAAAGAAAATAATTGTATGGTTGGGGGTCAGCACAACATGAGGAGCTGTATTAAAGGGTTGTAGCATTAGGGAGGTTGAGAAGCACTGCTCTAAGTGGTCTTGTTTCTCAAGCAGAATTTGAAAGCCTGGCCATGGCAATGGAGCCTTATGGCTTTCCTCTTGTGATAGGACTATCTTTTAGAGTTCCAAATGTGGAAGACAAAGGAAAAACAGCAATAATTTACATAAGGATTATGGGAGCCTGTTTCCATGTGTCATTTCTTGACAAGTTTCCATGTGCTTCACTCATGACTAAGTGAAGACCATCCCAATATATTTCACCAGCATCAGAAGACTGTCCTACCATAGTAATATTGGTTGTCTTTATATTGGGTAGTTCTTGTCTTTCAAGAAGAATGTCTTAGCATATAGCATATCTTAATATATTTGTGTTCTAAAGAATGTCACATCTCAATGAACTAGCTAGCACACATGATGGTCAAAACACAGGCTTCCAAACAGTCTCAGCAAATGGAATTTATTGATGTCCCGGTAAACTAGACCTATGAACATTAAGTCAAGTATTGGATAACAAGACCAATAAACACTTCATTCAGTCTTATTTCCCATGAATAAAACATTTTCTTTAGGAATGAACATGCATATTGAAGTTTCCCAAGAAAGAAGTCTTTGAATTTAATTTAATTAACAAAATAAATTACCTCCAATGTTCAAGAAATAATAAGGATAGACTGGACTTTTACCCTGAAATTTCATTCAAGAATATCTTAGATTTATGATGTTTAAATAATGCTTATTATTTTAAAACTAATGTGTATGTATGTGTAGGTATATACATAGGAATACAGATGCTCAAGTTGGCCCGAGGCATTGGCTCTCCTTGCAGCTGGAGTTACAGACAATTGTAAGTGGCTGAACATGAGCTTGGAAACCAGACACAGGTTCTTTGCAAGAACCATTAACTCTTGATCCATATTTACAGCACATTAAATAACCTTAGAACAATAAAAAGCCTACATGAAACACTTCGTTGCCAACCTCTAAGTCATGCATTTTTTAAAGGTTTATGTGTATGAGTGTTTGGACTACATGTGCACAACAGAGGTTATAAGAGGACACTGGCATCAGATCCCCTAGAGATAGAGTTAAGAATGATATGGATCACCCACGTGGGTTCTGGGAACTGAATCTGGGTCCTCCGAAAGAGCAACAAGTACTCTTAATGTCTGAGCCGTCTCTCTAGCGCCTTCTAAGTTATTTGAACCCAGGAAACTGTACTTACAAATGGAGTCCTGATTCCAAATTTGCTGTGGAATGTCATGGTGACTCTGTTTTTATGCCCCGTTCTTTGATCAAAGGCATGGCATGTATCGAAAGGTGGGCTGTACAAGTGAAGGCTCACGGCAGGCTCTGTGTGGCTGACATTCTCTACTCGATGTAATCCAATGGAATCTGAACAGACAAAAAAGAACAGAACACAATGTACAAATTAAGATGGCAGCTGAAGGCAAAAAATTTCTTAGTCACCCATAATCCTTAATTGATATTGATGAATATGGAATAAATATACACTAAAATTAATTTCCTTGCTATGGATATTTAAGGGCATCCTTATTGCAAAGTGCACCATTGCAGGGAAAGAATGAAACCAGACACAATATAGTGAGGAAGAAAACATTCACAAGAACTTGAAAGCTTGAAAGGTAGTTTCATTAAAAAAAGAAAACAAAATCCTAAACTTCTCAGGGAGAAAACCAAGAAAGAAACTATATTTTAAAACTCTCAAATGGCTCAGGGATTGCCGGTACCAGACACTTTCTGGAAACAAGTAAAAACCGGGCTAAACACACTGACTAGCTGAAAGGCAGATGAGGAAATGCAGTCTCAAATCCCCTTTCTCCGTTCCCCTCCCTCCCTGTTCCCAACCCCAGTGGAAGACAGAGATTTGTGTTAGAACTGGAAAAGGTACCACGGCTGAACTCGACTCTGGTGGAGTCACTTTCCTCACCAGGACTTCTTTCTCCAGGTTCTGATACAAACAACTCTGTAAGGAGTCTCACCAGCTCCACAGAAGAGCCCTCCCCTTCCTGTCCCCTGCATCTCCTCTGCTGAAGGGCTCTGCCTGACCCCCAGAGAGAGATCCTGTCAACAAGCCCCATCCTGTGTACAAAGCCACCAGGGAACTTCTTTCTGTCCCCGGATTTTACACATGAGCACACAACTGAGTTATCCTCTAGTCTTAGAGGGTGGCCTGAGCAGCCTCAAAAAACGAGTTGAAACAGGACCCCGAGAAGACCTGAAACAGCCTATTATTAACGTTCTTCCTGAGACAAAATACCCAGACGGAGCAGGAATCAAAAGAATTTTTGTTTTAATTTGTTCTTTGAGAGATGGTCTCATGTAGCCCACGGTCACCTTGAACTTCTGACTCTCCTTTTCCCCACCTCCCAAGTTCCACTGAGACTGCTTTATGTGGGACTAGGGCTTGAATCCAGGACTTTGTGCATGCATGCCGGCCAAACACTCCACCAGCTGAGCTACAACCCAGCCTCAAATAGGCTTCTCACAAAACAAAAGCCAGCTGGGTATGGTGGTGCACACCTGCAGGGAAATGTTGACGAGGCAGAGGCAGGAGGATTGCCAAATAAAACAAAACCTGAACAGAAGGGCTGGCAGAAAAACGTTGAGGTAGATTCAAAGAATCCAAGGGCAAAGATTAAAATAATAGGAAAGAGAAAAATATCAAAGGACAGGTCAGGGGGCGTAATATCAAATGGGAGGCCTTTCAGAAACGTAACTTACAGGGAGAACATGAAAACATTTCTTGGACTCATGAGTACACAAGTGTTCAAACTGAAAGTCACCAAGCACCTGGCAGAACCATGAGTCCTTAGGTGACCTTCTGTGAAATAACCTGGGACAGAATGAAGGCACCACATGAGAAGATTCCAGGCATTTCCAGAAGATCTAGAGGAAGAGTCGGGATGACCATGGACTTTGAACAGGAACAGGATACAGACTTCTGAGGGACTGTGGCAGATAAGCCACAGTCCTAAAACAAGGTAATTTATCTATCAAGTCATAAGATTTGAACACAAGGTTTTGACTTTTAGATTGAAGGAAGTCTTAAAAGCTGATCATGTCTGCTGTCACAAAGAGACACTGGAAGATATGTTTCCTCAGACAAGGGTGTGAACCACTGACACAGAAAACAAGAGCTCAGAAAATCAGCTCCAATACAAGAAAAAGCAAAGATAAGGCCTGGATGACATCGAGGGCACTTGTAGGTTGACAGTGAGCCCTGGCTTAGAGATAACCAATCTAGATAAGGAGAACAATGTCCAGGAAGATTAAAAAACTGATGTTCTTGCGCTCTCTCTCTCTCTCTCTCTCTCTCTCTCTCTCTCTCTCTCTCTCTCTCTCTCACACACACACACACACACACACACACACTGTTTTTTTTCAAGTCAGGGTTTCACTCAGTAACTCTGGCTATCTTGTAACTCATTATGTAAACCTGGCTGGCCTCAAAGTAACAGAGAGCCACCTGCCTCTGCCTCCTTGGTGCATGGATTCAAGGTGTGTGCCGCTATGGCTGGCCCAATATTCTGTTCTGTATTTCTCTGTGTCTCTAAGGCTGACACGGAACTCATTATGTAGCCCAGGCTTGCTTTAAACTTGCCAAAAAGAAAAAAAAAAAAAAACCCTCTTGTTTCAGCCTCTAAGTGCTGGAGTTACATGACATGCTAACACTTGGCATTAATAAAACCGAGATGATATAGCACCCGCTTATGCCCAGTTTCAAACGAGCATACAGTGCTAACTTAATGTTCTGTTTATAATGTTTTGCTTTTCTCATTGCAGGTGCCCCCAGGGCTCACAATGGACAATCCTGCATTCATAGACCCTCAGATCAAGTCACCCATCCTTGAGAAGAGCCCGAGGTCCACACGTGAGCCTCACTGTTCATAACCGCAGTATTTTAATCTTTGTCTCGTTCTCCCCTAAGTGACCGGCACCCCCTCTGTTACAATCGTATGGGACCTTTCTTGGTGGTTTTTAACCAAGGTCCTGTTTACCTTTCCCAGATGAAACAGGCTTCTGGGTCTCTGGTCCAGCTTTCCTCTCACCTCTACCCTATGCTCTATGTGGTTACCGAATGGGTAAAGGCATTCCCAATCACAGCTCTGCTGATGGGCTCATCTTTCTGCTGCTCTCGGAGGCTTGACCTTGCTTATAGTCTCCTTTCCTCCTGTCCAACTCTGCTTTTCTTCCTTTCCAATGCCCATTCCTCATATTTCCATTCTCTGAAAGGACTGGACCTTACCCCGGACTGGGAACCTTCCCTTGGTCATATCCATGCCCATCCCTAATCTGTAAAAACCAGAGGTTAAAAAGCTTTTAATGTATTTCAGTAATTAGCCTCTAAAAATATTCAGCCTAGCTCACTCCACATTTTACCGATGGGCAAAAATTAACATAAAACCCCAAATTTAACCCTTCTGTGGAAAAAGAATCAGGACTTTCTCACTGGGTTGGTGATCGCTGCTGTCCTGTTAGTGTTCATCATCCTGACCCAAACCTTTATCCCTAGGCTGCATCTCCCCACTTCGCCTTTGGCTGGTACTGGCTTCTTCACTGGAGACCCCTGACATTTCCAGATGGAATGTACCTTCTCAGAGACTCTGATTCCAGCTGAAAATAATTATTCTAAGAGGCTTTTAACTTTACTGTGCTATGGTATCAGGAACAAGTCTATTCTTATAACGCTGCTGTGCCTTCTATGTAGTGGCCTCAAATATTTGAGAACACAAATTAAAATGTCTACAGAGGAAACCTACAGACTCGTGGGAAGTGAATATAAAACATTTCCCACACAATTTAATCTTTGTGAAGTGATTTGCATTCCTATACTAATAATCTAATAAATTTAAGCCAAGTAGCAAGGCCAATCGTAGACGTTAAGATATATGAAGGAAGTTCTGTGTTGCCAGGGAAAAAGTGTAATATTTTATTTTATATAAGCAGAAAAGCATCCTGATTAAAAGCATATGTTTGGACTCAAACTGTGTAGATTCAAATATTGGCTAAATATTTAAAATCTGAGTGACTCCAGACAAGTTATTTAATCTCCATATGCACTGGCAATCTCATTTACAAATGAGAGGAAAATTATGACTCTCATATGTTTTAATGAACTTTTGGAAAGTTATGTTCCTTTTAAGAAATAGAAGTATATTCACTGTGTCTCTTGGGGAGCATTTGGCTATTCCAGAAGACACCAGGGAAAGAACACATTCTTGGTGAGATATCTATAAGTCACTGTCTGGCCAACAATATACATTGCAAAATTTCCCTTGAGCAAAGTCTTTTAGGTATGCTGCATGCAGTTTAGAAAAACAGGCTAATGTTCTAAATCACTTCCAGACTATGTCCTTGAATTTTAATACAAACACACTATACAGCTCCCAAGTAGACACAACTCTTTTGCAAAAGCTCAAATCCCACTATCTCTGTTCTAAGTTTCAACAGGTAAACAACTTTCCAATGAGTGACAATCTACGTACTTTAAAGCCTTAGAAACCCCTTGTGTTTAGGCCATATTCCAACTGTTTTCCATCAACATGCACAGATAAAAGTTCAGCTTTTCCTATGTGCTCACAGACAAAGAACAGGACGTTACCGTTAATGTAGGCACACTGGTTTTCCCTCAAGGTTCTTTCTGACTTCTTGATCATCTCATTTGATTTTTTGTCAGGCCAGGCAAACAATGTCTCCTTTAGGTTTCCTTGCAGCATCTTCAAGAAGCAGTGGGAGTCCGTGTGATCGTGAATACTGCTATATGTGCACAAAATGACATAGGAGCTCAGTGGTCGGTCCAGTGCCCCATCGATTGAGCTGAAACTGATACACTGTTGAAAAGCTCTCAGGACCTAGTGCATTTCAGTTTCTGTGTTGTACATCTATTGATGTACACTTCAGCATCTTTGTTCTGGGCATAATAAAAACACATCATCCACATCAAAGGTATGTCACTTATAGTTTAGGTGTAAACTCCCACTAAAAAGCAGCTTATGTTTTTAAAATGTGATAACTGTAATCTGGTAACAAAACAGAAACCCAGAAACCTTTTCTTTTGTTTTTTTTCCCCCAATACAGTTTTTTGTTTGCTTGTTCTTTTGTCTTTGTTTTCCCTATCTTAGAGACAGGCCCTGCCATGCAGTTAAGACTGGGCTAGAACTCATGACCTTAGAAGGGAAGATTACAAGTTTGTTGTTATTATAGGTTATGGCACAATAATGCAGCATTTAATAACTCATTTAATCTGTGCTAGAAGATAATGAAAGAATATTAGAAGTGGAAGAGAGCTTTCACAGTATGTGAGGTCCTAGATTTTATCTCTGGCAACACACACACACACACACACACACACACACACACACACACAGGAGGAGGAAGGGTTCATTAAAGGAATTTTTTTAAAAGAACAAGATGGTCATCTATAATAATTGTACTGCATTAGAATATTTAATGTTTTATTTAATGTTTTTCCCTATAGGCTTTTCCTCTTCTTTATGTGGGTAGGAGAGTATATATGTGTGCATATATGTAGTTATCCTGAAATGATGATGTAAGATATACATAGTGTTAATATCTTACAGGCTTGGAGTAACCTACTTGTGTTACTTCCACTATTGGTAGAAGAAAGCAAACTGCATATTAAGTTTATTTATTCATGTGATCTTAGAGCAAACAGTATTTCGGTAGATGAAGTCACAATAGTGGGAAGGCTAATTATAATATATGAATATATATAATTTTCAGCACTTACAGCACATTGAATTCTCTGAATGTTTAAGTGTATCATAAAAACAATTGTTCCCCAGGTCCACAGACTCTAACCCTGACCCAGCTAACCTGCTTTTAAAAATACAGAGTGTACGAATGATGAGTGACTGCTACCCCATTGCAACAATAACTGTCCCTGTGGATCTAACGTCCGAAAGCCTCGGAATTTTACACTTCTTCTCTCTCACCAAAAGGGGTCTGGTTATTATTTTGACAAAACCTGAGAGATCTGTTTAGAAATACAGTACTAGGTTGCTACCAAGCTGACAGGTGTAGAAACTGAAGACAAGAAAACACGTTTTAAAAGTTCTGCTCTTAGCAAAGTTGCCTTCCTGAGAAGGAAGTCCAACAGTTAACTAGAGGTAGAACTTTTCTGAATTTGTGACATGTTTTTCTAGCTCCAAATCTTGCCAGTTTGGTCTTTGGTCCCACAGTTGTTGACACATCTCACATACCACAAAGGTCAAAGGTCAGGGTTGAGCACAGTTCCAAAACCAGTTTAACTCCATAAGAGACAGAGACTTCCAATTAAGGTGTCTATTTGCCTCCTTTGAATTAGTACTGATTTGGGGTGGAGGGCTTGTTTTTATTGTCATTATTTTACATTTTCTTGTTTGTTTGTTTGCTAATTTATTGTGTGTGTACACAACTTGTAAGAGTTGGTTTTCTCTGTGGATTCCAGTAATTGGAGAGAATCATCAATCTTGGTAGTAAGCACATTTACACGCTGAGCCATCTTGCTGGCTGGGGGTTATCTTAACGAACATAATACATAGCTAACTTCCACCCCCAGGCTAACTCCATGTTGAGATTAGAGGACAATGTAAACAAATATTCTAAAATGTGAGTTGCTATTCTTGTGACATTGGTGGGTAGCCTGGCATTGCTTACCGTTCACATGCTGGGCCAGATACCTTGAATGAGGCTGGGGTGTAGTTCACTGTTAGAGTACTTGCTTAGTATGCATGAGACATGCATTAGCATTGCAAAGCATGTATGTATTTTTTTTAATCTTTATTTTGAGACAGAATCACTATGTCGCCTTGGCTGTCCTAGAACTCAATGTGTATACCATAACTTAAAACTAATTGAACTCTGAAATTATTAAATACCTGTTTAAAAACACACAAAACAGCTAATAGTTTAAAAAGTTGACAAACTGTGCAAAACAGAAAACAATGTGTATCTAACCTCAGCGTCATCAGCAAAGTATCACAAACACATTCACATTAGTATAGAGTACACATCAAAATGTTACTTTGTAGTAGCGAAATATGGCTTTTTTTAATTACCTTGAACTCACAGAGATCCTCCTGCCTCTGCCTCTTACATTGGGATTAAAGGTGTGTGCCACCATGCCCAGCCAAACGGTAGGTTTATCAAAGAAAAGTAAGAAGGAGCCCCTGAGGGTGGGAGGGGCCCTGAGACAGAGGAATAACCGAAGGGAATGGGGGGGGGAGCCATTGAATTACCTGCCGTGTCCTTCACCCCAGCACAGAATCATCAGATTAAACTTCCCATTTCCTTGGTCCACAAGATTTCGAGTATACCTAAAAAGACAAACATGCCAGTTTGAATCTGACGGCTGTGCCAAGTACTGGAAAAAATAATAAGTGTCGTTTACTTTTGTTTACTATGCTTGTTTTTAACAAGCGCCTCAGGTAGCACAGGCTGTGAACTCACAGTGCAGCCAGGGATGACTTTAAACTCCTGGCCCCTCTGACTCCACCTCCCAAGCGCTGGGATTCAAAGCATCACTTACCCTGAGCCTTACTTTTTTTTTTTTTTTCCTTCTGTTTAGCAATCTTTCATTCAAATGTAAAAATTAAGTAGAAACTATTTGTAGGGCTTGGGCTTGTTCTTAAGGGAAAGATAAAATCAAAACAGAACAACAAAAAGAAAACCCAAAGCCAAACCAAACAAAATTTCAAAAACAGCTTTTCAAAACTGTCAAGGAAAGGATAGAGAATGGAGCCATAAAAGCCCATCGAAGCAAACCCCCTCTTGATACCCACATTCCATACCCACTTAATGTTAACATGTATTCCTGAACTAAAGCTATACTTCAGTTTTCTTCACACAGCCATCTACAAATGAGCACCAGCTTGCTTCTTTCAGCCCACATTGTGAACCATTTCAATATGTACTTTTGTGTATGTGTGTTTAAAACAAAGGAGGCATTATTTAAAGAAAGCAATACTTAGGCTCCAGATACATTTCCTGGGAACAGCAAATATCATCCAAAGGCCTGGCTGCTCTCAGGCTCTCTAAGTGGACCACCTAAGCTACTGTGCATAGGAACATAAATCCCAGTCTCAACATTCCACCTCAATAGAACTCGAACATGGCGTTCAAGTTCAGAGCCCAGAACAAACAAAAATGTTTTCACAGCCGATGTTTGACTTTTCTACATTGTGTACTTTTATTTTTGTATTTTTCTGGTCTAGAAAGAATAGCAAGCCCTTTCTGCATTTCGATTCCCTGACTTTACTGAAGTAGCTGCCCAATCTTTACTACCGGCATGAAAAGATAATGGGAAAAAATAATCCAAATTTTATGTTTCTGCATGCCTATCAGTCTCAAACTAATAAAAAGTAGCATTCTCACAGAAGGTATTCATTCAGAAAGTTCATCACTACTCCAGAAAAGAACGTTGCCATTGTTAGGGCTTCCCCCCCCCCCCTCCTAGTAAGCTTTGAGGATTGAAATTTCATCAAAGGACTGTTCTAGAACTCTGCCCAGTTTTTCTACTAAAGCCCTGATACAAACACATTCAAAAGCACTGGTAAAGAAGGGTTCTGCACAGATAAGCCGAGGGCTGGCATAAATATCAGAACAAAGCTACGTTAGGTCGGAATACTAAACCTTTTACTATTATAATTGGCAAGAAAAAAAGTGAAAACCAAAACAACTACCCTAAGGACCATTGGACTGTTAAGTGGTAATTTGGCCCAAATGGTACTGTTGTTAGCACAATGCCTGTGGGTTGTGACCTTGGTCATAGACTGCTGTCTCTGTGTTAAGGAAGGGTCGCATACATTGGTTTGTTTGCCCAGTCACCTGTTAGCTCATGCTCTCCATGCAGCTTTCCTTTGGTCCTGTCTTCCCTGCCATCCATAGGCCAGGTACTTGCAGGACACCGGTCTCTAGAGAGTTATCAAGTACTATTATTTTCTCTTTAGCTGTTATACTCGAGTATACTTTAGTTCCTTATGACCTAGGAAAGGGCTGTACATACAACCTTTAAATCGCAGTAAACAGGGTCCTGCATTAACATCCCGCCTCTCCAGAGAACTCACTGTCTGGATACTGGAACACACACAACCTTGCTCCCACTCCCAGATCACAGACTGGAATCCTTATGAGCCTTAAGGACAGTACTATAGAATTCATGTCTCTATTTCCCTCCTTACTCTTCCTAAAGTCCACCCATATCCCACCCAGGACTTCACCTGTATCTTAACAAGCTGTGCCTTGGATCAAGGGGGAAATCCCTGGTAATGCCATTGTTCTAGAGAGCAGACGCTGTTGAAACACACCTTGGACACTGTTTTGTCTTCTGACAAATTTCAATTGGACAATGCTATGTCTCCAGATATACTACTATAACAAAAGGGTCTATCACAGGTCTAGAGGAAGTTGCATGGGTGGTCTACAGCCAGCTTCTGAAATTATGCATTGCACAGTGGATTGTGGGATCATAGAAAATTGGAACAGTATAAGATTTCTTAATATACAGCCAAAAATTAATTCCAAATAAAATATAATGTGTAATAAATTGGTAACTGGCAGCATTTGCCTGTGTTGTCACATGACTCTATAGCAATGTTTTTAAATTTATTATCACTGTGTCTGTCCTGTGTATGTTTGGGCATGTGTGTGCCACGGTGCTGGTGTAAAGGTGAGAGGGCATCTTTGTGGAGTTTTTATGTAGCCCAAGCCGTGCACTCAGAGTGGGGTCTACCTCCCTCCCTTCAAAGGGCAAGCATCATGCCCAGCCTCAGTTGTTTTTCATGTTTAATCATCTTTCATTCATATACATCAAATTAAAATTAAAATAACAACTTTTCAACCAAGATTTATTTAAAAATAAACAAGCACTTTACCTCATTAGTATGCATATTTGCTTTAATCTTTAATAAATGCTAAAATTTTGTGTATGCCATATTTAAAAAATTATTTTCAGTAAATATCTGGTTTTTATTTTATACACCTACATATACGTATGGCACTTTGTAAAAGTTTTTCAGGCCAAAGGGGTTGCAGACGGCTTTTTTCATTGTAGGCGCCTAAACAATGAAGGGGAAACAGACCTTGTCTAGGGTACCAACTTCTTTCCTGCTGGTCTTTGCTTGTAAAATCGAGATAAGGCCAGCTTCTGTTGATCCCAGGTGATGACTATAGGAGCACTTGGTCCACATGCTGGCAATTCCCTGCCAGTGTTTAAGTAGACATGTCAGGTGTGCCCTTGCAGGACCTAGCCCAGAACTGAGGGACCAGAATCAAAGGAAACTGCTTAAGAGCACTTCCCAAACACAAAACACCACCTTTCTTGTCCTTAGTTTTTTACTACTTTAAGTTCCAAAACGCAGTAGAAACGGTCCTTGCTGACAGAACCCTATTGTACACGTTACATGTTAAAGGGCTTCCGAGAAAGTCCCATTCTCCGCCACCCTTTCCTCCGGCTGCTTCTCCTCACTAGCCAGTCTATCAAGCACAAGCACCCAAGCTTGCTCTTTCTTTTTTCCTCACAGAAACCTCTGGCCCTGAGGGTTGACGATTGCTTAGACTTAATTCCTAAATCAAGGCTGCCAAAGGTCCCAGCCTACCAGACACCTCACTCAGTCAGGTCCAGAAAGTAGCAGTCTTTTGTTTTCTTGTCCAGATTCTGGGACACAGGCGAGAGAAGGCCAAGGGTTTGGGGCCGGGGAGGGGGGCACTGCAAAAGCCGCAGAGTGTCCAACTTACAAAATCTGACAGTGGGTGAGCCAGCCTCAGTTGGGTGGTGAAAGTGGTTTGTTTGGAAGAGCTGGAGAGTAACAGCTAGCAAAACCTGCGCACTGTTTTACATCCAAACGTTCCAGGGTTGGTGACAGAGGACTGACTTGGGGTCCTGTCTCCCACCACCACCCCTTTCTTGATGGTTGGCAGAGTGAACTCCTGGAGCGCCCTTGACCGTCTGTGGTCAGTCCCAGGCGGCCGCCGGGCAGGAGCTTGAGCGTGCCAGGTGGCGGAGGGGTCCCATAGTGCTGTGCCAGACACGGCTGCGGAGGTGGGGTGTGGGGTGTGTTAGAGACTAGGGGTGGGGGTGGCGGGAGACGGAGAGCTGAAGACCTGAGAGTGGCGTGGGGGAGGCCTCCCTTCCGACTGCGGGGACCTAGCTTTGCAGAAGCCCGGGCACGCTCACCTGTACTGATCGAATTTGGCGTACAAAGCCCACTCGGCGGGATTGCTCTCGTAGGCTTCCAGCACAGCCTGCACCTCTTCCACGTTGACCTCGTCGCCCGCGAAGAGCTCATGCAGTATGCGAATGAGGTCCGCCAGGGTCCGTGGCTTCAGCAGCTCGGTCCGTTCCATTCCCGCAGGGCTGTGGCGCGTCCCTCCAGGCGGGCTGCGGAGGACCCAGGCTGCAGGCTGGACAGCCGACACACCCAGGAGCCTGGGACCCACCGCACTAAATGCTCTCGCAAAGACTCAGGTCTACGAGTCACAAGAGACCAGCCTAGCGCACTGGTCCTGACCAAATCTGCGGAATCCGCCCTCCCGGGCCCTTTTTAAGCTCTTTGTGTCATCCAGAACGTACCAACCGCCTTCAGGGGGTGGAGTGAGGCGGGGAGACCAGAGAAAGGAGCCGAAGATGGAGAGCGCCAGAGGGAAGGCTCTGGCACAGGACTCGGCTGCTTGCGCGCGCCAGCACTCACAGAAACCCCACTGTTGTCCTTGCTCTACAGCTGCGGTGAGCTTTCAGCAATTTCTCCGCCGCCTTTTTGGCCGCCCATTCCAGGACTTGGTTTACAATGTATGCTTGTGCATTTCAGATCTCGGGGGTGGGAGGGGTGAGGTGGACACTGAATGGAACCCATCTTCCAAATATGCAGCTGAGGCGCTTGGGAAGATCATCAATAGGATCCATTCCCAGGGCAGAGTGACTGTCCACATACATGCCCCAGGCGACGTGAAAATCTTTGCTTTGAGTAACTCCTTAACACCAGTTGGCTGTAGACCAGGATGATCTTGAACTCAAGAGTGCTGGGCTCTCTCTCTTTTTTAAACATAAATGTAGAGTAGTGTATCATGGATAAATTTTGACAAAGAATATTTGAGTTTTTAGTAAAACCAGGTGCTTTGATCTTGAATATTGCCTGATAAAATATATTCAGTACAAAAGGCCTAAGATGCTAAGAGGTGGCAAGAATAGGCCTTTTAGTAGGGCTGGGCTTGGACGGAAGTATTTATCACTGCACAATCATTTAAAAGATTGTAACTGGATAACTGAATCCTTCAATTTTAGGCACATATACACAGAAATGAGTTCTACCTCCTGGCACAGAGCATCTCTGCTCTGGGAACAGCAGGAGTTACACGATTGAAAAAGGAACAGGCATTTACTTAGACACACCTCACAGTATCCATTCCTTCTTTCCATTATAAATGATGACTTGGATTATTAAATATATAGACTTTTGTACTCCTACCCCTGCACACACATAACATGACATTTACTTGGGACACATGGTTTTGTCTGAGAACACCAGTTTAATGTTATAAAACAGGAGACAGGCTAGGTACTGTGGCTCACCTGTAATCCTAGCATAGTTGGCTAAGGTCCAACTGTTTGTGGACTTGTACCCCACAGACCAAACAAACAAAGGACAAAACATATAACAAAAAGCAGAAAAGCCAAAGCAAACAAACATATTCACCAATCAGCTTTGTGGAAGGTGGTTAGTAAGGCATCTGGGATCAACCAACCTGTAGTTTTATAGCTTATTCATAATTTACTTGTTCTTGCCACTGGAGCATTCCCTTTTACTTAATATTTGGAATATAAGTCTAAATTGATCTTCCTGCATTTTCCTCCCCATTTTCTTAATTCCCTCTCATTTTCAAGGTCTTTCCGAATGGTCACATTCTCCTTTACATCCATTCATGACTTTATTGCCTGTCTACCCACTCCCACATCTCCCTGATTTTATATAACCAGCACATCCTCTTAAAACCTGTTGGCACCTCAAATGCAGTGGTTCACAATACCCTCTGGAGCATATATTCCAAGACAGAGGTTGTTTTTGCATGGAGGGAGTCAGTTGGGCTCAAACACCCCATGTGCAGTGCCAACTGCTTTCTCGAGTCATTCTTCAGAGCCCTTTCTCCTGAGAGTGGGTTTCACGATGTAGAAGAGGCTGGCCTTGAACTCAGATATCCACTTCTGCCTCCCAAATGCTAGGATTAAAGGTATATGCCTCCGCACCAGGATTCAGAGCCCTTACAAACCAATTGGAGTGTACAAACCAGGATTTGGGAGGGGGGAATCTTTTACTTATTATTTCTTGTTAAATGTATCTTGCAGGGCTGGTAAGATCTTAGCTGTTACTGGGAGCCCAGGTACAAATGGAGCTAAGAGAATCGTCATCTCAAAGTTGTTCTCTGACTTTCACATGTGCTCTGGCAATCAACACTAATAAAAGTTTAAACAAACCCCCAATGTGTCCTTTGACCAAAAGTTATTAGTCATTTTATTCTTAACCACGTCTTGTTTGACTTCACCTATTCCTTCTGCCTAGACTCCAGACAGTGGTTCTCAACCAGTGGGTTGTGCATATCAAATATTTATGATTCATAACTAGCAAAATTTCAGTTATGAAGTAGCAACAGAGTAATTTTATGGCTGGGAATCACCACAACATGAAGCTGCGTTAAGGGCTGCAGCATTAGGAAGGTGGAGAGCCTCGGCACTCATCCTTAACTGTTTTTCTCCGTGAACTTCTGGTTCTGAATTGGAGCAGTAATCACCTTCCTCCCAGAGCTGGCACTGCTCAGCAGCTACTGAGTTAAACCAAGAGTAACAACTAGGATATGCTGGATTCGCTTCTGAGATTAGGTCTCTGCCCAACACGGCTGAGAACTCAGTTGGCCTAAATCCGCTTTCCTTTAGATGTGACTACAGATACAGGCCACCATGACGGGCAACTTTCTCCATCTCCGTCAATACCCAGCACCCTGTGCTTTGTGCATGTTGGGAAGCAAACACAAAGGTGGTGAGAAACCTGGATAAGTGGTTAGAACATGAAATTGTTTTCCTTTGGAGGTCCTGGATTTCTGAGTTCAAATTTATTAAAAGGCACCAGAATTCTTTCTAAGAACTGTATAACTCATCTTGTGATAGTTACTAGCATTATTATTTATATAAAAAAAATGTCAAGATCCAGTAATTCTACTGTACTGATTTGATAAAGGCAATGATCAGAGATTTGTAAGATCCTAGTATTTGGACAGCAGAGAAAGAGCTCCAAGTATCGTTCTGGAAGTAATTTGTCTAGCCATAAATGAAAAACATTTAAAAAGCATGTACTTGAGACAAGCTTGTTCACAAAATAAAAACTCCCCACGTCTCAAGTCACTGTCTTCATATGGTTTACTGTCTAAGGGGAGGACTGAGACACAGCAATGCACATGGAGAGAGAGATAGATACTAGCAGTACTTTTATACAATGGACAATAGAAAGCAGGGGAAGCTGGGGAGTAAGGAGTTGCCAGTTTAGTGGGTGGATATCCTTAAAAAAAAGTAATGTCTGAGCAGGAACCAGAAAAGTCAAGTCTATTTATTTTAGAGATATGTCCAAGTGGAGGAAACACTAGGTGCAAAATTCTTGGGATGGATACAATCTTAATGTCTGAATTAAGAGCACTGATGATGTGACTGGCAGGCTTTGGAGAAGGGAGGAAGGCTGCAGAGCCAATGAATCTGGCAGGGCTAAGAAGAGCTAGAAGGGACAGTAACTGAGCTCTAACAAGTTCTGAAGGTAAAGCCAGGAGGATCTGCAGACAGACAGATGAGCTGGTTTGGAAGATGAGTAAAGAAGCAAAGAGACTAAAAGGCTGGACTTGGAGAAAGGAGAAACTCACACTTTGTGAATCCAGTTGTAGTACCTGGGAATACACAGGAGAGCAAGGAATGCACACTGGCTTGTTACAGGATAGTTCTGTAAAAAGACCCATTTTAAACTGGACAACTCATCCCAGAGACTTGAAGTAGCCGATGTTAGAATTCATGTTCATTTTCTATGATGTAAGAGGAACTATGGGAGTTAAATTCTAAGATTCTCCTCATGGCCTTTCACATTTGATCTTTCATGCATGAGGACAAGCAAAACCAGTGCCGTCCAGTGTTTTTTGTTTCTCACTTCTCATTATTTCCAAAACAAGAAAAAAGAAAATACCAACAAAACAAAAAATTTAAAAAAAAAAAAAACCCAACAACCCCACCCTTAAGACTTATTCCATTGCAGGTGTTATGGATCAAGTTAACACTTCATCTCAGGGGTTTTGTGAACATGGCTACCATAATACTCTACAAAATGGAAGCACAGACCCATATTCCACCCACCAAGAACAGCAACTTACTTTTCACTACCGCATCAAGATTTGCTTTTAATTACTAATTAGCATCTGAAACTTCATTAATTTTATTTTTTAGTCACCCAAAGTGTTTCCACATTTATCAACCATTTTTCACTTTTTAATTATTTGGGGTGCTAGGGATTAACCTAGGACACTAAAAGAGAGTCCTGGCCCTGAATTTTCTTTTTGCTGATTTGCGTTTGCTTTACCCAGAATTAATCCATATATTAAGAACATTTCCATGCATTGCAAGTGTTTTCTGTAATCTTTTGCCATATGAAAGCTACAGATTGCCTTCTTTGCTGCTTTTGAAGTTAAAACACTCTTAACTCAGTCACTGAAAAGAAACTGAAACAACCCCCCCCCCGCCCCCAGTTTCATTTCCAGGCCCTATAATCATGAGTGACAGGGCATGCATGCCAGGGCAGCATGGGTGGTACATGGATGCAGAGCAGCATGTATGCCAGGGCAGCATGTATGTCAGGGCAGCATGGGTAGTACATGGATGCAGAGCAGCATGGGTGCTGTCCCAGTCGTGCCTTTCTTAAGTGCTTTTATGAGAAGGAGGGGATCTTGGGAGTCATTCACACAGATTCAAAATCCCAATTAGACCCCAAGTCTTGGACTTGAGGAGTCAAAGTGTTAGTGAATCCCCGGAGCAGCCTTAAGAAACGAAGACCAGGCAAACCAGGGAGTAATTAATCCAGTGCAGGCTGCAAAATGCTGGAGGGGTATTAGAGAGTTAATCAGTTGAATCACCAAACACTCTTGAGCTTACAGTGTTATAATGCCAGTGCTCAAAATTATTTAGGCAAAGACCAACAGACAATGTAAAACAGTCTGACGAAGTAAAATTCCTACACAGTCCTCAAAGCTACTGGGGAAGAAAATAAGGTATATGTATTTAACTTTTGATTTAAAACAGTAGTAATTTTTCTTAAAAGTTACAAATACCCAAGTATTTTTGATTTTATAGAGGTAATAAGCACTCTATCATCTAGAACATCAGCAAACAATTAAGTTCAACATATTTCTCCTGTTAATATCTACTGCTGTGTTCTTTCAGCAACCGCATAGTGGGCAAAAGTATAGCACATCTTTCCCATCCAATTGACATTGCTCATAAATCAACACTTCTCGGCTTTCAAAAGGCTAGGTGTTTTTCTGAGCCTACATTTTGTATAACTCCCTGTCTGTATCACTCCTCTGTGAACTATTACCTGTATTAACCCACTCCAAGGCAATGCTGGTAAAGGCAACATCACAATCTTGGCAGAAACAGCCTCTTCCACGACTCACATGGCTGCTGAGGACTACTATAGAGCACAGTGTAGAATGTAAGAGTTAAAAATGAATCAGGTGCATGGTACACAACCATAAGCCTGTCACCTAGAAGCCTGAGCCAGGTCAGACTGAGTAACAAAACTCGTCTCAAAAACAGCACAGAAAAGCATAGTTCAAGGCTTCAAGCTTTGTTTTGTTTTAAATAAAAGATACATTTCTATCATCACTTTTGAAAGCAAACCCTTGGAATTCTGAGATACTACAAATCCTGAAATCTGCTTAGGAATACTCTTTTCCGTGGAAGGGAAGAAGGGTTAATCTCATGTTTTGTTGAGACAGGCTCACCCTGTAGCCCACACTGGTCTTAACTTGTCAATCTTCCTGCCTCAGCTTCCTCAGTTCTAGGTAAGTGCACACTACCCTGTCTGGTTCTGGCTGGAATATTTTTAGACATGTACAAAGTTGAGCAAGGTTGTCAATACTTTTAATCTCAGCATTCTGGAGGCAGAGGTAGGCACATAGATCTCTATGAGTTTCAGGATAGGCAGAGAAAAAAAAGCATAACAAATATAGTACATAAGAAAAAAAAATTGAATTACAGTTAAAGCAAGAACCAGTGTAAAGATACTGGAGACAGGAACACTCATGATGGCATGAAATACACATAAAATTGGAGGCTATTTTAAATTACTATCTTTGAATGCTTTCAGTTTGGAAAAAACATTAAAAAGCAATCAATGAGTGCTGGAGATGCAGCTCCACAAAGCCCTTGCCTTGACTATATAAGGCACTGTTCTCCAGCACAGCAGAAATACAAACTAAAAACGCACAGATTATAAGTTAAGGTTGAATCAAATGCTTGATGATGTTGCTGGGTTTACTAGTTCCTTTCATAAATTAACCGACAATGGGAATACAGTGAGTGGGGGTCAAGGATCTGTTTAAGTTCTTCACAGCCTTCTTTATAGCCCAGTCTAGTTTTGAACTCCTGATCCTCCTCCTACCCAGGCTTCCTGAGTGCTAAAATTACAAGTGTGGAATCATGGTGCCCAGGCTGAGCCTCAATCATAAATCAAGGGACTGAAAAACGTTGAGGACTCATTTGCTCACCATCTGTAACACTGTTTCCCAGCATGATTAATTTTAAACTAAGCGCATCCTCCAACTCTTCCAGTCTGTCAACATAGTTGTTCTCCTGATTACACATTAACTAGAAATTAGGTTCAACAGCCTCTAATCACCTGGAAAGAAGTCTAACTGTCAAGCCTTTCTGGCAACTGGGCTGCCCTCCACTGGATAACTTAAGACACTGAGACAAGTCAGTGCACTTGGTTTCACAAGGCAACACTGATAAATGTAAACATTCCATATTCCAAACAAATGGAGGTTCCCTGAATAAGTTAAAAGAAGAAAACTACCTCAAAATACAAACCCTTCAGTAAATTAGTTTTTACCACAGAAATAACACAATGCCAAGCCCACAAGTAAATAACTTTAGTCATCCTGAGAACCCACAATGGAGTTCTTGTCTCCTTTCTAACCTTGGAGGCAGATCTGAAACAGGACTGTGGGGGCGTAATGGGAGCGCTAGTCTTTCATGATGATTTTATGGTGATGCAAATTTCATGTTTTAGTTCATCTACTCTATGATGTCTTCTTACACATAAGTACAACTCATAGCAGATTTGTGCTGAGTATTTGATAGACATCCAGTCTCTCCCCATAGCATCAAAACTTCTCTGAGCCTTTTCTTCTGTGAAGATATGGAGTTGTTCATCTGTGGCTCATCCCCACGCCTGTGACTTGCAGTAGTGCAGGACCAGTTTACCATCACTGCCAAAACACTACAAAAGGAAAAAGACATTAAACACTTACCTTTTAGATTAATAAAGCATTTTATACCATAGTATCTTTTTCAGAAGATACCTCTTCCTATCACAGATTATCAATAACCAACAAAACCACGGGCATGGGCTTAAATACTTTCACTGCCTTCATGACATCCTGATCATAAGGCATTTCACCTCTTTCCCAGCAGTGCTAGGGTAGCTAATGATAATCTTTGCCATGAAGCGGCCGTGAAGCAGCACTGTTGAATGAGGTCATTATACTGCAGTTTTATCAATTTTTTGGACACAGATCTCAATTACAGATGGAAATGAACAATGCAAAAGTGATAAAGATTAGACAAAAATTTTAAGAAAATCAAAGATGACTTTAAATAGAACTTATTTCTTGACTGTTTAATCCTAACTTATTAAGATCATACTATGTTAAAGGGGGTTGTGATACAAGAGTACAAGGTTCTCTTCTCCCATCGATAATTAAGATGGCATGGTATCTCTTAAAGACATGAATTAATAATCCATACTATACAATAGACACAATATGCATAGGGGGAGGTCACTTACCTCATATAGAGTTCCAACTTCTTGGTCTGGGGAAGGGGCGAAAGATTGATTCACATAAATAAACTAGAGGGAAGGAAAAAAAATTGATTCAAATGGCATCCATTTTGTAACTAAGACATTTAAAATAATGTATGTGGCATGTACGTCTATGCCAGAGGTTGACACTGGGTCTCCCTGATGTTTCTCTTACCTTATTTTTTTGAGACAGAGCCTCTCTCTGAGTCTGGAGCTCATCTAATGGCTAGTCTGGTTGGTCAGTGAGATGCTCACTAGGTATTAATTGGGGTATATACTAGCATAGGGCCCTGATTTATGTAGGTAATGGGGTCTTCATCTTTGTGGGTTTAAAGCACTTTATAGACTGAGCCAGTTCCTTAGACAAATATATTTTAAGTGGTTTTTCCAAAACAGTTTTGGGATGGATATTCAAAACGCTACAATAACAAAATGCTTACTTGACATAGTAGCTGCTAACTGTAATCCCAGTAGGTAAGTACAGCAGGTGAGTGTGTATAGGACTGCCCATGAGTTCAAGGCCAGTGAGACTAACCCAAAAGAAGAAAAAAAAATTCCCACTGAGCCATAATACAAGATAGAATTCTTCTAGTAATTTCACATATGCAGGTAAAAAAAACAAAAACAAAAACAAAAAACAATACATTTCATACTGGGTAATTTTCTTGGGTATGCTACACACATTCACATTTTTCTTTTTCTTTTTTTTTTTTTTTTTTTTGACCTTTACTCCATTTTCAGGGGGTACTGAGCTTCAAAGCTAGACACTATGAGTATGAAATTACTTGCAGAAAAAAAAATTATTGTTTCAGAGTTTAATCTGTTTTAAATTAAAATATTTCTAGTGCTTAAAAAATTCCTAAAGATATTACAACAAAAGGTCACAGTGCCAAAGAGGCTTTTGGTAAGCTTCTTCTCAGAAAATAGAAGAAAACTGGCAGGGAATATGAAACATCCCTCTCAAGATCTAAGGATAAAATAGTCTAAGCTTAGCAATCTCTCTCTTTTAAAAAAGAGACAGTATGAGAAGAGCTAGTCAGTGTTATTTCTACAACAAAAATATTAGCCAAGTTTTTTCCCTTCAGTACTGAATGAGGCAGTTAAGAGTCCTGGCCCTTTCACAGCCTATCCTATGTATAAAAATGATACTGAAAATAACATGGGGTGATTGAAAGATAAAACACACCAAATAACATGCCAAGTACAGCTGTGTACTCTCATGATGATACGGTTAGGAAGGGTTGCATACATGACCAGGCCCATATTTAAGGAGGGCTGCATACATGACCATGGCCCCTAAGATCTTGTCTTATGTGATGTGTTATTTTAATTCATATGAAGATGTTCTAAGGTGCTCACACAAGAATAAAACAATCCCATAATGTATTTCTCAAAGTATCTCCATTGTTAATGTGGACAACGCTCAATTGGGAGCAGGAAGACCCAAGTTCTACCCCTTATATACTCAACAAAAAGTAAGTAGAACATCTTGTAATCCCAGCAATGGGAGACTGGGGGACCTACTGGCTAGCCAGTCTAGACAACTTGGTGAGCTTTAGGCCAATGAAACTGTCTCAAAAAAACACAAAGGGCAGCAACTGAAACATGACGCCTGAGGTTCTTCAAAGAAATGAAACCCTTATCACAACTAACACCGAATGGAGTGTCCACTATATTGTATAGCATGACATAGTGCATGCCTCTTCCGTTCTTTCACAGTATGTGGAAGACAGATTGCCTACTTCAAGATCAGTGGGACAAAGGCAAGGAAACTAAACGCCAAACTGTATTAATCTACAGGGAAAATAACGCTCTCTGACAAATCTTCTGCATGGATATTTGGTGATATTTTGAGGAAAATAACTAAAATGCCAGCTTTAAAAATTACAAAAACAAACAAACTGGAAAGCAGTAACAGTAATAATAAGTATGTTAAAGGCCTTGGGGTAAGCACACTTCCTGCCAAACTAATGACCTGAGATTATTTCCAGAAACATGGTGGATGAAAAATCCATTCCCAAGCAATGTTCTCCGACCACAGCATGCACATTCTATCCCCCATAGAGGAAAACATAATAAAGAAACAAAGTGAATCTAAATTCATTTCATTTCACAGTTCCTCAAAGAATCTTCTGATAAAGCACATATAACAAAAGCAACATTAGCTTTGCAGTACATGTACTACTCATGGCTGACTAGGAACTATTGTGAGTTACAGACAAACAAGTACTATTGTTTTCATACCAACTGTTCCGAGGCCACAAGCTTAAGGAACTTTTTGATGAAGTCAATGAGTCCTTGAATGGTTCGGGTTCGCTCTACTGCCCATTTCTTTGTTTTCATGATAGGAGCATCGCCTACAGCCTTTAGCAGGATGTCAACTTAAAAAGAAATATTGACACATGATGAGAACATGATGTCAAACAGTTCAGAGAAACAACTTTTTATCTACATATTTTATGTAATTATTATTCCGGAGCTATGCTAGGGATATAAAAATATTACTTTTCTCCACTATTTCTCCTCTTGATCCTACACAGTTCTTCCTATGGGATTAATCTCTAAGACACATTTTGACACAACAGACTTCTAATGATAAGAAATCCATCTGGCCCATGATATAAAACAATATGCAAACAGTCAAGAAAAAAAACTCATGCATTTTTGAACTACCAAACTGGTGGGAAAACAGGGAGGCAGTGCAGGTAATGCTGCCGCCGCCACTGTACTATGACATACTCTCTGGAAAGCAACATGGCTACGCATTTCTGATACCTGAAGATATACTTACAAACAAAGCTTGAGATTTATAAAGACTCACTCAGAATGATGTCACCTTCAAAGCATTTATTTTTACAGAAAAAAAGTTACATATTCATCAGATATTTGTAGATAGGATCAAATAAAATATGAGATGTTTCATTGAAGAATTTCAGAGAAAGGACATATATTGCAAACTGGGTCCAAGCTGTGGCTCTGTCTCTTGTAGAGCTACAAGCACTGGAGTCTTTCATTCTCAAATCCCTGTAACATCACCTCCTCACAGGGGTGACATGAGGATTGAGTTAATGTATATTCAGAACAGTACCCCCACATAACTTATACTACTAGAGCCTTATGATTATTAAATAGCTGTTCAAAAACATTATAAAAGCAATTACTAGATTAAAATGTTGACAAAATGTGAAAAATAGAAAAACTGTGTGTACATAGCCCCAATTTCATTAGCAAAGTATCACAAACACATATTCACATTAATATAGAGAATGCATCTAAATGTTACGTTATCGCACTAGTGACATAAAGCTTTTTGTAAATATTAACATTTTTAATGAAAAAAAACTACTATAAAAAAAATAAAAATCAGGGGCTCAAAAGAAGCGTCAAGGAGAGCAGTAGCACTGATGAGAACCAAGACTGACCTCCTCAATGAAGTTATTTCCTGAAGCGGAACCACACTACTGCTATCACACCTGTGCCCCAGTTGTCTGATATTCAAAGTTAGGAGCAACTTACTCAAGTTTCCTCCTGAAGCCATGTGTGGTGATAATGGCCTTTAAACCTAGCACTGAGGAGGTAGAGGCAGGTGGGTCTTTGTGAGTTTAAGGCCAGCCTGGTCTACAGATCTAATTCCAGATTAAGCTTCTTCCTGAAATAAAACACAGACACCTAGAGCATAGAGTGCAGCTTACCTTCCTGAAAAGGAATTATGCAAATGTCCTTTCAGTTGTTGGAGAAATAAGGATGAGCTGCAAAGGCATAAAGATGATTTTGGCTAGCCTATCTTTCCTACCTTCCTCCTCCGTTCCCTCAACCCCTGGAGCCATCAGTAACTCAGCACCAATTAGGCACTGTGTTGGACTATTGAAGAAAGAAGAGCCAGAGGGCAAGAAGCTAGAGTCTAGTACTTTACAGTAATTATACAGTAATTACAGCTGTCGTCTTAATTCCTCAAATAATTTGCTTATAGCTCAGAACCCTGACTACACATTAGAATCAACTGCTGAACACTTGATATACACAGCAACTAAATAAAAATCTTTGGCAAAGTAGAACCTTAGCACAGGTACTCAAAAGCTTGGCTCTAACATCCTGTAACACTGTGCCACCGGGGCCAATAACCTGTCTGTTTCAACAATCCTTCTTCTATAAATTACAATGGAGATGTGAACTATATGATGATCCTATTGATATGGGATGTCTTTTTGGATGCTGTGAATACCATTGGTTAATAAAGGGTCTGTTTTGACCTATGGCAAAGCATCTTAGAAGCAGGCGGGAAATCTGAGCATAGACAAAGGGGAAGGAAGGTAGAGTCAAAAAGAAATGCTTCGAGCTGCCTCCAAGAAAACATTAAGCCTCGACAAGACATATTAATAGAAATGGGTCAAGTAAAAATGAAGAACTAGCAAGTAATGATCCTGATCCATAAGCCAAAGTTTATAAATGATGTAATCCTTTGTGTGATTATTTGGGGCTAAGCAGCTGCAGGACTGCAGGTGTAGAGCTGGTGCTGGACAGGTTAGAAACTTCACACTACATCCTATTGTCTACAAAAGGGTAAAAATAGGAATTCAATTTGTTAAAAAAAAGAAAGAAAAAAAAGAAAGAAAGAAAAAGAAAATATAGAACCAAATAAACAGTCATCTTAGGCACTATCTTGGATTATGGGCCATTTTCTAGTTTTTTTGTACAGCAATCATCAGTGACTTAAACAGATTTTTTTTTTTTTTTTTTTTTGGCTTGGGATGGCCTTGAACTCAGAGAGATCTGCTTGCCTCAGGCTTCCAAGTACTGGGATTAAAAGCATATATCACCACTCTCAGCCTGGTGCTTCTATATTAAAGGAAACCTTTGAAACTCAGCTCAATACAGCTAGCTGGAAGAAAAAAAATATTAGGATTTTTCTTTGTAAGTCGACACTGGTTTTCTGTCTAAATACTCAGTAGAGCATATATACATGGCAGATTGCCTCCAAATGCAGAGTCGTTCTTTTTTTTTCCTTTTCTTTTCTTGCTCAGCTGGGAATCGAACCCCTGGACCTTTTGAAGTGTTCTACTACTGAGTTACATACACCTGCATCCCTCAGGAGCTGTGCTGGGAGACAATTCTCTCATGCGACATCAACAAGTTGGTGAGATTAAGGAGCAGAAAACACATCAGGATCTACATTTTATGTTTCCGAAAAGAGAACAATTAAGGACAAGGTCTACCTTGTCCATTGATACCTGTTTAATTGCTGATTTTTCTTATAGTCAACTTTACAGTGTTCAGGTTAACTGGAATTTCTTACTTTCTAGTGGCAAACACCCCAAGACAATACTGAGGTTGAGGGCAGCTAAAGAAATTCAATGTCGCGCAAAGGCACGGCCCCCATCCCAAATAAATAAAAGCTGTAAACCCAATTGCTGCCCCTGTCGCCTTAAATTGTTTATTCCTGTAACTAGTCTTGTGTTAAGTACCAAGTACTTGGAACTACCGAGGTCTCACTCGGCTCCCACTTTCAAGTGCTGGAAGACTGCTACCTAAAATACGCCGTAAAAGATGCGAAGGGTGGCGATCCGGGTACCACACGGATCAGCTAGGCACTCAAAGGGCGTGAACACCGGGAAGCACTTCCGCCCCATCTTAGGAGAACGTGTACCTCTAGGACGTGCCCTTCTCTAGCTTTTGCTTCTTTTCCGGCCACCACTCTCAGAAACGCTACTACATCTCCTGCCTCCGCCCACAAACGGATGTTGACATTACTTTTTTTCTTGGTGTCACCGGGAGGTTCCTCCGTCCCCGGCGAGACTGCGGCCGAAGACGGGGGCTCTGGGGTGGCTGTTTCCGGGGAGAGCTTCGAAACGCTCTCGCCGCCGGCTGCGGCCGCTGATGAAGGGAGCTGCAGCACGGCCTCAGGATCTTCCGCCATCTTGCTCACCGAGAGTCGATGGCGGAAGTGATGTATCCGGTGCAGAGGTTGGGCCTTACTCCACGGAGGGCCACAAGGCGGGAGCCCGGTGGGGGGACCCGGGCCAGCGGTGAACTCTGGGGTGTCTGGAAAGCCGCGCATATAGATACTCTGTTGCAAACACAATACATATTGAAGGAGTGAGCGTCATCTTGTCACTGCGAGCTCCCGGAATGCTCCCACGACGAGCCTCCGTGCTTCACTAGACGAACAAATACCCCTCCGGCAAGTTGGCTGTAGTCCGGAGACACTTCCGTTTCCTCCCGGCTTGCCCCGCCCAGGCCCCGCCTCCAGGCCCCGCCCCACAGCGCGGGAGCGCGCGCGCGCGTGCGGGAGGGGGCGGGTGGGGAAGCAGTGGCAGCAAGCTCCCGGAGGCGAGGCTCGCGCGCCCGCCCCCGCCCTGGCCCCAGCGCCCACCCGGTCGGCCCGGCCCAGCCATGATCAAGGCCATCCTCATCTTCAACAACCACGGGAAGCCGCGGCTCTCCAAGTTCTACCAGCCCTATGTGAGTATGCCCCTGCCGCGGACCCGGGAGGGGGCGAGCGCCGGCGCAGGGCAGCGCCCAGCGGCTTCCCCAGAACGACCCTCGCGACGACGCGGCCCTCCCCACGTCCTGCTCTGCCTGTCATCTCGGCCGGTGGGAGCCGCTTGCCACTCCCTGCCGGCGGCTCGCCGTCTGTGGGCCAGGCGGTTTCTCCGCCGCGAGGGGCGCTGCCCACCTGCCCGGCCCCTCGGCCCCACACCGCGGCCGCGCCGCTGCTTCCGCAGGGGGTAGCCGGAGCCCAGCCCCGTTCCCGGTCCCACTCCCCGGTGGCCCAGCCCGGACCAGGTGGACGGCTTTCTGTCGCCCGGGGGGACAGATGGGCCACTGTATCCACCCTAATCCTCTCCGATCTCAGCAACTTTGGCTTGCCCTGGCCAGCCTGTCCAGTGCGTTTGCATATGGGAGCATCTGAAGCCCCGTGTGACTTCCAAGGTGGCTGTTGAAAAAAAATTAAGTGGGGACCTGACGTTGCAATTGGTCTTTTAACCAACTCTCTTCATTTACTCTTGTAATTGGCAGTGTAAGTCGTTACCATCAGAAAGGGATTCTGCATCTCGGAGTTAACGATTTCATTTTGGTGTGGCTTTTCTTTTTTTAAATCAAAACATAACATTTGCCCTGAGTTTTACTTTAAACGAAATAGCGTCTGTGAAAGTTCTCTTCTAGAACTGTGAACATTGTTTAATATTGCTAGGAGCGGATGACTTTAAAATCGGGAGGATAATTTATCAACGATTGAGGAGAGGTAATAGGTTCCTATGCCTTACCCGAGGGCAGAACGCATACTAGGTCATCCACTGAGCTGTCATTTGTAGGGTGACTGTGAGCTCTCAAGCTGTTGTGTTGTCTTGGGACGTTCTGCTTATAACTAGACATGGACTTTGAATTTAGTGTTGAAAATGTGCCAACACCAACACTTTCTGTGGATGGCCCCAGATGGCAATTATTCCTGCCATTAAAAATGAGGCGTGAAAATGTCAGTTTGCCTAATGTGATAATGCAGGCTGTGGAGGTGTTGGTTGAAGTGAGAAATGGAGCTGCTTCATTTCCTTAAGTTGCTTTGCTTTCCCTGGTGATAAAGAACACTTTGCTCTACTTTTTGTTAGTATAACTTAACTGATAATGGCCTGTTTCAAAAGTCTAGATTATTCTTGAATCCAGAATAAAATTCCAGTTGTTGCTTCTGAGGAAAACAATGCCATTAATTTAACATGACCCGATTGCCTAAAATGTTAACTAGTTCTTGCTGAGTCCATTTGCTGCTGTGTAGAAAAGATATGTTCCAATAGTGAAATCATATTGAAGAGTTTTTGGTCCCGTCCCGTGTCCGCCCCCCCCCCCCCCCCCCCCCCCCGCATTTAAATTTCGTAACTGGTATGGTGGTGAAGGCCTGTAATTCCAGCTACTCAGGAAGGTGAGACAGGGGCATTGTGGTTCAGGACCTGGGCCACTGAGTTCAAGGCCGGCCTGTATGATTTAGTGGACCTCATCTCAACATAAAAAGTAAAAGGTGGGCTAGTGATAGTGTGTTTCACATCCACACTTTAATCCCTAGTATTATAAAATTAATTATTAAACATTATAGGTCCCTTGGCTAATCCAAATTTCATGGTAATCACTACTATAGGTAACCATATGAAATAAGAATTTAATTTGGAAATCTAGAAATACAACTTCCTCTTGTTGACCAGTATGGGTAGAATTGTCTTTTACCTTTATATTAGATAGAAGAGAAGAGTAATGTGGAAAAAGTTATGTAGTTGACGCAGCTGTGGTGGCACTTTTTTGGTCATTGTCTGAGTGACAGTGCTGCTGGAGTCCTAAGGCTAGAAGGTATTTAAAAGGATGCTGGCTATATAGAAACTAGTGCACCAGAAGCTGCTTCTCTGTGTCACTGGTTACAAATTGGATTTTCCCAACTATGTGCTTTCAGAAATAAGTGTAAGTGATTTATTTCTTTGCTTCTTGCACTAGACTATAACTCTAAGGGCAAACACTATTCCCCACTTATTTATGGTCAGTTTGTCTTCGAATGTTTGCTTCATGTCTGCCTCATGTAGACACTGGAAATGAAGAAATATCTGCTTTCTGCCTTGCAGTGGGCAATAGAGACATGGCTAATAAATAGCCTATATGATATTATAGGATTAATAGTAATGAATGATGTGGAGAAAATAAAGTAAGGCAAAGTATGAAGTATGAGCATGGTGATTTAAAACACTACAAGCTAGTTACATTCTTACCAAGAAGTGATGTTTAAACAAAGTATTGAATGTAGTAAGAAAATCAGCTTTGCAGAGAGATACCTCGGGGGAGAGGGCATTTGAAGCAGCGATAAGCGAGTGCACAGATGGAAAAGTTGAGTGTTTGGAGAAGGAATATGAGGAATATAAGCATTGCAAGTGGGGACTATCAAGGAAGCAGTGTTGGAAATGGCATTTGTTGTGTAGTCAAATGTCTGCTCATGGCCTGAATTGCGTTCTTTTGTCTGTGACACAGCCCAGATTGGATTCTTCTTTGCTTAGCCTGCTGCTCCTGTCTTAGAACTGTATTTTGGTGCCTTGCTTCACAGTCCACTGACCCCTGTGGCATCCTACAGACTTCTGGAACTTACAGACTTGCTGGAAGTTATGATTCAACCATACTTTGTGTTGCCTCCAGCGGTCAACATTGAGTCTTTAATGTACTGAACCTTTCTTTTTTTTTAATAGTTTTTGTTGCATGTATGTGTATGTGCTTATCTTTATCTTTATGTACCACATGCATGGTGCATAAGATGCCTATAGAGGCCAGAAGAAGTGGGATTACCTGGAACTGGAATTTCAGTTGGTAGTGAGCTGCCTGAAGTAGGTGCTAACCAAACTTTACCCCTCTGTAAGAGCACTAAGCCCTGTTAACCCAAACTTTCTCTCTAGCTCCTATAGTAAACGCCTAATGAATTGCTGTTAAATGCATAACTTTGTTGTGCATTCATTCCAGTTTAGAGAAAATAATGTTTTATTGAGGAATTCCTGTAGTATGAGGTTTCTGTCCCGAACTTTCGGGCCTAGCCTCAAGGTTTAGACCCACAGACCCACAGAGACTCACAGATGCTTTCAATAGTTTTAGGCTGATCATCCTAAGGCCTAGGCATATAACTTGCTAACTCTGTACCCTTAAACTAACCCATGACTCTTATCCTATTCAGCCATGCGGCTCAGTACCTTTTCTCAGAGCAGCATAGTTGTCCTCTGCATCTTCTTGCTTCTCTCTGGCATTCTGCTCTGTTCTGCCTGTTCCTACAGTTGTAGTCTGGTAGCTCCGCCCACACTTCCTGTCTGCCTTTGGCCAATCAACACTTTTTATTAAACTCATAGGCGGGGAAAATTATTTACAAGGAACAACATAATTTCCCTGCAAAGACCTCTGAGATTAGGTTAAAGAGAGATTAGGTTAAAGAAAGTAAGGTTTTATCTAGGAAGACCCCTGAAAAATCTCCAATGGGAATGTGTGGTCCCAATATTCCACCATTTCAGAGCACCTCTGTTGCAGTTTCCTCTGAGTTCTGCATCCAAACAGCTTCAAGGCTGCTGCCTGAGATAATCCAGCCTCACAGACTACTCCCTCAGGATTCGACCATAATCCTAAATTTTCTTTGGGTCCTCATAAGATTACCAGTGGCCCCAATCAGCGGGAATTAGCCTAGAGAACTATGCCTACATTTCCCCAAAATGGATTATGGATGTTAGCTTTTGTTTAGATTGTTATGGATAATGGTCAGGAAAAATGCCAAACATAGGAGATTAGATTCAGGGTTCTTGTTTTGAAAGGGAAAAAAAGAGAAGTGCTGTGGGATAATGCTCTTGTACATGGTAAAGATTTTTTACTTGTATTGGTTTTAATAAAACACTGATTGGCCAGTAGGCAGGCAGGAAGTATAGGCAGGGAGACCAGACTAGGAGAATTCTGGGAAGAGGAAATGCAGAGATGCAGTTGCCAGTCAGATGCAGAGGAAGCAGGATGAGAATGCTGCACTGAGAAAAGGTGCCAAGCCACATGGCTAAACATAGATAACAGTTATGGGTTAATTTAAGTGTAAGAGCTAGTTAATAATAATTTGCTTGAGTAGTTACTGGCCCAGAAGTTACTCTAATATTAAGCCTCTCAGTCAATTATTTGGGAAGCAGCTTCAGGTATTTGAGAGTTTCTGCTGGGACAGATAATTCTGAGTACATTTTGGAATCTTGCTTTGGGATAAAATTTGAGTTAAAACTGATGGTTAAATTTCCTTCCAACTATTAAAATCTAGCTCCTCATTAAGTAGATATTTTTCAAAATCTTTGTCTTTAGCACAAAATTAGTGGTAGAATAGCTGTTATTTCATCTATTCCTGTGTAAAGTTGGAAGAAGTCTCTTAAGTATTCATCAAGATGCCTCAGCTGGTAAGGCATTTACTGCCAGGCCTGATGACCCAAACTCCATCTGCAGAGCCCATGTAGTGGAAGGAAAGAACTCTCTTTCAGATTGTTCCCTCTGATGTCCCCCTCACACAAATAAATTAACTAAAAAGTACTTTATTTAAAAAGAAGTATGTATCTAGTAAGATCAGTTTCAAGTTAAATAAATTAAGCAATATTTAGAGATATTTCTAGGCAACAGTTTAGCCTTGACAGGATGCTGGGGTTTAACTGCAACCTTTATGGTTAATACTAACAGTTTGAAATTGCTTTACTTTGACATGTTTCCCTACTGGGATGGGGTTTCACTCTACATTTGGGCTTCCTCGGACCGCACATTGTGTGGCCACCTCTGCCTCTTTGTACTGTAGGTTTTGCACTATAATAGTTTTGGTCATGCCTCTCCGTTGGTGTCATTTGTGAGGTATGATGTAACACATGAGTTTTGGCAGTCTTTGCAGAGTTAAAATTTTGAGAACTAAAAATGGGGTGGGCTCTGAGTACTTCCCCTTTTGTTTTGCCTGCTATGTCCTTGAGATTGCCATTGCAGAAGTTCAGAATTTGTGTGTGTGCACATTATCTTTCATGTAATGCTTAGCCACAGCAATCTGGCAGTAGTAACATTTAGTCTTAATAGTTTCCTAGAAATTACTTGACCAGATGTATTTTTACATATCTATTAAACATGAAAAAAATAACAAAACTTTGTTGGGCTATATGTTCTGTGTTATTGGTCCACCATATTATATTCTTTAGTGAATCATCCTAATAAAGAAGAAATATGGGTTGTTGTCCTTGTTTCCACAGATACAAAATATTACCACACATTTGAAGTACAAGCAGAAACATTTCTAAACTGTAAAATACATGAATTACCTCAATATAGTTGTAAGTTGTGTTCAAGTATTAGGCCATTTAACAACTTCAGGCACTAGAAGAGACTCTGTTCTTTAATCCTTAAAATATGAAAATTTGAATGTGTAGTTTTTCATTAAAGCATCTTTAAAGAAAATGGTTTTTGGTTTCCTCTTTAATGACTTAATAAGACAGGATGGCAGATAGGATAGTTAAATGCATTTTTTTCCCCATCTCTCTCACTTTTTCCCATGCAGGGGCTGAAACAGAGTTTTATGAAAAGCAGAGCTTTATGTATGTTAGTGTATACTGTACCATTTAGCTGAACCCCAGTCAATTGTTAGTTGGGTATGGCACCCAGCTGTATTCCCAGTACTTACAGCTAGGGAAGCTGAGACAGGTAGATCACTTGAGCCCATGGATTGGAGACCCACCTAGACTACATAATGAGACTTTGTTTCAAAAATTGAAATAAAATGAAAATTTAATGGCATAATTATCAACAGTTCTGAGTAATGAGATATCAATAAATATTATTACATATTTCAACTTTTTAAAGAAAAAATCCATATTTCTTCTTTTAAAAAATATTTTTAAATAGAAACCTTGGGACTGGTGTTAGATGGTTATAAACCACCACGTGGATTCTGAGGTTTGAATCTAAAAGTGCAACAAGTGCTTTTAACCACTGAGCCATCTCTTCTCTCCAGCATCTCCGTGTGATTGGTTTTCCTTTAGTATTGGTTAGAATTCTTTGGGGTGCCTAAACTGGGTCTTATGTGATTGATGCAAATACTTCTGAAAAATTCCTACAGGGATGTAGTATAGAGTAGTAGATGGATTCCAGCAGAGATTAAGCCAAGTCAGCGACTTCCTTACAGAGTGCGTCTTCATTTAAATTAGTTGTCCAAAGCTGAGTTTTTTTTCCTTACAGCTCAATCCAGATGTTTAGTTCCTGTAACCTAGAATTTGTTCCCTGTTCTGTCCCCTTAAAAAACAACAACCCCCTCCTTCCCAACAATCTGGCTAGACATACCCAAACAAAACCAGTAATAGCTTTCTTTCATCAGGATCCACGCTTGGAAACAGATAAAGCTGGAAAGCAGGAGTACGTGCTGATTAGCAAACTAAGGGACTAGTATTGTCCGTTTAAAAAGAATCTTATTGTTGAGGAGGAATAGATGGTTCAGAGTAGAATAGCAACTAAGAGCTTGTGATACTTCTCAAGAGGCCCTGCCTGAGTTTGCTTCCTAACATTACTTGATGACTCACAACCTTCATTTTTAGGGGATCCAGTGCCCTCTTTTGGCCTCCTCAGGCACTGCTTGAATGTGATACACTAAAATACATAAAACTAAATAAATCTAAAAAAGTTTTAAAATAACCACCACATGTGTTCATGTCTAGGCACTATTGTAATTTAAGAACATGTTAGGGCTTAGAAGTTGGCTTAGTAGATATGATTGTCATGCAAGCATGAGGACCTAGATTCAGATCCTGAGTAATTTTATAAGAAACCAAGTCTAGTAGTTGTGCCTCCAATCCCAGCTCCAAAGAAGTAGGGCCAAGAAGATCTCTAGGACCTCCTGGCCAGCCATTCAAGTTGATACAGGAAGCTCCATGTTCAGTGAAAAACTTTGTGTCAAAGGGTACAATAGTGGTATACATACCTTGGTAGTAACCAACAGCTCTATAATTAAACTAAATTAATTAAACTAAACTTATTAAGTCCTACTCAACAGGAGGGAGACCATAACTGGTACTGGAAATCTAGCTAACTGCTTATTTCTACCAGTCATGGTTTTGGAAGAGAATCTATGACCACTAATGCATAAACCAGCATAATTCCTAGCAACAATCTATAAACATTTGTCCTTAAAACTATGGGTAAGTGTAGTCTTTATCAAAGAAACTTCTCTTTGTAGCAGACAGAGACCATTACATAAAACCACAACCAATCAAAATGCAGAGTTGTAGAGCCCAGTTCCATTGGCTATAAAACACTTCGACTCTTAAGGTTCAGGGAACATTTCAGAAAGATTGTAGGAGCCAGGGGGTCAGAGAGTTTGCTGTGAAATTGTGTTTCTTAATAATACCAGAAGCTTACACCCATAAAGTCTCACCAACATGATTGTGCAGATGTGAGCTGAAGAAGGTTGACACCAATGAACTGCCAAACTGGACGGAAAAACCCATGAAGTCTCAACCTTACAGAGAAAACTATGAACACTGCAGGGAAAACTGCTATCAAGAAAGGTGGCCTTCTACAGGGAAGAGAACACCAGTTTGTTGTCCACTAGCAAATGGTCAGCCCTGAAAATATCCATACAAGTCCATTATACCACTCAACAGGTTATATTTAGAACTTATATACATTCAATAACAGTTTAAAAAAGCAACTGAATTTGAAGGAGGGCTGGAAGGTTTGGAGGGAGGTAAGGGAAGAAAGAACTGTAATCAAATTATAATCTCAAAAATAAAAATAGAAAGCTTACCTTTCCGGCATCCCCTTTCCCAGGGTGACTACTGATACCTGGTCATCATCACAGCACTGTGTGCTTTGGGCTAAGTTTTCATTTGTAGACATGATCTGTTTGATTTTGTTATTGGAATAATTATTTAGTTTTGTCTTACAGCATTTGAATCTCAGTCCCTCAAAGCTATTTCATACCTCAGATCATATCACTCCTCAGCGCTCACATTTGTTTTTTTATGTAAACCATCTTCAGCTGAGCCATGCTGTAAATTTTGTTTGGTTTTTTTTCCTTCTGACATTTTATCTTCCTTGAAGATAATTGCTTTCCTTTTGAGCTAGATTTTTTTTATTCACTTATCTCTAATTTATGTCTCTGCCAGCATGTGTCAGTTTCCTGTCTATTAAGAAATCTTTTTGGAGTCCTTTGGCTAGGACCAGTCTGTGCCAGTTGCCTGGGAGTCATGCTTGGACTTTATTATCTGAGGGATTCCTCTTGATTGCTTTCTGCGTTGGATCTTCAGTTGCTTTATTCTTTGTTGTCTTATCACGATGGAGCCAGTGACTTCTTGAGTAAAACGTAACAAGAAGTAGATTTTATGAGACCTTGCTGTTCTGAAAGTCTTATTAATAAATACATTGCTTGAAATTTAGAATTCCAGGTCAGAAGTACTTCTTCCATGTTTGCATGCTGTGCTACCTTTCTGTTTCCAGTGTTGTTTTCAAAAAGTCTGTAGTCTTCCCTTTGTGTGTATGATGACTTTACTGATTTACCAGGAATGTATAGACTTCCCTTTCTAAAGCCTTAGAGACCCTGCTGTGAGACTGTTCACATCTGTAGTGTGGGGTATTCCAGCTGGTCTTCCATTCTGGAAGCTCTAATTGTCTACTGAACCATTTATTTTGGTTTCTTTGTATTCTGTTTTGATGCAGGGATTAACCCAGGGAGGGCCCTTGTGTGCTAGGCAAAGGCTATCTATCACTGAGTTATCTATATCCTCAGTCCTTCTCTCTAATTCTGAGCCTTTAATTCTTCATTCCTCTGGACTATTGTAAATTCTTAAAATGCTCTCTTTTCTTCTATGCCCCAGTCTTCTCTCTAGGCATTTTTCTGAAGTTTTTTTCTAGTTTATATTCTGAATTTGAAAATTTCTTGTTACAGTTTTCATGATATTCTTCTTACTTTCTGAATTGTACTTGTTTCATAGTATACATACCTCCTGAGTGTTTGAGATACAGAGCTCAGATCCTGCTGTTAGAATTTGGAGTCCATGAGAGAGGTTCAGGTATGTGATTTGAGTGTGTAACAGGAGTAGACATGTACCAAGGAAGCATGGAGGCAGAAGGGACAGCTCCCCCTGACCCCCCTCCCGGGTGGGGGGGGAGTGTCGAAAGAAGAGTGCACAGAGTGTACTGTTTAGCTGAGACTTAAAGAGGTAGTGCTAGCAAGTGGGGTGAACAGGTGTTTGAAGGTAGAGGCAGGAACCTGGAGAGAGCAGTGGGCATTCACTTTGGGTGGTGAGAAGATTGCAGGTAAATTTGCAAGATGTTTATGGTATGGAGGACTTTTGTGTATTAACTTTATTTCTTTCCACTTTTGTGGGAATACATTTGTGCGTACTGTATCTTTAAATAAAGGAGCTGGTTTGGGCTATGGCAGGTACTGTAAAATAGGTGGGAGGAGAATCAGAGCTTAGATAGAGAAGCAGGGCGGAGTCAGGCAGACCGCGCGGAAGCCGCCAAAGGAGCAACATGTAAAGAGACACGGGTGAGCTGCGGGCTGCCACGTGGCCCGTGGATTAATAGAAATGGGTTGATTTAAGATATGAGAGCTAGCTAGCAATGTGCCTGAGCCATAGGCCAAACAGCATGAACTTAATATAAGCCTCTGAGTTATTTTTGGGGACCTGGGCGGCTGGGCAGCTGAGGGGTCTGGCACGGCAGGTCTATGGGTCGGACGGCGGGCAGATAAGCGGCGCCAGGCAGGTCTGTGGATCTGAGACCTCTGGGGCATGGGACCCGCAAACTAAATACAACAGATGGCGCATCCAACGTGGGCCGATTATCCACTTAGAGCCTGACAAAGATTAAAAAGAGTTCTAGATCACAGAAATTGAGCCAGGGCAGCTTCCAAATTGTGTGTGTGGAGCGGGTCTTTGTACAAACAAAGCATGGTCCGGGTCACACTCAAAATGGCGCCAGCGGCGGGCTGGCGACAGGCAGTGTGAGCTACAATCAGGCGGGTTCCTGAAAACTAACAAAAGACTCAGTAACGTGATTGATTTTAGATTTCTGCTTATTTTGAACAAAAGAAAAACAAATTTTCTTCGTGGCAGCATTTTCCTGGGTGTGCTCTGTTTACGGTCCGTTTAAGAAAACTTAGTGATTCAGCCTAATTTGCAAAAACTGTGCTTCTTTTTGGAGAATGTATTTTAAAAGCTCTTAAGGTTAGAAGATGATTAAAGATTCACAATAAAACAGATTCAGATAAAAAGAAAAACCTGTAAACGGGTTAAAATGTTTGTAAAAGGTACATAGGCTTCAGAGAAAAAAGAAAGAGGTTAGAAAAAGTTTTTAAAGTGAAAAATAGAGTAATAAAATTATAATAAGCCACATAAAGATGGAAAATAGACACAAAATCTGGATTTTGGTTGTTATTGTGTTTTCTTTTAATTTTTTAACTGTTAATGAGCTAACTGCAAAAAGACAATGGATTGCAAAGGCTACTAAGTTAAACAAAAATATATATTTTAAAGGTATTTTGATCTTGAAATTTGTGTCTAAGGATTTATTGCTTTGGAAGAGTTCTGTTTCTGTTTCCACAGATGAGAACCTGTGGATTGCTTCCAGGCAAATGTGGTTTCATCAACCAAGACCCCCTGAAAAAACCTCTGATGAAAAGAGATGGCCAGAACAGCTTCAGAGCTGCAGACTGATTCAGCCTCAACAACCGTGAGACTTTCAACGCCCCTTAATCAGCAGGAAGTAGTAATAGAAAAACAACGCCCAAATTCCCCAAATATTGTTTCTAAATGTTTGTTTTCATTATAAATGGTTAATGGTCATAGTCAATCTCTTTCTAAGAAAAAACGGGGGATATGGTATGTGAATGCTTTTTTAAAAAAATTAGATTATTGAATTTACAGGTAATCAGCTGTTAATCTCAAACTGCTTTACATTGGTATAGATTTTGGTTTATTGATACAAATTTAAAGTCAATTTTATTATGCTGTATGTGTTTTTCTATTCTTGTTTAAGATATGATGTTCATGTAACTGTTTTAAAATTGTAATGTATAATTAAGAAATAAAGGTTAATAGTCACTTTTGATAATCAAACTTATAGTTAGGTTAGTTAAGATTTTTAGGTATACAAAGATATATTTCAATTAAATAGATAATCTTCAAATACTTCTAAGACCTACAGAATATGGCATTTAAAATGTTTTAAGAGCTTAGACTTTTCTAGACAGTGAGACTGGTCTGCTCCTGGCAGCACTAATTTACTTCAACAGGAAGGTGGGCATTGAAGAAACTCCATATAGAATCTCATCTATTTGTGGTGATGGTGAGCCACTGGAGAACAAACTGTTTTTATATTGACTGCTTGACAATATGCTGTTTAAACTAGACATGCAGGTTCCATAAGAAGATGACCTCTGGACTTTGGCAGAGCAAGCCAAGATCATCATTCGGGTTCCTGCTTTACAGAGAAAACTGTCAGACATTCTTCAAGACTCAAAGAAAAACAACGGATGAACTGTGCCAAAATGGGCAGAGCGGATTTCCTACTTCACTGAAATGAAAAGAGACTTTGGGCCTGTAGGCTAAAGATGAATGCCCCAACTTTATAAAGGAACTTTGGGTGACTGTCCAGGCAGATAGGTGTCATCTCTGTCCTTTCTAGATTTTAGAAGTCGTTTGCACTTCTGGTTTACTTGGGTAAATATTATATCCTTCTGTGGTCTTTGATGTAGTTGAAGATTAGATAGTTATATATACAGTTTTTCTTAGTCATTTAAAAAATATATTAGATATAAAACTTTAGATTCATAAAGATAAGATAAATGATAGAGTATTTTCTTTAATTTTGCTAAATACAAATAGACTAGATATTATAACTATAATTCTTGCTTGATAGCTATTTTGTTATATGTAATTTTGCTATGTTAAAATTGAAACCTTCCTTTTTGATTAGAGAAAAAGGGGGAAATGTGGGAATACATTTGTGCGTACTGTATCTTTAAATAAAGGAGCTGGTTTGGGCTATGGCAGGTACTGTAAAATAGGTGGGAGGAGAATCAGAGCTTAGATAGAGAAGCAGGGCGGAGTCAGGCAGACCGCGCGGAAGCCGCCCAAGGAGCAACATGTGAGGAGACACGGGTAAGCCACGAGCCACGTGGCCAACAGATTAATGGAAATGGGTTGATTTAAAATGTAAGAGATAGCTAGCAATGTGCCTGAGCCATAGGCCAAACAGCATAAAGTTAATATAAGCCTCTGAGTCATTTCTGGGGGCCTAGGCGGCGGTGCGCAGATAAGCGGTCCGGCGGCAGCTGTGGGTCCGAGACCTCTGGCTGCACGGGACCCGCGAACTCATTACAACACACTTTGCTAAATTTGGTCACTTTACACATAGAGAAACACAGATACATAGATGTGTGTATATGTGTGCTGTCTCTTTCTCTTGCACACACTCACACAAACCGTCTCTGAAAAGAGATAGAAATTGGATTCATATTGGTGATAATTTTGTTGTGAGAGCCTGTTTTTAGAACAGATGGGTTTTCAAGCCCTTTTGTACTCTAGTGATCAAGGTCACTTTTACCCAGCCATGATGGGGTTAGCGTTCCTGAACCTGTGAAGTGGATGCCAGGAATGAGGGTGGAGATCTGACCAAAGTCTTCAGTCTGATATCATAACCTGGAGGTGATTGGGAGCTGTGGAAACTAAGGATACACCAGACCCCTTTCCTAGGATGCTCTCTAGGAAGTACGGATGTCACCCCACTTAATCTTTCTACCAGGAAATCCCTTTACTCCATCTTGTAATTTATTGATATAACTTATTGATTTAAAATACTGAATTACGGACTTCTCGGGTCAAAGAGAGATCCTAGAGTTCCCACACACACACTTGCAGGGACCCCAATGGGACCGGGTGCTGAGGGCAGGCTCCCTCTACTCTACCTATCACTCTTTCTAATGAGCCCCTGGATTCTATTCCATCTGCAAGTACCTCCAGAAGAGTATCTATTTCATTTCATGGAGTAGGAAGAGGGATCATGTCCTACCCTTTCCACCCTTCCCAGAGCAGGGGAGGGACGCAGGCACCTTGAGCTTACTTCTTTAGTTTGAATTCATTCAGGTTGGAGCTGCAGCTGTGCAGCCTTCCAGTGTCATAGAGGAATCATTTTTACCTATAACTGATCTCTCCATTCAGAAGCTTACAGTCTTTATGTATAGAGATGAGAAACTTGTTTTATCATCATTTTGTTAAAAGTTTAATTAAAAACTAAAATAACTTGCATTTAATTGTTGATTTTCGCTAGTTGTAATGTGATTAGCAAGTATTTTTGTGAAACATTTCTTTGATGTTTGTTATTCATCCTTTTGATTTCTTATATTTTAATTATGTTTTTCTTTGACACAAAGTCTGAGTGTGTAGCCAGGCTATCATCTGACTTTCCGAGTAGTCCGGGGTTATCTTGACATTTGAACCCTCTTGCTTCAGCCTCCTGTGTACTTGGATTACAGGCACGTGCCACGGTTGCTGGCAATAGTTTGCTTCTGTTCCCTATACTTTCTCTCATTAAGCAATGTTTGGTTTTGCATTTTGTGCTAATGGGAGTGTTCATGGATCATTGTTCTACTTGCCCTTTCTATTTCAGGTATGAACTGAATGGAGTGTGTCTCTCCTAGATTTCCGGGTTGGAGCTCCAGTCCCAATGGAATGGTGTCTGGAGTTTGGGAAAGTGATGAGTTTAGATGAGGCTTGAGAGTGTAGCCCTGTGGTGGGGTCAGTGTCTTCCTCTTTCTCTGCCACTTGAGGACCCAGTGAGAAAGCTCATGCACAGCTAGAACTGTGCACCAGAGATGACTGCTGGTGTCTTGATGTTGGACATGTAGCCTTCAGATCTGCCACAAAATAAGTGATGCTATGTAGGCCACCCAGTCTGCTTCCTCCTGTTGTGACAGACTGAATCAAGGCACTTCTATTTTTTACGTTATGATTTGCAAGTTTAAACGTTTAAGGATAAGAATATATCAAAATTTATCCACTCTGTGAATGAAGGGTATTTGGATTATTTCAGCTCTTAAAAGGTCATTTTCTAAGTGCTTTCCTATTGGACATGTTAGGAGTTAGTTGTTTTTGACTTGTTTCTGGTTTCGTGGGGCTCAGAAGAGTCTGAGGAGGAGAATGTTGATTGATGGGCCTTATGAACTGTTAGTACCACTTACCCTTGTCCTGGTGTCAGTGCTGTGCTGTCGAGTGTGGCTCCTTGGAGTGTTGTAACTGAATTACTTCGTGGCTTGGCCTCTTTATATTTGTCTGTGGACCATTATATTTCCTTTTTTGAGAAGTTTCTGTTCATGATTTTGCTCACATTTTTTAATGACTTGGGAAGGTAGTTCTTTTTTACTGAGATAGGAATTGCTTGGTTGAGTTGAGAAAATGTGTACTGAACCAGTTCTTGGTCTGGGGTCTTGTTCACACAAAGATGAATAAGATGGCTCACCTCAGTCTGTATTCCATCAAGGTTCAGTTTACCTGTAAACTCAGGCTTCTCTCTTGTCCCTGCTCTCAAGTAGATTTAACCATAGCCCCATGAATTAATCTAACATTAACTTCCCTGCTTAGTTTAGCTGTTTGTAAAGCAGTGGTCTCTGACTAGCTGATATCTACTTTTCTTTTTACCAGTGTGTCTGAATGTTCTTAAATAAGTTACTTTCATTGTGGTGGTAAACTATAATAAAAATTTCCATCTTTTCATCAAACAGTGTTGGGTTTTGCTTCTGTAATTTGAAACCCTTCCCCATTTTTTCCAGATTAAAATTACTATTTTTTCCCCCAGATGTCTTAAAATGCTGTTAACCTGTAAGCTTGATGCTAATGCATATTGATTCTCCTTTCTCAGAGTGAAGATACACAACAGCAAATCATCAGGGAGACTTTCCATTTGGTCTCTAAGCGAGATGAGAATGTTTGTAATTTCCTAGAAGGAGGATTGTAAGTAAAGCATTTCATGGGTATTTCTAATTTCTAATGTATGATGAATGTGTATACTACTAACTAATTTATGATAAACCCCCCTCCATAATTAATTAAATTAAGTAAATTAATTGCTGTCACTATTAGGCATAACTCTAATCTATAGACTTTTAAAGATGTTGAGTCTTTCTAAAAGGACTTTCCTCTCATGGCCTTAGTCCTTCCCCCCAGTTTCTTGTGTCTCCTTCTAGAAAGTGCATTTTATATTTACTGGTAAATAAAAATATTTTACTTATGAGCTCACAGTGTTCATTTGCATGGCTTTTTTTTTTTTTTTTGCTTAATATTTTGTAAAATGTTCCTTATAAACACATCTGGAGAAATGGAGCTTGTCTAGTGAGGGTGCTGGCTGCTAACAGGTGACCTGAATGTGATCCCTGGGATCCACATAGTAGGAGGAGAGAACTTATTCCCACAGTTGTGTGACGTCTGTACGTCCACGTACACAAATAAATTAATGTCATACATTTTTTAAAAATCTGAAACGTCACTCTTTAATAGGTATAGTATTCCTAGGGTGAATACACATAAAAATTTAGATCATATCCTTTATTTTATTTTAAACAAAGTCGAAGTCTGTTTTTAAATATATCTAGTACACAGTATAGATTCAACTTGTAGGTATTTCTATTTTTAAAATAAAAAGTTATCATGTAAACAAACAAATACTGTAAGTATTTCTTTCTTTTTCTTTTTTAGCAGTGTTAGGAATTAAAACCCACGGCTTTGGGTGTACTAGGCAGGTGCTTTCCAACTGATGTGCATCCCAAACTCTAAGTAAATACTTTAAAATGAATGGATTCTGTTGAAAGCATTTTACCTTCAAAGCTATATAATTGGTGCACTTAATATTTTCTCATTGAGAATTAAAACTAAGTATCAGCAAAGCCTTATGAGTGATAAGATGCATATTATTTAAAAAAATGTTAGGGCGACAGAACCCATTTCTTATGTGGAAAAATTTATTTGCATTTGAGCAACTAACTTGTCTTTACTGGCATTTTTGAGATGTTGTATCATGCTGTACTTAAATATATAATAGATATTTATGAGTTCTAGGTTTTTGTGTTAGGCCCCTCCAGACTCCGTCCTAATGACCAAGGCAGCCACTGTTCTGCTTCTGCTAAGCCTCTGTAGGCATCTGGTCACCTCTGCCATAGCTGTTGCTTCTCTCTCAGACTTTCCACCTCAGAGCAGGTGTAGAACGGGAGAACTGGAGTGATGCAAAGAGGCCCCGTTTGGATGGACTTTATGCTTTGAAACTCAGATTCTTTCCTAACCGTATATAAAAAAAGGGAAGTAATTACTGTGCCGGTAATGAGGCTTCTCATCCATCCTTCTAGTTTTGAACCTGGCTAGCCAGTTCCCCTGGTCAAATTGTTCAAATTTTTGAAACTATTTTTCCTCCTCTAGAATGAAATGCTAGAGCTAAGAAGATATAGAAAGTTAGAAATTTCTGTTTATAAAATTTTATATACTGTATTTGACTTGTGGACCGACCAGCTTTTTTGTCAACTTGATACAACTAAAGTCACCATAGAGGAGGAGCCTCAATTGAGAGAATGTCTCCATGAGACCCAGCTGTAAGGCATTTTCTTCATTAGTGATCACTATGGGAGGCCCAGCCCGCTGTGGGTGGGGTCATCCTGGACTTTATACCAAAGCAGGCTGAGCAGGCCGTTTGGTGCAAGCCTCTGTATGGATCCTGCCTTGTTTGAGTTTCTGTGCTGACTACCTTCAGTGCTGTATTTCCACGTGGAAATGTAAACTAAGTTAACACCTTTCTCCCCAGCTAGGTTTTTGGTCATAGTGTTTGATCATAGCAATAGAGACTAGTTTAAAGTGAAGTTATGTTTTCAAGGCCAACTGTGGACTTGCCTTGAAGAGACCCTTAGTTTATCTGAGCATTAATCTACTTTGTAACACATTTCTGAAGCAAAGATAACCTATAGTGAAATTGATAGTGTGTTTATTTCACCCCTTCAGGAATCAGTTGTAACTATTGTCATAACCAATCTCAGAATGTTTAAAGTAAACATACAGGCTTGTAAATTAAATCCTCTCTATTCAAGTAACCCAGCATAGTAGGAATCCTTCATTTCCCCCTCAAGATCATTTGGCTTTGCTTTTACAGGACAGGGAAATAGTATGTACTTAGAGAAGTGTTTTTATAGAGCTTATAAGCTTAGCGTTATATTTAAGGAATAAGAAAATGTCACACCCTATATTGTTGTGAATGCTCTTTTAGTCTTGATTGTATATAGCCTGGTTTTAAATTATGTTAATGTTGAAGTGGTCTTGAGATGGTGAATTTGGTACTATAAATTTGACTGTTACACGCCTAAAGTGCATTTGGAAAAATATAAGATGCCACAGATGTTTCCTAAATTATTCTTTTCAAAATGCTGAGTTCTAGTTAGTTTGAATAAAAGTATTTGATGAGAGAATTGAGTATTCATTAGCCTGGTGTTCTTAAATTTAGTTGCTAAGTCTGTCTAAAACTTAAGAAATACTTTTTTTTTTCCTAGCAGAAATCAGTCTTAAGCTGTGTATTTTACTGTGACCTATGAAGTTATATCTTGTAAGCACTTGCACATGCTCTGTGATCTGGTTTTCGCCTGTTTCTTCAACCTCATTGTTTACTAATATATTCTTGTCTACTGGCCTCATGTCTCCTTGAAATTGCATATTGTTTTGATAAAAGATATTTTCAGCCATTGCTACCTTACCCCAAAGTGCTTCTCTCCTCATTTTTCCATGGCTCACCACTAATGATTAGATGTTAGTCTAAATGTCCCTCTCACAATGTCCATTTTGAAGTGGGAAGTCCATGGATATGCCAGGACTTGCCTTGGTTCTCTGTGTGACACCTTTCCCTACCTGTTAATGTTCTTATCTCCTTACCTGCTATCAGTGCCTGACACACTGTGCTTACCAGGTGAATTCTTTAATGAATAACTAACTAAAATTAAGTACTAGCTTCTTTTACTTTACATTTCTGAAGAAAATTGCTGTCTTAATTAGCTTCTGAAGTTCATTTGAATGCTATACCACTGTTACATTTTGTTTTATAAAAGGTTTTAACAAATGCAGTTTTGCTTGAGCTAATGAAATATTTCTGTCTTGTTCCCTACACCATTTTAATTATTTTGTTTTGTGATTTAGATTAATTGGAGGATCTGACAACAAGCTGATTTATAGACATTATGCAACACTGTATTTTGTCTTCTGTGTGGATTCCTCAGAAAGTGAACTTGGCATTTTAGATCTAATTCAAGTAAGTTAACAGGTGCATCTTAACTTCCTTTAAATAGATTTTATTATTATTATTATATTTTTATAAACAAGATTAAGATTTTATAAAAGGATGTTTTGTTTGATAAGAAGTGTTCCATAGTTTGATATTAGGTGGGTATGCTGTGACATATTGTCTGACATAAATTATGTGAGAGGAAAGATATATTTTGGTTCTCAGTTCTGGAAGGTTCAGTCTGCCAGATGGTCCCGTTGCATCTAGTCCATGGTGAAGCAGTAGTGTGTGGAAGAGTGTGGGGTAGGAATGCTGCTGTCCTCATGGCTGCTGGGAAGCAAAAGGACCAGGGACAAGAGAAACATTTCAGACATCCCTCTGGTGGCCCCTTCCTCCAACTAGGTTCCACCTTCTGATAGGCTGTTTAGCTATGAACTTATAAATGGATTAATTCATCTAGAAAGAGAGTGCTATCATGCTTCAGTTCAAACCATATCAGGGGATATAGAAGCTAATCTGATTAGAGCTAATTACAACTAATTTCATCACTACTTTTCTGTTCATGTGAGTTAATGCCAGGAGCCCAAGATTGTGAGTCTTTCTGCACATGTCCAAATCGGACCCTAAAGACTCTGAAATGTTCATAGAATGCAAGTTCAGTCATAAGAAAACTGTTATTTTCAACCTCATTTCTTAATACTACTTCAATTCTTTAAATTAAATCTTGCTTCTTAGTCATTGCCTTCAACCTTCAGAAATAACACTTGTGTGGGTGTGTGCATGCGTGCTCATCTTTATTGGCACATCAGCTACAACAGTGAAGACATAGGCTTGTATGCCATGCAGGCAGTTCTTCTTTGGCAAGGCAATGCAGGGCTTGAATTCCTCAGGGCCACACAGAGAGGTGATAAGATTCACACACAGGCAGTAATTGTCAACTTTGGTTTATGACCCAAGGTGAGAGTGGCTAGTCAGGTTTTTCTGGTGGGGGTCAACTAAAGATTAGAGCAACAAGGCAATCTAAGGGGAAAATCATGTACTCTAACTACAATTCTAAATGCGGCCAGGCATAAGGTTAAAAGTTTATTGATTAGCAAAAAGCCACAAACAAAGTAAAGTCTGTGCTGTTTCTGCTGGTTGTCTCCACTTGGGTATTATATAAAGATCCCAGACTTCCTGTGTCCCAATGAAGTATATGTGAAATCTGTGTTTCCTGTGGGTTTTGTCTTGTTGTTAGTAACAGCTTTACTCTTTCAGTGCAGTGGTCCTTAGGTTTGTCTCTGAATCCTGCCTCTATTTTAAGTGAATCCTGACAACTTAGTATCTTCTTCACTGTTATACTGGTCCAAGGCACCACACTTACCTGTATTCTGGCAGGTTCCTGGCTGGTCTCCTTGCTTCTACTGTTGTGGGTCTTTACTTGATACATCAATCAGAAGCCATTGGAGATGCTGCATCTCACATTTTTTATTCTAGACTCTTCATAACCTCCTCCTTTACAGGATAACCCCCATTTGCACATGGCATAGGCTACCAAAGAGCCTGTGTGTTCTAACCCACCTTTCTTGCTTTTCTTCCTCTGTCCCAGTCTCATGTGCTTAGCTCATGCTGATGTAACAGGCATACTTCTGCTTTAGCCTCTGTACTTGCTGATTTCTCTACCTGGAATGTTCTTTTATTTGGTACCTGCTTGGCTGACCCAGATACTACCTTTTCAATATGGACATCTCTGGCCATGCTTTCTAAAACTCCCCTCCACATTTCTAATATTCATATGCTGTATTTTTCCTTTCCTTAACACCTGTTACCATTTTATATGCCATATGGTTGACATTCTTTATTATCATTTACTGCTAATAGGATAAAGACTCTATGAGAATATAGAGGTTGTTATTTATTGACTTATCTACCAGAATATATATTACATTGCATTATTATTATTGTTTTATCTCATATAAGGAATAGTACGTCTTTAATAAATAATTGTTTGTGAGTGAAGGAATGAATGAATTTAATGCCCACATACAATGTACAGTATGTAGTAACTGGCAATAAAGCCCAAAGGTTAACTAGAGTAGTTATACATAAAATAAAATATAGCTGTCACTACATGTTATTGACATTTTCTTCTCTAAGTTCTGCTAATTTTTGAGAATCATTAAGCCCTGTCTATATACTAAGGGCTTTTATATTTTCAGTTTATATGTACTACCATCTTTAAATGCTAAAGAAAGAAGAAGAACAAACTACCTTTTAAAATGTAGTTTCGGGCCAGAGGGTGGGTAAAAACACTTGTACAAGCCTGCTGAACATAACGCACACAGTAGAGAGAACCACTTCTAAGAAGTTGTTCCCTCGCCCCACATACCCATGTGGATGGGAGAGAGCGAGCAGACACACCAGTAAATGATTCTTAAAAATGTAAATGTAATTGTTATAAGTAATTCTATCAGATCAAGATTATCAAGAGGAAATACACAATGTTTTGTGTCTTTGTTTTCTATCTGAATTGTACACAGACAGAAATGTGGCATCACTAAGTTGTAAGCTGTGAAAAGCTGCATGTAAAAATATTTCTTTGTCAGTTGAGTTACAGTTTTTAAATGTGAAGGAAGGAAACATCCCTTGATTTTAAATGAGAAACTACTCAGCAGAAAACCTAAGTAATAAATTCTGAATGACGAAGCTTAGAAAAAATAAACAATAGTGGAGCTATTAGTGTGTCACTGCACTCTTTAACCTGTGATTCTGCTTTGGGGTTTTTTTTGTTGTTTTGGTTTTAAAGACAGGATCTCATTATGTAGTCTTGGCTGACCTCATGCTTATTAGGCTGGCCTTGAACTCACAAAAATCCATCTGCCTCTGCCTTGTGGGTGCTGGGATCAAAGGTGTGCACACACATACTTGACAAATCAATTCTTTTTTGTTTGTTTTAAGATGTATTTTATTTTTATGTATATATCTGTGTATGTACATATGCGTACCCAAGGAAGCTAAAAAAGTATTGGAGCACCTGAAACTGGAGTCACAGGCAGTTGTGAGCTGCCCCTTGTAGATTCTGAGAACTGAACTAAGGTCTTCTGAAAGAGTCTTAAGTGTTCTTAACTGCTGATCTATCTCTTCAGCTCCCAGATCTGGAATTTCTTACTCTGGCTTTTGAGTATCTTGACAGGTATCAGTTACATGAAACCAAAGTAATCATGGTAAGCATATGCTATGCATCAGCCTCTCTCTTCTTCCCTTGTTCCTTTCTTCCTAAAGTGGTGGTGATGAAAAATGGTTATTTTAAGGTAAACATATAGGTTAAAGTTTATTATAATTTTGAAATAATATTTAAAGCTCTAAGCAGAGGCTTCAAAGAAAGTTTGAGCTTTCAGTAACTGACTTAAGATTCTTGGTTGTTTGTCCTTTTAGCTCTGAGGACTGCCTAAGAATCTCTTTTTTTGTTTGCCTGTATACTTTCCTAGTAAAGAAAGAGAAGACAGTTTTTGGTTTTATATGGCTTGGTAACAGAGAAGGAATGATCAGGACTATATATTGCATTGCCTTCTGACTTCATTTTAATACTTACTAATTTATTTAATATGCAATTATAGCTTTATTATAAAACTTTGTATTTCTGTAGAAAAGAATTTTCTGTGCCTTCTGCTTTTCATTTGGCTGTCCATGACTGAAGAGAATGGGAGCCATTAGAGCCTCTCGAGTTGAAAAAAGAGAAAGAACTCCTTTCAAATTAACCTGCTTTATTGATAAAGATGAAGATGGATGTGAATTTGCTGTGTTGTGTGCTTTAGGTTTGATATTGTGGCCCATCTCCAGAGCATCTGTTGTGTCTCAGAAGGGAGTTAGAGGAGGAGCTGCCAGAGGACAAGATTGCCCACCAGAACTCAGGGGGCTCTGTCCTGTCTGTCCTGCGCTTCTGGAAAGGAAAATATCTATTGTCTTTTGCTAATGTCTGTGGTCTTATCATTTAAACAGTAAGGTTAGTGGTGATGGTATTTAAATTGTGTGTGTGTGTGTGAGAGAGAGAGAGAGATATTAAACCAAGAACCACTGATAATTTTGTTTAGATAGTAGATAACATGCAGAAAAGAGTATTTCAGGAGAGTTGTATCATTTTGCTTATTATAAAAGCAGACTTAGATGTGAAGATCTTTTCCCATCCTGTAGGCTGTTTTCTTCTTATTTTCCCTGTCTTTTGCCTTACAGAAGCTTTTCAGTAGCAGGAGATCCCATTTATTGGTTGTTGCTCTCAGTGTCTAATAGCCAGAAGTTTTTCTTTGTCTCACAGCACTTGGTCCCAAATAAACACATAGAGGTTTATATTAATTAGACTGTTTGGTCTGCTAGCTAGCTCTTGAATTTTAAATTAACCTGTTTGTATTCATCTATGTATTGCCACGTGGTCATGACTGACTGGTACTTTCACGTCTTGCTTCTTGGAAGGCTAGATCTCTATCTCTGCTCAGATTCCCCTCTCACTCTGTCCTGTCATATTGCCACAGGCCATAGCAGTTTCTTTATTAACCAATGGTAGCAACACATATTGACAACAATGTACAGAAAGAACATCCCAAAACATGGTCAACTGGTGTTGCATTTAGGAAGTACTCCTGTGCCAGTGCATTCAAGGGTACTTCCCATTTTCTCTTCTATCTGGTTCAGTGTAACTGGATTAATGTTGAGGTCTTTGATCATTTGGACTTGAGTATTGTATGTGGTGATAGATATGAATCTATTTGCATTCTTCTACATGTTGACATCCAGTTATGACGGCACCACTTGTTGAAGGTGCTTTCTTGTTTTCTTTTGTACAGTTTTGGCTTTTTTGTCAACAATCAGGTGTTCATAGGTAGTGTGGATTAATGTTGGGGTTTTCAATTTTATTCCATTGGCCCACATGTTTGTTTTTATCCCAATACCAAGCTGTTTTCAATACTATAGTTCTATAACTATAAATATATATATAGGGATGGTGATGCCTCCAGAAGTTGCTTTATGGTACAGGATTGTTTTAGCTGTCCTGAGTTTTTTGTTTTTTTCTTAGGAAGTTGAGTATTGTTCTTTTGAGGTCTGTCAGAAATTGTGTGGAATTTTTATGGGGATTGCATTGAATCTATAGAATGAAAAAAAAAAGACAAATTTAGAGGAGCTGGAGAGATGGTTCCGTGTTTAAAGGGTACTCTTGCAGAGGACTTGATTCAGTTCCTAGAACCCACTTTCAGTGGCACATACCTTCTTCTTCAAAGCTGTCCAACATTCTCTTCTTGCTTCCTCAGGCACCGACACAGGAGATAGACACAGAGATACCTGTGAATATGCAAAAATAAAAATAAAATTTTGAAAAAAATGATAGATCTATTTTTATAAAGACCTTTGACATATTACATGTCAACTTACTGTGTTACCAGAAAAAGAAAACTGTAATTTACCTAACAGGTAGTGAGTCTGTCATTACCTTGACAGACTCACCTTTGCTCTTGGTTACCAGCTGTTTGATTGCTTAAGAGGGAGCTCTGAATGTGTCTGAGCCAGCTGCCATTATAACATGTTCAAGTGAGCAAGGATGATTGAGGAGCTCATCATTTTTGCTTGTCTCACCAAACAACGATTCAGAGCTTATTTAGAACTGATTTTCTTGGTTGTTTCCACCCTCTGGTTGTGAGACTATAACTCTAAAGTGAAAAACTAAAAGTGGAAAATGAGAAGCCCAGAAAAGCTGAGAGACCATTTGTTCTTGCATGTCCCCTAAAGAATAAAGAAAAACCAGCATATCTCTTACCAAGCGTATACTTATAATTTTGGTATTTCAAATGTTAAAGGAGTGCTATTCAAATAATTTTTGAAAAATACATATTTTGTGCTAAGACTTGGTTTTAAAGTATGCTGTTATTCTCTGGTTTGACTATGTGTTGTGTATAATCTGGAAGAAGCATTTAAATACTCCATGTGGAAATTATACCATTATGTCACTCACTTGAACAATAGCTTTTTTCCTATATTTTAATTGCTCATAAGTTGAGAGAAATAATAGAGTTGTTATTGTTTTTTTTTAATCTTTTTTTTTTTTTCTTTTTGGTTTGTTTGTTTTTGAGACAGTCTCTTTATATAGTCCTGGCTGTCTGGAACTCACTCTGTAGACCAGACTGGGTTTAAACTTCAAACAAATCCTTCTTCCTCTGCCTCCTAAGTGATGGGATTAAAGATGTACACCCCCATGCCAGGCCTCTTTTCTAATCTTGATATATACTATTTTAATGTGACGACTGAGCACATGTAATAGCTGGCCTTAAGAGTCTTTTCTGTTGCTGTATGTGTACATTGGAAATGTTAAAATATTTACACAGTGAGAACAGAAGTTCATTAAATATGAATGTTGGGTTGTTTGAGTTATTTATAAGCAGTCATACTATCCTCAATTTCTTTATTATGCCACATAGATAATAGAAGCATGATAATGGATAATTCCACATTTCTGCTGTGGTTTTCTGTATCACATTGAGCAGTTACCACATCATTGACCTTGTTCATTTGTAGTGGAAAAAATTGAGTTTAGTTAGGAAGAACCCTGGTGTTGGGATATTTGTTTAAGTTCCATGTGTAATACTAGTTGCAATTACAGTGCTGCTAGGCTGTCTTTTATGAGGTCATTTCACTTCTAGATGTTGTGCTAAATTAGTATAGTATTAGTGGAGTTACTTAATCTCTATAGACATGGGACTTAATTGTCTATAAAATGTACTTTGTTTGAAGATGCTGCATATAGAGCAGATAAGATGGTTAGGAAGGTCAGTGATTTCAAGTTGTGTGGTATCTTGCATTAAAAGCAGGCTCTGCTGTGTATTAGGTATATAACATTTGACCATAATTTTTTTCTAATGAGGCAAGTAAAATACCAAATAGGTGTGAACATTGAAAAGACATTCTGTATAATGCCTGTGATGTTTCAGTTAACACTTTTCATTAAATCATATATTTATAAGAAAGGATTATAAAGGTTGACCTAAATAAAACAGAAACTGAATTGATAATAGTTTTTTCTGCCTTATTTTTAGAAATATTTATACAGCTTTTCTCTATGTTATATAATGTCTTGGGATGAGTTTTACAAGGTGACACATTTATATCATAAGGGCTTAGCTGAAGAGATGGCTCAGTGGCTAAAAACATATAATAGTCTTAAAGAAGACCCAAGTTCAGTTCTCAGGGCATACATCAGGTGGCTGAAATCTGCCTGTGATTTTGGTTCCAGGAGATTGGACACTGTCTTCTAGTCTCTTCAGGCACACTCACACATATGTGTGTGCACACACAACTAAAAATATTTTTTTAAATAGTAGACTTAATTGGAACAATTGATAAGCAAAGAATACTTAATGGAAAAAGATCTCCTAATCTTCCATTTATCCCATATTAAATTATGGTGCAGTAGATGTTATTTTACTTATGGAATTGCCTGGTGCCATGTGTAAATGGAGCCATCCTTGTCTCTGTCATTTTCCTCTTTTACAGTAAGGGTGGCTTGAAAGCATTCTTGTTAGTGGGTAACAGATAATGCTGTTTAAAGCTGGGGGTTGTCAGGAGAACCAATTGCCCAGTATCAAAGGACTGTGAATAGTCGCAGGCCTCTGTTGAGATGAAGTCAACCTTTGGTCACATGAGAAGGTAAGTTCCTATAGATTTCCTTATGGACAAAGGGAGTTGTAACAGTGGGGTTTCTGACCCACAGACCTGCCATCCCAGAGTGCCTAGCCACCTGCTGCTGCTTAGGCACCTCAAAATTACTCAGACGCTCATTTTAATTTCATGCTGTTTGGCCTATGTCTCAGGCATATTGCTAGCTAGCTCTTTCATCTTAACCCATTTTCATTCATCTGTCCTGCCACGTGGCCCGTGGCTCACCTATTTCATTACATGCTCCTTCTTGCATCTGTCTCCATCTCTTCTGACTCCGCTCTCCTTCTCCCACCTTTGCTCAGTCCTCATCTACTTCTATGGTGCTCTCCAAGGGCCAAAAAGTTCCTTTATTTAAAGAATGATATTCACAGCATAAAGAAAAATTTCTCATATCAGGGAGTTCTGGCTTGTAGGCTTCAATTCTGAGCAATCTAGAGGGGATATTTAAGAAAAGATTTGCCTCCTATAGTGTTAGTCAAAATATTTTAAGCTTTCCATTTTAAGGAAAAAATATGTATATATGTATGCATGCATACATGTTTATGTCTGCATGTTTGTAAGAATATGAATGAAATATATGTGTATATAAACCAGAAAAATGTTTTTATAAACATTTTAAGTTAGAATTGTTCAGATTTTTTAAATCTCTTTCCTTTCTTGCTTTTATGGTTGAAATATCTACTTTCAGTAATTAGATTCACTTAGATTTTACACTGCACCTGCTCAAATTTGGTGATGTCTGTTTGCCTAATTTACATACTGTGCTGCTACCTCAATTCCTTGGAAGATGTTATAACATCGGGTTGATATTTAGAGTCACAGAGTAGTAAGTATGAGCTTAGGTCTTAGCTAATGTAAAAATTGTGTAACTTTTTTTTTTTAAGCATTTCTTTTTATAACTGCTTAAGCACATATCTCCCTGGCTGTGTTGTATAGTAGAACTACTATATATAGGCAGCTTGCATGTAGTGTAGACTATAAAACATCCATCATTACTACTTCCAGTAACTGAAGCAGTTATGCAGGAAACCACAAAAGTTTTTCTCTTATTCAATGAAAATTTGAGAATAAACACAGACTTTTGGTACTTTTTGTTGTTGATTTGGATATAACGTGAACTTGTCACTTCCTGGTATAGAATAGTTGGTTTTTTAAGGTAAGAATTGTAGAGGAAAGTGCCCTTTGAGCTGAACTAAAAAAAATAAAAATAAAAACAACCAAAAACCCTTCTAAAATTCAAAACGTATTTTTATATTTATTGATTGTTTGTACCTGTACATGGTAGCAGATGTGTGCATGCTATGGCATGTGTGTGGGGGTCGGAGGACAAGTTGCTGGGGTGCTCTTCTACCGGGTGGTTCCCAGCGTTCAACTCAATCCATTAGACTTGGTCTGTGATAAGCATCTCTACCCTGAGCCATCTTGCTGACCTTTTAAAGATTTTTTTCTAAGTTGAAATTATTTTATACTTCCAAAAAAGTGTCCTTCTTAGTACAAAGAATTCTTACATACTATTTATGTTCACTCAGACCCCCCTGAATTTAATATCTTCCATAGATAGACTATAATTATTAAGGTTAGGGATCTGAGGCCATCAGTCTGTATAGCAGTCAGTGTCTCAAAAAGTGAAAGGAAACTGCCACAAAATGAGGAGATGAACCACTCTGTACACCTTGTTTACAATTTGCCAGTGGTGTTTGGAATGCAGTTTTTCCTCAGGGCTGGTCTTGAATTTACAGTTCTTCTCTTGTGGGCTCAAAAATGCTGTGATTATAGCTTTATGCCTTTAGGCTTGATGATTTTTTTTCTTTTCTTTTGTGTCTCATCCAGTAGTCTCCAGACAACATAGCCTGGAACTCACTATGTATTTCATGCTGGCCTTGAACTCTTGACAATTCTGCCTCAACCTCTTGAGTGCAATGGTGACAGGCCTGTGCTAACACCTGTCATTATATAACATGTCAATTGAACATTATTGCTTCATTGTTTATAGATCCAAACTATTTGGATCAATTTTTCATGAATTTTAAAAGAGGTTCCTAAATGCGGACAGAAAATTCTTTCATAACCTAGAAATCCTAAGAGGTCTGCTATTGCTTGGGGGATACTTTATGACATTAATTTTTATATTTCCTTGAGCACACTTTTATTTACCTATATGTGTGTATATTTTAACAGTAGCCAGGGTGTATAGTGCTTTCTTAGACATTGTTTTAAGTACTTGATATTTACTCATTTTACTGTTATGACAGCCTTATAAAATAGAAATCATTATTGTGCCTAGATGAAGAAACTGAGGCTTGATGGTCAGTAGACTGCTCCAGATTTCTGAGTTAGAAATTTTATTGTTTTACAGTCTACTCATGTGTATTGTTTCATGAGTTTAACCTAAAACAGTATGCTGTATATCAGCACCAACCTTATATGTTTAGCACTCACTATGGCCCTTAATTCCATCATCTTTTTTCCTGCTTAATCTAATCTTCGGGTTTTTTTTTCTTACTGGGTTTTTAGTTTTAACTGGGTCTCAGGTGTCCCAGGCTATCTTGCACTCACTGTATAGCTAAGGATGACCCTGGACTTCTGGTTTTCTGCTTCTGTCTCCTGAGTTCTGGAATTGCAGAGGTATACTACCACACCCAGTGTCCAGTGCTGTGAGCCAAACCCGGGCATTGTGCATGCTAAGCAGCACTCTAACAACTGAGCTATGTTCTGAGCCCCTAATCTTAAATTGTTCATGCATCAGAGAACTAGGAGTAGTAGTCTGTATTCTCAGTATATAATACAGCCTAAGTGGGATGGGCTCTGCCCTTTCTGTATAAGGATATTATGTGATGTTGGCACAATGACAAATCACCTAACATTTCTTAGGACTTACCCCTTTGGTGGTAGGTGGATGGTGGGAGATTCTAGGTCTCTGAAGACTAAGTTGTCTTGTAAGAGATTCTTTTTAGCCCCTGTGTGATAGACTTTCAGATTTTTTTTTTTTTTAATAAGATGAAACAAGGATGTTCTTCTGACAAGGAAATGGGACCCTGTTTCTAATGTGGGTGTTTCACTTTCTTAATTATGTCTATCACCATTAAAATGGGTACTAATTTAGTGTAAGTGAAAGAAGTTAAAATATTTAATAAAGTAAAAACAATTTATCTCCTACTACCTTTGAATTCCTTAAGGACAGAGGTTAAATCTTTGGTTTTATAGTCTTGCCATGTAAAACACGGACTCTAAACTTTATATCTTTTTTTTTTTTTTTTTTTTAAAGAGAGACACAAGGGGGTGCTATTTATTATATTACTTCTAGGCTTTGATTTTTAAAAATCATTCTCCTTGAGAAATTATATGGGATGATACTTCTATTATTATTTGTGATTTAGAAGCTCCAAGATGCTTTAAATAAATAAATAAAAAGTCTTTGTGTACTTTTGCAGATAGATTTATGCTAAGAATATAACTTGTGTGCTCTGGGTTTTCTAATTATGTTAAATAATTCTTGCTGAATTAAAAGAAAATTAGTGAATTGCTTTTTGAAGAGGATCTGATTGTTTTTCAACCGCACTTAATATTTGAATGGTTTATGTGTAAATCTTAATTAGCTTTATCAACCAGGACTATCTAGTTACAATGACTTTGTTGTTGTTCATCTATTTTCTGAGCTTTGTGGAGCTAATACTTTTATCAAACATGACAGTCACAATCTGTGCCCCAAATCAGGTCTGGCCATCTGTTCTTGGCCACTTAAACGGAAAGTAGAGAATGAAGAATGCTTTCAGTGTGGCTACAATGGGCTGGAGGACAAAGATCTGCCTCCCCCCCCCGCCCCCCAAACAGGCTAGGGTTTAAATAGAGCATTTCCAGTCAAGGAGTCAAGGTATCATCCTGCCCGATATTAACCTGTTCTTGTCTGGACTTCAGTCTCTCTCTGGAAGGTGTTTGTTTTCATATGCTGTTAGATCTGGGTGAATTCTCTTTGGGGAGGCAAGTTCCTACTCAGGTTAGTGCTTTTTCCTTCTTTGAACATGAGGTTGCTAGGGAAGTTCCCATTTCTTTAGGGGTCCATTGTTTCAGTAGTCTGATAGAGGGAGACATACAAAGCCTCTCTTTAGAATATTTCATTGCTCCCAGCCTGGTTAGCATATACTTAATTAACAAGAAAATTCTGAAGTCTTGGCAACTGAAGCATGCATTATCTTATCTTGTTCATATATCAGTATTTAACAGCAGAATTAGCCTTTGCTATTACTCTTTTAATTTTAGCATTATCCTGTGTTTGGACATCTATCCCAGGTACACAAATCTTGGCTATCATTTGTTCGCTGGGGTTTGGGAACTGTGCTATGAATGTTCCAGTCGAGTAGTTTCACTAAAACTTGGCAATAATATCCAGAAAGTGGGTGGTCCTACTGTCATTTTATAGTTCTGAGACTAGAAAGTGGCTAAATGATACAGAAGGTCATAAAGCTGGGCAGCAGCAAAGTAAAAGTATGGAGCTAAATCTTAGTGATTTCAAAGCTTAGTCTTCACCATACCATGTTACCTGTGCAGGCAGGCTGTTTTTAGGTCATCATACTTAAGTTCTGCAGGGACACAGAGTGATCTCAGCCACATAATCTGCACATTAAATAGATTCTTCCAATTTTTTTGTAAGAAGTGCAAGTGAAGGGAAGTTGTTTGCACAGCATTCTTACCAGAATAGTTTACTCTTTTGGGTACTAAAAACAGGATAACTACAGCATGTAAGTTAAAGCCATAGAACTAGCTAAGGTAGGCATAAGCATACCAGACCACTGAAAACACTATTCTGATCATAAGTCTACTAATGAGTTAGGATTAGAGGAGACACACACACACACACACACACAAAAAATCAGTTCCAGATATGGTTGATAACAACATGTAAAATAAAAGAAAAAAAAAGATTTTGTTTTCTTCTGGGAGAGTAGTTTTCCTGACCTTGTTGTAGGTGATGATTTCTTAAATTGAGACCTGCCAGCAACAGCAAACTGTAAAAGAAAAAAAAGCAGAAAACTTGGACTTTAACACTTTTGTGGGCAGTATTTAGGAGGATGAATTGCAAGTTATCTCTCTCTGTTGCTCTCTCGCGCTCTCTCTCTCTCTCTCTCTCTCTCTCTCTCTCTCTCTCACACACACACACACACACACACACACACATACACACACACAAACACACACAAACTCCTCATGTGATTGGAGAAAATTGGATTTAAATTGGATTTTAAAGAATGAGCAAATGTTCTATGTGTAGAAAGAATAGAAAAGAAAAGGTGTCCTACTGTCAGAATTAACATACAGTGCTCTGTAAGATGCAGCACACTGTAAATATGTATGAATTGCCCTGAGTTTGGAATGATTACAGCAAGGGGACTCCTGCTGTTAAGAGCTCTCTGCCTCAGAGAATCACAGTGAATAGGGCAACAATATGCTTGAGATTTCTTGAGGTTTTCTCACGTATGTTTGCGGTTCCAGGGTGCTATTGTATCATAATATTGCATACTATTTTAGTGGTAGTGTTTGTAGATGCTTCCTTTCATTTTCTACATTGCTTTCATATGTAGGATAAGTGGTATGGTCCCTGTTGTGTGAAGGCTACCTCTGAGAAGGATATAAATGCCAGTTCAGTACTTGTGAAACTACAAGATGAAATGAAAGATGACCTACTCATTTTAACAGGACTCAGATGTGTCATAAACTCATGGTTAGGATTTATACAGGAAAGTGGTATAGAGTAAAATAAGCAAAGGCACATGGTGAGAAATTTTTTTTGGAAGAACAAATTGTAGCTTATCGGGTCTCTTCCCATGGAAGTCACAGGACACTTATCTCCCCAGGAATATGTGATGGAATATTTTAATCCATAAAAGTTAATCCTAGCTTGGGTATTGACTTTTTTTAGGGATCATTTACATAACTGTGTGACTGACCTTGGTTATATAAGTTAAAAAGCGCTAGAAAAAAGGCAGGTGTTGGCCATAAAACATATTACTAACACAGACTGATAATCTACTCAGATCGATCAGGTCAGTAAACTAAGGCCCAATTACCATGTGTTCAAACCACTTATCAGACAGAATATTCTAGAAAGTCAGAGCTTAGTTCTTAGGAGCTGACTAGGGACAAGCCCAGAAACAGGTTATTGGGAGTATGTATGTGCAGGGTTTGAACCTATGCCTTCTTGGAACAAGTCATACAAACTATTAAGACAGTTCAGTCTGCTAATGAGGTTTTGTTCCTTCTCTAAGTAATGTCCAAGGGTCACATACAGTAATTGTGCAATTGAAAATGACTGGCCACATTAGATGTGCAAGAAACTTGGACACTATCCATTATAACTCTCTAATGAGCTTTTATTCAATACTTTTTGAAACCTTATTTGAATATTTAAGTGTTTTTAAAATTATAAGTAATGCTTTTGATCCTATTTAATTTTAGTAATTTTTGCAAGTTTGTTTTGTATACTAAAATGTAGTTTATCTGAAAGTAACATTTGCTTTTTCTTATAGTTTTGAATTTTCAAAAGGAGTTGTCTTCTTTATAGATGAGAAGTTTGAATGAATGTACATACTTTAAAAAATACCTTCCTTTCTTTTCCCATAGGTATTTGTGGAAACATTAGACAAATGTTTTGAAAATGTCTGTGAACTGGATTTAATATTCCATGTAGACAAGGTACTGTTTTCTATATTGTCAGATATTTTAAGCTTTTCATTTAGGAAAAAACATTAATTAATTTGTGCTTGTCAGAGTAAAATGCCATTTAATGAGCAGTTGTTTTTATTCTGTTAAATTATTTTTACCATGAGCCAGGCTACTGTGCTTGGGAGTTAGACCTTCCACCTGAGGAGGAAATGACAAGGTATTGGTGGAAACATGGTTGTCTCTGCCTGAGTGTCTGTAATCGGAGGAAATTACATTTAAACTTGTTTATAAGGATGAGGAAATGTTCTATGGACAGAAAAGGAGAGACCATACTGCAAAAATAAAATAAAGGCTATTCTGCAAAGGGAGTGGTGTTAATCAAGAAGACTGATGTTACTGCCTTGGATTTTGAACTTTCGTCTGAAGCAGTTTAATGTTTTAAACAAGTTTCTCTTGGCAGTGTTGTTAGAAGACTTCTTTTTTCTACAGCATGGAAATTAGTTTGTATGCATTGGGATTTAAAACAAGTAAATTAAGAGCTTGTAGTAGTCAGAAGGCAATTTCCACCAAGGGAGACTAAAGAAAGAATTGGTCAGAGCTGATGGCTGTTAAAGGCTAAAAGTGAGAAGGGAGTTGATGCATGTTTAGAGATAATGGTAAATAGGAAGAGGAGTTCCCAGTGGGTGCCGATTGTTTTTCTAATTAATGGGTTGCGGTGTTTTTTTCTTTCTTTTTTTTTTTTCTTCCTGGTTTGTTTGTGGGATTTTTTGTTGTTAGTGTTTCAATTTGTTATTGTGTGGTCTGCAGAAGCCAAAAGAGGGTGCCTGACTAGATTTTTCTGGAGCAGAAAGATACTGACATTTATGAACTGGGAGGTGGGAGCTGGGGGTTGAACCTGGGTCCTCCAAAAGAGCCAGTGCTTTAATCACTGAGCCTTCTCTCTAGCCCGTTGTTACTTTTGAGAAGAGGTTGATTGTGTTACATACAGCTCTGAGGGGGGAAGTTTTCCCCAATGTTGCAGCCCTGAAGGGAAAGGTATCCTGGCATTTGTGAGCCAAGGGATACTACAAAGTCACACCTCACAACAAACCTCACACAAGAGATTTATTGCAAAAGACACAAGAGATGGCTGCCTCTGTTCTGGTGAAAAGCTTAGAAGAATTGAGCAGGAGGCGGGCTTATACAGGGTTTCTTATAGGTGGGGCTTTCCAGGGTGGGTGGCCTGGGATTGGTGGCATTTTGTGACCTGATCTTGAGTCTTGTGTTGGGTTAGCTATGCCCTGTTAGAGAAGTCTGGGTGGAGGGGAGGAGCTTACAACAATTCACATTCTGGATAGAATGAAGTAAAACATGCGTTTAAAGTCTATGAATTGTGTATTTCTGTGAGTTTTCCACCCAATATTTTTGGATCAAAATTGACTGCAGGTAAATGAAACTTATAAAAAACTAAGAATACAGGTGAAAGAGAATTCTGTGGTTATTTTTTATCATTTAGTTTGGTTACTTTTATAGACTGTAACGCAATCCTTTCAGCAATGCTGTGGAGAGCTAATATTATCTCTGTTTTCAACTCTCACATTTAATACCTATGTGGGTTCTATAATTGCCTGAAGTTTCTTAGTACTGATGAAAGCGGAATATGATCACAAATTATTATAGCAGATTTTAAAACAAAATTACTGAAATAGTGAAACTTTTCTTAGTGAGTTGTCTGTTTATACATTTTTTTTCATTTAGGTTCACAATATTCTTGCAGAAATGGTGATGGGGGGAATGGTGTTGGAGACCAACATGAATGAAATTGTTACACAAATTGATGCCCAAAATAAACTGGAGAAATCTGAGGTAAGTCTGGAAATACTTTAGTTAGTGAAGGTTCTGAGCATGACCTTGAGCTATTTATGCATGACTTTGTAGCCTTCACTGTTTGTCCTTCAGTATCAACCTTTAGGCACAGCTGGAGTGCCCACTCAGTTTTAATAAACAAGTATGTACATTTTATGTCAAAGTGTCTCAAGACTGCCAACCTCCAAATAGCTTTATGTATTCTTTTAGTCATAGTGGTAGCATGCCCTCAAATACAGTTTTAAACTGTTTCTGGAGGGGGGAAAGGACAGGAAATAGAATTATTCTGAGGAAGTCATGTTTTGTATAGTTGTTTAGTCAGTCTGCACATTGAGAAAAGGAGATTCAGTACCTCACACTTTTTTAGATCCTTCCCAAATTTAAATAACAAGTTATCACATATTTTATTTATTAACACTTAAATTTGTTATTTGTGGCTAACTGTGTGTTGTTAGATTCAGCCTCAGAACAGATTGAGTAAGGACATTTACACTTCAGTGAGTTTTAGTCACTCTTTCCTCAAGAACTATGCTTCAGAACCTGGTAATTCAAGTTCACGGCTGCTTATGATGCAGGCCTAGAAAGATGAGCAGTCTTGTTAACATATCAGCATTTCCCTCATTTAAAAACACTCTTTTGTTTGTTTCTTTCTTTCTTTCTTTTCTTTTTTTTTTTTTTTTTTTTTTTTTTTGAGAGAGCACGTTTCACTGTGTCTCCCTGGCTGGCCTGGCACTCAGAGATTTACCCTTCTCTGTCTCTTGGGTATTGGGATTTCAAGACATGTTTACCATGCCCACTTTTAAAGATAGATACTCTTACGTTTTCTAAGATTGGAAACAACAAAAAGACAAAAACAAAAAGAATTATTAGTGGAAGTTCAAACACTTGGTCAGTTTCAAGTCAATATTATAAGAGGAGTAGGGTTACTATTACTAAATTAATTTACAACAGGTGAGTTCTATATTGTTGATATTTGAAGTTCAGTTTGACACTTTATGCTCATTTTAATTGAAGAAAATCCAGGATATTACTGAGAAACAGGTGAAGCTTCTTATAAAAACACCTTGCTGTGTTTTAAAGTAAAGTAGTCTCCCTTTGTCTTTATTCTCAATTTGCCATCCCTGTTGGTTTCCCAAAGAAGGATGTGGTGATGGTGCAGAGTATAGAGTCAGGACTTGGGAAGTAGCTGCTCTGTGTGTTCTGTCACCCATAACATGTTACACATGCCAGTAAATTATTGGAGATAGTTTTATTTTAGTTCAAGAAAAAGAACAGCGCTATTCAGTGTATATATCTGTCACATTATTTGTACAGTAAAAGAAGAACTATTAACTTGAATGTGTCATTTAAAGTTTTTAAATGTTGACTTGAAATGTATGCAAATTGTTCAACATTGCTTCACAAAACTACGTTAGTAGTTTTTAAGTAGGGTTTAAATGCCAAGGCCACAATACCATAATACATCAGTCATTGGTCTAAAATGAAAGATTAATTCGTGAACTCTGTAATAATCTATAAACATACACTGGTCATGTGATTGGTTTTTCATTTTAGGGACTCATCTCTTGGTGGTGGTCCCTCCTTTCCTTTTTTCTTTTTGTTTCCTGTTTGCTTTTGTTCTACATAGAGCTTTATATAGTATTTGCAAAAGTCATGAATAAGAAGTATATCTAGGGTATTTGGTTTTTTATTTCTTCCATTAGACTATATTAATAAGACAGTTTTTCTTAGCTATGGAGAGTGGCAAGATGCAGAATTTACATTTTTGATGGGAATGCTATGGTTTTATAAAATTACTATGCAGATATTTTTGCACAGGCATAACCCTGTTTAAAAAGTTTAAATATTGGAGAATATTTCTAATGGCCATCTACTGGCTGTGTTTTATGTATATAATCAGCTATTATCTGTTGCCAAATTTTTTATGTGTGTGCTTGCAAGAAGGTATATTTTAATCAGATAAAGACTAAGCCACCAAATTACATTATCATGCATTTTTCTACATTTCACATCCTACTTAGTGAAATTGTGTTAAAATTATATTGACTTCATGCAAGTTATCATTAATGTATGTATTTTTCAATGTTTGGAAGACACTAAAATTAAAGTCTTCATATGCTTTAATTTTTTTTTTAAACTTTAGATATTTAGACCTAACCAGCTAGGTGGCTCTACAGAAGAATCCAAAATTATTTAGAAAGTATATTATTAATTTCTTAGTAAATTTTAGTTAAATTATTATAAAGCAAAAATAACAAAGAAAATTTGTTAACTAAATTTCAGATTAGTAAAAAGAACTGATCATATTTTTAAAATTCATTGATTATTTTCTAGCTTTTGAAAGTTATCCTGAATATATCTAAGATATGGCTTTTATAATATGAATTTATTTAGGCTACCTGTCAGAAATCAAATACAAGACTCTAAGGTAGTGGATTTCTAGTGGTGGGAGAAAGTGATGAGTTTAGTTCCCAGCACCTAGACAAGTAGAGAAGGACGCATCTGTCTGATCCCAGAGGACACAGGCAAAGACATGACAGTGTATTTCATCTGTGATGGTTTGGGAAGAAAAAATGGTTGGTTGTCTCTGGAATTTGGGAGAAAAGGGTTTAAGCTGGGATATTGGTGGGGATTGGAGAAACTCAAGAGGCACCCAGCAATCCGCCAGAGAACAGAAGGAATTCTGGGGTGGTAGAGGGGTGGGTGGGGAGACTTGTTGGAATTATGTATTTCTTGTTATGTTCTTAAGGTGGATAAATGGGTCTGAAAGTAGTTACTACTTTTTAAGTCAGTCCTCCTTTTTTCCTGAACATCCTGATCTTTCTAGCTCTTTCCATTCTTCTCTCTTACAGACCTTTATCTTTCAGTCTCCCAGACAGGACAGGTAGACAAGGTATTGCTGACTTTGAGAAAACGTACTTAACAAAGGGAAAGCAAAATGATGTCGAAGGCAATTATTTTTTAGGCCAGACTCAAAAATTCTTTGTGTTAACGACCCACATAGTCCCTGTAGCTACTTCCATCTAGTCCCGTAGCTCTCCATCTCTGACTGGACGCAGTGTAATCACTAGTGTTACCATGGCGTCATGTTTGTTCTGTTTGTCTGCCTGCATTGTAGAAGGAAAATGTAATGCTTTGTTTCTTTTTTATTAAAAACATGATCATTTAATTGAAAAATTGCATTTGTAGAAATGACAATTTATATAAAAGTTAATTTTTAGAATTTCTTAGCAGAAACAATCTCAGTTTAGCTCTGTCAGTATACATAGATTTACCTGTATTTTTCTTAAAAAAAATAAAATAAAATCTACATTAAGGTTTTAATATAAAATTACCTGCTGGGTTTTGGAAGCTATGAATTTGAGAACCAAAAGTCAAATCTTTTGAGTTTTCCATATAAAGCAGTGAAGGTTAAGAGTAATTAACTGTTAAGTAGTATCCTTAACTCCTAAAATGGTTTTCAGTCCCAAAATCTTAACAATTACTTTTACAGTTTTGACCAACAGTTTTATTTAAATATAGCTAGCAAAAAAATCAGACTTTTAAAAGACTCTAATATATTTATATGTGTATATATATACACACACCCCAAAATTCCAGGCATTGATATATTATGATATAAAGCCTATTGGAAAAGATTTTTTAAATGTTTAGGTTTACAAAATTAATTTTTTCTTATTTATTCCATACACATACATATACCTACAGTCCCCCCACTCACTCACCCACCCTAAAACATACACACACACACACACACACACACACACACACACACACACACACACACACACACACGAGTGCACGCACACCACTTTTTGTTTTACACCATAAATTAACAGTGGATTACTGTTTAAAAAGCTTTATGATGATGATGGTATCAAGCAAGTTTTTATTTAACCTAGTTGTGTAAGGAAAAAAACTAAGATGATTATAAATTCCAATTGGGAATTTTCAAATCAAAATAATTCATTGAACCCTATGGTAGATAAAGTGCTCTCCAAGCTGACAGTCACTACCTGCCCTGAATAACTAGAAACGCCGTTCTGAGAGTCTAGCACTGCTTTTTAGCCACAGCAGTATACCCTAGATGGGTTTGAGAAGTAGTCATGCATAGTAATAGATTTAGAGTAATTGTCATTTATATTTTCTTCTGAAATCATGGGCTATTATCAGGAAGCTCAGATCCAGCTTTTGGTCCCTATATCAAAGTATCGTTTTTTGGTATGGACAGTATATGACCTCATTCACTTCATTAATTGAGATCACCAGCAATTTGTAAGTTCTAGTAATCACTTGTATTAAACTATTTTCTAGTAAAAGAGCCAGTAATCACTTAGGTCTTTAAACTTTATCCCTAATAGTAATTAAGTTTAAAGAAAATTTGATAGCTGTTTCAAAAGAGTAGGAAATAGAAAAAGTGGCCCTAACATACAGATGTGGGAAGGTCAGCACATGATACCTTCTTCCTAACTTGATAGGAACATTTATTTTGTATTTTTACAAAATCATTATGAGAACCCCTGAGGTCACATGCTATGGTCAAAACTATCTATAATCAACCCATGACTGTTACTAGTCTTCAGTATTTATTTCACCCAGGCAAATTCTGTGTCAGGTATTAAAACTGTGGGGCCAGACATGGAGGTACACACCTTTATTCCCAGCACTTGGGAGGCAGAAATATGTGCAGTTCAGAGTAAGCCTGCTCTTAATAGAGAATCCCTGGCCAGCCAGGACTACTTAGTGAGATCGATCCCATCTCACTAAGAGAATAAAAAAGAAACTGATATATACGCTAATTTTTTTAGGGTTTAAAAGTTTTGAACATTGAAAATTCACTAAAATTGTTTATAAAATACTATAGGTCTGGCTTACTACATTTGTCATCAGCATTTCTAGTGTGTTTGTAATTGTGATGTTAAGCACTGCCTTCAAATCAAGGAACAGGCCTGTTTTATCTTGCCTGTTTGTTTGGGACACAGTCTGCTATATAGCTCATGCTGGCTTTTAACTGAGGTCCGGGACTACAGGTGTGTGCCACTGTGCCCTGCAAGGAAAGGGCTCTATAAATTCCCAAATTAAGTTAATCTGTTCCCACTAAGAAATTAAAAGATTTGGGGTTTTCTGTATTACTGAAAAGCATGCCATTATTTTGTTAATGATTTTGAGTCTGAAACCATTTAGTACCATGTTATTAATGTTGGTCTTCTTTGATTTGGTTGTCAGATCAAATTTATGACTGTTCATATGGCAGTTTCCAGAAGACTTTAGTTTGTTTAGATTATTCCAACTGCCATCTTATAATGCTATACTTCAAGCTTGAAGAAAAAAATATTTTAAGATGGCAGTATGGTATTTTACACATTATAAAATTATATAAATGATGAATTTTTGTTTCCTATGAAAATTGATAACTGCATGAGGAAAAGGGAGTTTCAGGTTCTTGCAGGTATATTTTAGCAATGCCGCCTTTTCAGTTTTGCTTACACATATTTTGTTTATTTTTGGGTCTGGCAATTTAAAAACGAAACCAAAACAAATCATATCCATCCATTACTATCTTTGTGATTCAGGTGCTTGAAATTTCCAAGAGTATGTCTGTACAAGTCTTCTATCTGTTTGGCCTCATTTTGGTATACCTGCAGACTTCATTTTGTTTTCTTTCTCTTAATTCTGTTAATTTATTTAATCTCATGGGAGAGAAAACATGACCATTCTTTTCTCTATGATACTTCATTCTGTCATCCAGTTCATACTCTTAGCTGCTTTGGATCCATATATTTGTTTTTGTTAGTGGAGTGACCGCTGCTTAGCCGCCATGGTAGTGCGCTAGCGTGACAGATGGAAACAAGTTATTTCTCCAGTAGAACTTCATTCTTCTTATTATTGCTTTGTGTCCACTTTGCAATCTTAAATCTTTACGAGCTATACTGTACTGTCAACATAGATTATTTTTACATTTTAAAATTATATATATATATATACATATGTGTGTGTGTATATATATATATATATATACCACTAAAAAGTGAAGTAAACTTTATTTCTGTAAAGGTTGCTGTCGGAAAAGTTATTAGTAAAAGTATTCATATATTTGAGTACAACCTCCAAAAAAAAAAAATTCTTAACCAAGATGAAAATTACTTTTACTCATGTCAGAAAACTGATTTTCTAATGGGAAATTACCTTTTCCACATTTTATGTTTAATAAAAATGTTTCAGACTTCTCCGTTATGGACGTCTGAAAATGAAATTTATTTTGTTTAGATGTTATATGAGTAACATGGTCATTTTGTTCAAGTCATGGTTTATATTCTAATATCTATAGCTCATGTCAGCCTTGTAGTGATCAGTAAGCCTTTTTATATCCTGCAGAATCTGCTCTCTTTAAATATTGGCTTAAGTAAAATTAAAATACATATTTTATTGTTTACTGCCACTTACTTTCCTGATATACATACCACACAAAAGCATTGAACATGCTTGAGAAATAATTTGATTCTCTAATTCATCTGCGTGTTCTAAATAACCCCCATCCTCTGCATGTCTACGGCTTGCTGCATTTGTTTAGAAGAGATGTAGATGGTTGTACTTAGAAACTTCTGGTTTTGCCCAGTAAAGATGTGGAATGTAAATGCCATTGAAATCAGTTTCTGTGATGGCTTTATATATTTTTATTAGCAGCTAAGAGTTGACACCATCTTTGGTCACAGAAACAGTTTAATGAAATGTGATAGGATGTTTTTCTTTTGTTTTTTGCTTGAGCTTAGTTAGCTATACACATGGTATTATAGAAAAACAAAGCTTCACAGTAGTTAATGCTGAAAAACTAGGTTTCCTGTCTATAAAGGTAAAATATAAAACCAGTAAAGATAACATACTTTTCACAATAGTAAAATCTTTTAATAATTTGTAAGCATTCAAATGTTTACACTCAGATACTTTGCTGTAGTAAACTTTTCATATGTAATCCTTTATGTAAATTCCACAGCTAAAATCGTAGCAAATTGATCTTGGAATTTGAAAATTTACCAGGTCCTTTAACTGGAAAAATTATGATAGTTTCAGATGTCTACAGCTTTAGAATAATTTCTGTTCCCTTGTGGACAACAAACTTTTGGGAAAAGAAAATTTACAGAGCAGTACATTTCTTTGAACTGGATTTTTCTTTGATTCCTGAGTCATTCTAAATTTTGATATTTAGGACTTTTACTTGAAATTATCTAATTAAAGGTCCTCTTGAATATGACATATCTTCAGCTATATTACTCTGAAGATACGATGTTCAGTTGTCTCTAACTTCTTTGGGGGTGGAAAAGAAGTGGGAAGTGGGGTACACCATGAACTTCATTGATTCAGGTAGGTACCAGTGAAGATGTCAGTCAGATCTTTAGTGTGTCAGAAACAACCTCCATTAAATTACAGAAATTGAATTCTCCCACCCTGTCTCGACTTGGGTATGGGCTTTCATTCATTATCACCCATATCATTGCCTGTGTAGACCATATCTATCATTAGTACAATTTTACTAATTTTTCTATTTCGAATCCTAAATTGATAATCCATGGCTTTTATTTTATTGCTTAACAATGTTTGTATCCTTTATTCAGCAAATAGTTTACACTGGCCTATTTTGTATCAGTCAAGATTTTTCTCAGGTAACAACAGCTTTATTATTATTATTATTTTAATTAAAGGAGGTAGGATTACAGAAGAAAAATGTAAATTATGAAAAGGGACTTTAAAACTATTGCTTCTAATTTTGTGGATATTGTCTTTTCAGCTATGCAGTTGAGGACAGGGGAGGTCCTGTTTGCTTGTTTTTTGTAGAACAGTGCCACAGAACTCAGATGTATTTGTTGGCTCTGCTTTTTATATATCTGAATTTTAAAAACAAGATCTTATGCTGTATGTTAAGTATTGACAGTGAAGCCTATTAATATAACTCAAATTATATGTATGTATTTTTCTTTCATTTTTAAGCGTAGTTTCTAACAAATTATTTGACAAATTATTAATGTTCCTACTGAAGGAAGCCAAGCATTCTGCACCAATGATGACAACTGGAAATTTCAAATTCATTTATTTATATATACTATTCTTTCTCCAAGTTTGTGTAGCTGAAACTCAGCATATGATGTTGAGTCTAATTCAGATGACAAAGCATGTTTAGTCATTAAATTTCCACTAGTAACTTGTTTGGGAAGGTCTCCATGCAGTTTCAACTTTGGGAAGAATTATTCTTTTTGGACTAAGGCTTCTCTAAAAGTGTAATTTAAAAAAAAAAAAAAATGTTTTGACCCTTCTTAGAAAGATTGGAAGATTAGAAAGATTGTTTTGAAATGTAAAGGTTTAGCCCTGAAGGAAGAAGCTAAATAATTCCTATTGTTTTTTATTTTATAAACATATATTGATGATAATTTTCATTTTTAAATAAAAACAAGCCTGTCATGATTGTTTCAAAAGATGTTTAATAAGGAAACTAATAAAAATCACTCCTCCAAATCCATGTCTGTTAAATTGAAGCTAAAATTTAATTTTTATTTGAACATCATGTGTGGTATCTGGGTAGCACACATAATTCGTACTTAAATCTTTACATTGTTATTGCATGTATTCATTGTATTTTCTAATGTGTCAACTGTTTTCTCTTTATAGATTAGTATTTCAAAGTAACCATCTCATACTGATTCAAACTACCATCTGGTCTCTAAGCTTGTTATGTGAAAACCTTTTATCATTGTCTTCCGTTGCTAAGTTTGTTTGTAATGAGCGACACCTGAGTTGTACATTTTCTTTTTCTTTTATTTGCTTCTGTACACAGGCTGGCTTAGCAGGAGCTCCAGCCCGCGCTGTATCAGCTGTAAAGAATATGAATCTTCCCGAGATCCCAAGAAATATTAACATTGGTGACATCAGTATAAAAGTGCCAAACCTGCCCTCTTTTAAATAAAATATTAAAAAGGCCACTCCCAGGTAAAATCCAGAGGGAAAGTCATCTAAGTTTACCATGCAGTTGTTTACCAAAAATAGAGGAGGAGAGTCTTAACTTTGCTCTTGGATTTAAGTCAAGGTACTGTATAGAAGCTGCGTAAAGTCAGTATGGAAGTTCAATGTTGCTTTTCTTGCTCAGTGATTTTAAAGAAATTGAATAGTTCCTGTGTGATTTTTTTTTTCCTTTCCTAAATTGCATTCCTATGCCCATATAAAGGCATGCCTCTATATATTGGCTATTACAGTATTTCGAAAAGTGAGATGTTTCTTTAATTATGTACAACCCAAAATGTTGATGTTTTGTATGGATCACAAGTGCAGCATTCTCTAATTCTTTCTGCTGTTTGTCACATTGTTATTTAAAGAACCAAGTATGTATTGCATGAAAACATGACCTTTTCTTTAGTTTAAATAAACTCCAAGGTAACTGGACTTCTAAAGTACCTTTCTGTTTTGCTTGGTATCTACTTTAGCAATAATTTTTTTTTACAACCTTCTGACTCAACAAAATAAATAAAAGTATATTTTACCACTGTTAAGCAACTGTCAGTGTTGACTTTTTCAATTCATACTCAAGTTTTTAATCCTCGGAAGCTCACTGAGTCACTCTGAAAGTGGTTGTGTCACAGACTGAGTGGCGTTTCTCACCGTGTTTATTCTGTATGATGAGACTTACAGTGCAAGATGGCATATCTTTTCACAAATGTTAAAGACCTCTTTTACTTTCCTAAGAATAGCCTTGCCTTAAGCTTTTTGCCTCACATTCTTGCCCAGGTGATGAACACTGATATCAGCCGACAGCTGTTTGTGAGGATTCCAGTTAGTGTTCTGAAATCACAGCTAGAGTAACTGTTGAATTTTGATTGGTTGGTTTTGCCTTTTAAATTCTGGCACGTGTCCTAATTTCTTGTCATTGGCCCATATTTTCTCCTGTGTTCTTACCTCAGAAACTGAAGAGTCCTTCTCAAGTTTTTCATATAGTTGTTCTTCTCAGACATGTTTCTTTGAAGCATTTCTTCAGATTTGTTTTATATATAAATTTTTCTCTAAGAACACTGTAAGAAAAAATATCACCTTTTAATATTTATAATCTTTATTTCGCCACTTTAAGCAATAAGGCAAAAAATTCATAGGGGTATTTTTTTTTTTCTTACACTGAAGCATCTTTATCTCTCTGTGTAATCCTAGACCCCATTATATTTAAGTAAGAGGAAGTTAAACCTTCAATTTTCACAGTTTCCACCAGCTCTGAGATGGTCAGAAAAACTTAGAGGAAAGTCATGCAAGTGGGAATTTGTGGGATAAGAGTGATCAGGAAGAAGAGATAGTAAATGGCAGAGCCCTCATCCAGGGATGTGCTTAGGATAGCTGAGAGACTGCAGGAGCCAGTAGGAAAGTGAGAGAGTGGGGGAGGGAGTTACTCATGCCCCTGTTGTTGACCTTTTAGATGTGTATCCATACTGGGCATCATAAAGCGTAATCAGTAACTTCAAACTTTTAGCTGTCTCAGAATGAAACAAGAAAGAAATGTTCACTTGAACATTGATTATTCATATTTGTACTTCTAAACTACTTTTAAACCACATCCACCAAAGTGACAATTTTTTAAAATTACCTGGATGCAAAGTGTCAAAATTCCAGGTGGCAAGGCACTTTGGGAGGTAGGGGCTTGTAAAGTGAGCATTATGTAAATAAAGCAGACCTGGGTGAGGTGAGTGCTAGTCAAACTGGCAGTGAGTCTCCAACGACTTACACTAAGAGCTGCCCAATTTTAGGAGCTGGAGGTGTGAATAGCATTTAGCATTAAATTACTCCTATAGGGCTACAGAAAACAAGTTGGCTTTCATACCCCCCTTGCCTGTCCTCTATGAAAGAGACTATAAGGACAGGTATGACTTAGGACCAAGCACCGAATTAGCCAGAGAATCCTGAAGACAAGCCAAATGGTGAGACCTCAGGCCAACCAGACCCACATCTCTCTCAACTCTACCCTTGTGGAGGAGAGATACTAGCCTATTCTTCCTAGGGCAGAGAAAAGATGTGCAGCATGCACCTGCACGCCCACGTGTGCTGTGGGGTATGTGTGTGTGGTTGTTGTTGTTTTAAGACAGGTCTCACTCAGTAACCCTAGCTGGCCTGGAACTCTCTAGGTAGACCAGACTGTCTTAGAATTCATGGAGATTCTCCTGCCTCTCTCGCCTGCGTGTTGGAATTCCAGGCATGTTGCCACTATGCTTGACTTAAGACACACAGTTTTGAGTTTCTCATTAGTGTGAGCCAATCATGTCACACTCCACTAAAGCTGTGTAATTGAAGATTATCTCCCTATGCCTCCTGTCAGGTCTTTAGGCCCTTACTCTCAAGCAGAAAAGCCCACACACATCACCAGGCCATTGATAACTGAGAACAGTGACAATTGGAGGCTGACAACGTGACCAACTTCAAGTTACACATTTAAAAGTGAAAAGTTTTCACTGTGTCCAGTGTATTAGATGCCACCGTGTTTCCCTGCAGTACTCTCGGCGCATGCTCCAGGGAGCAGTTCTTCACTGTCCTGACCAGCGCTGGACTACAGCTGGGTGTTGCCGTGTTCTCTCTCCATATTACTGCCTGCCTTCCTAGGACTTGGCTGTCCACACCAGATGGAACAGTGTGGGAGATCTTAGCATTCACACATGGATGGTTCTGAGGTGAGGGGCAGGGAACACCTGATAGGTGAGGATAGAATACACATTTCTCCTTTTCCACACTTCAGGGAGACAGTTCTGAAGATACTGAAAAGTATTTCTCAGTAATTTTCGTGGATTAAGAGTCGTGTAGCAACAACCAACTAATACTCTGTTTACCTATATTTAAAACGTTTTGGAAAGTAAATTAAGTTATTGGATGAATACAGATTGTGTATATGGCCTCAAAGTTCCTAAAGGTGCCTTTGAACTCTTGATCTGCCTGCCTCGACCTCCCTGGTGCTGAGATTGCTGGCATGCCACTGTACCAAGCAGTTATTGGATATATTTTTAAATATTATAAAATTGAATATTTAATTGAAGGATTAAAAGAGAAAGTTCAATTTCTAGAAGAGTAAATTAAAAAATATTTGTAAAGTAAAAGTTTAAATCGGAGAATCATTCCATGAAATTCTGTAGGTTAAGGAATTCAAAAGCATAGGGAAGAATTTAGCAGGTATCCCAATCATTTATTTTTAAGTTGTAAAAGTTTGGGGGTTGAGGGGCCCACACAATGAATAGTGAAAACGACTAATTCTAGCGCCCTAGTTGGCCTGGTGCTCTGTAATAAATGACATACATTGGATAAAATATAAATGACAGACTTTGATTTCTCACTGTTTTGGAGACTAAGAAATTTCAGATGAAATCAGGTTTTTGTATGGCAAGGGCCTGGGTTTTGGTCCAGACAGACACCTCTTAGTTGCTGTCCTTAGAAAACAGAATGGACTAGCTAGCTCTCCCTCTTAAGGCCACTAATTCCATTCATAAGGGCCCTATCCCTGGGACATAATTGCCTCTTAAAGGCCTCCCTTAAACTTTTGTGTTGGGAATTAGCATTTCAACATAGTTTTTAAAGCAGTGTCTTACTCTCTATGAGCTGCTATAAAAGCTATGAGTAGTTTGTAAACAACTGACAATTGTTTTTAATAGGTCTGGAAGTTTCCATTCAAGATCAAGCCTTCAGCATATTGTTAGGTAAGGTCACATTCCTTATAGAAGGACCTATTTGCTGTTTCTTCAAATGATGGGAAAGGGCAGGCAGGCGTGTGTGTGTGTGTGTGTGTGTGTGTGTGTGTGTGTGTGTGTGTGTGTGTGTGTGTGTGTGTACACATGTGCATTTCAATACATCCAAGGCTTGTCACCAAGCACCTTTGTTCCATGAGCCATTCTGCTGGCCTTACATCAATACTCTTGTACTCTTGAAGGAATTATTGATAAGAACTTCATTTCTAGGACCTAGTTAGATCTTAAAGGCTCCGCTTTCTGTAGTATCATTGGGGACTGAGGATTGGCTTGGTTGAGCATTGGGCAGGGACACATTCAGGTCATAATACCACAGTATGATTCTAAACTATGTGAAGGGGTAAATAGAAGAAAAAAGCCACACATGCAATTAAAAAAAATGTTATATAAACTAGGGGAAATGACTTTAAATTCTGAAGAAAACATTTCAGCACAATTCTGGGCCAATTAAATTTTCGTGACACATGAGATTATAATGTTTTCATGCATGTAAGGTTTCAAATAATGTATTTCTTTTGCCTCCTTACAATTACCTGAAACACATATACCACCAAAAATACACTGTAGAATAAAGACATGAGATGGTCTATTCACAAATAGATGCAATCAGGGAAGAAGGTGAGGGAAATTTACTGTGCAGGGTGAATTTTAGAACTTTGCAGCAGACCTAAGTGACAGTTAGTCTCTATTCAAAAAGGAAAATGAAAGGATTCAAGGAAATATTTCTGTAAGGAAACCATATTTTAGTAGGGTAGGAAATTAGTTAGCTAAATGAGGTGTTTAGTCAGATTGTTTTATAAGTTTATGGACACTTTTTAGTCTTAATACTAATAAAATAACCTTGGTAGCATAATAATATTAAAGTTGGGGAGGCTTTAAATATTTATATTTTAATGCAGCTATAAGTATGGAGTATCAAGGAAAATATAGTTTTTAAACAGATTCTTATGTCTTAAATATGTAAAATATTCAAGAAAGAACCAGAGTATATTTTAAGAATTAAAATATTTTTGTGGGCCTACAAAGTAGTTGCTATAAATTTAAAAAAAGAGGAGGTGGTATGCTGACACCAAGATTACACTATTGGTAAGAAAAACAAGTCAATATCGGTATCCAGTAAATACATAGTGGTGCTTTACCTCACTGGTAATCAGGGAACATTGCGATGTTATTTACATAATCTTGGCAGGAATTAGTTTAGTTGTCTTACATCCAGTGGTAGGAATGCTTGGAAGAAAAGAAAAATTGATACCTGGGATATGATTTACCCTATCATTTTTAATAAGAACATAGCAAGTTTTGTAGAAAATTTTAATGAAAAATATACAAGCATACCTTGTGATGCCCTTTGGTGACTCTGTATTTATGTAGGATTCCTTTCTGTCTTTGTTTCTCTCTGACCTTCATCATCCTCCTGTCTCAGCCTCCTAAGTCCTGAAGTGACAGGTATGTCACACAACTCCTGGCAGATGCCTTTTAGTATAAAGACATTTCTTGCATTAATTTTATACCAAACAAAATAGTACCTGAAATTAATTGCTTATCTACTAGAACATGGTTAAAGTATAGTAACTGCCATACTAGTTGTAATAACAAAGGGTAGGCTGACCCAGTGTCTGTCAAGGATTAACTAAAAGGACATGTTACATCCATACCATACAATCCTATGGCACTGCCAGAGAGAATCAAAAGGGCTCTCAATATTGCCAAGAAATAGTCTTTAGAGTACACTACTTGGTGAAAAATGGAAGATAGGTTTTTATGTAACGGCTTTTCAAAAAAAAAACTGTGTGTAGGACTATTTGGAGGTTATTATAAGGAACTGGATTACTTGTTGATGAAAAGATGGATGAATTTCAAGGTCTCTACCATCAACTAGACACATGGCTGGAGCTTCAGTTTTCATCCTGAAAAAGGGAAAGGAAGTGAGACCAGAGTATGTCCCCTTTTAGGGGCCAGGCAGGTAAGCCGGGTTGTTCTTTTCAGAGCTATGGAGGGGGTGAGCCACATGTATATTGCAGATAGTTATTTAAAACTTACCAACTTTAATATTAGTCCCCCCCTATAATATACAAATTCTCAGTATGTTTGATCAGATATCTGGATGTTCAATGGCATAGTCAGGATGACATAAAATTTACCATCATACTATATCAGTTGTCAAGAAAGAAAGAGAGAGAGAGAGAGAGAGAGAGAGAGAGAGAGAGAGAGGGAGAGAAAGAAAGAAAGAAAGAAAGAAAGAACATGTCTTCACCTTTTTTTAATGCAAAGATAAGTCATGCATATTTAGTGAAATGAAACAGGGCAGAAAATTGGGAAATTTTCCCAAAGTATGTTATTTTGAAGCCATTTTATATAGTTCATAAAGTTTTATATGGGAAGATATATATGGTTAAAAATTCCTAAAAGTTGAAATTGAACCAGATAAACTGACTTATCCAATGAGCTGGTAATATTACTTCCCAGAGAAGAAATACATCACATAGCTTTAAAATACTTAGCTATAATGACTAAAGACAGACCTGTGGTTCTACTTTCTGTGGTTGGGAATCAGTATTTGTGATGCTTTAGAGATTGTAGGTTTGAAGTCCATATTCCCATTTAATTGATGGATCTGTTTCCTTTGTCTTAGCCCTGGAAGATAATAGTGAACTACTACAAATTTCCGGTTGCAGCCCATTTGTAACTACCATGTCTGTGATATCTGTTAGAGGAGATTAATAAACCTCCTGTAGGTGGTGTATGTGTGTCTTGTACATTACATAAACAAGTACACACACACAATACAGTATTGTTCTGGCAAATGCATTCGTGTGTGTGTGTGTGATGCGAGTGTGTAGGTGTGCATGTATTTAGAGGCCAGAGCAGTACAAGTGCGTGTCTTCCTCTATCCCTCTACCTCAATGCTTTCAGAAAAGGTTTCTCACTAAACTAGAAGCTTACCATCCTAGCTGGTCTTGCTGACAGAGAGCCCTCAGAATCCTCCTGTTTCCCTCACCTCCAGTGCTAGGGTTATAGGCACATGCAGCCTTGCCTGGCTTTGTTTATTTGTTTGCATTTTACTTTTTTTAATTTTTGCTTTAATAATGTATGTCTGTTCACACAAAAGGTGTGAAAATGAGGAGGTACTTAACTTTGCTGATGAAAAAAATCAGTCAGGGATAGTGTCATGAACAGCTTGAAAGTAAGAGAAACTGAAAAGCCACATAAGTGGTACCAAAGAGCAACCAGACTTAACTGTCTCTTCTAAGGACCTTTGGCTAGGCCAAGAAAAGCAATAAGGACAGTGGCCTCTAGAAGACAAGGAAAGACAGTTCTTTATTTTGATGGTGGGTGATACCAAGGAAACAGAATCTTCTAGACACATCAGGGAAGGTAACACAGGACTGATAGCATTCACAAGACCTGCACAAGTTCAAACCAGACAAAAATCTCAGCACTGCAAAGAGGAAGTGGGTCCAAAGCCCCACCCCTAACCAAGAAGCTATCTGCAGCTGATAATCCAGGTTAAAGGGAAAAGCAGTCTTCTCCAGCGTAGTGTCACTGGGTATACCAGCCACACTCAATGGCAGGCCTCAAGCCAGGGCTGTGCACCTGCAAGGATTCTTTGTGTACTCCCTAAGCACCCAGTAGTATCAAAGTTGCCAGAGAGAAGAACTTGCTTGGTGTTTATGGGCTTGCCCCAGTAGGAGAATCCTGTGTAGGATTTTATAATCAAATCATGACACTGACAGGGAAATTGCATACCTTTTAGAAAACAGTTACTTGGGCATTTGGGCCCTGACTGCATCAAGTGCTCTGTATCTAAAACAGAGCTGAAATTTTGTCAAGCTGTCAGATTATGAAAATAGGAAAACTTGACAATAGTAAACGTAGTAACATGGAAATGGTGCATGTGAGAATTGATGGGGCAGAGGGTACATTCTCCAGGGCAGCCATAATGATGCCATGGCCCCACTAAGTAGACTGCACAGTCTCAGGTACCACAGTGTAGAAGAATGAGTGGCCTCACATATACCAGCATGCTGATTTACAACTCACTGATAAGCCTTCAAAGCCAGACATTAAAAATCACCCCACCTCTCTCCAGCAAGAATTGAGCATAAACCTGACAACATGTTGATGAAGAAGAGTAAAGGTATCTACTAGGTTACTGCCCTTGCAACATCACAGGATTGAGAGAAACATCCTGTGTCAGAATTAGTTTCTATCATAGAGTTGATATTAGTCAAAATATCACTGACCTCTTCTGTTTTAACCACCCACCTTTCTGTTCTCTTCACATTGTAAAATAAACCAAGGCAAAGCTCAAAGAAAAACCTCATGCACCTTGCCTCATGAAGTATATGGCCTCAAGACCCAAATGTCCTACTGTGGTGATTTGAATACTTGGTTAAGGAGTGGCATAGGTGGTATGGCCTTGTTGGAGTAGGTGTGGCCTTGGAAGAAGTGTGTCATTGGGAGTGGGCTTTGGGATTTCAAATGCTCAAGCCAGGTCAGTGTCATTCTTTTCCTGCTGCCTGCAGATTTAGATACAGAATTCTCAGGCTATGTCTCTAGTACCATGTCTCTATGCATACTGACATACTTCCCATCATGACAATAGACTAAACCTCTGAACTGTAACTCAGCCCCAATTAATGCTTTTCTTTATAAGAGTTAGCCGTGGTAATGGTGGCTCTTCAGAACAATAAAACATTGATCAGCTTTCTAATCTTAGCATGTAAAACAATTTTGCCAGAGTCCACTCCAGATGAGGGTAGGATCTGAAGATTGGTGGATGCAAGAACAGCAACGGGGAAACAGATACAAGACACTTCTTAGTTTTGTTTTGGGAGAGATGGACACAGAGGAAGTGCACCTCAGCATGGCATTACCTACTCTAACAACCTGTATGTATCTCTCACAGCCTTTATACACAAAATGTCCTCATAGTCTTTAATCATTGATTACAAAGTTGTTTCATGGTACATAACACTTTCTAAATTCTTCCGTGATTACATAAGCATATCAAAGTAAAAGAAACAAAATGAACAAACATCAAATCTTATGAAAACTAAAACTAACATGAAAAAAATCAAATCTTTTAACTCATTATTTTTCTTAATATTGGTGTCATAAAGCCTTGTGATTACAGAAAAACTAGATAGGATGTCTCTAAGTTTGACTAATAGATGAGAAGTTATGTCCTACTACCTGTTATTCTATTAATCTGTCAAGAATATTTGATCTTTCTACAGAAATCTAATTCTTCAGTCCCTTATTTACATTTTTTCCTTTATATCTAACATAAAGACCACCATTCTTTCCCTTAACTTCTGAAATACTGTGCTCTGCTCTTTATTCCTTCTACAATCAGAGAAGTCCTGATGTGACAAGTCTGCTCAGGAAGCTTGTCAGTTCTCTTTGTGTCTATCATAAGCTTGTTTCAGTATGGTCTCTATCACAATCCTGCAGAGAGTGAAAGAACATCAGGGTTCCTAAAACTGCCTAATTTGCCTTTGGGAGGATACCAAAGCCTACCTTATAATCAAAAATCTTTCCTTGTTCATACTAGTTCTGTGTTTCCTCTGGGCAAGGGGTGAAAACCTAAAGACTCAGTTAGAATTTGTCAGCTGCTAAAATTTCCCTAAATTTTTCTTCTTAAACTGTTTATTCCAGATCCTATGTCTTATGCTTATTATTACTAATTAAGTAATAAGTTCTATAGAAGAGTCAATTTCTTGCATAGCTAATTCTCCCAGGGAATCACCATAAGTTTTATTCTTAACATCAGCTTTCATAAAAATTGTTAGACCATCCCAGTTCCAGCCTTTGGTGAGGGGCCTTAACAGCAGAGCTCAAATATTAAACATGTCAAAGACAGAGGCAAGAGCTGTGCAGCAAATCCCACCAAGGGCAGCGAAGGGTCAAGCAGCGGCTCCAAGACAGTTGCCATTGTCACAGCCCTCCTAACCTGGGTTTATCTTGTCTGAAGTGAGAATGTTGATGGTGCTTATTAACCTCCATCCCTGGGATTGCTGCACACACTAATCCACATAAGTGCACAGTGCAGTGCCAAGCATGTCAGCAGTGTTCAGGGAAATGGGTTTTTTTTTTTGTTATTGATAATTCATTTTGTCTTTAATGTGTGTGCTGCTACTTCAGGAACTCCATGAAGTGCTAGGAAGAAGTGTTTTCCATTTTGGAGGGTTTGTTGTGCCTGAAACATGTTCTTCAAATGCCTTCCTTACCTTACTTACAGTCCTGAATGTTTGAGGTTGCTAAGACCACTCTTTACTGCAGTCCAGCCCTCAAAAGACTGCTACATTCCATCACACAGTTATTAAGATCACAGTGTTTCCCAGTAAAGTTATTTCTGTTTCAGGAGGCAGGGACTTAAATGCTTGTGTTTGAGCTCTTCTTTGTAGTATATCCTCCACTTCCTGGCCGTTGTTTTTATTGGTGCTTTCAAGTTCACATAGAACCAGAAGCATTCCTGCCTAGACTTCAAAACAATTGGCTGAGGAATTATTAGTGATAACATGTGAGGCTTTCTCCCTAAGTGGAGGCTAAAATATAGTATTGGAGGCTTTGGCATCATCTGTCACCCCCCCCACACACACACCCTCCACTCCTTTGCTCCACCTACCTGAACCCTAAGTAATTGGTCCTATGCTCACGGCTGGGGCCTGCCCCTAGAAAGCTGCCCACAGAGCTCTTTTAGATGTCATCTCCTAAACGTACAGTGTGTTTATACTGGTTTCTTGTAGAAACAACAGCTGTCAGATACTACCCTTAAGTATTTTCTAATGCCCTACAACAAAGCACAGAAAGTTCAGGATGCAAGCTTATTTTTAAAATGTAAGCAGCCAAGCTGCATTAGAGAGCAGAAGTCATCCTATATTCTCAGCCATGCTGCCTGCATCCTGTTCAGAAGAGCAAGTATATATTACTTCTGTTTGCATTAGACTTGAAGCTCAAGTAGATTTTGAGATGGCAAGGATCACCTCCTGCCTTGCAGTTTGGCAGGTTTGACATGTGCGGCTGATGTGATTGTTTAGCTGAGACAGCAACAGTCTGGCATGGCTGTGGGTGACGGGATCTCATGCCCACCCATGGCCACTTCCAGATCCATTTGAGAAACTCATCTATTCATTTAGTTAGTTACCTAGCTAGAGATAGGTTTCTCTTGAGTGGCTAATCCTCCTGCCTTCACCCCCTAAATTCTCAGATCACAGGCATGCAGCCATTCACAAGCTCAGTTCCACTTTTAAAACACAGCCCTCACTTGCTACAAGCCTCTGAGAGCATGTGATAGTTCCTAGTAGGTCAGGAACACAGACCCACTTGGGAAGGGTTTCAAAAGAAGCCAAGTGACCACCGGGCAGTGTGGCCTGAGACAAGGGGCAGCTGGAGCAGGATTTCTCGGTCTTGATGGTTGGTATTTTGGGCTAGACATTTTTGTAAGGGGTTGAGCTGGGTTGGGTGGGGCGGGGCAGGTTTGGATGTGGTTAGCAGTAGCACCCCTGGTCTGTGAGCACTAGATACCCATTTCAGTCCCCCACCTCCTTACAACAAAAATGTCTTTAGACATTTCTCATGCCCTTTCTTAGTTTTTTGTTTGTTTGTCCTTGATTGTTTCTCTTTTTAATTTGCCTATTTGTTTTCTTAAGGAAAGAAGGTGTGGTGTTGGAAGGGTGGGGAGATGGAGAGGATCTTGGAGGAAATGGTGAAGGGTATTATGATCCAAATATATTGTCTGTATTTTCGATTAAATAAAAAAAATTAAAGAATTGTAAATTAATTCTTGGAATTTGAAAGTTCTGAGTGCTTTGTTGCTTTCATGGATTCAAAGACTAATCAGGAAAACAGTCCTCAGGTTACGTAGTTTGAGAGGGCTAGAGCTGGATTCTTGACTGACTCCTAAAGCCTGTGTTTTGAAGGCTTGGTCTGCAGCCTGTAGTACTGCTGGGAGGGGGTGGAGCTTGTGGAAAAGATGCTTAATAGAAGGAAGTTAAGTCACTAAGGGGATGACCTAAGAGGATGCTCTGATCTCTCCTCTCCCTTGACTTCCTGACCTCTGTGCTCTGAGCAGCTTTGCTTTTTATGCATTTCCTGCCGTGATGTTCTACCTTTTGTGCTCCCCGCCCCCCTGCCTCAAACAACAGAGCCAGCAGCCATGGGTGAAATCATCTGAACCATGAGCTAGACTTACCTTTTTCCCCTTTCAGGGTGTGTTAGGTGTGTCACCCCAAGTAGAAAGGTGGCAGGATTTAATATAGGCTACAGGTAGAGGAGCTGAAAAAGAGAAGCGAACCACATTGATGCTCAGATTCAGGAGCTGAGGCTGACCAGCTGCTGGCTGCATGGAGGCATGGCTGTTTCTGAGAAAATAAAAGCTAATTGGCACTAGTGGGAACCAACCGCCAGCAAATACTTGGGTGGCTGACAACAAACAGAAAAATCGAGAAGGAATATCTCTCCCTACCCTCTAATCTCTGCATTAAGCATGTAGATGGGCACTGGCTGGCAGAGGTTCTTTGAAACATACTTTGTAGAGTCCTGGCTATAGTATTTACAGAATAAGACATCACATGAAGGGCTTGGAACACAAACAAAACGCACAATTTTATACAGACTGATTAAAGGGTGTGCTGGCCAGTGACCACACCCATGCCAGGGTTAGAGATGATTAAGAACAGTCACAGGCTCAGGGAGTCACTGATAGTGTACCCTGTGGGCCAGCATCATTCTTAAAGATGAGCAGGATGGTGAGACTCAAGAAGTGAAAAGGAATTCTGCTGTAGTCACTCCTAAGAGCTAAGTCACAGTGACCAGGAGGGTCCTTCAAGATACACTGTGAGAAATGCAGTGCTGAGATCTGCCTGTCAAGAAAGTAGAATGTTCAGTGCCTAGCCATGACCTATACAGAAATAGAACAGATGCTCTGACATAAATGCCAGGGCCTTTTATCTAGTACTGGATGCCTGCTTTATCTGTCCCGTTTCTCTTAAAATTAATTTTGCATGATTGTGCAAACCTTAGAATGTTTTCCTGAAGCTTGTCTGCCTCAAAGGTCCCTTTGTGGCTTTTCAGTTTCCGTGAATACAGATGAAGTTCTTGATGTGAAACTTCTAAGTGTATTCATGACTTACTGATCCATGCAAATGCTTTTCCGTTGCTCCTTAACGTTCCTGACTCGTCTACAAACAGGATCCATTGCTCAATAAAGAATAGCGTTGTCAAATGAAGACGAAGTGGGCTGTTACACTGCGGGCTACTTCTGTGAAGAAGGAAATACTCCCATCAAGGGAGGAACAACTAGAGGAGCAGGGGTGGAGGGTCAGGAGCATGATGGAGACATCCACAGGGACAGCTGACCCGAGCTAATGAGAGCGCAGGGACTCTAGACTCACAGCTGCAGAGCCTGCATGGGTCAGAACTAGGCCCTCCGAATGAAGGTGACAGTTGCTCTAATCAAGCTGTTGATGGCCCCCTGGCTATGTTACATGAACTGACTTTTTGGAGCCCACTATGGTGAGATGCCTTGCTCAGCCTTGATACAAGGAGGAGCCTCCCCTTGAGATGTTAGCCTGTGCTGACTGCTTGGAGGGTAAGGGATGGGGGCACGGGAGAAGGGGGGGAAGGGGAAACAGTAGAGAGTCTGTAAAAGGAATTTTATTAATAACTTTTAAGTAATGTTTTTAAACAGAAAATACTCCCAACACAGGATTTAGTAACCCACAAATAATGCTGGCTGTCCACAACATTACTCTCAGAGTAAAAGCATGAGGAGTCAAGCTCCAGCTGTGAACGGTCCGGGTTTATAATCCCAGCACTTACTGGATGGAGGTTCAGTAGTTCAAGTGGAGCTTTGGCTACCTAGACAACTCAAAGTCAGCCTGAGCATCTATGACCCTGTCTCAAAAGAGCCAAAAGCAACAACAAAGTTAGGGTTTCTGTTTGCACAGTATAGGCAGGATGCACCTACTCATCTCTAGTCTGATGATCATTTTTCAACCCTGGAATCAATATTTGCTGTCAAGTGTGTATGAACATATGAGTTCAGGTGCCTCTGAGAGCAGAAGAGACAGATCACCTGGAGCTTGATCGGCTCCCTTGGGTGGTTGTGAGCTGCCTGATGTAGATGCTGGGAACTGAACTCAGGGCACCTGGAAGAACAGAGAGCATTAGAATCACTGGGCCATCTTTCGAGCCTCCATTCCCCTTGTTTAATCTGCTTTCATGAAGTGAAATTTATAAAATATCAAAAAGCAAAATTTCTCACCTGCACAGAAGAGAGGAGATGACCAAACAAGGCTACACAGATCAGTGAGGGGCAGGTAGACAGTTGTAATGCAAACTAGACCCTGAAGATGGACCTGATGTTGGATGGTTTAAGAACAAGGATACTCTAATGCTGAGTACTTGATAAATGGCACTCATCTGGTGTTGGGTTGTCTGACTTTGCCAATTTGGAGAAAGGGCCAGGGAAGGTCACCTTGCAGGACTGATGACTGGTGTGGATTCTTGTCTGTTTATGCCCCCAACATCTTTTAAAATAAAACTTTTAAATATGCCTTATATTAAACCTAATGTGCACATCAGGAGCCTAAAGATAGACTTGAGAAAATTTTTAAGTTCAGAAAGCCCTTGGCTTCCCCAGTAAAGTATAATCAAATAAAGTATTTTACATCACAGAACTTATAACTCCCAGAAGTCTATAATAGAACAGAAACAAAGAGTCTGCCCCACCAAAAACAAACAAACAAATCCTGAAAAAAAAAACCGGACTCACCAGATAGCCTTTTTATCTTCCATAATATATAAACGTGGCCAAAAGCCCAGGGCACAAACTCCAAAGGGTACTTGAAATATTGTAAAATCAAAGGGGGGGGGGCAGAAAGCTAACTCTGTTTTCTAAGATGTTTGACTGGAAACATTTCCCTAAATTACTACATTATGAAGAGGTCTATCTAGAAAGATCTGTGCTTATGGTGGTCTGTCCTAAGAACATGGCTTTTGAAAGGGAGAGGCAGAGAATGTTCCTATACAGAGCTCCCCACCTCATAGGACAGTTACACGGCCTGTGGGCTCTGCTGACTGTTAGCATCTTCTGCCTGATGAGATCATGTGAATTTGAGAGTTCTCCACTTACAAAGAGCCCAGGCCTAGGCAGCTAGTGATCACTCATTTCCATTGACGCTGTTAACCTGAAACAGCACTGGGGGCTACTTTATGACCTCTTAGTCCTCTTCACCCTTGACCCTAGTGTAGCAGAGAACATTAGATTCTATCACAGGGAAGTGTAGCGGAGTTTTACTTACAAGGCACCAGTCCAAGATTAATATTTATTAAAATATAAATCAACACTCACAATACAGGTAACAGCTTATAGTGGCACCTGAACAGGGACTGGAGTATCTGAGCAATGGACGAGTGATGGACAAGCGATGGATGGGCGATGGATTCCAAACCGATCTCTCCGGCAGCCAGGAACCAGGAACAACAGACTCCCAGGGTCCCAGCAGCCCCTTATCAATGGGGTTGGCCACACCCTCTCCAGGTTGGCCACACCCCCTCCAGGAGCCCGGGACCCTGGATAAGCGTCCTCGGACCTTATCAGCTGACACCTGAATCCCACCACAGGGAAGAGAGCAGAAAAGAGCAAAATGAACACACGAGAGATGTACACACGTGGATTCAGAAACTGAGACAATCATTATCATTTCAAAGGAAATTTAAGATGCATTGATTTCCCTAAGAACTTAAAGAATTGGCAGAAACAGTCAAACGGTGTAAGACAGGTATAAAAGGGCCTGTAGAACTCGAAAGAGATGAAGAAAAAAAGCATAGAAGAGTCACAAAAGAGAAAGGGAGAAGAGAGGAGTAAAAAAGGGGGGGGAAGAAGGGTGATGAGATACTTGAATAAATCTAACCTTGAGAAGAATACAGCACGGGGCAGAAAAACAGATCCTAAAAGTTAACTCAAGAGAGTATGATAGTATGATGAGATGGATTAGCAGGCAAGGGTGTTCGCTGCCAAGACTGGCACCTGCGTTCAAATCTAGGGGTCCTCCAAGTGTTCCCCGACTTTCACATGTGTCCCACCTCCAACACAATAGATGGGTGGGTGGGTGGGTGGGTGGATGGGTGTATGGATGGATGGATAGATGGATGGATGGATGGATGGATGGATGGATGGATGGATGGATGGATGGATGTAAAGGGGGGAACTGGTGATGAGAATCAGTGATGGATGATAGCTATGTTATAGGAGTTACCTTAGCCTCAGGCCTCTCTGCCTGTAAAAGCCAGGCTCAGCCACTCTCCTTAACTCAACAAACAAGCAATAGTGAGCAGCAGGAAAAGGACATAAAGTCAGTGTCACATTAGGAAGGGAACAAGTAAGCCTCTGGACTTCTCCAATTTTCCCAAGTCTATCTTTAGGCTCCTGATGCACACTTTAGGTTTAAATTAAAGGCAAGAGTTAAACTAAGCAGTTCCTGGTCAAGGTGTGGCCCTGGCTACCATCACCTTGTCACCTGTCCATCTTGCAAGGTGACCTGAGCAGTTCTATACCCTTTTTGCACACAAGCTCTTTCTTTGGCTAGCCCTAGGCTTCAAGGATTTTTCCCCAGTGTGACATGTATAGGAAACCCCAGCTTCTTGGAGTCCACTGTTCGAATGGTCTGTTGGCCAAAAGAAAGGACACATGTCTCTTTACAATATCTTTATTCCTGCCAGGATGGTTATAGTTACAGAAGATAGGCTGAGGCACTCTAAGAACTACACAATTGGTATGGATAATAGATAACAATTTAAATGCAATCTAAAACATTTAAAAGGTTGATTTTAAAAGGTGTTGGAGGCATAAACAGACAAGAATCCACACACTGAAAGGGGAAACTAGATGTTAGAAATGAATATGTGAGAAAATAGATATATATGCACACACATGTATATATGTATATATATGCAAACATTTACAACATAGAACTAACAATAGTACAACCTGTATTTTACTTAATATAGATACAACCAGAAACAAAAATATTTTATAGATGTGTGTGTATACACAAATATTTTACTCCATTATCTAAGGGGGTATAAATGAAGAATGTGTCATACTCAGTTTCTAAGTCTTAATATCAAATGAAAGGTTGGAGGGCTCCATGGGGAAATGAGAGTCATGACTAGGACTGGGACAGGGATATACTGGGTGGCCCTGGAGCATCTTCTGCTTCCAGAAAGTGAGGATGTGCTCAGATCACAAAGCAATGGGTGTATGTTAAAGGGACTGAGTGCTAACACCCAGAGCTCCCCATGGAAGACACTGAAACAATCTGAGCAATATAATAAATAACAAAGTATTGGACTCTAACCCAAAGTGAAAAATTAATATTCTCAAGTCCATACTGATGAATAAGTGGCTCATAAGTGGAAACTGGCAAATCTGTAAAAAGAATTCCATAAAGAATGAGGTAGATATTGCCTCTTCCTCAAGTAAAGGAAACATAACTTTCAGTCCTTTCAGATCAGGCTGCATAATTTGACTTCCTTCCAAAGGACACACATGGAGAAGGACAGGAGTGGGGAAATGTGACAAGCACTACTCAGCTGTGTAGTCAAGGCCAGGAGCTTCAGGCCTGAAGTCTGCAGCCCAGTAGGCTCAGAAGCAGCTGCAGGGAAGAACTGGTTTCTCCAGCTCTGCAGAGTGCAGTCTTAGAGACTGACACCAGAAAGAGTCCTCACTGACAGCTCCTGCTGCATTACTGAAGGTGGTTCCAGCAAGCCCTCCACCCAGAGCACAGCCTGGGGAGCACGGGCTAACCTTCAGTCTGTACCCAGTCAATGTGCTCCCTCTGCAGGCTTCTCTGTCCTCAAGGCATCATTCTGTCCATTTTTAAAAAGCTTCACATGGGGTGCGGTGACCCCCCAGTAATAAGGATAAGTTTTTCCAGCTATTCCTTCCAAAAATCTCAATTCCCAATCCAGTCAGGAGGGAGAAGGTAACCTCAATTTGAGCTCATCTTACAAAGTACCTTGACTCAAAATTATCTTGCTAAGACTATCTAAAACATCTGAGAAGCAGCCACGGTCTAGTCTAAGGAGTCACAATGGTTTAATGGGCAGTAGTGTAGGGGGATTGTGTTGTTTCATGGTAAATAATTGTCCCACCCACTGGTTTAATAAAAAGAGCTGATTGGCCAAAGGCAGACAGGAAGTGTGGGCGGGGCTACCAGACTAAGAGAACTCTGAGAACAGGAAGCACAGAGCAGAACGCCAGAGAGAAGCGGAAAGAAGCAGAGAACAACTATGCTGCTCTAAAGAAAGGTACCGAGCCGCATGGCTGAACAGGAAGAATCATGGGTTAGATGAAGGGTAGAGAGCTAGCAAGTGATATGCCTGGGCCTTAGGCCGATCAGCCTAAAACTATTGAAAGCATCTGTGTGTCTCTGTGTCTCTGTGGGACTGCGGGACTGCGGATCTGTGGGCCTAAACCTTTGGCAAGGCCCGAAAGTCAGGGCCAGAAACCACATACTACCCCCTCCAGGAGCCCAGGACCCTGGATAAGCATCTTTGGACCTTATCGGCGGACACTTGAATCTCACCACACGGTAGTGTCTTACAGGGATAGTAAAAATATCAAGTCAAAACCAAACAGAATGTGGCTTTTGCTAATGCCAGTGCACTATAGTGCTTTTGTAGTTTAGACTATTGTAAAATATCGTAATAACAATAGCTGGGTGCTAGGTGCAAGAAACTATTCACGTCTGCAAACCTACAGTTATCTTGAAATTTATGAATATTTAAAATTAACCTTTCTGAGCCCCCTAAAGCATATGTAGTATAAAACTCTTCCTTCTTTTGTTACTGTCCATCCATAATTCCATCTCTCTTTATTCTTCTCTCTATATATAGTAAACATGCCTGAAATACTCCTTACCACATTTTAATGTATCTGCACAGGACAATTTTTAAAGATTCTCTGAATTCTAAAAAAATTTTTTAATAATCATGTGACTTCTCTCCAAGTATTAAAGCCACTATGTTATTTAAACAAAGGTGCTTGAGAGATGCAGATGACCAGAAGCCTAACACCCTGGCACTGTTCTAGTTACAGCATCCTGTTTGATCTTATAAAGATATGAAGATACAAGAAATGACCAAAACCCATTAGAGTGTTTGAATGCAGTTATGTTTTTTATAAAGCTTATTTTTAAATTTGTATTTATTTGTATGAGCCTTTGTGAGTTTATGCACACCATGTATTGCAGCTGCCTGTGGAGGCCAGAAGAGGGAGTTAGATCCTTTGGTATTGGAATTATAGGCAGTTGTGAGCCATTGTCTTAATTAGGGCTTCTATTACTGTGAAGAGACACCATGCCCATGGCAACTCTTATCAAGCAAAACATTTAATTGTGCTGGCTCACTTATAGTTCAGAGGTTTAGTCCATTTTCATCATGGTGGGACATGGCAGTATGCAGGCAGACGTGCTGGAGAAGGAGCTGAGAGATCTTACATCTTGACTCACAGGCAACAGGAAATTGTCTGTCTCACTGAGTGTGGCTTGAGCATATATTAGACCTCAAAGCCTACCTTCACAGTGACACACTTCTACTAAGACCTCACCTTCTTCAACAAGGCCAGATCTCCTAAATCGTCTGTTGTACGAATAAATGAAACTCAGGGATAGATCTCTGAGAAAGTCGGAGATATTAGAGAGAGTAAACATCACAGTCAGATTTTACCCAGCTGTCTTCCAACTTCCTCAGCCTGGCTTCTCTTGGCTTCCTCTAACTTCTGTCTTACTATGCCGACCTTAAATGCTCTCTTGGTAAATTAAGGCGTGGCCCCACCACTGCCTGCCTGGGAGCCTGGAACTCCTTCTGTAAACTAAGATGACCTCTAACTCCCTTTGGATGAAGGTCACCACTTTATAGTTGGTCACCACTCCCAGGATACTCCCTGTGCTGGGATTAAAGGTGTGAATCACCACTCTCTGATCCTCCTAGTCTGACTGTGGTTAGATCCCTCTTATATCTCCAAAACTTCTGGAGCTTTTATTAAATCCCCACATAGACTGTGGTTAGATCCTTCTGATATCTCTGAAACTTTTGGAGCTTTTATTAAATCCCCACAAGTGTCATTCCCTTTAGGGGCCATTTTCTTTCACTCACCACATCCACGATAGCCATGTGGGTTCTGGGATCCACAGCCAGGTATACAGCAAGAGCAATAAATGTTCTTAAGCATGAGCTACCTCTCTAGGCCCAGAATGCAGTTGCTGTATAATAAAAAATAAAAATTAAACAACAATTCAAATATTTTCAAGCACAGAGTACCTTGAGTTTGTGATTCTTCTGTTGAATACAGACAGCATCTGTTTTACCCTCAGCTCCCACAGGAAGGAGAGATGTTCAAGTAACTTTGTCTTCAAACAGCAGAGTATACTTAATTCATAGTGAAAAGGAAAACACATTTAAAAGCCAACAACCAAGCGATTCCTGGAACAACATTGCTCATGTGAGAGGTGAACTTGACTTGGTATAAATAATTGTTCCAGACTAATACAGTCACTGTAGAGGGCTGGTTAGAAATCAATGAAGATGAAACCCAAGAACCACTGTACTTCTTATGGTTGGAATTCTGCAATGTTCTACTTGAAGGTACCATGCTTGTTGCGCTAGAGGGACATAGAAGAAAGCAGACACATGGAAGCTTTTAGCCTGCTGTTGTTGTGAGTATCCCCCAACAAGGCCACAATGCCCCCTGGGTTAGTAGATGGTGCAGAGAACCTTTCTGGAGACAATTTCAGGGAACAGCTTTTGCTTTATTGCACATGAGTAGCCATATAGTGGAAGCCTATCACTGCAATTGGTTAGCTCATCACCTCAGACTACATATAACTTTAATGTTTTAAAATTTTGTCTACACTAATTTTCTGCCTGCATATAGGTCCACGTGAGGATATCTGTGTGAGAATGTCAGATTTCCTGGAACTGGAGTTAAGGCAGTTGTGAGTTACCATGTGGGTGCTGGAAATTGAACCTGGGTTCTTTGGAAGAGCAACCAGTGCTGAGCCATCTCTCCAGCCTCAGTGTATCACCTTGGATAGCACCCATCACCAGGGTCTCTAAACACTTAAAAGGAAGTACAGACTCCTCAGTAGACCAACCTTTGGCTACTTCAGAACTCCATGTTCTGATTTCTGGGAATATTCAGGAGCATAGTGAGCCACGATTCTTATTTAGAAGTGCAGCGAGCCAGGTAGGCTAGCCACTAGGTCATACCTACATTTTCTTCTACGTTAGCCTTCTCTCTGGTGGCCTGTAGTCAAGGGACAGATTCACAAAAACAAAAGAGGCCTGCCCTGCTTTCTATCATGTATCTGCCATTTATTTATTCACCTTTCCACCTCTAGAGATTCAAAATCTTTCATCTTGTTTATTTCAAAACAAAACAGAAAAGAGCTGTTCTGAACTGAAGATGCTGTAGAAAGGCAGCTTCCTTTCAACTAGGTATTTTCTGTATATTTTGCTTGCAAGCAATGACATATAGGTTAATAATAAATTTGTTTGCTTTCTGCTATCAGTCTGTCTTTTGATACAGGGATTCAATCAGACAAGAAACTTGAAGGCTAAAGGAAACATTATTTCCCTTCATCTGTCTACCAAAGCCAGTCCCAAAAGTCAGTAGAGCTGACAAATCTGTTTCCAAAATCCAAGGTTAATTGACTACAGAATCTTAGTCCTGAATCTTGCATTTTAGCCTCTCCAGGTATCAGGTAAGGAATGTCATTATACTCAGCCTTGAAGAAGCCTGACAAACCAGGCTCTAACTGGGAAATGGATAAATCAGGAAGTATTCCTTTTGGAGGATTGATTCCATGCCTTTAAATGTGCTCCCCATATGTTTTTTTAAAGTTATGGTTTAGCTTATTAAAATTGAATTCACATGCAGCTTTTCAGAATTCATCTAAATTTAGCAAACTCACATTCCTGAAATGTCCGTATACAGGGGTCTGTGCAGGATGCCATCGAAATTGCAAAAGTGGCCCCCAGCTCTGCCATTAGGTAGTGACTATATAAAATATCACTAATCCTTCAAATCGAATCTCCCCAGTAAACATACAAAGTAGGTGCAACCGTTTTTTGGAAAGCACCACATTCACAGCAAACAGCAAACAAAGGCCATGGGGGAGCCTGGCTCCTCCCGGTGACTCCTTTGTCTTCCTCTTCCTCAATAGTTAAAACTCTACAACAACCTAAATGGAAATCAACTAGCAGGGAGAATGGACTTAAGTGTCCCTCCATCCTTTGGATCTCTGTCATTGGTAGGCATGTGAACCAATGCCGTAACTGACCTATGTGACTGGCCCACGTTTTCAGGAAGACTTGGGAATGACATGAGACTGCACCATGTGCTCTCCTCAAAGAAGCCCTTGAGAGCACTGAACTGGTAGGGGAAGCACCAACTTAGCACACTCCTGGGAAGGTTCCACACTGCGGGATGTTCTTTGTCATAGACAAAATCCTTAGGGAATTTGTAAAAATCCATCTCTAAGACTAGGAGCAAAAGAACATCTGAAAGTCAAGGTCCACAGAGTTTGGGAAGGACCTTGAGTTGAGGCAAAGGTGCTTAGCATTGCTTAAACACCATTATCAGTGGTACTTCGAGACACCTGTGGTCAGGGAACAGTCCAGACGTTTTCCACAACTGAGGACTTACAGAAACCAAGAGGAAAGGGGATGGAAGTGTCATGTTCATGGAAACTCAAGTGTAGCTGGGTGTGGGGCAAGCTAAGGAGGGAGAATTTGGAGTTTGAAGCCAACCTTGGCTAAGTAGGAGGTTCCAGGGTAGTCTAGGCTATGAGGTGAGACTTCCTTCCGAAAAGAACCCTTATTTCTCCAAGCACACATGAAGGCAAAACACTCACTCTTGTAATAAATAACAGCATAACATCCAATTTTTATTCCATACCCTCCAAACTGTGACTCCACAGTCACAAGATCCACAGTGTCGGCATCTGTCTTTTGAAGTATTTCTCTAAATTCAAGCTTTAAAGTACTTTGGAATAAAGTTCAAGTGAAAATTAAACCCAAAACTCAGTAAGAGAAACAGCTTCCTGTTAGCCCTGGGCCAGGGACACAGTAGCAACAGCTCCTACCAGCTGCCATGCTGTGCTGACAAGGGTAGGCCCCTAGGATCATCCACCCGGGGGACTCTAGCCCTGGACTGTGATACAGCAATGGTTCAGGCCATGTCATGTGGCTGGCAGGGGCAGGACTCAACTGGGAGAGAGAGAGAGGCAGAGAGGCACAAAATTAGTCGTTTTCATGGGAGAGAAGCAAGATTTTCAAGGGTGAGGTGAGGAATGGGCTGACACACATCCCCTGCTGTCACCCAGGGCCAGATGTCTGCTGCCAAAGGCCATGACTTGATTCATGATCCTGGTAAAGACAGAGAGGACAGGGCCCTGCCCCTCACTGGTTGAAGAACTCAGGAGAGAGGGCTCTTAAACCTCACCGGTATAATAGAGCCCACTCTGCAGGGGCATAGATGTGCTGGCCCTCAGGGCCTGAGAATGGGAAAGCACTCCCCTCTCGGTGACATGGGGGAGGGAAAGATGCCCTCCTCTGCTCATCCCTCAACCTGCAAGCAGTTGGGAGACCTGACCCAACCCCTCACCAGCTGCAGCACTTGGGAGAACAGGGCCTCCGCCTCAGTCAGGCAGCACAGTAGAGTTGACCCTGTAGTCAGGGGCCTCAATGAACCAGTCCTGAGGATGTGAGAGGGACATGGTTGGTACTGCCTCCCTCATCTGTGGTGTGGTGATGGTAATGAGGTAAAGATGCCCTGCCCCCTGCCCCTACTACCTCCAGCTGTCAAGGGAACTGACTTTTATCAGCTGCAACATTCAGAAAGTAGGGTCTGTACCATGTCTGGGCAGACAGCAGAGCTGGCCCTATTGACAGGGGCACAGGTGAGCCAACCCTGAGAACGTGAGAGTGGGAGACTTAGCCCTACTCCTCATCTGCCATATGGCAACATGGGCAGGGGAGACACCCCTTCCTCCATCAACACCTCAGGCAGGTGAGAGAGCTGGCCCTGAGGTCAGAAGAGTAGAAGAGCTGCCCCTTTCTTTCCACCAGCTACAACACTGGGGAGAGCAGATGGAGCACCTCAACTGGACAGCACAAAAGAATCAGCTCTGTTGGTGGAGGTGTGGATGAGCCAGTCCCAAAAGTCAGTAGAGTTGACCCTGTTGGCAGAAGCACCGTGAGATAGCCCTAAATGTGTGAGAATGGGATAGCTGGCCATACCTCCCTCATCTGCCTTGTGGTGGAAAGGATGAGGGAAAGATGCCCCCACCCAACCCTGACTCCTGTGATGAGCATGGGCACTGACCCTCCCCCATACTAGCTGCAGCACTTGAGAAAGTGGGCCCTGCCCCTCATGTGCACAGTACGATAGACCAACCCTGTTAGCAGAGGTGTGGGTGAGCTGGCTTGAAGTTGTGAGCATGGGAAAGCTATCACCATTACTCATCTGTCTTGTGGCGGCATGAGAAGGCAAGAGATGCCCCTTCCCCATCAACACCTGAGGCAGATGGAAGAACTGGTCCTAAGGTTATAAGATCAGGAGAGCTGTGCCCTTCATCGGCTACAGAACTGGAGAGAGCGGACTGTAGTGGGATTATGTTTTTACATTGTAAATAATTGTCCTATCTACTAGTTTAATAAAAATGCTGATTGGCCCAAGGCAGACAGGAAGTGTGGGTGGGGCTACCAGACTAAGAAAACTGGGAACAGGAAGAACAAAGCAGAAATGCCACAGAGATACCAGAAGATGCAGAAGACAACTATGATGCTCTGAGAAAAGGTACCGAGCCTACATGGCTGGACAGGATAAGAATCATGGGTTAGTTTAAGGGTAAAGAGCTAGCAAGTTATCTGCCTGGGCCCCAGGTCAACCAGTGTACAATTAGTACTAGCGTCTGTGTGTCTCTGTGGGACAGCGGGTCAGAACCTCAGGTCTAGGCCAGAAGGGCTGGGCCAGAAACAAAACAGCAGTGAACCCCTACACCTTGCCTGTATTGTGCACAACACAGTAGAGTTGACTGATCCTGAAGGTGTGGGTGTGGGAGAGCCTACCCTGAGGAAGTGAAAGCCTGAGAACTGGCCTCCTCAGTTCCTTTTTAATTGCTGCAAGGGGTGAACTAGCTCAGGTACAGCAGGAGAGCTCACCCTGGTGGTGAAGACAAGGGAAAGCAGGCAGGCTGACTAACCTTGCAACTACCCATTCCCACAATCAGGTTATGTGTAGCCCACCTGGACATCCACCCCATCTGTGATCTGCTGGAGCATGGGGTGGAGGGGGTGGTGGTGTTCCATTCCTGTGGATTCAGGGCTGCAGGATGTCCAGGGAGTGTCACATTGAAGGTCCAGCATTGGTGAAGCAGAGACTGGGGTCTTAAACCAGACCAATGATTCTTTGTGATGAACATCTGCATGTAAAAATGTATGGACAAAGGGGTTTACTGCATAACTCACTGTGTCACACTGCAGCTTCCATGGTAAGATTTTCCGTTTCCTTTTTTTTTTCTTTTTTTCACTTAAATTTAATTTTGTTTTATTCTATGGTGGGGGAGATGGAAGGTATTGATGTGAAAGACACAAAGAATAAATATAAAGAAAGAAAAACTTCCTAAAGGAGGAGCAAATTGAAGGTGAATTTAGATTTGGACAATTCATGTAACTCTGGCTGGGAGAAGAACTTTGTTTGCCAGTTGGCTTGGTGCAGCTTCATGCTGAACCCAGAAACACAGGCAACAGATGTGGGAGCTGCTTCCCGGAATTGTACGGCCATATTTCCATCCCTCAGGATTCCCCAGCTTAATCATCTCTGAGATCAGAACTTGTTCTGGCCTTTAGAGCCATGCACACTCTCACAACTGACCATTTGGAGCATGCCTTCTCCTAGAGGGCTCAAAAGTGCATCGTGTTCCTGGCAAGCCTTGTGTCCTGTTGTTTCCCTGTCAGATTATGCTCCTTTGGGAAGACCTGTTATTGCTCTGTTTCAGCCTCACACTTTTCCTCACTTCCTGTCAGTCAGACATGTAGCATTCCCTTTGGATTTTTCTAAAAAGGGTCAGTGCACCTCTAACATTTATGGACCTAACATTTCATCTACATCCCCTCAGCAGGAAGAAAACTCAATGGACTTCAGAGACGTTAATGAAAGATAGCCTGGTCACCCAAACATTCACAAACAGGGACTTAGAGAAAACAAACGGAAATGGATGAAACTGTCAAGGTTGAGCTTTAAAAAAGCAGGAGAACACTGACATGGCTTATGGAAAACGGTGGGGCAAAATTCCAGTCCTTTGAGAAAGAAAGACAAGTTCACTTGAGTTAGAAAGTGAACTTGAACCTTTAGGCCAGGTCCTATGGCTCAAATCAGTCATGATCTGCAACTCTCTCTGGGACAGAGAGCTGAGCTGACTGTGCTCCTACTTGAGTAATCTAGAGTGTGATTCCCAGCTCATCCAGGCTCCTCATCATTAAGGATGCTGAACTAAATTGCTTGATGTGAAACTCCCCACCACCCCTAAAGGTTATGAAAGTTCAGATCATTTTTTTTGTCACAACTACAAAGGGCTGGGTTGGAGACTCCTCCGGAGGACTTCTGGGACACTGCTTTGAAGGCTGGTTTTCTTGCATCCCCCACTTTCACGGCTGTACTCCCTCATTCTTAATCTTCATGTTTACGTTTATGAAGACGTTTGGCTTTGTCTGTAGTCTACATCCAAAATTCTGCTAAAAAATAAAATAAAATTATATCCCATGATAGGGAACCAAATCTAAAAACCCTTCCTTCTGAGTCAAGCCTGTTGTAAAAATAAATGCTTCATTTCTTTTCATATCAAAATTTCCATAAAAATTACATTCTTCCCTTTCTAGTTTTACCCGTAGAGGTGATACACTTAAAAATGTAAATATGCTGTAAACTTGTCAAAGAAAAGGTGCAAGATACAGCTTTAAAAGTGGCATTTGCAGGGTGGGATCATACAGTTAGGTAATAATTCCCAATGTACAAATGTTGCTATAATTTAAGGCTACTTTTGATACAGTTTCAAAAATTTAACATTATACAGATTGAAAAGTATACCCAGGGCCTTTATTGATGTCCTAAGGTCCCTCCCACTTTGGTCTCTTCTAACTGAAGTGGACCTTAGAGTGTTCGTTAGAGTTTAAATTTACTTCATACAGTCATCACAGTACACATTAAGAGAAGGTCCATATCCAACCAGATAATGATGATGGCATCATAAATTCCAAGAGTCCCCAAGTGGCATGAATGCACCCACAAGCCCAGTGTTTATTACCCCCTTCTCCAAAGTGCATACGACATATGTGTGTCTCCATCTTGAAACCCAGTGCTTCTACATCTTTGATCCCACTGCAGTTTTGTGGAAAACTCCAGAATTATCTGACAGTTCTAATCAATTGAGGGAAGGGGGGGGCAGAGAAAAGAGCTGGTTGCTACTCATATTTTATACCCAGAACGATCTTGTAAAGATGAAATTTTCCTTGCCTAACCTAAGATTTGACCTCTTGTGCTGTCACGCTAACTTTCTGTTTGCTAAGAAGGTACTTGTTCACTAACCCCCTCCTGAGCAACACAGGATTTGCTTCCTCCATTGCTTGGCTGGGACTGTATTCCTGATGTAGCAACCAGGTGTTTCACAGGAAATACACCTGCCTGCCTGTCGCATTCCTAAACTCAGCCCTAAACTGACCTTTGACCTTTGGCCCCGCCCTGTTGTAACTTTCCTAGCATGCTGACTCTAGATGTATCCCCTCCCCTACCCAGAGTGCAGTATAAGAATTCTACTCTGAAAGCATTCGGGGCTCTTGGCTTCCACAGTGCCTTGAGCCCACACATGTGTGTACCAGTATATCATTCATTAAACTCTCTTTTTCTTTAAAGTTAACAGTGGTCATTAGCCGTGGTCTTGGGGTGTCTAGGGGCGCTAAAGTTAGGGGTGCCCACCTGTTATAATCTTATCCCCATGAAAGGGAAATGCCAGTCCCACCTTGGCCTGCTTCCCCATGCAGCTTTCACCCTTTTATTTTTATTTTTTTATGCATTGGTGTTTTACCTGCATGTCTGTGTGAGGGAGTCAGATCTACTGGAACTTGAGTTGCAGACAGTTGTGAGCTGCCATGTAGGTGCTGGGAATTGAACCCAGGTCCTCTGGAAAAACAGCCAGGGCTCTTAACCACTGAGCCATCTCTTCACTCTTTATGATCGTTGCTCTCCAGACTTTCAAAGGAATCTGTATCTGCCCTTTAAGGCTCCATTATGTTTATTGTACTATTTCTAGCAGCTGCTCTTCCCTGGATTGAGACCCCGTGATTCTTTGAGTTCCTTCCACACTAATGCACCTCATATCTGAGACGAATTTAGTCAGCCTCCTTTCCAGACTGACTACTGATGTTTATTTATTATATTTAACAACTTCCAAGCATTCTGAGCAAGTAGCACATGGAGCAATTAGTTGACAGAGGAGCTGTGGACTGATGGTCCCAGCATATCAGGACCGTGTGTCCAACAGCAGAATTCCTGAACTGATAGGAGTCTTTCATTCAGGCCTAGTCATCCAAGCTGTTACTTAAATTGAATGATAGTAATAGTTTATATTAGTTATCTTACCAAAGTTCTGGTTGCTTACCAATTTTATTTCTCTTAAGTGATTCAGTCTTGTCCCAACAAACAAGCTGTAAATTCCTATATATAAAGTTCTGGGATAGCTAAGCAACTTGTAAGTAGTAGGTGTCCAATAACGAACGGCCCTTGAATTATTCACAAACAGCAAAGAACTTCAAATAAAATTCCTGTCCTCCAATCCCAGCTTAAGGTAGATGGAGTCTCTAACTCCATTGGAGGTGATTTCTTGCTCCCCCCTTTTGTTTACTTTTAAGTAAGAGGCTATGACCTTCTTGTTATAGAATAATTTTTTTGTACACTGTGAAGATGTGTCTTTGCCAAGGTACCTTCCTATTGGTTTAATGAAAGAGCTGACTGACCTGTTGTTAGGCAGGACAGCAAGACACAGAAGATGCTGAGAAGAGGAAGGGCAGAGTCTGTAGCAGACACAGAGAGAAGTGTCAATGTGTTGAAAGAAGGTATCGCCACATGGCAAAAGGTAAATAAAAAAATATGGGTTAATTAAAATGTAAGAGTTAGTAACAAGCCTGAGCTATCAGCTGAACATAGACAATTAATATTAAGTAGTCTTTTTACATTTATTTGGGGGTGGCTGCTGGAACACAGAGAAACTCTGCCCACACTTCCCTAGAACTTTCCACCCATATTTAATATGCCATTTGTAAGAACTTGTATTGATGGCAAAGTAGATGGATTAAAGTCTGAAGAGGTTTAAACTCACTGGTATGAAAGTGTTACCACTAGCCGCTAAGTATTCTTCCCTGTTCAGTTCATCCTCTGTGGCCCCCCAGACCACAAATGTTACAGATGCTGTAACAAAGTACTATTGTAAAGATGAAATTTTCCTTGCCTAACCTAAGATTTGACCTCTTGTGCTGTCACGCTAATTTTCTGTTAGCTAAGAAGGTACATGTTTACCACCCACTCCTGACACACAAAGGATGTGCTTCCTGCATTCCTGAGATACAGTTGCTTGGCCACCTGACTCCCTGTGCCTGCATTCCTGATGTAGCAACCCGGATGGGGCCACCCAGGAAAGCCCTACCATGAGAACTGTTAACCCATGTGCTGTTTACCAAAGCAGGAACTTTCTGAAGCTTGCACAATGTGCCCATTGTGACCATTGCTCCAGGAAATGAATATTCTCAGGTGGTCCCCAGCTTGCCCAAGACTTGCTATTGTTTCACAGGAAATATGCCTGCCTGCCTGTCACATTCCTAAACTCCATCCTAGGCTGACCTTTGGCCCCGCCCTATTGTAACTTTCCTATCTCAGAAGCCTAGATGTACCCCCTCCCATACCCAGAGTGCTGTATAAAGGTTTTGCCCTAAAAATATTCGGGGCTCTTGGCTTCCACAGTGCCTCGAGCCCACACATGTGTGTATCAGTATTTCTATCATTAAACTCTCTTTTTCTTTAAAGTTAACAGTGGTCATTAGCCGTGGTCTTGGGGTGTCTAGGGGTGCTAAAGTTAGGGGCGCCCACCTGTTATACTATGCACAAGATTTTCAGCAACAGACTTTGTCCTACAGTTCTGGATAATACTCAACATCAAATATTAGCTGGGTCATACCCCAGATCCTGTTCTAGAACTTTCTGTAGTGTTTACTATTTTGTTGGCAGTTTTTGGCTTTTCTTGGCTTATATATTCATGCTTAATCTGTTCTCATGTTCATGTGGTGTTCTAGTCTATACTACCCTTTTAAAGTACTGCATTTTATTATTTTTAAATTATGTATATAGGTAGGAGGGTATGGAGATGGTTGGGCAGGTTTGTGTATTTGAATGTGTAGAGATCAACCTGAAACCCCCAGGGTTTAGCACTGTTTAGTGACCTACAGTGTTTACAGGAACCAATTGATCCATTTCCATTATCAGGAACTATGCCCTAGCAGGTGTTGGGACTTAGGAAAGAGGAAGTTAGCAGAGGACAAAGAAGCTGGCTAAGGTCAGGCATGTGAGCTGCAGAGGTTACTCTAGGTTGAAAGGAACCTCCACCATAAAAGTCTTTCCCTGAGTTTCAATAAACGGCATTCTTAGTTCAAGAGTGACCCACGTGTGTCTAAGTTCCAATCTGTAGGTCTTAGCTCAGGGAAGCCCACTCTGTGACGCTGGTGTTTACATGAATGCAAGTGCCTACAGAGGCCAGGAGAAGGTGTCAGAGCCTCCTGAACTGGAGTTACAGGTAGTTGTGAGCTACTCAAAGTGGGTGCTGGGAATTGAACTCAGGTATTCTGGAAAAGCAGTATGTGTTCTTAACTACTGAGCCATCTCTCCAGCTCCATACTTCTCTCTTTTAATAACACCAGTAATTTTGGTTTGGGGACCTACTCTACTTCAAGATGATCTTTTAACAACCTAATTTCCAAATATAATTATGTTGTGAGATACTGAGGTTTGGGACTTCAAGCTCTTAGAGAGACTAAGGCAACCCATGATACCATCTCCCAATTAGAATTGAACAGTTCACAGAACAGGAGGCATCCAGAATTCACCAGTATGCATGATGTAAATATTGGTCAGTATTCTATCACCTCGCACACAAGTTAATTCAGTGACTATAAATTGATTGATTTCACAAAGGCACATTGAAATTTTTTTTGTTCAGTATTTAGATAATATCAGCATAGTTACAACTTAGCATATTAGAGGCTCTGAGCCAGGGGCATGCTCAAAATCCCACTTTACTATTTTATCAGCTAATGAGCCACAGAATACCAATTGGATTCCCCTACCATCCTTCCCAGAGGATAAAGAAAACCAGGTCTTCAGTAGCTGACTGGTATGCTGGAGGCCTCTGAACTCTTGTTCTGTAGTGAGCTGAAGTAGATTGAAAGTGACCTTATTTCATCTGTTCTTTGTGTGTTTTTCTAAGACAAGTACCCAGCTCCTATACTATTCTGTTTCTAACCCAGCCATTGATGTTTAATTCAAATGGAGCTAATTTTCTTGATTTATTTCTTTCTGGTTAAGAAGAGACATCCTTTCAAAGGAAGGACCCTGTTCACAGAGTCTTAGAAAGGAGCTATGGCTTCAGAAGGAGGAGGAATATGGTAAAGGAGACCTTGAATTGTAAACATCTGGACAGCTGTCTGCGGCCTGTGCCTTGGCACACCAAGAGTCTGGTGTTTTGATGAATGATCTTGATCGCATGCTACTTCCTCTGTGCTGAAGTCCATATCTGTAGTGTAGTAGTGGGTAGGGCAGGAGGAGGCAAAGTAACAGCCCAAAGCTTCCACAGCATTCAGCAGCCCTGTAAAATCTCCCCACTGCCCCTTGGGTTTTGCTCATTCATCAAGTGTGAGCTCCTCACCTTCTGGCTAAGGGTAGTGGCAGATGTTAAACAAATTCCAGCATCCAGTGATTCATGGCTAATGATATTCTAGCGTGTTCAGGAAGAACAACAATGCGCATCAAAGAGTGATTCTGTTTTCCTTTTAAAATATGAGGCCCTGATCTTATCTCAAGGATAACTACTCCAGCACTTTCTTCTTCAAGGGGAAGAAAAGTACTCAGCCTTTGGCAGGTGAGATAGATGCATAATGTGTTTTGGTTGCAAAGCAATCGCAATACCATGACCATAGGCCTCATTGAAAAAGGCTCTGTGGATGGTTACATTGGTCTGCTAACAATCTACTTTTTAATTGTCCCACTTGCTATAATAGATTCACTTAAGTTTCCTTTGGCCCCATTCTGCTAGTCTCCCAAAGCCGTATTCATAAAGACACATCTGAAAGTGCTCTGGTAGGTGTTCAGAGGCCGGATGCTAGATGAACAAATGTTTCCGTAGCAGACACAGATGCCAGATGAGGGTTAAGGACTTGGAACCATTCCTTGCTCTGTATCAGGGAGAAAACCCAAAAACATGCTTAATAGCCCCAGCATTTCGAGTAGGGAACAAAATGACCAGAGTATTTCCCTCCACTTGGTTTCTTGGCTTGAGTGAAAGGCAATAGATAAATCTACGTGCTTTAAAGCTTGCCTTATAAGGGGAAGTGGCAAGATGCAAAATCAATTTAGATTTTTCCTTTGAAGGGTAAGGGTGGGCTGAACAGATTTTGTCTACACGGCAGACATCTCTGAGGTCCTAACCCCACTACAACATGTGTATATGATTGCTTACTTTGTTCTGTGGAAACTTTTATTCTTACCCAAAAAGCCTTTAGTCTGAATTTTGCAGAGTGGGTTCTTAGTGGACTCTTAGGAGTCAGGAGAAGCTTTATTAGACTGTAGTAGGAGGTTTCTGGCCTGGACTTTCAGGCCTAGCCTCAAGGTTTAGGACCCACAGACCCACAGTCCCGCAGTCCCACAGAGACACGCAGAGGCTTACTATAGTTTTAGGCTGAATTGGCCAAGGCCCAGGCATGTAACTTGCTAGCTCTCTCCCCTTCATCTAACCCATGACTCTTAACCTGTTCAGCCATGGGGCTGGGTACCTTTTCTCAGAGTAGCATGGTTGTCCTCTGCTTCCTTCAGCTTCTCTCTGGCATTCTGCTCTGTTCTTCCAGGTCCCAAAGTTCTCCTAGTCTGGTAGCCCCGCCCACACTTCCTGCCTGCCTTTAGTCAATCAGCACTTTTTATTAAACCAGTGGGTGGGATAATTATTTACAATGAAACAACACAATCTCCCACATATCCCCTACTCTCTTTTTAAAACAAAAAGAACTCCAAATCTAATATTCTTTTCCCCCCTTATGTATAACAACTTATAAACAATACTGTAAATAAACACAAACACCCATAATGCATGTTTTGGGAATGTGGGCGTCATTCTCTAGGCTACTTCCTGCTGAATGGGGACGCTGGCAATCTCATGGGAATCCAAAGGAAAATTTAGGATTATGGACAAGTCTTTAGTGGAGTAGTCTCTAAGGCTGGGCCATCACTGCCAGTCTCCTTGAAATTTTTCTGGATACAGAGCTCTGGAACTTCAACAGAGGTGCTCTGAAATGCTCAATCATCTGGTCCATCCATTTCCGTTGGAGATTTTTCAGGGGGTCTTCCTCTATCAAACTTTATGTTCTTTATCCAGAAATAAATCCACAGTTTCTCATTTTCTGTGAAAATAAAAAGAAAACCTCTTCTCCAAAGTAGTGTATCTTTGCATTTCAATTTTAAAGTAAACTTATTTACAAAATATATACGTTGAATTAAATCAACTGTCTTTTATCAGCTTTTACTAAGTCATTTTCAGTCAAGAGGCTTAAAGATAAGACAATAACATACAGTATCCAGATATTCTTTGTATTTTCCATCTTTATGAGGCTTATTTATTTATTTTATTCTATTTCTTTTTTTAAAGGCTTTCTCTACCTTTTCTTTTCTTTCTCTAAGCCTATGTATCTATATTTTCAACACGCTCTAAACCACTTAGACTTTTTTTAAAAATTAATTTATTTCTTAACTTTTTCTGTTTCTGACCACACCTATAATCTGCCACTGTCTCTGACCACACCTTTGCTTGGCTAGGATGATTGACTACACCCAGATTCTTCTATTTCTTTCTGTTTCTGAACACACCTTTAATCTGCCAGGATTCAAGGTTGGTAGGATGGGTGGATGGTTCCACCCAGCTCCTAGTCTAATTTCATAGAATTTATCTTTTTAACCCAGGTACTCTGGGAATTTTAGGGTCCATATAATCACCAAGTAAAGTTTTGCCATCTGCTGCTCATTAATTCCATTTAAGTATTAGGCAGCAGGGCCTCTTTAAAAATTCACAAGTGTTTTGCCTCTAAGGCTGAATCAGGAAGTTTCTCTTTAAAAAGCCAAGCCTCAGTTTGCCTTGGGCAAACAGAGCTGATGCCAGAAAATATCCACACTAGAAAGCCATCTTTGATTCTGTTCCCTTTTTGTCCTTATGAGCAGAAACCTTAAATAAATCATTTACAACACTTCCTGCCTGCCTTTGGCCAATCAGCGCTTTTTATTAAACCAGTGGGTGGGATAATTATTTACAATGAAACAACACAATCTCCCACAATAGACAATGTAATCATGGTATGCAACACTATCCATGGGGGCACATAAATGTAAGGGAACCTATGACAGACCAAAGTCTGAAAACTACCAAAGGCTGACTTAGTGAATCAATGGTTTTTACTGAGGCTGCTTACAAAAATGTGGGTGAGGAGCGACAGGACATAAATGGCTCAAAGCCAGCAGCATCACCAAGTCCCACTCAGCATGAGTGTCGGCTCACAGAAATAGGGACCTGGATCTCACTGCACAGCCTGCATGCAGCTCAACAGGCCTGAGAGTGCCCTGGGCAGGTGGCTTGGTTGGCCTGAGCGTCTTCCAGGCATCTTGGCCATTCCCTGCTTCACTCAGCCATCTTGGCTGACCTTTCTTTCTTCCAGGTGGCTTGGCTGGTCTGAGTTCCTTTCTAGGCAGGAACTAGGCCACTGCAGAGTCCCTTGACAAATCTGGGAGACATATGGTCCTTGGGGTGCAATGTTCTTGTGGTGGGATTGGCCAGGACAGTACAGCCAGAACAATACAATAGGCACCATGAGGGAATTAAAGGTTGGGAAGAGCTGGGCCTTAGGTTCTATATCCAGCTGAAAATCTGCAGCTGGGCCTCGAGGGTATTTCTTCAAATGTCACATGTAGAGGCCCTACTTCTAGGTATAGCAAAATCTCAGTCTGGGCTCTAGGGAAAAGAATATAAAAAGCTGACTTTCCACAGTTGAAGAATTCCACTTTGGTGAGACATATGTCATGCATCATTGTATATGCTCATTTTGACTTTGGTTTAGAAAGGAATGAGAATTTTCTCATTTGTCATAAACATCTCAAAATAAAAATAGAATTTTACTAGCTTGAAAAGAAATAAGTTAGTTTTTAAATTATGGAAATGTAAATACATACTACTATTAGTTACAGGATGTAGAGACTATAATCTAAGTATGTATGAAACCCAACCAAGTAGGCATTCCCCTGGAGAAAAGTTAAAATTGATCATTTTTCTCACTTCTGTGACAGAATGCACAAAAGAAGCATATGTTGAGAGGAAGAATTTACTCTGATTTATAGTTCAAAGGTAACAATAATGTGGTAACATGGTGCCTAACAAGAAGCATAGAGACCTTGGGCCAGAAGTCGGGTTAGACTATGACTCCTAAGACCTGTCCTAGTCACTCATTTTCTCAGCTAGGCACTACTTCCTAAGGATTCATAACCCCTCCCACCCATACCCCCAAATATGTTCCATAAGCTGGAGATCAGGTGTTTAAATCTGTGGGAGAGCATTTCACATTCAAACAGTAACAGCTCTAATTAAAGAAATTATATTAAAATTAAGTTTGTTGTAAAAGTTTTAAAAAAATGCATGATAGACTTTACCTATGACCTTGTGGGCCACAGAAAGAGGACGGCATAGGTGAGCACAAAACCACTGTGCCATTGACCAGTTTCATGATGGTTGGTGAAACTCGTATTTCCACTGAGTGCTAATCATAGCTAGCGTGGGCAGCATGGCTTGACAGTGCAGCTTGACAGAGTTCCAGCATTCTGACACTACATATAACACTTCTCCAGCCCCCTTTACTCTCATTGTAATGACTCTCACATGTGTTATGAGAGTTTCCTTATGCCTTTCCTTTGGGAAAAGTGAAGAATGTATACAATGGCAGCCTCTTCAAACAAAATAATTCTCTAGGGAAAATCCCCACTCCTGTGGAATCATATAGCGTGGTGATTCTGCCTACTTCCACACAAGCTGACACCAAGTTGCTAAAAAATTTAGATAACATATGCTTGATAAACAAGGTATATTTGATAGTTAAGATTTATACATTCCTAAGGTCTACTCAGGATCATAGTAATATTTGTCTAGCTTGATCTTTGCTCACTTCAAATTTTAGTTATTTGGATAAACTAAACCATATGAAAAACTGCAATATTCTATAAAGTGAGTGTCTGGTCTCCTGAGAAACTCCTTTTCCTTTTTTCCAGGCATTTAGACAAAAGGCCATATTTCCTAGGGCCTGGAAGCGGGTTCCTGCTTGTCACAAAGAGAGTCATTCTCATTTCTGGCAAGAGGAAGTTGTGGCCCTTCATTAACACATAACTGTAATGCCTACTAACTTGTCAAGGTCAGTGCTGGAGCTTCCTGAATCCCTGATCACAAACCACACCCCAGTAACAAACCTCCTTTCTCCCATTCCTGATGTGGGAATGCCTTTCTGTATGCTGTGAATAGCAATCTTTAAATAAAGGAGCTGTTTTGGCCCATGACAGGAACCATAGAAAAAGTAGGAGGAAAAATCAAAGCATAGGTAGGAGAAGCAGGGCAGGGTCAGAGAGACCGAGCTGAAGCCCAAAGGAGCAACATGTAAGGAACACAGGTGAGCCATGGGCCACGTTGCAGAAAGATTAATAGAAATGGGTTGAGTTAAGATGTAAGAGCAAGCTAGCAATGTGCCTGAGCTATAGGCCAAATAGCATAAAGTTAATATGAGCATCTGAGTCATTTCTGGGGCCTGAGCAGCGGCGGGTGGCTAAGTGGTCTGGCGTGGCAGGCCTGTGGGTCTGGGCCTCTGGCCACCCGGGACCAAGAAACCTAACTACTACACATTCCCACTTAATCCTTTGTGCAATTATAGGGTATAAATGGTGTAGCCTTTTTTTTTTTTTCCAGTAAAGTGGCAACCATTCTGATTCACCTTCAGAAAGGGTCAGTCTCCTTCCCTCACTAACTCCATGCCTCCTCTTTGGGACTTGAACTCTGCTGGAAATGGACTACACCACCTAGCCTCTTTCCGGAGAGTATCCTCACAGGTCATTAGCCTCTCTTCTTATTACACTTCCATCTTCTTTTTCCAGATGGTCACTTATTAGTACTTGCCAATTTCTTAACTAGTATTGCTCCTTGGGGGCCTTTCATAATAAGGAGTGGGCAGGTGTGCAATTTAAGTTGTATGAGTTTGAATTTTTCAGGATGTGAACTTAAGCCACTTAGTGATTACTCTCATCCAAATGTAGCTTCTTTCCTTCTTTGGAGAGTATTATGCCCAGATCAGGGTCTGTAAAAGACCACCAAGGAACCCAAATCCATATGTAAAAGCAAAGAGCCTTTATTCAAGCTTAAGCTTGGACTCTCTGCCTGTCCAACACAGTAGTGAGAGTGGAGAGTCCCAACACTGGGAAGGGTAGTGTTTTTATCACTATGATGTTAGGGTGAGAGGATTTCCAGAGTTCAGGACCCTGATTGGCTGACATTTGTCTAGGGGTGCCTTGTCAAAGTCAAAGGGAATAGGTGCATGCTGCCTTAATGAAATTTGCTGATTTTATCTAATCTTATCTAGTGGGTTGGAATATTCAGAAGGTCAGATACTTTTCCTTAGAGGCTAGGCTGTCCCTGGGTGGTGTCTGCTTTTCCTGCAACTACTGAGTGCTGCCAGTAAACCAAGACTCAAGTCTACCCCCTGGCTGGTTTTCATTAAGCCTGTCATGGCATCTGTGTATCTAAGCTGCCCTGGGCCCCATATTTCCCCCTTCCAATAAAAGAACCCAATCATCAGTCATGCCTGCCCAAAGGTTCAAGGTAATGGGGCCTACGAGCCATTAGCTAACAGATTTTCCTAAGGCACTGACATGTTGTATGAAATTTCTGGTGTAGCCTAGCCAAATGAGTCTCTCCTATATACAGCTTAGCCTCCTAGCTCGATGTTCTTACCTGTAGCCCTGCTTGGTACCAAATAATCACAAAATCTTATATTTATTAGATGTTCTTCAGCCTACAGATCAGCTTATTGCCAGCTGGCTCTCACATCTTAATTCAACCCATTTCTATTAATCTGTCTTTGCTCGTGGCTTGCCTGTACTCCTTTGTATATTGCTTCTTGAGCAGGTGGACTGCATCTCTCATGATTCCGTCCTCCTCTTGGATCTATGCTTGGATTTCTCACCTGCTCCTAAGCTGTGGCGGGATTAAGGTGTCAGCTGATAAGGTCAGAAGACACTTCCAGGACCCTGGAGGGGGTGTGGCCAAGCCCATTGATAAGTGGCTGCTGGGACACGAGGAGCTCTCTTCCTGGTTCCTGGCTGCTGGCTGCTGGCCAGACAGAATCGGAATCCATCGTGCTTCCATCACACTTTCATCGCTCGTCCATCGCTTGGATCCGCCAGTCCCTGTACGGGCCACCATTTTTTTTGTTTGTTTGTTTGTTTGTTTTTCCAAAATTAATATTTATTAGAATATAAATTAACACTCACAATATTAGTAACAGCTTATGGTGGCACCTGAACAAGGATTCTTTTATTAACCAATGGTATTCTCAGCATTCACAAAGACATCTCATATCACTGACATTTATTTGTATCTATTGCCAATTTTAAGGCCCTATAGTTCTGATCTGTGAGTACAGTCAGATTATAATCTTGAATGATTTATATAAAATAGTTTTTAAAGGCCATATAGTATGGTTCTGCATGAAGAAGTTCAAGTATCTTATTTTACTGCATTTCCATAAATTGAGTACTCTGGGCCTAATTTCCTAGTATGCCCTTGGGCATTATAGGTAGCCATTTTGTCCCCTGTATCAGGGAGTTTTCTTTTGACTCAACCTATGAGCAGAGAACACAGGATAATGTATTCTCTTCTATAACTGTTCTAAGATGAAACTGAGGTTTTGTTGTCAGGGCCCCACAAGGCTGAAAGGTTAGTCAAAGGCTAGGAATGGGACATTTGTCACAAGCATGTAGCTTTCTGACCCAAATGTAGAGACAGGAAACAGTCACATTGGCTGGGCCAGTTCACATCAGCCTTCAGCAAATCCAGAGCTCATAATCGTTTACAGGGGTTGCAGTCAGCAACCAGTGCTTGAATGTGTCTACCAGCAAGTGGAAACTGTTGAGACAAGTTTAAAACTAGGAACAAAAGTTAAACTTTATGAATTTATTAGGAACTTTTAGGCCCATAGTCTTAGAGATTAGAAAGGGGAAGAGACCCAAGACCAAGAGAGGAAAAAAATACCATCTGTAAAGATAGAATTTTCCTTTCCTAACCTGAGATTTGACCTCTTAGAATCCTCCACCCCGACCTATAATTAACCCATGTGCTGTTTACCGAAGCAGGAACTTTCCGAAGCTTGTACAATGAGTCCATTGTGACCATTGCTCCAGAAATGAATGTTCTCAGGTGGTCTCTTGCTTGCCCAAGACTTGCTATTGTTTCACAGGAAATACGCCCGCCTGCCTGACCACAGGCTGTCACATTCCTAAACTCAGTCCTAAACTGACCTTTGGACCTGCCCTGTTGTAACTTCCCTATCTCAGGAGCCCAGATGTAGCCCTTCCCCTACCCAGAGTGCTGTATAAAACTTCTGCCCTAAAAATATTTGGGGCTTTTGGCTTCCACAGTGCCCTGAGCCCTCACGCATGTGTAATCATAAACCTCCTTTTTAAAAGACAGCTCGACTATTGGGGTCTCCTTTTGCGCCCACCGTTATACATCTCCAGGAATAGACAGGTAGAGAGAACTTAGGCTGTACTTATCTGGAGTCCTTTTGACCTTTGTAAAGTGAGTCCAAGTTTAATGACTCTCTCAATCCTCCCAAGCCTACATAAATGAAAAAAAAAAAGTTTTAGATATATTAGTATTACCATTACCAATCTGTACTAAAATCCATATCATAGAAAAAGAAGGTGATGGGTATCTATAAAACTGCAGGAGTGGACTCAGACCTCTAAGTCCTAGGAAAAATACCTACAGATTTGAATTAGAAGCATGAACATTTTCCCTCTGTCCAGAAAACCAGATATAGATTGGATGGATATGTCTTTGGTCTGATGAGAAACACCTTTAAGTTTATATTCAGAATACAGTCAAAAGAAATATAAAATCCTGAGCTTGTGACCCAAACAATATCAGAACTCTATTAATTTTAACTCAAACTTTTGAAAGCTTTGTAGAAGGGGAAAGTAACCTGAAGTATTTAAATCATCTATTTATACTTTGTAACTGGTTTTTATATCTTAAATCATTTTCTGAGACCCTCAAAGCTTATACATTTTCACATTCTCAGAACTTCGTGTATCTTAAAACATTTTAGACACTAAAATCTTCATAAACTTTTATATTCTAAGATGTTTCTTTCAGACCCATATTTAAATCTTTACAACTTACTTAAACTTTCACATCTTAGAACATTTTCTTATCAAGAAACCTAGTAGTTTTAGAAAAATCAAGGCTTTATTTTCCTATATAAAATGAACTAATAAGCTGATTATAGCCTTGTGGAAGGATCTGGCTGTCTGATGCTACAAAGCTGACAAACTTACAGCTAGCCTAGCCATCATTTTATTGAGATCCAAGAAGCCTGAATTATACCCGAGTGCAGATCAAGCAGCTTCTGAATCTATTAAAAATTACAGAGACAAGTTCATATCCAGTTAGCTATACCCAGGTCTCCATAGTGTTAGAAGCAGAAGTATTAGAACAATATTAATCTTTGGCCACCAGGCCCATAAGATGAGAGTTTTTCCTATGGAAGATGGACATGGAGAAGACTGAACTTACTTTGTCTAGACAAAAGGAGCATAGTCAATTCTACAATGTCCTGCTGCTTGTCCATAATCTGCGTTGGGTCATGGTGACAGGTGTTGCATTGGGACATCTTTCCCAGTGATCAGCATTGCCCTAATACATGTGAAGACATCATAATGCCCTATAATCTTCTTTAGAAACCTTGGGTCACTGCTAGGATCTGGGAGTCTCTATCTGATGTACTAAGCTTTTTATTCAACTTTTTAAGTATCATATTCTGCAGATCTTTGAAAAATGTGAGGGCTGCCTAGGTATATCTGAATAGACAAACTTTGTTTCTAGTTACTTGTTTTAAGCTAAACTCTAAAATCATATACAAGGGATTAAGTAAATCTTATCCCTGTAGTTAATTACACTAGTACTTAGAATGACTACGATTAAAAACCTTAATTATTTATAAGGATGACTGACCATTTACTTCCATTCCCTAATAGCCTTCAATATGTTAGCAGCTTTCACAATACTAGAACTTTGCAATTTATTTCTGTCAGGTTTAGCCCTAAAAATGATGATATTGAATCAAAACGTTTTAGTATCAAAAGAAAACTTTTATATAACTCAGTTTATCTAAATAGCTTAAGCTTAACGAAGTTAGTAAAGACAAGGAGGCTAGACATACATTCTTAAGCCTGAATATGGTAGGGAGAGACACTTTCTAATCCACTGGTTCTTAACATTTTCAGTGCTTTGACCTTTCAGTATAATTCCCTATGTTGTGGTGACCCCTCCCACACACTATAATTTCTTTCCATTGCTATTTTACAGCTGCAGGCATTCTTATGAACCTCAATGCAAACATCTGACATGCAAGCCATCTTTGTAAAAAAGATTTTTCAACTCCTAAATGGTTGAGACTTGTGGGCTGGCTCAAAGCTGTTCCAAGCCCTTTCCTAGACTGCTCAGGTCAATGTCTTGCTGCATCACAAGAAATGAGCATCACAGTTTCTGGTCGGTATTTGGTGCTTAAGTCTGTGACCATAATTTTTAGCCTTTTTTTTTTAAGTCCAAATATTAACAATATAAAATACTTTATAAACTTTAAATGTTCCCTAGCTTATAAATTTGAATATTTTAAAAACTATTCTTGAAAAGATTTTAAATTCTTCAAATGTCTTTCTGAAACATCAAAGTACCCTTTTATATTTCAAGAGGGAGAAAACATTCTGTATAAGACAAAACTAAGTAAGCTCTAATTGTGCAAGCACTCCAAAGTTTAATATCTGGGATTTATTCCTAATCTCTTGGATCACTTCTTTGGTTCCACCCTAGGCATCATATACATAGCCTGTCTTCTAAATATCAGCCTGTTCCATTTTACTGTGGCTGGTGCTTCTGGTGACTGTCATCTGACATTGACATTTCCAAAACTGTGAAGGTCCACCATTGCACTGGGCTCTCTTTGAAACCCTAGCTCTGCCATACATTTGCAACTCTTAGCTGTTCTCCGTGATCCTTTCATGCCTTTAAAACCGTTATCACCTCGGTGACTTTTAAATTATAAAGTTAACTGTCAGAGCAAGGTGTATTCTTGGGTATAAAAGCATTGAGGTTCAGCTTTAATGTCTTATTAGCAAGCATTGTTTTTAAATCCTTTTATAAACCTTGTTTTCAGAAAATAACATAAATTAACATATAAAAAATAATCCATCCTAATCCAAAATACTTGAAGCTTGGTGCTTTCTTAGTTTAGGAGATAAAATGAACAGAGAACTTATTAGGATTAAGAAATGTACTCTTTAACCTAAACATGTTTTTTGAAACAAGTTACATGCACACATATGCACAGTTGAATCCAAGTTACATACACACAGAGATTTAAAGCTAGCTTACATTCATACATATAGAATTAAATATATGGTGTGGGAATGCCTTTCTGTATGCTGTGAATATCAATATTTAAATAAAGGAACTGTTTTGGGCCATGACAGGTACCATAGAAGAAGTAGGAGGAGAAATCAAAGCATAGGTAGGAGAAGCAGGGCAGAGTCAGGGAGATCGAGCTGAAGCCCAAAGGAACAACATGTAAGGAACACAGGTGAGCCATGGGCCACGTTGCAGAAAGATTAATAGAAATGGGTTGATTTAAGATGTAAGAGCAAGCTAGCAATGTGCCTGAGCCATAGGCCAAACAGCATAAAGTTAATATGAGTGTCTGAGTCATTTCTGGGGCCTGAGCAGCAACGGTGGGCTGCTAAGCGGTCTGGCGTGGCAGGTCTGTGGGTCTGGGCCTCTGGCAGCCCGGGACCAAGAAACCCCACTGCCACAAATATAAATCACACATGTGTCTATATATATACACATGTGTATGTCTCCATTTTTAATATAAACATTTTGCAGTGAAGAATCATTAGCTATTTTTAAAATGAAGAAAACCAACCAGAATTAACCTACTATGGTCAAATTTCCCACACATTTTATGTTTAAAAAATTAATTTAGTACTTTCAGTTATGAGTTAATATTCCCTCTGGCCTTCTACAATATTCTATATACTTCAGTCTATATACTGATATATTTTTACTTCAGACAAATTTTTATTTCCCCTCTCTTTATTATTCCAGTCTTTTGCCTTCTCTCTCACTTTCCAGATGAGACAAAAACTTTTAGCAACGTCTTTCTTGTGGTTTCCTTCGTAGTCTAGAATATATTGTATGACTGCAATATTTTAAACAAGAACAGAAGCATGCATATACCATAACAAAAATAACCCTAAGCTTGCATCAACACATTAAAACCTGTATTAGGGTGAAGCAGCCGAGAATAGCCGTAGTTTTATTTTTCCTTAACTAATAATGTTTTTAATTAACCCCTCTAGATGATGACGAATATTCATAATCCACTGGATTTGAATATCAAAGGAGCTCTGGCTATAGTGTTATAACACAGCCACTGTAGCTTAGCAACCATAGGCAATGACTCTCCAACCCTGGCCCATGGAGCCAAACCTCAATCATGTTTGGCAGGCAACCCCAAGAGCAGATCATGGGAGCCTACTCATTAGCATGGGAGGGGACAATGCTCAGTATGGGGACAAAAGATTGTTATTAACCCCAGCAAAGATGGCTGCCAGACATATTGTAAAGGAAAATTTGTTTAACTTTTTATGGCTGTTCACCACCCCCTCCTGATAAACAAAGAATGTGCTTAAAGTTCTAGGATCTGCCTCCTGCATTCCTGCATCTGCATCCCTGCACACAGAAACCCCCATGACCTATAAAAGCTTTGTTCAATTTCAGCTCGGGGCTCTCTCTCTGTTCCTGTGCATCCAGTGAGCTGAGCCCCTGGTATACGTGTTGCATGAGAGAACGTCTCTTGGAATCCTCTTTTTTGCGGTGGATTTCTCAACCCTTACAATATGGCTGACGAAAGATGGTGGCAATACAAAATGGAATCATGTTACTCAGTTCCTTTACATTTACCTCTGCATATATTTTTAATTATCAATTTCTTGTGTTACTAGTTTTAATTTTTTAAATTTTAGCAGATTTTTGACCATACCTAACAAAATAAATTTATAAGTTTTGAGGTACAGAATGTTACATAGACCGTATCTAAATTGTTGCTTGATGTTCTGCTTTGCTTTTTTCCTCCCTGGCACTGTGTCAGGGGCTCAGACTGACAGAGCCACATAGAGGAATCTCTTAAATAAGCATCTGGGTCTAGTGAAGAAAGAATCATAATCCAGCTCCAGGGCCAGTTTTTCACTAAAAAAAATACAGCATAAAATCATTTTAATATTATCCATATCAAAAAATACATTTGAACGTCTGCTAACTTAAATCCAGTGAATAGGGCTCAGAGATAAATTCTGAGCCCTGATTATAAATGCAGCCATAGCAGCTGTGGTTGGTGACTGGCTGCTTCTGAAGCAGAGATAGCAAAAAACATTTAAACCATTTCTGTTTTAGCTCCATATTTGCAACAAAACTTAAGAACATACCAGAAAACAGACAAAACTTTCCAACAAAATAAGCATAAACAACTTTCTCAAGAAATAGACAAAACTTTTTAGCAAGACAAACAAAACATTCAACCAGAATCTGAACCAGATGGGCAGGTGCCATCTCACTACATTGTGAAGCTGAAGTAGCTCAGCTTGGTGCCTTGCCTTTACTCTTTAGCATGCCAGAGGAAACCCCCACCACTGCTTGTGCTCCAGATCAGAGAGCAAGGGAGAAAGGAAAGAGGGGACACAGCTCACATCCCAGCAGCACCTGCCCTCTTCTCTGTCTATCAGATGGTATATGTGGTGGGAACAACCAAATGGATCCTCTGTCCCTTTCACAGCTGTCCATCCCCAAAGGCTGGTCATGTTCAGTTTTTATTTGGAGTCACAGCACACACACACACACACACACACACACACACACACACACACACACACACACACACAAGCCAAGGCATAAAACAGGCATGGCATACTGTTGCCACATTACTCATATATTCACACATTCATATAGGTGGAACATTACAACCAAAGGCAAACAAAACTTTTCCCAGGGAAACAGTTGGCCGACTTAAAAACTCCAGAAGAGTTAACAGTTTTTGTAAGTCAGGAAAAGAACAAACAGAATTATGACATACAAAATAGCAAACAGAAGAAAATTTCTGGGCACCTGGAGACAAAATCAGATACAAATCCAAACTTGTCCAAAGGTTTCCCTGGCCCGCAGTCCTCCTGTAGGCACTTACAAATTCTACAGGTACTTACAGATTATGAGCTCACTTATAAAAGGATATCCAAAAGGTTAAAGGTTCAAGCATATCCAAAAGCCCACATACAAAAGGATCTCCCAAACAAAAACAACCACAAAATGAAAGTAAACACAAAAAACTTACCAGCTAGCTAAGACACTAAAGGTAGCATCTTGATGGGTTTGGGGAGCCCAGACCCACCCCCTTCAATCCCAGACGAGCCCCCAAATATTATGCCAAGATTGGAAAAGACCACCAAAGGGTCCAAATCTGTATGTAAAAGCAAAAAGCCTTTATTCAAGCTTAAGCTTGGACTTTCTGCCAGTCTGATACAGCAGTTAGAGCAGAGAGTCCCAACCCTGGGCAAGGTAGGTTTTTTTGTTTTGTTTTGTTTTTTTGTTTTGTTTTGTTTTTTAATCACAGTAGAGGTTGGGGTGAGAGAATTTCCAGAGGTCAGAACCCTGATTGGCTGACATTTATCTAGGGGTGTGTTGTCGAGGTAAAAGGAAATAGTCATGTGCTGAGCTAATGATTTTATTTAATATGATTATATTAAAGGGGTTGGAATATTTGGAATGTGAGATACTTTCCCTTAGATGATGGCCTGTCCTTGGGTGATGACAGTCTATGGCTTTTCCTGGAACTACTGGGTGCTGCTAGTAAACCAAAACTCAGGTCTACTCTCTAGTTGGTTTTATTAAGCCTATCTTGGCAGCTCTGTGGCTAAGTTTCTCTGGGCCCCATAGAAAGCAGAGATGCTGGAAGGCTGGTGATGGTCCAGCAGCTAAAGGTGTCTGCTACCAAGCTCATCAATGGAATTCAATCCATGGGTACTCACACAATAGGAGAGAACTTTAACTTTCTTTTTGAGTGTCATCAAATATCAGTGTTCCTTAGATTTTTGTTATAAGAAACTGAAAGATGAGAGCAGAAAATTCCAAAACAAAAATTGTGATATTCATCCACAAATATAAATATCTTAGAATAAAAAAGAACAGTGTTACAAAGCATTTGAAATCCCAAAAAGGAGCCTGGATGGTGGTTAGACATGCAGAGAAATATGGACCAGGTCTTTTCTAGTTGGGTTCATGATGTGGATCTTCCTGGTATTTCAAATACTAGATAAACTAAACTTGTGAAAGTAAACATGTAAATTTGTAATCACTCTAAGAAGTATCAGGCAGTCCTGACATTCAGGATAGTGAGTCTGAGTAGTTCAAGTGGGAGGTCAAAGCCGATATTGTTAATAGTCAGTCAGGACCACAGACAGAATTCCTGCAAGGTCAGGGACCCACAGTAATAGCATCATGTCCTAAATGAACTGTCATGTAGCCCTCTAAAGAAAATGAAAATCTTCTTTTCTGCTCTAAAGTTGGGTGGAATTGGTAGTTCCTCTGATCTGGTCCCAAAGTGTTTTTCTACCAATTTTCAAACAAATCACAGTTCACGCTAGCTGTCTGTGAAAAGATTCTCATATTCCTTGTTACCTGATCACTTCAGTGACAGCAGAATCCACATGTGTGACAACTGGAGCAGTATTTAAGCCAAAATTCTTTGCTGTCTTCCTTCTCTCTCATTACACTGCCCTGTCCTGTTGACCCAGCAGGTTGGTATAGTCTTGGACCCATTCCTCGACTTCATTCCACATTATAATAACCTGACACATTCTGTCGATTTAACAAACAACAAAAAACAACTTCATTTAGATAAACCTATGTAGTACATACAGTTTAGTAACTGAGGAGATGGTTCAGTGGTTAACAAACTGAATGCTCTTCCAGAGGAATTTCCTAGTACTCATGTTGGGCAGTTCACAGCTATCTTTAACTTGAGCTTCAAGGAATCTGACACTCTCTTCTGGCCTCCTTGGGTATTTGCATACATGTCCCTATACTTGCACCCTCATATATACGTAATTAAGAATAAAATTAATCTTTAAAGAAATAGGGCTTGATTTTTTTTCTATAAAGTTACCAATACGTGGAATCATCACCAATGTTATCTTCAAAATATTTTTTTGTCATCTTGAGAATACATTCTGCACCTTTAGTTCCATATTCTATCACCCTACTCTCGTCACTTCTAAGCAACTACTGCTTTATACTCTGCCTCTCTGTACTTGATTATTATGGATTTTCCTGTGAATATAATTATGTAATATATGGCCTTTTGTGACTCATTTTCAAGATTTCTCTTGGTATAGCATGCAACAATATTTTATTACTTTTCATGGCCAAGTAATATTTCATGATATGGATATATCACATTTTAAAAAATGCATGTACCAATTTATGGACCTTTGATAATTTTATATAAATACTGTTACATAATTTCCAATGTTATGTAAACATTGGCTTATTTTGATTTTTCTTGTATATGTACTTAGGTCATATGATAATTGAGAGCCTAGTCATGTCAGGAATGCTAAACCATTTTCTAAAGCAGCAGCATGACTCTATCTGAGGGCTTCAAGTTCACCACATCTTCTCCAACACTTGTCTGGCATTCAAATTCTACCATATTAAAGTGTGAAGCACTATTTTCCTCTAAAACACACAGCTCCGCTTACCTAGACATTTTGTTTTTCCCCAGTGTAAGTGCCCGAGTCTAGTAGTTTACCTCATACAGACTTTTGGCTCCTCACTTGCTTTTTATTTTCTGCTGCTCTTCACTAACTAAGGTTACAACCTAGAAAGAATGCCAGGGCTTCCAGGGAAAATTAGATGGATAAGTGTGTCAGGACAATAAGATCATTTTACATGGATTATATATAGATCAATTAATTGCTATTTGACCTGTCTGTGACAGTGTAGGACCACAGTCATTGCTTTTCTGTCAGGGGCAAATATTGCAATTTGGCTCTTAACATTCCCTCAAAGCTCATTTGTTTATGGTTTGCTTCCCAGGAGAGTGTTGTTGAAAGGCAGTGTCCATCTTTAAGAGGTGGGTCCTAGTGAGAGGTCTTTAGGTGATTAGAAGGGTCTAAAGAAAGACCCCTTTGTCTTTCACTTCCTGGATAGTTTGTTCAGTTATGTGATGGCACAATGTACCACTACCAGTGATATGCCAGGACCAGCCCAAAGCAATAGGACAAACTGACTATGAGCTGAAACTATGAGCCCAACTGAACCTATCTTTGTCTATAAATTTATCTAGGCTCTCACAGTGTCAGGCGCTGACTACACAGAAAGTCACATGGTTTCCCTGTCAGCATTCCCTTCTGTGTCCCAAGGTCTGAATGATGTCCTTGGTGACTACTGTGATGCAGATGACACTAGCATGATTCTTTGCTTTTGGATTTGGGGCTGGGACAAAGGTATGTTTGTCTGAGATGAGAGACTAGTTGATTTGAATTTTTAAAAAATCTGTGTTCCTTGATTTGTTTCATAAAAGATTTATGAGGTAGATGTGGGTTGTGTTAAGAAGTAGAATGGGTACTGTACATGAGAAAAGTGGGGTGAGTAACTGTAAGTGAAATGTCAACTAAGACAGCCCTTATCCTTACTGTTTTACAGTAAACAGTTCAGCACTGGAGGTCGGGATTGAGCTATGGATATCATATCAGAAGATCCAAGAGCCCTTCCTAATGATCTGGGGGTAGAGATGTTGTCAGCTTGACAGGCTGCTGAGGAGTTAAAGGCACAGAAAAGAACTTTAGAGGCAGGTATTGGAGGCAGGCTGATCAAACTTGGCAATTGATCCGGTGTAAACAGTTGTAATAGGCGGGCACCCCTAGGGCACCCCAAGACACCCCAAGACACCCCAGGACCATGACTAATGACAACTGTTAACATTAAAGAAAAAGAGAGTTCAATGAATATGAATATGAATACCGGTACACACACATGTGTGGACCCCAGGCACTGCAGAAAAGCCTGGGGCCCTGAATAATTTCAGGGCAGAATTCTTATACCTACACTGGGTATTGGAGGAGGTATGGGCGGGCTGGGCTCGCTAACAGGGCGGGGCCAAAGGTACACTTAGGACAGAATTTAGGAATGCAGGCAGGCAAGCTATTTCCTGTGAAAGTCTTGTGCAAACAGGAGACCTGTGAGCAGGGGACCACCTGGGGACATTCATTTCATTGTGCAAGCTTTAAACAGTTAACAGTTAACAATTCTCATGGTAGGACTTTCCTGAGTGACTCCACCTAGGTTGCTAGATCTGGAATGTGGTCTCAGAGCCTTATCTTGGAAGGTCAAGCAGCACACCAGGTGGGTCTCAGGAATTCAGGAAGTATCTATCTATCAGGCTCAGGCTGCTGGGTGTGTCTCAAGCAGACCTCAGGAAGGGGCCCAGGGGGAAAGAGTTACAGGATTTTTCTATTTTCACACAGTGAAATAGGGAGGGAACAGGGTTACCTCCTCACATTGGTTAGAGCATTTGGGAGGAATAAAGATGCCTTTTCCCAAGACAGGAAACAGTTGAAGAGCTGCAGGAACAGTGGGTCAAGAGGTCTCAGGAAAGAAAATGTGTGCAGCTTAGGCCAAAGGGCCTGGGAGATAGTCAGGATGTTGAGGGTGTGTGGTGTATGTGTGTGTGTGCACACGTGTGTGTGTGTGTGTGTGTGTGTGTGTGTGTGTGTGTGTGTGTGTGTGTGTATGTGCGTGTGTATTGTGTATGTATATATATGTGTGTGTATGTATATGCATGTGTGTGTGTGACCTAGAAATGGCAGTGGATGCTGTCACTCAGAGAAACAGCACAGAGTAAGAAAAGGGCAGAGGCAAAAGCCCTGAGCAGGTCTTCTGCTTATTGTTTGGCTACCAGGCCAAGTACAGATACCAGCAAAGAAACATCAGAGGAACAAAGGAACCAAAGAGAACTGGGCCCAGAGGTCAAACAGAAGACAGTGGTCCATTGTGCAGGAGCAGTGTGAGGACTTGACTCAGCAGCACACTCCCTTGTGGGTCTCAATCTCACCTACTACTCTAGCATCATGTCTACCTGTCTGCTGCCATGCTCCCCACCATGATGGACAAGGACTCCACCCCTCTGGAACCATGAGCCCCAAATTAAACCCTTTATCTTATAAAGTTGTCTTGGTTCTGGTGTTGTGTCAAAGCAATTGAAAAGTAATCAAGTATTCTAATATGTGGCTGATTTTGGAGTAATTTCCCTGGACTGTTGAGAATAATATGTTCTCTAGTGTTTGAGGGGGATGGTCTACAGGGATCTGGTCCATTTCAGTTATGATATTGTTTAACGCCAGTGTTTCTCTGGCTGTTCTCTGAATGGCCCATCTGTTGGTGAAAGTAGGGTGTTAAAATTACTCCTTTCATTGTATTGTGATTAATCTGTGGCTTTCACACTAAGTGTTTTTAGAAGGTTCTTTGAGAGGCCAAGCTCTAGCATGGAATTTGAAAACAATGAATGGCATGCTTAAAAGGGGGGCTACTTAATGAAGTTCTAGGAAGCCATGTTTTAGAGCTGCTAACATAAAACAAAATTCTCAAATGTATTCCATTTCTGAAAAAGAAGCTAACCCGTATACCTGAGCATTGGGCCATAATGAATGAAGCACCAAAAGCAAAATATCATTCTGTTTTTTATTTCCCTGCCCCCCATTCATGAAATTATTATGAAAATATGTCTATGCAACACTTGCGGTTTTTCTGTTTCTCCCTTAGGATGCATTACTTAATTTCTCTGGTCAGTTAATACAAATATCTCTCAGTTCTATTCACAAAGAGTTTATTCTGAGCAATCTGGAATGTGGCTTGTTTTATACTAGTTTGCCAAAGTAAACAAAATCTCTAGTTCTTCTAGAATGATTTAACCTACAAAAAAAGCAGTCATAACCTTATGTGACAACAAATTTGCATTTTTCAGGCAAAACTACCCGTCTACATTAGTGGTTGTTTTTGTTTTTCAGTTAGAAGAGGGTGATAGTTTTAAAAGTAAATCCATTTGTTCATTGACAATTCCATCATGTGTGTAATGCGTTTGATTTTTCACCCTCTAACCCTTCTTACTTCCCTCCTATAACTGCCAACCCCCCTCTTCATCCTCACAAACTCCTTTCCCACATTCACATTTTTTTTGTTTTTGTTTGTTTTTCTTTTGTGACCTCTAGGCTTGGAACTGTCCATTAGAGTCTAATGGCATCACAAGGGTACACTGCTGAAGACAAGGCTCCTCCTCTAGTAGAACCTGTCAGTAACCAATAGTCTAGGAGGGAGAGAGATGGGCTTAGGAAGCCCTATCCCCTCCATGATGATCGTTGATAGAGCTGGTCCAGTGCAGGTGAATGTTGCTAGTGTGAGTTCATGATTGTAATGACCATGCCATGCCTAGAAGAGAACATTTCACAGAACTCCCTCCCCCCTTTTTCCTGCCCTTACATTCTTTCAACCTCTAATGTCTGTGATATCTCCTGTCTTAAAGAGGTACTGTATGTCTTGCTTAGGGCAAAGCACTCAACAGTTACTTACTCTCAGCTGCTTCAGCCATTCACTGTGGAGAGAGGCTTCTCTGATTAAAACTGACAGTAGCAATTTCTTGTGGCTATCAATTTAGCTGTTTAGAAGATATTTTGATGCTTTGTCCTTTTAACTGGTAGTAATTTCCTTTTGGGGCCCGTGACCTTCCCAAACATGTATTTTTGGTTGGGTTGGCGATATGAGGTATGGGTTCTCTCTGCGGACGCATGCCTCAAATACAGAGTATTGTTGGTTACTTCCCAAATGGGCAAGTCACTAATGTACAAGTAGGCTCATTTTGCCAGGAAAGGTTACTATTGAAGTTCATATGGTTCATGGCTGTTTAGGAACGGCAACATATTTTCTCCTTCAGCAGCCTCCAAAGTACCTTCTGTCAAAACAAAAGTAGCTGGCCAGAGGATGTTTTCATCTTAGTTCTGGCTTGATTTCTTTAAATCTTAAAAATAAGGTATGTGGTTTTTCACTAAGTTTTTTTGTTCCTACTTAGCTTGACAAAGACTGTTTAAATGCTTGAAGTGGGAGCCCATAGTGTGGCTTGATTCCATCTTGACTCAAGGTCACAGAGTTTGATCTTGTTTCTGCTCCTCAAGGCCAAATAATTAGGTTTCTCCAAAAGAGTGGTTACTAGATGTCTTGCTCTTCAAGGCCAAATTATAAGATGTTTGGCCAAAGGCATGGTTACAAGATGTTTTTGACAATTAAGGAAGTGCTTACAATTGTTCTTTGAACCACGGTGTCCTTGAGAGAGAGGTCTTTATGCCTCCCTACTTCTATATAAAAACGCCCTGAGAAAAAAATTGGGGCTGCTGAAGTATTGACTGAGAGTACTTTCTACTCTATTTTTCTGTCTGTTCTTCTGTCTGTGTATTTTCTCAACTTTCACTATCCTCTTCAGGGCTGTTCAACAAGCCAAATACTGTTTTACAGCAGAGTTTCTTAAAGGAACCATTCTTTTTTTAAAGCTTTCTTAGGCTCTATGGAAATTTGGGATCCAGATTAGGTGCAAAGTGTAGTGATTTCTCCCCCTCATCTGGGTGCCCACCACCCAGCTCTCAAATAGTCACACAGAGACTTATTCTTACTTATGAATGCCTGACCTTAGCTCAGCTTGCTTCTACTCAGCTTTTCTAACTTAAATTTCTCTTTAAGTATATTTTGCCTCTGGGCTTTTTACCTTTCTTCCTTCTATATGTCTGTCTTTCCTTGTTACTCCGTGGTTGGCTGTAGGGCTGGGTGGCTGACTCCTGTTGTCTCCCCCCACCCCATTTCTCCTCCTATTTAATCTCCCTGCAACGCCAGTCCTGACTATTTCTCTCTCCTACCTAGGTCTTGGCTATTCAGCTCTTTTAGACCAATCAGGTGTTTTAGACAGGCACAGTAACACAGCTTCACAGAGTTAAACAAATGTAACATAAAAGAATGTAACACATCTTTGCATCATTAAACAAATGTTCCACAGCATAAACAAATGTAATACATCAAACTAATATTCTACAAGAATGTGTTTTTTCTCTTTTTTCCTGTTAAGCCCCCCCCCCCCCAAATATCTGTTGGCTTTTGGCTTGGGCTTGAAACATAGTATCTTTCACTGCTGGGGACATGAAAAGATGAACTGTCCTTTTTAAAGACAGGGTCTCTATGATTAATTGCTAGAGGTTTGTTTCCTATAGCCATTTGGTTTCTTGAAAAATGTCCTTTCCAATTGTTTCTATATGACATAAACAAGCCTAAAAAAAATAGTCTAAACTTGCAGCTGTGTTCAGCATGTGGCTCATGGGCTTAATGCATCCCAGGATAGTTATGACTAGTCCATCACAAAATAATAAGCTTACTTAAAACATTATGAAATATTTTGCCGCCAAAATTATTTTGGTACCTTGATTGCATAAACTCTGACAACATGGTATTGCAACACCAAAGCGCTGCATATACTTAATTTGCAGGCTGAGATTGTTTGGTGGGGATGGGGGGACCGAAGTAGGAGAAAGGGGGTGGGCAGAGGACCGAGTCAAATGGACAAGTGTGTGTGTGTGTGTGTGTGTGTGTGTGTGTGTGTGTGTGTGTGTATGTGTGTGTGTTTGAATGCCTACGTGTTTGAGCTAACAACTAACCAGTCCCACCTCATTGAGCCTTCAACTTTGCTTCTATCATTTTATTTCAGAAAGAACCGGTTTGCTTAGCGTCCACATGCTAAACAGCTAGCTTCCTGCCTATAAAGGGGAGAGTTAGCATATATTCTTTGCTGCACACTACTGTGAAGACTTTTCTAGGGTTCTCTTAATGATCCTATTTTTAAAGATCCTTGGGTTATGTATTTTTAATGTCTCCACTTTATAGGCGATGTGTCAGAGGCCCTGAAAGGATTTGCACACTTAGTTAGAAAACTCTTACCTGGGGATTGGAATCCCAATTGCCTGATTTCAGATCCTCCTTATTGCTTTGCAGCAGGGCCTCTTTGCTATATAACTAAAGTCTTGGATTCTCATGAAGAAATGTGAAAGGGGTAGAATGAAGTCACTAAAAATTTGTGGGTGTGAAAAATATCTTAGCCCTACCAATAAGGTTAAACATTACATAATAAAACACTAGGAATAAAAAGGAGAGGTTTCTCCTTTTTCATTAGGAAAACTTACTACTTTTAAACAGAAGTGCCCAGCACTGTTATAAATACAAGTTGGTAGCCCAGTAAGTTAGCATGAGCAGAGAGGTATTCTACTGGTATGTCCTTGTGTGGGCTGCTGACTACAGTCATGGGTACTTACTCCCTGGTCCATACTAGGTGTTGGACATTTTTAATCCTATCCCTATTGTAGGGTGCTTGCCTAGTACGTTAATGCTGGCCCTCAGTTTGATTCCCAGCACCACAGTACACTTTAAAAATACATATTTTCTTCATATTAGAAATGTTTCTATTGTTGGTTGAACTTTTTTCCAATGGATATCCAGTGTTCAGTCACTTCCATTAATATAAAATCGGTTCTCTAAACCAGTGCTTCTCAGCTTTCCTAAATCTACAATCCTTTAATACAGTTCCTCATGTTGTAGTGACTCCCCAACCATAAAATTATTTTTTTGCTACATTATAACTATAAATTTTCCACTGTTATGCATTGTAATGTAAATATCTGATATCCAACTCTATGAAAGATTATTTCAAACCCCAAAGGGGTTGCAACACACAGGTTGAGAACTGCTGCTCTAGATTAACTAAATTTATAGAATTAATTGCTTTGTCTATATAGAGAAATGGGATTTATTAGGATGACTTACAAGCTATGGTCCAGCTAATCCAACAATGGCTGCCTATGAATGGAATGTCCAAGAATCTAATAGTTGTTCAGTCCGCAAAGCTGGAAGTCACAGCTGATCTTCAGTATATGCCAGAATCCCCCAAATGTAGACTCTAATGGACTTTGCTAGTGAGGTAAAAGCAAAAAGGTAAATATTCTTATATTGGCTTCCAGCAAGTGTGATCTAGATTAGAAATGTGTTCTCCTCACAGGAGTACCCCTCCATTTGGGGTATTTTAGATAATTTCAGATATAGTTAAGCTAACAATTAAATATAGCCATCACAATTAAATGTGATAAATGGGTTTTTGTGTTTTATTTACTTTGTAATGATTTATTTATTTAAAAATATTTAAAACTTAATTAAAATATAATTATATTATTTCTTCTGCTCTCATCAACCATTCCCATATTCCCCCATCTACTCTCTTTAAAATTGATTGTCTCTTATTCTTTGTTACATATACAAATAAATGTATAAATCCATTTAGTTTTGTTTACTCGTGTATGTGCTTAGGGCTGAACTTTCAATTTGAGTAACCACTTAGCTGACTCATTCCTGATATTCTCTCTCTCTCTCTCTCTCTCTCTCTCTCTCTCTCTCTCTCTCTCTCTCTCGTATTTAATGATCTATAACTCTTCATCTCAGGGCAGGCACCTACACCCCAATACCAGTTCAATTCCCCATGCACATTAGAATGGTACTATCATTGTTCAGGTCTTCTTTAAGCAGACATATTGTTAAAATTTCTGGGTATAGGTTCTCTGCCATATCTAGAATACACAATCTTGAAACACATTTCTTGGCCCTCTGGCACTTACAAAATCGAAGTTTATTTAGCTTTATTTCATACATATGAGTATTTTCTCTGCATTTATGTAAATTCACTATATGTGTGTCTGGTGCTAGTGGAGCCCAGAAGAGGGTACTGTTCTCACAGAGGACCTGGGTTTGGTTTCCATCACCCACATGGCAGCTCACATGGTCTATAACTCCAGTTCCAGAAGGTTTGTTCGACACCCTCTTTCTGGCCTCTGAGAGCACCGTGTATTAATTTCGTGCACAGACATACATGAAGACAAACCTCACACATAAAATATGATTAAAAATGTAAAGGCATTGTGGTAGATATAGACAGTATACACAGGACAGCTTCTTACCCAAAGGTCAGAGATAGTTGGACTGCTCTTCTGTTACTAGTCAAGTTGTAGCCTATTCATCTGTCTTCCTTTATTTCAAATTTTCATAAATACTGGCTGGAGGTAGGGTCATCTGAAGCACAGTCTTAAAAACCAAGGTTACTTTTGACTGGATAAATTCTAACAGAATTATGTTCTTTGGGGATGGGAGACAGTTTGAGAGCTCCAGAGAGAAGAAAGAGTTCTTGTGGAGACAAGGGAGGGTTTCTGTCTTCGGACAGACCTTAACTGGGAGAGGTTTAAGGGCAGCTGTAGATATCCTTTTGTATACTAAGTTCTTCCATCATTCATTCCTGCCCTGCTAAGAAATAGAACTGTTTGAAATCTGGTGCTGCTGTTCTGCCTTTTCACACTGTGAGCTCCCATAAGTGCGTTGAGAGCTGAGGTCATTCAAAGAGAATTTTATAAAAAGGTTTAGCACCATCATAGCAGAGAGTCTCATTAATTTATGAGGATGCAAATGGGGCTGTTGGTCCTGCTTGATGCTTATTGCCTTGAAGAGCATTCATTATAGCAAAATGTTTAATGCTGAGACTGAAGGGTCAGAAATTTCTAAAGAAGTCAAGCTGTGGGCAAGTGGTTTAATCAGTAAGAATTTGTCCTATTGTAACATTTGAAGGCTTTCTTCACTTCTCAGAAAAGTCCGTCTGTGACATAGTATTAAGTAACTTAAATATTATTTGCAAACATTGCTCTACAGCATGAAATAACTGCCATTTATGAGAGCAATGTTGCTTTTCCAATAGAAATATTCAAATTATTCTAAATGAGATTAGCCCATTGTCTTTAGCATTTAAACAAACTCTGATAACTTCTTCAGTAAAATCCTGTCAGAGTTCATATAATAAAATCAATGACAGATATGTCAGAATCTACAAATGCTTGCTGTAGTTCCCAACAATCTGTAGTTATGTATTAATGTCTTTTAATTTAAGAACCATAAAAAGATGTAAATTTGACTTTCATCTCACAGGGATACAAATAGGAAAGAAAAAAAAGAGTATCCTTATTTAAACATGATATTATATACATAAAAGACCCTAAAGACTCCACCAGAAACTTCAAACAGTTAATAAACACATTCAGCAAAATAGCAGGATATAAAACCAATGTGGCAGGATTAAGGTGTCAGCCGATAAGGTCAGAAGACGCTTATCCAGGAGCCCGGGACCCTGGAGGGGGTGTGGCCAACCCCATTGATAAGTGGCTGCTGGGACATGAGGAGGCTCTCTTCCTGGTTCCTGGCTGCTGTATGCTGGAGAGACAGTATCGGAATCCATTGTCCTTCCATCGCGCGTCCATCGCTTGGATACGCCAGTCCTTGTTCAGGTGCCACTATAAGCTGTTATAATCTAATAAATATTAATTTTAGACTGGTGCCTTGTAAGTAAAACTCCGCCTACAAACCAACACACAAAAACCTGTAGCCTTCTGATATGCAAACAACAAAAATGTTAAGAAAGAATTAAGGGGATAATAGCCTCAAAAAAGAAACTTGGAATAAGCCAGACCAAGGAAGTAAAAGATTTATAAAATGAAAATTCAAAGACGTTTTAAAAAGAAATTAAAGGATATACTAAAAAATTAAAATATACCCATGCTTATAGATTAGTATGATTACTATTGTGGAAGTAGCTATTTTACCAATAGCAAAGCGCAGATTTAATGCAATCCTCATCAAAATTCAAGCACAATTCTTCACAGAAATTGATAACTTCAATTTCACAAAGAAAATTCAGAAAACCCAAGATAACCAAAACATTCTGAACAATAAAAATAAAATACAATAAAACTGCTATAGGCATCCCTATCCCAAATTCAAAGTTCTACTACAGTGCCATTTTAATTAAAATAACTTGGTGCTGGCATAAAAATAAAGGCACAGTGATAAGTGAGATAGACTTGAGGAACCTCTATATAAGTCCACTGATTAGCATTCATGATATTGGAAGGTACTTTGCACATGGCTGAAGGAGAAACATAGCCATTGATATCATCCAAATACAAATTCCATAAGCTACAACAGCTACCTGACTACAAGATATACTGATACAATCAATAGTGGCACAAATGTTATGGAAGTAATCAACCCTTTTTTAAAAAAAACTGGATTTAAGGCTTACTCCATGAGTTGGAACATGGCTAAAGTGGCCAACAACCTAAGATTGGATAGGTCCATGGGTCCTAGGGGAAAACCTATTAATATTATTTTTCTGAAGGAACATAAATATAAAAGGACTCCAGAGATCAGTGCATCACTCAACAATAATCAGAGAAACTCCTTGCAGTAGATAATAATCGCAGTGACCCAGCCCAGTCAAAGAGCCCAGTCTCTGGGATCTAGGCTGGGAGCACAACCATGTACCCCTACTCTTATCCATTGCTGCCCCAGTTTCAGGCCAGCAGGGAAGACTCCTGTGGGCAGACATCCACACTAAGACACCAGTCAGTTGGATCCTGCAATCTACAGGTCCCATCCCCTACCTCAAACCCACCCATCACCTTATGACTTCAATGGCTTCCAGAGACACTGAATTGACCAGTTTCTATTGGTCCAGGAGATGAGTGACACTTTACTCAATCCAGCCTGAAAGATGAGTCTCTGGGACTAAGTCATGGAGCACAACCTGTGTACCCCCACTGCCAACCATTGCTGTCCAGTTGCAGGCCAGTAGGAAAGACTCCTGTGAGCAGGCATCCCCACTAACACCCCAGTCACTCAGACCCTGTAACCCACAAGTTCCACATCTTCCCCCAAACCCATCCATCACCCTGAGATCTTAGTGGCTCCCTGAGACACAGAATTAGCCAGCTCCTATTGGACAACGAGCAGCTCCCTCCCTGAGACACAGACACTAGGGCAGATTGGTCCAAGATCAGCTCCCTGAGACACAGATAATCCTTTCACCAATCGGAGGAAGAGATGGGTAGACAGCAGTGCATTCAACAACATGAAGAATAATATGGCAGCACTAGAACCTAGCAGCTCTACAACAGCAAGACCTGAACATTTCAATGTAGAGGAAGCAGAAGTAAATGACCTCAAAAATAACTTTATGAAGATAATAGAAGTCTTTAAAGAGAAAATGAAAAACTTGTTTAAAGAAACATAGAGAAAGACAAACAAAAAAAAACAAAAGGAAGAAATCATTACATCCCTTAAAGAAAAAGCAATCGAACAGGCGAAGAAAACAGTTCCCAAGAAATTAAATAGAAGGAATAAAGAAGACACACACTGAGGGAATTCTGGAAATGGAAAATCTGTGTAAACAGGAGCTACAGATGCAGCATAACTAATAGAATGCACAGATGGAAGAGAGAATCTGTGAGTTGAAGATCTCATAGGAAATAGATCTGCCAGTCAAAAAAACACTAAGGCCAAAAATGTCATAACACAAAACATTCAAGAAATCTAGGACACCATGAAAAGAGCAAACTGAAGAATAATAGGAACCAAAGAAGAACACCAGCTCAAACTCACAGAAAATACATTCAACAAAATCATAGAAGAAAACTTTCCCAACTTAAAGAAGAAAATGCCTATAAAGATACAAGAAGCTTACAGAACACCAAATAGACTAGACTCCCCCAAAATTTCACTCACCACACAATAATCAAGGCACAAACAAACAGAATAAAGAAAGAATATTAAGAGCTTCAGAGGAAAAGTAACTTATGGGAGGCAGACTCATCAGAATTTCTCATTGGGAAAGCCAGAAGGTCTGGAAAGATGTTATAAGGACACTAAGAGACCACAAATGCCAACTCAGACTACTATACCCAGCAAAACTCTCAATCACCATAAATGGAGTAAACAAGATATTTCACGACAAAAGCAGATTTAAACAATACATATCCATAAGTCCAGCCATACAGAAAGCACTAGAAGGAAAACTCTAACCTAAGGAAATTAGAGACACCCATGAAACTACTGCACAAATTCTACTTGGTCTTATAATAAAAACCTGGAGCCAGATATTGAGGAGAAACTGAAAGATGAAAGAGACAGGAGGAACAGCTATTTGTTACCTAGCCAACTCCTCAGGAGTCCTCAGCCAAAACAGAATGGGGTGGCAGGCAAAAAAGCTGGACTCCTGCCTTCTCTCTCTCTGCCCAGCTATCTCTCTTCCTTGTTCGATTTTCCTAGTGCTAGGATTAAAGGTGTGAGCTACCACCTTCTGGCTCTGTTTGGCCTGGTACTCACTGAGATTAACTGCATAGGTCACCACTCCCTGACCTTCGTGGCTAAATCTGTGGCTTGGTTGTCCTCTGATTTCAGACAAACTTTATTAAATATACACTATATCATCACACAAAACCACAAGCAATAGATAATCTGACAGAAGAAACCGCAAAGAAAGGAAACACCAAAAATTAACAGGAATTACTGGTCATTAATATCTTTTAATATTAGTAGACAAAATTGCCCTATAAAAAGGCACAGGCTAACAGAATGGATACAAAAACAGGATCCATCCGTCTGATACATACAAGAAACATACCTCAACTTCAAAGACAGACATTACCTTAGAGTAAAGGGTTAGGAGAAGACTTTCCAACCAAAGTGACTTAAGAAGCATTCTGGTATAGCTATCCTAATATTTAACAAAACAGACTTCAAACTAAAATCAATCAAAAAAGCTCAGGAAGGACATTACATATTCATATCAGGAAAAATTTGTCAAGATGAAGTCTCAGTCTTGAACATTTATGCCCCAAATACAAGGGCACCTATATATGTAAAAGAAACATTACTAAAGCTTAAATCACACATCAAACCACATACTAATAGTGGGAGATCTCAGCACCACACCCTCACCAATGGTCACATATACCAGACAGAAACTTAACAGAGAAATAAGGGATTTAACAAATGTTATGACTTAAATGGACTTAATATATACAGAACTTTCCACCCAAACACAAAAGAACACACTTTCTTAGCACCCCATGGAACCTTCTCTAAAACTGACCACATATTAGTTTATAAAGCAAATACTAATAAATACAAAAAATTGGAATAATTCTTTGTATCCTATCAGACCACCATGGCCCAAAGTTAGAGTTCAACAACAACACATAAGCCTACAAATACATGGAAACTGAACGACTTTCAACTGAACCACCTCTGGGTCAAGAAAGAAATAAACAAATTAAAGACTTCCTAGAATTCAATGAAAATGAAAACACAACATACCTGAACTTATGGGACACAATGAAAGAAGTGCTAAGAGGAAAGTTCATAGCAGTAGGTGGCCACGTAAAGAATGTGGAGAAATCTCACACAAGAGACCTAACAGCACAGCTGAAAGCTCTAGAACAATTTAGAACCAAACTCATCTACGAGGAGTAGACAGCAGGGAATAATCTATCTCGGGGCTGAAATCAATAAAATTGAAACAGAGAACAATACAAAGAATCAATGAAACAAAGAGTTGGTTCTTTGAGAAAGTCAATGAGATAGACAAACCCTTATCCAAACTAACCAAAAGGGAGAGGGGGGAGGGAGGAAGAGAGAGGGAGGGGGAGGGAGGGAGGGGAACCAAATTAACAGAATCAGAAATGAAACAGGAAATCCAAAGAATCAAAGAATCATTAGGACATACTTCAAAAATCTATAGTGAGATTTTCCCTGAAAAAACTAAATTTTCATTTGCAAGTTGTTATCAATTGGTGATCATTGCTTCTGGGTTAGCAATGGAGGCATATGTTCACCAAAACTAAATCAAGACCAGATAAATAACCTAAATGGACCCATAACCCCAAAGGAAATTGAAGCTATTATTAAAATTCTCCCAAGTAAAGAAAGCCCAGGGCCAGATAGTTTTGATGTAGAATTCTACCAGACAGTCAAAGAAGAACTAATATCAATACTACTCAAACTGTTCCATACAGTAGAAGCTGAAGGAACATTGCCAAACTCTTTTTATGAGGCCACAATCACCGTGATAACCAAGCCACTCAAAGATGCAACAAAGAAAGAGAATTACAGACCAATCTTCCTCATGAACATTGACCCAAAAATACTCAATAAAATTCTGGCAAACTGAATCCAACAACATATCAAAATCATCCACCACGATCAAGTAGGCTTCATCCCAGAGGCGCAGGGGTGGTTCAACATACAAAAATCCATGAATGTCATCCATCATATAAACAAAATGTAAGAAAAAAAAAACCACACATGATCATCTCAATAGATGCTGAAAAAGAATTTGACAAAATCCAACACTCCTTCATGATAAAAGTCCTGGAGAGATCAGGAATATAGGGAAAATACCTAAATATAATAAAGGCAATGATAGACAGCAAGATGACAGCCAACATCAAACTAAATGGAGAGAAACTCAAAGCACTCCACTAAAAGCAGGAACAAGACAAGGCTTTCCTCTCTCTCCATATCTATTCAGTATAGTTTGTGGAGATTTAGCTAATGCAATTTGTTTTCTAATGAGAGACAGAAAGGGTGGATCCAAATGGAAACATCGGTGGAGAGGAGCTGGGAGGAGCAGAGAGAGGGTGAGCTATAATCAGGATAGACCTTGTGAGAAAAAGTCTATTTGAAAAGCAGGAAAAAAAGAGAAAATAATAAAAACTCCAAATAAATGCCACTACTGAGTAAAGGGATGTTCTCACCCATACCAAATACAGCAAAGAGGAAGAAATGATCCCTGTGGAGATAAATGCCCTGTTATTAAATACACTTACTGCCTTGGCACACTCTATGTCTGTCATTCTATCAAAAGCTATGAGATCAGAAAAAACAGACTATGAAGAGACACCACCACAGACCTAGCTGCGGCCATGGCATGAGTATCAGAACTCTCCGTGTCTTCAACTGTGCGTAATATGTTGATGGACTCAGTGAAATCAGACAAGAGGCTGAAGAAAGTTGCCCTTTTAGCAGAATGGCAGACACTGAAGAGAGCCAAATAACATCCCTAGAGATGTTAAGGAAGCTAAGAGTATCAGAGATAGGAGCTTTTGAAAGGAAAATGAGTGTGCAGGTAAAACAAATGAGAAAGCCCGGGAAGCTAGAGATACATCAGTAGAAACTATTCACTGGAAAAGTCCAAAAGAAAAAAAATATACCCACCTTCTCTCCTTCTTTCCATTGCTGGAGGCCAGGTTTACAGTAGATTTTGATGACTTTTTCCATTTATTTCCCAACAGTATTTCCTTTAATAAGATTCTTGTGTGTTTAGTCTCATCTTGGTGTCACTTATGGGAGAATTCAGACACAGGGCTGTGACTTCATTCAGGCAGCAGACAAGTAGCACACTTGGAATCAGCTTGGTACTTTGGGGTACTTTTCTGGTAGGATAGGTCTAAAATACCCTTAAAGGGTTTGTTCAGCCATGAAACCAAAGTCTTATTCTCCTGTGGCTCTTCTGCTAAACAACGAACGGCTCAAACTAGACTGAAGATTGTCTTTTGAACAGTAATCCAGAGGCAGGCGGCATATCTAGGATGAGCAGGCAGGCCCTTCCATTGCCATCATCAAGCAGTCATATCAGCATGCACACAGCAGCATCGCACCTACGACTCGGTCCCTCAGAAGGAAGAGAAAGAAAGTGTAGGGTACATATTTCCCACTAGGGAACCATTAGGGAAATGACATTGTTGCCCAAGTTTTTCTTGCTCCCATTCCAATGGCAAGAACTGTAGCTCTAAAGAAACCCTGGGTAAGCTGCGTGTCTACATATCTTCAGTGTTCTGGGAAGACAGATCAGTGAGGGAAGAAAGGAAAAGGTGGGCACAGGAAGAAATTATACTCTTGGCTATACTTGAAGAAATAATGACACCATCAGTATTGTCTTGGAGAGAGGTGTGTGTGGGGGGAACCAAACCATGACAGAACCATGACAAAGCTAAACTTCAGAGAGTTGAACACTCTTTCTCTAGGGATGTACAGAACACACTCTGGACCACAGTCATTTTCACACAGGATACGCACCATAAGAAAACAATTAAGTTCAGCTTACCGATTTCCTGATTGCTCACTTGTACTCTGAGCTGAGAGCTAAAATCCTTGAGTTCACCTTTTTCTTTCTAGACTCTCCACACACTAATCAAAAGTCATGATGCTATTTGCACCATGATAGCCAAATGCCACAGTCACCCAACCTTCCACTGTTTTCTTTATTACATCAGTTGCTTATCCTTTGGCACCACTGGTGAGAATTGGAGCAAGTGCTGCCTTACAGAGGAGGTCGTTATTAACTCTTAAAATGGTTGAGGTATCTGAATGAAAATGAACACGACCACTCCTGGGTATGGTTGAGGGGAAAGTTTTATTGTGGATATGAGAGAAAAATTAGCCAGGGGCGTCTGAAAGAGTCTGTACTGAGCATGACCAGCAGACTGGACTGGACCATGAGACAAAAGAGATGGGGCGAGGAGGGGGCACAAAGAAGATGAAGAGGGTAAACAGAAATAAGAGGAGAGCAAGAACCAAGGGAGCGTATAGCCAAAATGGCCGGTTTCATAGGAAAAAAGAAATTCAGAGAAGGGAAGAGAAGCTCAGGGGGTGGAGATGTTTAGGGTAGGGGACAGGGCAGGGGTGAGAAGTGCCAAGGAATCAGGACTCTGTAGCACTTCTCCCAGAGGGCTTAGATGCCAGTGTCTGCTTTGATATGTTAAATAGGAGTCAAAGCTAGCCTTCTGCCCCTGGTTTCTTTGAAACCTAACACTCTCCACACCCATTGTCATGTTTGAGTCTATTTCCTGGGACAATTCCTGGTGGAATTACTGCATCAAGTCCAAACAGAAATGAATGTCAGAGTCATGGCTTAACTGAAGGCAATTTAATAAATGGGCTAATCTTAAAAGTATGACCAGAATTAAGGGAGCAAAAAAGAAAGCATTACAAAGCAGGCACTAGCAGCATCAAGAAATCCTTACCTCACTCCAACCTTAAGGAACAAGAGGAAATCTAATGGCCAGAGCCTGGAGGAGGCTGGACCGAGGAAGGCAGCAGCCACTTGGTCTGAGTTGTGGCCACAGGAGGGTGCTGTATTCACATACTCACAGGAGGCCTCAAGGAGCCAGGAGCTGGCCTTCAACTGGCTTCTTTTTTGGCCTTTTACCTTCTTACAATGGTTACTCCTCCTACTCAAATCCAACTGGAGGCAAAGTTCTCACAGCCTAGCTAGTGCATTTTGTGTCTCAGTGCTCAGCCTCCTGGCTGGGGAGCGAGTTTGTTTTTGGAGAGGTCTGATAGGGAGCACAAAGGAGTGATTGGATTAGGCAGTTAGGGTGGAAACTAGAATGATTAGCCAAACTCCCCAAAATGGCGCTTGGAGCAAGCAGTAAAAGCTGTTTGTCTCAGCCTTGTATCTACCTATGGCAGCTGCTGGGATGCCCGTGAATATATTAGGATTCAAATACGTGAACATCGGAACAATTCTTTTTCATTATTCTTGATCTGTTTTGATTTTAAGTCACAGAAATACTAGTGAGGGAATAAAACCAGGAAGAAATACTTTCATTTTTTTGGCCAGCCGTTTCGTTCTCTACTTGGATGCCAGAGCCTTCCATTTTTATGTTTGCATTGTTGTCTTGATTTACAGAAATTCTGAATTGTCCCTTGATGTAGACTAGTGGTGGCTTTGATATGTTAAATAGGAGTCAAACCACTGGAAGCTGGGTTGGATGGTAACCTCAGAGCAGGAGCTGAAGGTGCATCCAGCAGGTTTGACATTCTTAAAGTTGAACTTCATTGTTTTCTTATGATGCATATCCTGTGTGAAAATGACTGTGGTCCAGAGTGTGTTCTGTACATCCCTAGAGAAAGAGTGTTCAACTCTCTGAAGTTTAGCTTTGTCATGGTTCTGTCATGGTTTGGTCCCCTCTCACACACACACACACCTCTCTCTGAGACAATACTGATGGTGTCATTATTTCTTCAAGTATAGCCAAGAGTATAATTTCTTCCTGTGCCCACCTTTTCCTTTCTTCCCTCACTGATCTGTCTTCCCAGAACACTGAAGATATGTAGACACGCAGCTTACCCAGGGTTTCTTTAGAGCTACAGTTCTTGCCATTGGAATGGGAGCAAGAAAAACTTGGGCAACAATGTCATTTCCCTAGTGGTTCCCTAGTGGGAAATATGTACCCTACACTTTCTTTCTCTTCCTTCTGAGGGACCGAGTCATAGGTGTGATGCTGCTGTGTGCATGCTGATATGACTGCTTGATGATGGCAATGGAAGGGCCTGCCTGCTCATCCTAGATATGCCGCCTGCCTCTGGATGACTGTTCAAAAGACAATCTTCTGTCTAGTTTGAGCCGTTGTTTAGAAAGGCTCTTTATGACTAACTTTAACCAAAAGTCAAGATTCATTTGGTGACAGCAACAGATCAAGCAGTTTTGTCTGTGATGTTCTGCTGCATTGATCTCCCTTATAAATAGGTGGTCGAGCAAGTTGTTTATTAAAAATAAAGTTTTACTTGACCTTATGTAGTAACATGGATAGCTACAAGAAATGAGTGAATAGTTAATATATGATGTTGGCATTGTTACCTAAGATGTTTACTTTTTCGAGTGTTTACTTTTTCTGGTTTTAGAGGGTTTTTCATACTTGTGGTTATCATATCAGATTGTGTGCAAGATATGACATAGAAGAAAATGGTGCTGATTGTATCTTCCTTTGAGAAATGGTTTTATTTTAATTGTATTAGAGTTGCAAAAGCCAGACTGTTATATTTTCCAGTTTAGTAAAATATATTGATTTACACAGGGTTCATCTTCATTTTAAGTACATTAATGCAATAATACTAAATAAAATATAATGTCTATGTTATGTTGTTAGGAGAAATAAACTCCTTGATCATGTGAATTACATTGTTCTTTCTGTAAATAATTATGACTTCTTTTGCTTCTGTAGTGTTACATTGGTGTTTTGGTGTTGTATTAACTCTCAGGTTATGGTTTCTGTGCCAAATGCCTTTAAATATGGAAGAGAAGATGAACTATATGCATGTTTTGTGAAACACAAGGCCTTCAAGTACAACTTCCTTCAGTTTGTTCCTAAAAATTTCAAATAAGCTTAGGAAAGAATAAAAATTATACCACCAGGAGCCAGGGAAGATGGGTCTCTGCATAAATTCATTTTTTTGTAAAAGCCTGATGGTCTGAGTTCACATACACAGCCAAGTGTGGTAGCACACATCTGTAAACCCAACACTCCTATGGTGAGATGGGAAGAGTAGACAGGAGAAAAATTAGTGGGCCTGTTAGTAGAGTTTGAATAAAAGAGATTTTTAAACAGGGAAATCCTACATCAAAACAAATTAAAGTCAAGACCCAACTCCCCAAATCTGCCATCTGACCTCCACACACATGCCATGGCATACATGTACCTACCTTCACACACATCTGTGAGATCCTGCTCATCAGAGGCTGCAGTCTACCATGTTCATAGAGCTCTCTCAGAGCTCTGTATAGTATGAGGGACTCCTACTCCCCCACAGCAAAGGCTTTCTACCTAACCTTATTTGGAGGATGCCATACTTATCTCAATTTGACCCTCGACACAGTTCCCTGCAAAATCTTTCTCTGCTGGCCATATGATAGTCAGACCTTGTGCTAGGAGTTTTATAATAAGACCATGCTGTCACATACGATAACCAGACATTGTACTAGGAGCTTCCCGATAGGAGAATGCTGTAATTGGGTTATGTCCCAGCTTCTGTCCCTTTCTTAAATATCTCCCCCAGTCTGGAATAAAGTTGAGCTGTAATGCTAAAGCAGTCTCCAAGAATGCTATTAGCATGCTATTTCTGTCATGCTCACAGGCCAGACAAAGCCCTGCTTACTGCTTCTGCCCCCTTTGTCCTAATGGCCTAGTGGCCAACAGATCGCAGAGAAGAAAGAAAACTGCATACATCATACACACACACACACACACACACACACACACACACACACACTCACACACACACACACACACAAGCGTGCATAAAGATAACAAAAAAATAGCGCCACCAAAATTTAGGAATAACATCTGTCAGCAGCATTCTGAGAAATTAGTAGTTACTACTAGACCTATGTAGTTATTAAACAGAAAATCATTCTAGTTAGAGATAAAGAATGGTCATTCCATCTTTGCCATACCTAACCACTTCTTAGGTCAGGAACAGAACTGTTCCAAAGAAAGACTAATAGGTACATAAATGGGTTTATGGGAAGACAGTCGTTAAAAGCTGAATACCCAGTAACCAAACACAAGGAAAAAAGTTCAACATCTTTGTCCTCAGAGAAATAAAAATTAAAAGTATAGTATAGCCTAGTCAAAATGACTGTCATAAAGAAAACAAAAGGCAACATATGCTTATGAAGATATGGGGTAAAAGGAAGGTTCCTTTTCCTATATACAAGGCCATTCAGAGTGCAAACTGGTCCATTCACTATGAAAATATGTATGCATGTTGCTCAAAAGTTTAAGAATAAAACCGATGGGTGACACAGCTATACCATGAAGATACCTGCACATTCATATTTATGAAAACACTACTTAATTTTTGTGATAGACCAACATGGCTACATATTTGCTGTCTATTAGGCTAGATTTTAATCTCTGATTCTCCTACCTTTATCTCTCATGTGCTGGGACTACAGGCTTGCTGAAGCACTATTCATAATAGTCAAGTTATAAAATAAGCCCCCATCAATAAGTGAGTGATCAAAGAATATGTCTATTTACACAATGGCATTTTACTCTGACATAAAGAAGAATTAAATCATTTTGTGTGATGGAAAATATATGTAACTAGATTAAGCAAAGTAGGGCAAGTGTCATCCACTTTTTACAAAATTGTTTCAGATAGGGTCTCTCACTGACCTGTAACTCATCAAGTAGGTTAAGCTGACTATTTAGTGAGATCCAGGGACCAGCTGATTCCTTATCCCCAACACTGTGTTACAAATTCACATGTGAGCATGACTCACTTTTTAACTTTATCATTTTATTCAATATAAGACACCCAGTGATAGAATTAGGTAATCTGCATTAAGTGTGAGTCTTCTGTCAAAACAAACCTACTCTAGATACTTTCTCATAGATACAATAAGACTTTACAGGGTTCTAGGGTCTACTAAGTTGATGATTAGTATTACTGCTACAGGTACATATCTATCTATAATAGAATAAATAAGCTGTAGGATATGAATGCATTGGAGAACTACATAGGGTTAAAATAAATTCAAAATTGAACATAGAATTATACATAACATCTACATATGATATCTACATATAACATAAACATAATATATATATACACACATAACATATAACAATGAGCTCAGAATTCTACTAGACCTTTGAAAAGGATCTAACATCAATATTCCTCAAGTTAGTTCACAAAACAGAAAGTAAAGGAACATATCTGAATTCTTTTAACAAAGCTAGTATAACTCTGATATGTAGTATGAAGTTTCTGGCCTGTCTGACCTGGCCCCATGGCCTGGACCCACAGACCTGCTGACCCGCTGACCCGCAGACACACAGACACTTACATTAATTTTATGTTGATTGACCTAGGGCGCAGGCATATAACTGGCTAACTCTTTACTCTTAAACTAATCCATGATTCTTATACCATGCAGCTCGGTACTGTACCTTTTCTCAGAGCAGCATAGTTGTCTTCTGCATCTTCTGGCTTCTCTGGCATATCTGCTCTGTTCTTCCTGTTCCCAGAGTTTTCTTAGTCTGGTAGCTCTGCCCACAGTTCCTGTCTGCCTTTGGCCAATCAGCGTTTTTATTAAACCAGTAGGCGGGACAATGATTTAAAGTGGAAAAGAATACAATCCAACTACAGTGATACCAACCAAAGATCCAACAAAAAGCAGGTAATAGGTTGTTCTAGTTAGGGTCACAATCGCTGTGACAAGACACCATGACCAAAGCAACGTGGGGAGGAAAGGGTATTTCACTTACGCTTCCACATCACTGTTCAACATCGAAGATAGTCAGGACAGGAACTCAAGCAGGAACCCAGAGACAGGAGAACTTGGAGAAGTGATGCTTACAGGATTGTTCCCCACGGCTTTCTCAGCCTGCTTTCTTACAGAATCCAGGGCCCTTAGCCCAAGATGGTGTCATTCACAATAAGCTGGGCCTTTCCCATTAAATCACTCATTAAGAAAATGCCTTATAGTCTTGCCTAACAATCCAATCTATGGAAGCATTTTCTTTCTTTCTTTCTCTCTCTCTTTTCTTTTATTAAACATAGTTTATTTTCTCATATATTATAATATGGATAGTTTCCCCTCCCTCTACTCTTTCCAGTTCCTCTCCACTGCCTTTCCCATCCAGATCCACTTCTTTTCTGTCTCTCATTAGAATATAATAGGCTTCTAAGAGATAACAAGTTGTAACAAAATGGAAGAAATATAATAACATAAAACAAAAACCATAATATCAAAGTTGGACAAGACAAGCCAACAGAAAAATAAGAGCCCAAGACAAAATACAAGACTCAGAGACCTACTCATTCACACATTCAAGAGTTCCATAAAGGGACTAAACTGAATTATCCATTCAGAGGACACGGTGCAGACCTGTGTAGACTCTGTGATTTCTGCTTCAGTTTCTATGAATTCATAGGTTCCTTCCTTTCAGGTGACTTTAGCTTGTACCAAGCTGACATAAAACTATCCAGCATGTAGTCCATATAGTTAATGAGCATGGATGCAAATTTATCAATGAAGTACTATCAAACTGAATTCATGCAGACATTAAAAAAGTTATCTACCACAATCAAGTTGACTTCATCTACAGAGATGTTTCAACGTACAAGATTATCTCATTGGATAAAGAGAAAGTTTTTAATGAAAACCTAACATCCCTCCATGATAAAAGTTCTGGAAACCAAGCAGATACAGAAGCCATATTTCAACATAATATTGACAGTTATAACTAACATCTTGTAAAGTGGAGAGACATCAAAATTTTTGTACTAAAACCAGGAACAAGACAAGGATGTCCACTCCATTCTTGTTCAATGCAGTGTTTGAAGTTTTACCCAGAGCAATAAGACAACTTAATGATATAGCATGGGAGCAATTAGAAAAAAGGAGTCAAACTATTCTTATTTGTAGATGATATGATTCTATACTATATATATTCTATAATCTATAGTTTTCTATATGACACCTGAAGACACCACCAGAAATTCTCTACAGATATTTAAAAAATGAACACAGTGGCAGGATACAAAATTAACACACCACACACACACACACACACACACACACACACACACACACACACCCCAGTAGCTTTCCAATGACAAACATACTGAGAAAGAAATGGGGGAACCAAGCCAATTCACCATACTATCAAAAACTCTTGCAATACACAAGCCAAAGAGGTAAAAAATTTATTTAATAAAAATTTTAAGACACTTAAAGAAGAAATCAAAGGAGATACAAAAAGATGTAAAGACACCCCATGCTCATGGATTAATAATATTCATATTGTAGAAATGGATATTGTAGAAGAAATCTGTAGATTCAGTGCAATACTCATCAAATTTCCAATATAACTCTTGAGAGAAATTGAAAACATAATCTTAAACTTTATAAAGATATACCACAAAACCAGGATAGCCAAATCAATCCTGAACAACTGAAAAACAAGCTTGATTGAGGTTGAGCCAAGTCGGATTTCAAGCTCTACTACAGAGCTATTGTAATAAAAACAGCATGGTTCTACCAAAAAACAGACACATTGGGAAATGGAAAATAATTGAGGATTCCCATAAGAGCTCTGATTTTTTTCAAGGGGGTCAACAATATAAATGAGGAGAAGACATCACCTTCAGATGTTGAGCACACTGGGTAGCTATGTGTAGAATGAAATCAAATGCTTTTCTCTCACCCTGAACAAAAGTCACCTCCAAATAGATCAAGGGCCTCAGATCAAATGCCCTGAATACAACAGGATCGAACTCATTGGCACAGGAAAGGACTTCCTGAACAGGATCCCTGTGGTTTGGGCAATAAGAGCAACAATTAATAAATGGGACCTCGTGAAAATGAAAAAAACAGTTTCTGAACAGCAAAGGACACAATCCTTTAAATGAAGAGACAGCAATAGAAAGGGAAAATTTATTATCAGGTATGCATCTGACAGAAGAACTAACAAAAAAAAAAAATCAAAAAAATAAGCTACCCAATTAAAAATGGTGCATAAAACTAAATAGAGTTCTCAAAAGATAAAGTATAAATGGTTGAAAAATATGTATCTGTAGTAACTAGTTTCTGGCCTAGGCTAGCCTTGAGCTCCAGACCAGCAGTCCCTAATAATCACACAAAATCTTATATTAATTAATGCTGTTTGGCCTATGGCTTGGGCTTATTGCTACCTAGCTCCCAAAACTTAACCCATTTTTTATTCATCTATGTCTTGTCACGTGGCTCGTGGCTTACCTGAGTTTTTTTACATTATGCTGTCTCGGTGGCAGCTCACAGCATCTCTCTGACTCCACCCTCCTTCCCCTTTATTTATTCTCGGATTTCCCACCTGCTTCTAAGATGCCTTTCCATAGGCCAAAACAGTTCCTTTATTATTCAATGATAATTCACAGCATACAGAAAGATACCTCACATCATTTATCTTATTAAAAATGTTTATTATTATTATTTCATTATCATCAATACATTCTGACTGCAATTTCCCCTTCCTCCTCTCCTTCTATTCACCCCCCCACACACACACACACACTCACACACACATTTTTCTTTTTCTACTCAGAAAAGGACAGGCCTTTCATGGTTATCAACCAAACATGCATATTAAGTTGTGGTAAGACTAAGCACCTCCCTTTATTAAGGCTGAACAAGGTGACCCACTCTCAGAAATAGGACCCAGAGGCTGGATGGCCTAGAGATCTAAATAGAACCAAAAGTTGGCAAAAAAGTCCAAGACAGTCCCTGCCTCCACTTTTAGGAGACAGCTGTAACAGAACCTAGATCAGTCCTATGCAGGCTCTCCGATTGTTCTATCAGTCTATGTGAACTCCTATTAGGCCAGGATGATTGATTCTGCGTGTGTGTGTGTGTGTGTGTGTGTGTGTGTGTGTGTGTGTGTGTGTGATGTGTGTGTGTGTATATATGTGCATGTGTGTGTGTATGTGTATATGTGTGTGGCATGTGTGTGTATGTGTGCATGCGTGTGTGTGTGTGGCATGTATGTGTATGTGTGCATGTGTGTATGTGTGGCATGTGTGTGTATGTGTGGCATGTGTGTGTATGTGTGTGTATGTGTATGTGTGTAAGAGAGTAAGAGAGGGGAGATGAGGGGAAAAGTGAAGAGAGAGAGAGAGAGAGATCCTGTTTGGGGCTGAGCACTTAGCAGTCTCTGTCACTGCTTTGGTTGGGTATGTGTCTCTGTCCACTGAAAAAGAATTTTGTTTGACAAAGATTGAGAGCAGCATCAATGTGAGTATAAACATAAATATTTAGACAACATGTCCATTGATGTGGGAATGTCTTTCTGTATGCTGTGAATATCAATCTTTAAATAAAGGAGCTGTTTTGGCCCATGACAGGCACCATAGAAGAAGTAGGTGGGGAATCAGAATAGGTAGGACAGGAAGAGTAGAGTCAGAGACAGATTGAGCCAGCTGCCAAAGAAGAAACATGTAAGGAACACAGGTGAGCCACGGGCCACGTGGCAGACAGATTAATGGAAATAGGTTGAATTAAGAGAAAGAACTAGCTAGCAATGTGCCTGAGTCATAGGCCAAACAGCATGAACTTAATCTACATATCTGAGTCATTTTTGGAGGAAAAGCAGCAGTGGGCAGCGAAGGGGTCTGGTGCAGCAGGTCTGTGGGTCTGGACCTCTGGCTGCCTGGGACCAAGAAACCTTATTGCAATAGTCCATTTAGCAAAAAACAATAGTAAATGCCTCCCCAGGGTTTATAAACTTGCCATGTACTTTTTGACTAGGTTTGCGGGCCAGGTGCCCTCCTGTGAATTAAGCCTCAAATCCAATTGTAAAATAGTTGATTATCCATAGAACAGTCATGCTACTATTGAACCAGTGGGCAAATCTTACCTGGTGGGTCTGTATTGTAACATGCAGGGTCCACCACTATGTAAGATCATTGATGATATTTTTTCCCTGAGTGGCCTTCATGATACCTTCAGACTCTCTGAAGGATACTTAGTACCATCTCAATTTCCATATGTCCTGTAAAGTGTATGATGTTTTCAGCAGCAGGATTTTACTATTTAGTTCTGATGGGCAACCTAAAGCCGTGGTAATAGACTGTATTTTTGGGGGGGAGGGGGTGCGTTGTTCTAGAATTCCCCTGTCCAGTAATTTGTAAGGATGAAGCACAGTTTCTTAATTAAAAATATCTAATATCTCCAATAGAGTCTTTGAGGGACTCTCAGACTTCCCTCTGAAATTTTGCAAGCCAGCTTCCATTACCTGCTCTGCTTTCAGTATTCATTTTTCAAGTTCCCACCATCATCCTCCAAACACAGTTAGGCAACATCTCATAGTGATACCCCACCAACCTGGTTCCAGTATCTGTCTTAGGGTTCTTATTGCTCTGAAAAACACCATGAGAAAAAGCAACTAAGAGAGGAAAGGATTTATTTCATCTTATAACCCTCAGGCCATTCTATCACTGAGGGAAGTCAGGGCTGGAATTTCAGTAGGAACCTGGAGGCAGGAATTGAAGCAGAAGCCACAGAGGGGTGTTGCTTACTGGCTTGCTTTTCTATGGCTTGCACAGCCCTCTTCCTTCCTTCCTTCCTTCCTTCCTTCCTTCCTTCCTTCCTTCCATCCACCCTCCCTCTTTCCTTCCTTTCCTCCCTCCCTCCCTCTCTCCCTCCTTCCTTTCCTTCCTTTCTTCCTTTTATGTTTTTTTTTATTTAGAAGTTTATTTTAACATACCCATCACTGTTACCCCTCCCTCCCCTCTTCCCAGTCATCCCCCAGCACCTCCCATACACAATCCCCCCATCCATTTCTCAGAGAGGGTAAGGACTCCCAGGATGAGTCAATGCAGTCTGGCATATCCAGTTGAGGTAGGACCAAGCCCTTCTCCCCAGTATCAAGGCTGAGCAAGGTGTTCCTAAGAAGCCAGTTCATGCAGCAGAAATAAATTCTGGTCCCTCAAAGTGCCCATGCCATGCAGCTGTTATCCACATTTAGAGGGCCTAGTTCAATCCCATATAGGTTCCCCAGATATCATTTTGTAGTCAGTGAGCTCCCAATAGCCCAGGTCAGCTTATCTCTGTGGGTTTCCTCATCATGACCTTGACCCCTTTGCTCATATAATCTCTCCTCCTTATCTTCAGTTAGACGGGGAGCTCGACCCAGTGCTTAGCTGTGGATCTCTGCACCTGATTTCATCAGTTGCTGGATGAAGACTCTATAATGACAATTAGGGTGGTCATCAACTTGATTATAGAAAAAGGCCAGTTTAGGCACCCTCTCCACTATTGTTTGGAATCTTAGCTGAGGTCATCTTTGCGGGTTCTTGGGTATTTCCCTAGTACCAGGTTTCCTTCTAATACCATAATGTGAAGGGAGCAGAACCTTAGCAGTGGTGATGCCATTTTGGGACCAGAATAGGAAGCTTCCTTTCCCCTAGAAGAAGCCTTCCCAGGAAGTCAGGTGGCCCACCCTGCTGCTAGATGAGTCTCCTCCCAGGAATTAGGTAACATTCCTAGGGTTGAACAATAGCTAAGATTAGATAGGTCTCCAGGATAACACATTCTGTTGTCTGAATAGCCTCCAGCTGTGAATTCCTCACCTGCTTAACCTTGTTTACCCTTCCCCCTAAAAGACTATTTGTACTGCTGAGAAGAACAGTTTCAGAGCTTCATCAGAATGCTGTCTTGCACTTGTTCTTTGTGTTTAATTTGTCTGCCCCCTCCTTAGGTCCACGTTGTAGGCCCGGGGCTGGGGCATAATGGCTCCTTCTATCAAGGTATAGCTCTCTTTGCCCCTCCCCCAACTCAACCATCTCATTCCCTCATGTTCTTTCCCCACTTCCCCTTATCCCCCACCCCCCCATGGTCCCAGTTACTCAGGAGATCTTTGATATACAGCAATACTACTCTTGCACATATACCCAAAGATGCACATTCTTACCCTAAAGACATTTGCTCAACCATGTTCATAACAGCATTATTTGTAATAGCAAGAACCTGGAAAAAATGACATTCTAAGATTTGCAGGCAAATGGATGGAACTAGAAAAAAAAAAAAAAATCATCCCGAGTGAGGTAACACAGACCCAGAAAGACAAGCATGTTATGTAGTCACTCATAAGTGGATTTTAGACATAAAGTAAAGGATAACCAGGCTACAATTCACAACCCTTGAGCAGAAAGAACTTAAGAAAGACATCCCTGTACCCCCCCTGGAAAGGAGAAATAGAGAAGATCTCAGCATGCTTTCTTACAGTATTCATGAAAAGCTGTTCAAGGGTGAGTCCATCCAGTCAGCTGGATTCTCTCACATCAATATCAATATCAATAAAAATGTGTCCACAGGCTGATCTGGTGGAAAGTTTTCTCAGTTGAGGTTCCTTTTCCCCAGATGACTCTAGCCTGTGTCAAGTTGACAAGAACAAACAAGGACAGATGGATAACTAGCAATTTCTCTCTCCCATTTTTTCAAGGCTGCTTCTTTACTCAATAGCATCCATTACTATAATAGAAGACTTTTAATTTCCTGAAGTCCTACTTGCTGATTATTGGTCTTCTTTGCTGAGCCATCAGAGTCCTATTTAGAAAGTCCTGCCCTGACTTCCTCAGTGATAGAATGGCCTGAGGGTTATAAGATGAAATAAATCCTTTCCTCTCTTAGTTGCTTTTTCTCATGGTGTTTTTCAGAGCAATAAGAACCCTAAGACAGATACTGGAACCAGGTTGGTGGGGTATCACTATGAGATGTTGCCTAACTGTGTTTGGAGGATGATGGTGGGAACTTGAAAAATGAATACTGAAAGCAGAGCAGGTAATGGAAGCTGGCTTGCAAAATTTCAGAGGGAAGTCTGAGAGTCCCTCAAAGACTCTATTGGAGATATTAGATAGTTTTAATTAAGAAACTGTGCTTCATCCTTACAAATTACTGGACAGGGGAATTCTAGAACAACGCCCCCCCCCCCCCCAAATACAGTCTATTACCACTGCTTTAGGTTGCCCATCAGAACTAAATAGTAAAATCCTGCTGCTGAAAACATCATACACTTTACAGGTCAAATCCCCCAGTGAATCCATATGAAACAGAACATTTTTAGATGGGAGATTTTAAATTATTGCTTTAATTTTACTGATTTTATAAAGTTTTAAATAGTTTTACATGCATAAAGGTGTAATATATGACATTAATAGAAGGAATGGGCAGAACTAACCAGGACCAGAATCTTTGTATTCTCTGAAATTAAGTTAATATACATTGAAAACACTGACAACAAGTTTCTAAGTAGAAACATCAAATATAATATGCCCATAATAACTTCAGGCAAAGCATCTGTAGAATATACATATACAAATGAAAAGGAACTGGCCATTGTATCTATGCCTGTAATCGTAGGATCCTCTGTCTCTGTCTCTTCCTGCCCCCCCCCCCATACATAAATGATATATTTAAGCAACTTCTCGAAACTTATCTAGGCCCTTGACGGTTTTGCCTTAGCCATCACATTAAGCAGCAGAGGTGGCTCAAGATCAGCCACAAGTTTCAGGGCATATTCATGTGTCATAGCTCCACACATTTATGTGTCCTAGGAACACACGTTTTCAGGTAGTTTCTACACACAGTCGGAGGAGGCTCCCTTCAGTGTTTTTTGTGTATTCGCTATTACCTTTCCTTGGAGAGTCTGGACACTCAACAAAATATCCTGGGGTTGTAGCTCAGTGGTGTAGCTGGGGAACGAGGGTGGGAAGGAGAAGTAAGCAGGGCAAAGCCAGTGTATTAATTAATTAACTAGTCACAATTTCCATCTGATGACTTAACACCCCCCCCCCCCCCCGTGCCTGCAGGGACCTTAGACCACAATTCCAGGAGCATAATTGTGAAGGTATAGGGGAGCTTTCTCCTCGTCTCCCCAGTAATGACTGGGGATCTTCTGAGAATTGAGCTTTCTGTCCAATTGGCTTCTACCTCCCTGTTTTAATGGTACTGATGTGATGGGTTTCCGTTGGAGGAGAGAGGAAACACACATTTCTCTTGAGGTTCCCTGTGGTCCACCCTTGGCTGACAGGATTTCACCACTGAAGAATTAAGGACAAAACAGGAATTCTAATCCCTCTTTACAGCTAACAGGCAAAAGCTTTTCCCCCAACGGCCGGATTGGGGGGGGGGGGGTGTTAAACTGGATACTCTGAAATGAATCTTCAGTCTTCAATAGATCTTAATAGTGTTTTTTCCTCGCGTGCCTGCAGACCCAGGTCAGGACACCGCGCACAGGCGGAGAACCCGCCCAGGCACACAGGCTAAATAGCAAACAGATGCCTGGCGTGCCAAAGAGCTCACTAGTCCGGACACCGCCAGAAAACAGTTCAGCCCTTGGTTTCTGGGTGGAGAGATTGCTTTATCTTCTTTGCTTGAAATGATTGGATTTTATTAACTGGAGTTCCTTCTCCCTGTGGGGAAGCAGAGAGTCAAATCCTGCTCCAGGCAAAGTTGCGGACCTAAGCGGACGCTAACCTTTGTCTCCCCACTTTCCACCCGCTAGCCATCGCTCCCTGCTCCCTGGTTTTGTTTGTTTGATTGATTTGCTTTGATTTTGGTTCCCAAATCCAGCAAAACTTCCAAGCTCACGCTTGCTGTCTGAGCCCCGTGCATATGCTGTTTAATCTAGTAGTGACTTGGGGACACCAGCTTTGGTTCCGATGTTACTTTGCCTTCCGGGGTGGCTCTTTGCAGTCCAGAGAATGTCATCAAAAACCCATCCCACCTCCTCACACAGGAACTTGACCCCTTCCTACACCTGAACGTGTAGGAAATCCAAAACACACACACACATACACAAACAAACAAACCCAAAAAACCCCGTCGATGATGTCCAAATGGGTTGGTTTGACCGTGCCTCCTCACAAGGACCAAAGGGGCGCGCGCCCTGGTAAGGAGTCCGCCCTTCCTTCCAGTCTCTGATGGGGCGCGCGAGAGGGGGTGGTGGTGGTGGTAGGTAGGCTGGGATCTGGATCTGGTTAGGGGAGGGGAAAACCATGGTCCCAGCCTCCTTCTTAAGTCTCAGTCTTCCCAGGCTCCTGAAGGAGGAGGGACAATACAGGAGAGGAGGGATTGGGCTGGGGTCCCGTCGCTGCGCATCCAGTCCTCGGTTTGACCCGCTGCCGCTGTCTCTAGTTTCCCACCTCGCCCACCGTAGATTCCTGCCATGAGCCCCCCTTCCAGCTCCGGCATCTATGTGAGCCGCGGGGTGGCCCTCCTCCTGGCCGGGCTGACGGCCGCGCTCTTGCTGCTGCTGGTGGCTTTGGCTGCCCTGTATGGCAGCTGTGAGCGCGTCCAGCATAGCCCCGATGTGAAGGACTCTGCGTTATCCCCTTCTGGCGGCCAGGAGCAGGCGCCACCAACCGGGACCCCAGAGGCTGTACCTGAGCCGCCTGTGGCCACCACCTCGCAAGACTGGCGACCCCCGTCGGGGCCCTGGGAACACCTGCGCCTGCCACCCTGGCTTGTCCCGCTTCACTATGATCTGGAGCTGTGGCCCCAGTTACAGCCGGATGACCTGTCCACGCTGAATTTGACCTTCACGGGTCGCGTGAACATCACTGTACGCTGCACAGTGGCCACCTCAAGATTGCTGCTGCACAGCTTTCTTCTGAATTACAAGCAGGTGGAAGTGTGGGGTCCCCTGGACCTGGACACTAAGAATGCCACCGTAGATCGCGTACTAGTGGACAATGTGTGGTTCGCGCTGGACATGCAATACGTAGTGCTGGATCTAGGCCAGGCCTTGCAGCCAGGTAGCAGATACGTGCTGAACCTCGGCTTCTCAGGCCAAGTGTTTCAGGGCGCCTCGGAGGGCCTCTTTTTGAACTTCTACACCGACCAGGGTGAGCACAGGTAAGGGCTTGTGGCCTTGCCCTGCACGCATCCCCACCCAGCTGTGTTCTACCCCGAGAAAGACCTTTTCTCCTCCTCCAGAGCGAAGGAGAAAGCTTTCTTCTTTTCCTCTCCTCTGAAACTCGGCTAGGAATAAAGATGTTGAGACCCAGGTTCCCTCCAGTTACATTTCAGCCCTACCTCTGCCCGTCCAATTGGCCCGCATTGATGTCCTTTGCACCTCCGGAGTTTTTTGTTTTTGTTTTAGGAAAGCCTTTCTCTTCCCAGAAAATTCTAGCTTTCTAAATTCTTCCCTTCTTAAGGATTGGAAATTTGGCCACCACCAACTGTTAATACCTAAGGACTCCCTACAAATACAGCTGTTCAAACCCATGCCCCATCAAAGGGGTCAGAACCTGCCAGCGCTTCTGGCCTTAAAGCTGTAGATGCTACAAGCATCTTTCTTTGGTCTGAGTTTCTCTGCAGAGCTCTGGGCACAAACCAATGCTCTGCCTTACTCCGTCTAACCCGGATGGCAGCAGAGTTTTTTCTCTATCCTTTCCTGTTTGTTTTATTAAGGTTTCGCAAAGACGTCAAAATAGGAATTCATTTATCTGGCTCACTGCTGCCAGGGCCGTCTTCTCCTTTTGCTGATAATCTGTGGTATCTGGCACATTATGCTGAGCTTCTTAGCTCGCACTTCTGAATTCCTCTGCTGGGATTTGCGAGCCCATGTAACTTGTCCACGTGCTCTTCTTACACTTGCTTGTGACAATATCTCTGACAGGGGGCGTTTCCAGCCACTCCTCAAAAATCCTCTTTCCGGGTCCTCCGAGGTCACCCTACTGAAGAAGCCCTGCCAATGTTGTGAAAATTGGATAACTTCCTCCATCTACCCATTGGAGGATCATTTCCAGCACAACGTTGTGCACTATGCCCATTATTAGAGAAAAACGTTCTTAAATGCTGGGGGCTGGGAACCTCAGCGATGTACATGCCTAACCACCTCTTCTTACACAGGGTCCTTCAAAGTTTCAAAGGTGAATATGCAGCCTTAACTTTGAAAGGATGATGTGTTTGGGTTTTCATTTTCAGTGCATTAATTCCTAAAAACCATCTTGAAATTGTCTCCAAGAACCAAGCTCATCTTCACTGAGAATGGTTTGATACAACTGTCCCTTTGTCCTGCAGAAAAAAGAGCTGAAATTCAGGGCACACCTGGCCGAGGTTTCTCTGTCTACAAATCTTGGTTTGTTTGCTGGCCCTTCCTTCCTTCTCTCTGTCCTGGTGGGTCTATGCCCAGAGAAGAGTCCCTGACCATTTCCTATTGTGCCAGTTCAGTCAAGAGAGGCCAGATGTTCAGGACATCAAAGCTCAGAAAGAGTTCTAGAATTGGGGTTTCTGAAGAGCTACCACCAGCAAGTTCTTCTTCTAGACAAAAAGATGCTTGAAGAAAGGGTCACAAAAAACCTGGACACAGTGATGGCTGTTGGCACAGTGACCACGCCCTAGAGTTGTAAATGAGCTGAGCCTGTTGCCAGACCTCTGTGAGTCTGTTCCTCCAGTCCTGGAATAGAAATAGTTAACAGCTTTAGACCGTTGTGACAATGAGATGACACAGGTGAGACCTACCAGTGACTGGCACACAACATGAGCTGTGGTGTCTGTGGAAGGTGTGTCTGCTTAACCTTTTTTAGGGGTAGGCTCCTTGTTACCCAAACATTGAAACTGCCAGGTTCTGATACACAGGAGTCTAAGAAATCTGCCAGGTAGGAAAACACCAGAGGCTGGTGAGTGGGAAGTTTTTAGTGAGTAGGTATGGTGTTTTAATTTCACCAGATGGTGTAAATTATTAATATGTTATCAAGGTGAGTACATTTGGTTTTGTTCCAGTTTTTGTGTGAGTGGTTGTTGAATTTTACAAAATGTTTTTTTTTTTTTGTTTAAACTTTTGTGGTTATATGATTTTTTTCTTTAGCCTCTTAATATAGCATATTATATTGGTTGATTTTTAATGATCTAGCCTTAATGTCTTATCCTTTGTTTACTAAACAGTGAGGTTGGTGAGCGTCTTTACTGTAGGGAGGAAGGAAGACTTGGAGGAAAAAGAGAAGAAAAATAGAGAGAGAGCAAGTATTCTGACTTTTCAACTTTCTATGTTTGACAAGGGCACAAAGATGAATTTTTCCTTTGAAAGTAATTTCTTCTTAAAATTATTTTATTTTTGTGTCTAAGCATTTTTTTTTTTTTTTTTTTTGCCTGCATTTGTGTCTGCATGTGCTTGCCTGATGTTTATGGCAACTAGAAGAAGGCATCTGATCTCCTAAGATTGCAGTTACAGATAGCTGACCCTCTCTGGGTGCCTGCAATCAAACCCAGATCCTCTGGAAAAACAGCCTGTGCTTTTAACCTCCAAGTCATCACTCCAGTCCCTTGAAAGCAGTTTCTTAGAAAGTGTCCCTAGGAAAAGAACAGATGTAGACTGGGGGAGTCTGACTGGGAAGAAAGTCAGCGTAGGATATGAAATCAAATGATGCCCTATCCAGAAAAGTTCTGGAGACTGAGCCACACCTCAGAATTGTCTGTATCTTAAGCTAGGGAGAAGTGTCTGGTATCTGCCCTATTGCCTGTAGACTGACCTTGAAGTCAGATTAATCCTTTTGTAGTACGTTTCCAAGGGAGCTGTGTTAGCCTGGTGTGACTTAGAATTCACAGGATAGAAGTGACATAGGTCATGGGTTCCTATGATCCCTTCAAGATCTGAAGGGGGCTAGAATTTCTCATGTGGGTGGAGAGCATTGGCTGGATAGCTACACCATGCTGAGAATAAAAATAACCATTGTGGTGGATATTAGAGAAGTGATTGTCCAAGATGGCTTCAAAGGGAAGATAGCCAGGCTCAGGTGATGGGCTGAACACATAGGAGGCCTGAAGAGGGTCTTAGCATCATTGAGAACCACCGAGCCTAATTATTGTGAAGGACTGACACACAAGCCACACCAGTCCAGAAAATGCAGTCACACCAATCTGGTCAGTATGAGAACTCTTTTTGAGAATTCCCTGCTTGTATTTTTCACCATGTTATCTGGGAGTACAAAGAAGCAGCATCGATTTCCTATCCTAGAGAGCTGGTAAGTCCTTGAAAAGCAGTTTGGATTTGGAGTAGACTTTGCCCCAGAACAAGACTGATTTACACAGTAACAGTGAAGATCCTCTAACTGATGAGCTTGCATTTTTTTCCTGTGTCATGAGTGAAAATATCAACTCCGGAGTGTCTAGAAATTTGTTACAGCCAGTTTATTTTACACCTCTGAATTCTGGAAAGTAAATTTTAGTGACCACCTTCCAACATCTCACCACCCAGCACAAATGGCTGAGTTACAGCATTCTGTTTCATTATAGCTTTGAACATAAAACAACCATGCTCCCACCTCGTACAAGTGACTGACCTTTGGAACTCATCACTGAAACAGATATTATGTTCCTATATGGAAGGACATTGGTTCAGTGGTGATAGTTGCTTCATTATAAAAGTCTACTTTTTTTGTTTGCTATGTGAGTGAGTCAACCAAACATTCTAAGTTACAGAATAGGCCATTTTTAAGAAGTAAAGAAAGCCTTTATGAAGTAAGTTCCTGCAGGTAAAGTTAGTCCCGCCAGTTGAATACTGGGAATCCATTTCTGCTCCTTGAAAATGACCTTGCCTCACCCTCTAAAGCCTTGTTTATACCACTAACCCCTTAGTGGATTAGCAGGAGCCCCAGAAGAAGCTTCAGTATTGTCATTATGTAGCAATATTTGTTATGACAGTCTTTGTAGCTACTTCTGCACTGAATGTTTGCAAGACTTATGCAAGGCAAGGACAGATGGCTGGAAGGGTGGAGTCTAACTGTGAAACATACATACATATATATGTATATATATATATACACACATGTATATATGTATATATAATTTTTTGTTTTGAGACAGGCTCTTACCGTTCAGTCCAGACTGGCCTCCAGATCACTGTCCTCCTGCCACATATTTCCAAGTGCTGGAATTACAGTCGTGCACTGAGGAAAATATTTAAAACAACACCAACTGCCTGTAGTCACCTGCTTCTGTTGTAGCCAAAATGACCAGAAATATCAGCAGGCAAAGGCAGGTGGATCCCTACGAGTTCAAGGCCAGCCTGCTCTAAACAGCAAGTTCCAGGACAGCCAGAATAGTTACACAGTGAAACCTTGTCTTGAAAAACAAAAACAAACAAGCAAAAAAGTCAGCCCCTTCCGAACTTGGCCCAGCAATTTCTGAAAAGCTGTCCAGGGCAGGGCATATGGTAACCAGCCCTCTCCAGTTCTTCATACCCTAGCTTTCTAGTGCTGGATGTTCCTAAGATAGACCTTTTATTGTCCTTTTGCTTTTAATCTACATATCATAATATTAAAAATGAGATTCCATTTGTTCTCAGGCACACTTACTAGATAGTTAACATTAGTTCCAGTATGTGGCTATTATAAAGAAATCTTCCAGAAATATCCACATACAAATCTTTATGTAAATTCACTTCTTTTGAGTAAACACTATATCAAAGATATGTAAGGTGGCTGGATTACATAGTAGGCAGATATTTGAAGAATCTAAGAAGTTATTTTTAAGGCATTTGAACACTTGTAATTTTCAACAATAGTACCAGAGAATTTTAGCATATCTTTGCCAACACTTGGTATTAACAGCCTTTCTCTCTTAGCCATTCAGATGAAGGTGCTGGTTTTTTGCTGTGTTTATCTAGATAGACACTGGAGTTACTTGATGGCCCCTTTGGACTTTTTGAGCCTTGTTTTAAGCTGTCTGAGACCAACTCTACATTTATTTTTAACACTTGGGCCTCTTTAGTTCACTTCCCAGACATTGTCTTCCTAACTGTTCCACTTATTTAATTAAGTCTTTAATCAGCTTTCAGAGCTAGACATGGCGGTATATCCTTGTAATACCAGCACTCGGGAGGCAGAGGCAGGAAGATTTCTGTGAGTTCAAGGCCAGCTAGGGCTACATAATGAGAACCTGTCTCAAAAATAATTAATTACTTTAGAAAGGTTTTACTTAGAGATATGCTTTACTATATTTAGTCCCAATTATTTCCCCACATAATACCTTTAGAATATGGAAGCAGAAGGATCGATTCTAGTGTCACTTAACCTAAGTCCCAGGGAATGAGACAACTATCTGTAAATTAAGATGGCAGGCTTTCACAAGTTCTTTTGTACTTTAAAGCTATTTGAAGTTTCTTTTTTAAAAATTACATTTACTTTCTCCATGCATGTATTTGTGTGTTTGAAGTACAGGAGTTGGGAGTTGGCCTTCTCCCTCCACTGATGGGTCCTAGGGGCCCAAATTAACATCATCTAGGTTGGCAGCAAATGTCTTAACATACTGAGCCACCTCACTGGCCCCACTTTTTAATTCAGTTAGAACAAACATAGAACCATACTCTTGAATTCTTAGAGAAATAGTCCTGCATTCTGACCTTGGTATTCCCCTAATAAAAGATAAGCTGCTGGGAGAAAGTTAGAGAAAGAAATCAAGAAAACTCCAGGGATTGCAGAGGAGTCATAGAAAATTCAGACCTTTATTGAGATAAAATAAAGGAGCCAGTAACATGATCAAATTCAGGCAGAGTGAAGAGGGTTTTTGTAGTAAGAGGTTTCTGGCCTTGACTTTTGGGCCTTGCCTCAAGGTTTAGGCCCACAGAGCTGCAGACCCGCAGACCAGCAGTCCCATAGTCCTGCAGTCCCACAGTCCCCGCAGAAACACACAGATGCTTTCAATAATTTTAGGCTGATCGACCTAAGGCCCAGGCATATCACTTGCTAGCTCTCCACCCTTCATCTAACCCATGTCTCTTCAGCCATGGGGCTCGGTACCTTTTCTCACAGCAGCATGGTTATCCTCTGCTTCTTTCAGCTTCTCTCTGGTGTTCCGCTCTGTGCTTCCTGTTCTCAGAGTTTTCTTAGTCTGGCAGCCCCGCCCGCACTTCCTGCCTGCCTTTGGCCAATCAGTGCTTTTTATTAAACCAGTGGGTGGGATAATTATTTACAATGAAACAACACAATCTCCCACAGGTTTTAAAAGACTTCTTTAAAGTTGCTTTTTATGCTAAGAAATCTGACACAGTGCTGAGAGAATGACACACTCTCAAAATAGAAAGTTGAGCAATACTGAGGAAGAATTTGCCTGTCTCCAACCAAAGTCAGTGACCCTACCAAGCACATGATGTTGATGAGAAGAAGGAGATAATTTCGTTGCTGGGGAAGGTGCTGACTTCATGTTTTGTGTGACACTGTTTCTCAGGGAGGCAATTTTGCTAGCCATCCTGAATCTTTTGAAAGCAAATGTGATTAGCATATCATAAAAACATACCTCCATGATACAGAAAACAGCTTTTGTTTCTCTGCTGTTCTTTATAGTTCAATGTGTGGTGTTTCATCCCTTATTCACCCTCCCCCTACCTTGTGAAGCTCATAGTTCTGCGTTTATTCTTTTATTATTCTTGTCTTTTCTCATATGTGCATCCTGACTACAACATTTGCTGTTGACGCTCCCTTCTCCTCCTGATCCTTCATCCCAGCTCCAGGACCGGATTCGTGGCTGACACCTGCAGTAGGGCAGGTGCAATTAGCCCTCTCTTGATTTTGTGGTTTGGTTCCTTCTTGCCCATCTTAATAGCTACTGGTCCAACATCAGGGGGTCTGGTGAGAAGGCACTGTAAGAAGAGGTTACATCCTATGTCCTTTTGACTGGAACTGGACATCTTGTCATTTGCTGTCTCTGGCCTGGCAGATGCCCTCTTTTCCTGGCACATGCATTTCCTTTGGCATGGCCTAGCTTTCTTGCCATTTGTCGTTCTGTTAAGCATCCCTCAGCTAGGCTAGAGTTTATCATATTGCTCGGCTTGGGTAGTAACTTCATTGGTTCCTCAATCCAGCAATCAGGAAAGGTATCTTTAAGCTGCATCGTCCTCTTCCAGGTGACTCTTTGGGTAGGATCCAGGAAAGTGCCCGCTATGGTTCATGATGTCTTGGGCCCCAAAGTTCTACTGAGGCCTTCCCTAGCTCCAGGACTGCCATGTATCTATCTGGAGGCAACAGCATTTTTCTTGCTCCCCCTCCAAAGCAGCGAGCTTTTCAGTCACCTTTTAGATCCCTGGTGGGTAGGAACAGAGCCCTGGCTCTGGGTCAATTTCAGCTACTTTCAGCATGAATGAACACCAGCCTCTCTTTTTTCAGCTTTAAGAAATAGTGATGATACTTTCTGGGAGACTCTTTTCCACTAGCCTAAGGGTAGAGCTAGGTGCCTCCTTCTAACTCCCTAACAGCATGCCAGGCTTGGTAAAATCCACCCACTGCCTGCTAAGACATCCCGGGCTCCCTTGAGCTCTCTTATGCCAATTTCAAGACCATTTTCTTTGCAGAACTTCCTAACCTAATTTGGCATCTTTCTTTGGAATTTTTTCAGCTATTATATTTTGTTGCCTGCTAGAAACTATAGTTTTCAGATCCTCTTACACAAGTAATAAACAAACTTGATTCATGGGACAATCCTTGAACCACAGTCCAGTGGTTAAACATCTGGCTCTACTAAACATTTTGATTTCTGGGTGTGTGTTGTATGAAAATATTTAAGGAGTGGGGTATCATAACTCTTGGAGAATTTAACTTAATCTCTGACCAGCTCTGTTATTTAACACTTGTTAAAGGAGATGTAGACATATGGAGTTCATAAAATAATTTGGAATGAAATGATGTAATTGATATCTTTTCCATGAAAACAGACTTACTCCCCAAATGCATGATGTGGATCTTGGCCATGAAGATCCCTTCTAGCTCCAGAGAGTGGTAAGGACATGATTCTAGAGCAAGACAAGAGGAAGGGAAACACATTTACAGTACTGAACCACTAGGAGGCAAATTCCCCTACAGCAATTTCTTCACCAGCCGACCACTCTAAACAGACACCATAATAGTATGTTTCAGTGAAACTTGAAGGGAAAAGAGAATAATAAACCATCCTATGTTCAGAAGGCTAGACAGCTGCTCTCTCCACTGGCAGAGCAAGAAGGCAAAGGGCACTCTGTGAGATTCTCGGACGTGCCATAGCAATATCACGTGATTGATGCTTGCCTCTGGCCTTTGTGGCTAAGATGATCAGCCACAAGGGGCTGTGAGTTGTAGGGACTTTTCTAGAGCAGTTTCTCAGGTAGAAAACACAGGACAAGTTCTTCTCTTTCAGCTCTCAGGAGACTTGAGTCACAGGCTGGGGAGCATTGACTGGTTGCTATGGTGGTGATGTTCTTCCTTTAAGCCCATCTTGCAGCCTCCTTGAGACTCAAAAACTTCATGATTATCTCACTCCATCCACACATCCTATGGAAAAAGGTGTCTAGAGATTTTTTAAGCACCTTTCTTAAAGCTATATGGCTTTACTTTTTAAAATATACTCTGCTCATCTTTAGTGGAGAACTCAGGTAACGGAGGAACAACATACAGTGTTGTTTGGTTGTATCGCCTCTCAACACAGCAACCCAAATCATAAAACAGGCAATTTTGACAGTAATACACCTCAAAAGCACTTCAAGGTCTCTTTTATATGTTAGTTGCCTATATTTTATAGCAGCCCCAGTGCTGAGCAAATGCTTATTCACCTGCTGTGAAGATGTCAGAACACCTAGTTTCTGGAATTTTGTAATTGGGGAAAGATGATTTGTATTCAGTCTGTGGTCAGGTGTAATTTTGGCAACTTTGGAACTGAGCTTATCACTAATGATGCTCAACCCATCTGTTAACTTATAACTCTTGGTTCTCTCCTAAACTCTATCGGTATTGCATATGGCTTGTCGGGTTGGAAGATGGAGGGATTAAAACAGGTGATTTGTTATTAAGTTGTTCACTAATAAAACATAAAGTCATGCATGTACTGAAATAGCAACATAGACCAGAGTGCTGTATTTTCCACATGAAAAACTGAAGCTCCTCTATGTCACTTTCCTGGAATGGCTGAGTCGGTAGCAGAATGACCAGGTCTTGTGGCCAAATTGGCTACTGTGGAACCACAAGCTTCCTTCCGGCCTGTACAAGCAAGGCTATAATAAAGTGAAGGAAGTAGGCAGGGCAAAACAGGCTGCTTGCAAATTACAGCTTTGTCACAGTAAAGCTTGGACGCCTCCAGTGGGCTGTCTGGGAGATGGATCTTTCTTCCTTTTTTTTTTTTGTCTCAACTACTTGAGTGTCCCTCTTAGAGATGTCCTTTCTTTCTTTCTTTCTTTCTTTCTTTCTTTCTTTCTTTCTTTCTTTCTTTCTCTCTCTCTCTCTCTCTCTCTCTCTCTCTCTCTCTCTCTCTCTCTCTCTCCCTCCCTCCCTCCCTTTCTTTCTTTCTTTCCTTCTTTCTTTCTTTCCTTCTTTCTGTATTTTTGGTAAGCAAAGAGGTTCTTTTGCAGTGTAAAAGATTTGCAGAGGTAAGAACGACCCTCTCAAGATGTTTGTGTTGGTTTGGCTTTATTTATCTATAAATTGGAACTGAAGCAAGAGTCAACACATGACAGACGGGAAGCCCAGGACCTCAGTTGAAAGGGAAGTTCACATGCAGCAGTGTCTTCTGCAGTCAGGTTCCCAGGTCACCGAGCCTTGGCAAATGGAATAACACGATTTAGGAGAAGGTTGTTTGCTGAGAGCCGTGCTCTTCTGACACTCAGACAGGATATGCCGGCGATGAATCTGACATCATGGGCTTTGTCCCTCAGCTTTCTGCTATAAATCTCCAGTCCATCATGGCAGTGTGTTATTCTTTGTATTTTTCCATGGAAATAGGAAAAGCCACAGTAGGGATGTGGCAAATCTATCTGTAACTGAAGGACATAATGTTCAGTTGGCATGTACTCATACGATTTACCCCCAGAGGAGTCCAAAATAGAACTGTAAGTTTTCAATTAGAAAAAGAGGGAACATTTGAGAAATGGGGGTGGGGAGGAGAAAAAACATAGACATTCTTCAGACCGACTTGCCCATTGATGACAGATGAAAACAAGAGACAGTTCTCAAAGAAGACTTTCTAATTTCCCAAAGGCTGACTGACATCCCATGTTTGTGTTTGTTCCTGTTTTGCTTATAAAAGGTTTAAAGGTTTATGATGCAATGGGACAAAAATTATTTTGTAGTTGAAAGTTAAAAAGGATCATTTTTAGTTTATTACAAGAACCCTAAGGTGCTGTAGGAATTTGTGTGTGTGTGTGTGTGTGTGTGTGTGTGTTTTAGAGAGGGAAGTGAGAAAGGCAATATTAGAATGCAGATTCTTTCACACACCAGGTTTAGTTATACCCCTCACCCCACTTCTCTCTGTGTCTCTCTCTGTCTCTCTCCCTCTCTGTGTGTGAATGTGGGTGAATTTGTTTCCATTGATCTAAGAAAAAAATTTTCCCCAAATGTATTTCAGAGCCCTGATTGCATCTCAAATGGAACCAACATTTGCCAGGTGTGTTTTCCCCTGTTTTGATGAGCCGGCTCTGAAGGCAACTTTTAATATTACAGTTATTCACCATCCTGGATATGTGGCTCTTTCCAATATGCCACAGCTAGGTAAGTAATGCTTCCTGCCATTGCATAATATGAAAATATTAGCTTTCCATGTCTGTTTCTCTAGACAGTGTGTTAGTAGGCCTTCATCTCTTCTGACCATGGAGAGCAATTACACGAGACAAGTATCGACCCTCACACTTAGAGAAGATAAATTCCTACTCTTTTTGATACCATCTCTTCATGCTGGCAGTCTATCTGCCTCTTAGCTAGTGCTTCAACTACGGGCGCTTATTGATAACAGTCTGGTGAGGCTGGTCTCAGCAAATGCATGGATGATTTGTTTTATTTACCTTGGGTAACTTTCTTATCTTGGCTGCACTGGTTTCTAACTTTTAAAGATCCAGAGATACCATCTAAAAAAATCTAGATTTTTGTTCCCTTGTGCTAAGGGGTTTGACATTCAGTTAAGCTCCCATCACTCAGGATGCTGATTCAGGCCTAAGATTCCATCATTGGGTCCTTCAAATGTACTTTTTATTTATTTAGAAATCATTATGACAATTGTATAGATTTATGGGTAAAGTGTGATGATTTAATACATATATGTAGTAGGTAACAATATAGTGAAGTAGTTTTCATTATAATAGAAAATATTTTAACATAGTTTTGGGGACCGGGGAAATGGCTTAGTCAGGAGATGTTTGCTATGCAAGTAGGGGGATCTGAGTTTGATCTCCGGCAGCCATGCAAAAAGCTGGGTATGATACAATATAGCTGTAATCCTAGTATTGGGGAGTAAGAGACAGGTGTTCGCTGGGGTCTTGCTGGACAGCCCATCTAGCTGAACTGGGGAACTCCAGGTTTAGAGTCCCTGTCTCTAATGGTACAGTGGAGAATAATTGAGCAAGATGTTCGGTGCTGACCTCTGTAAACGTGTGTATACACACATACACACAACATGTATACACATAAATACTTCTGAACAGCATACTAATTTTGCATATTTTTGAGTTATAGTGTGATATTTCAGGATAATTAACATTTTTATCTCCTTATCGCTAACTTTCTGTTTGAACCCTGGATGACAGTGGTTCACAGTTATTTGATCTAGTGTCAATAGCTAGAGAAATTTAGTCTTCTAGTCTATAGGGAGCACCTAGGAAGGAGTGACTGGTTGACAACTATCTGGACAAATTGTTTCTAGGTTGCATATTATCTAGGCTTACAGTGATTTGGACTAAAATATTCCTCTAGGTCAGTCTGAAAGAATCGATGCGAATGGAAGCAGATGGAGGGTCACTACCTTCCAAACCACACCCCGGATGTCAACGTACCTAGTTGCACTTGTTGTGTGTGATTTTGACCACCTCAGCACAACTGAGAGAGGCAAGGAGGTGAGTAGAGAAGAGTCTGCAGATAAGGGACAGTGTGCTGGCTGCATATTGGTCACCTACTGTACCTGTATAGCCTACAACCACTTTTCTCTTCCCGCTCCAAGTCCCATGGAAATGTGACTTTGCAGAATGTGATAAGCTGGCCGTGATAGCATATATTTATAATCTCAGCATGGGAGGGACCAAGGATCATGGGTTTGACGTCATCCTACGCTACATAGTAAGATTCTGTTTCTTCCCTTTTCAAGTGAGGAGGAAAGGGTAGGGGCCAAAAAAATACTTTTCATGATAGCTTTATGGAACTGTTTCTATGGAAGACTGCACACTAAACCCAGTCCTTAGGCAGGTTCTAAGCACCCACTTCCTGTTTCTGCTTTCCTAGAGGGAAGGAGTGAACAGACAAAGGCTAAACTAGCCCTGGGAGATACAGTGCTTCTTGGATCAGATTCAAAGTGTTTAGCAACCAGGATGTCCCCGGCACTGAACAATAAAAGTAGACACTAACCATGAGCAACTGTAAGTTCCTGCAATGTGTGTGCAGGCTATCATTCCTATTAAGAAGCTAGGCCCTGTGGGTGTCCAATAGCTCTGGTGTGCAAGACTCCTCCAGAGTCATGTAAAGGGAGATGATTAGGCTTTGCCCTGAAATTCTTATTTTTTATCCAGTTGTATTTTCCTGATAGCATAAGATTTTCAGAAAATATCATGGTTGTCATGACAGTATATTTCATATTTGCTTTTTGCCTCTATGGAATCTGAAGGTAACCAAGGCCAGTGCCTTATGACCACTTCTTTCTGATTTTCTTGGTTTCCTTGGGTGAGAAAAGTTGAGCTATGCAGCTAGCTGTGCGCCCCTGGGGTTGGCCTGAGATCTTCCAGGCTTATACCATTGACATATGGAGACTGGAGGACTGAGGAACGCCAAGCTCAGCATGGGCGGAGAATGAGCCCAGTCCTCCTAGTCCAATGAATCACTCACAGAGCTGGATACAGGCAGCTGCTTATCGTTGTCCTGAGCTGCTGGCTCCCAGCCCTGATCCTCCTGCTGAATAATTACTAAAAGGTCATTGACACTCACAGATGCAGTACTGGCCTAGTCAGGAATCTGTGGCATAGATCGGCGAGTCTGCTTAGGTATGATTTATAAGTATGGTTTGAGTCTGTCAAGAAGTAGCAGACCTCTCCTTTCCCGGAGAGACCCGGGTGTTCCCTCACACCCACACCGATGGCTTGTGGTAGGTCAGTCCTCTTCTCAAGCAGGAATTCTCATGAAAGGATAAAAATCAGTTTCTTCCTCAAAGATCACCCTATTATAAAGAATGCCAGTTGCCATAGAAACAAAAAGGAACAAGAGAAAGTTAACGCTCTTGGCCAGAAAATGAGACTTGGGTTGAGTTTATCAGTGGAATGCTGTGCTTGGCCATGGCTAAACACTACAAAGTGAGTAAATCTATGAGGTAAACAGAATGCAAGCCTGGAACAGTGCTCAGCTTATCCCAGAATTACCCACTCAGTAAGAGAATAAACAGAGAGCATACTGTAGGAATGAAAAAGGCTAACTTGGTAGACTTGGACAGCATGAGTATTTGAAAAACAATACTCTCTGATGTCTAGATCTGCCATCTCCCGTGAAGGCTATCAGAACTCACAGGTGGAGCTGCTGTGATTATGAGGGAACTTTGAATTTATATGTAAAATGGTCCTGTGTTTCTTGCTTCCTCCTAAGGACTACACAATACAATACAAAATTCCCATATTTGTCTTGCTTTGGGTGTGCACAATGGTCATTTGTGGGAGGAGGTTCATAAACTGAAAATTAAGAAGCAAGAATTCATCGATGATGCTATTATTTTCCCAAAGACTACAGCTAAAACACCATCTCAGTTCTGTAGAATGGGTTTTCAAAGTCTAGTGGACTTTCCAACTTTGGTCTCAGAAGCCGTAAATTTAGTGGAAAAGCAGATCCAAGGCCTGAAGCCATCTTTCTCAACTAAATGAAGACTGTAGCACACAGGAGGAAGAAGTCAGGGAGGGAGCCCAGGCTGGAGTCTCAAAAACAGGTGGTTGCATTTTGTGATCAAGGAACATTCCCAAGCTCTCACATAATTAAAGAATTCACATAATTCAAGACAAACTTTCTAGAGAAATAAAAGCAGAGTGAGATGGATTTGTTCCTGGAAAGCATGTGCCTATGTTATGCTGTTTTTCATTTTTCATAGCCTTTTTGGATAAGGTTCTGCAGAAAGCATTTTTTTTTACATTGACAGAACTCACATAAGGACACACTTTGTAATTCCCACACCTCTAACTTTTGTCCTAAGGACTCTCATTTTCATGTCTCATCCTTGGCATCACCACTGACAATTCTTAATTCTACTAAAAATTACTTACAAAGAAGAGTCGTAGAGCATAGGGAATTCTGCATCACTGTGGCCCTGCAGGTTGAAAGAGGAGTGTAGTCATGAAGGCCACACTGATTCATTCCTGGGTGCCAAGCAACAGCATGTTCACATGAAACAGACACTAAATGGCAGAAAAGCCTTTTTACCAGCAAACATGGGAACATCATTGCAAAAGAGTGGAGACTATAATTTGCTTGCTTCAACAGGTTTACAATCATGAGACCTTTCAAGAGATTTTTTAAATTCAGGAAGTTAATCTGATTTTCAATTTTGAAAATGCTATAGGACTAATAATTCTTTAATTATTAAGCCATTTTAATTTAAACCATTTGCAAGGTTCAAAATTGGTTCTACAGTATGGCATCACTCTTAACAACATAATTCTATTTCGGATTATTGGAATGATTTGGGAAAGGGAGGAAGGATTTGAGATATTTTTTACATGGAATCTCCAATGATTATTCTGAAATTATACATTTTTAAAATTTATTTTTATTACCTTTTATTATTTAATTTTTTCATACAGTATATTTTGATTTTTATTCTTTTTCTTCTCCCAACTCTTCCCAGACCCTACCCACCTCCCTACCCACCCAAACTTCATGTTCTTTCCTCTCAAACAAGCAAACCAACTATGGAAACAGAACGAAAACCAAAAAGGCAAAAGCCCCTCCCCCCCAACCAGAGCAAAAGAAAAGCACACAGGAAAAGTTTACAGGATCTCTCTCATATTGGTCACCTAACCTTGAGCATGAGACCTGCCCTAGATAGAGACTGATAGTCCCTACCCCCACTGTTGTGCAAACAGACTTTTCACTCTCCCAGCAGGTATCCATTGAAAATAGCTTCTTGATTAAGAGTGGGACTTTGTGCTGGGGCTTTGTCTGGCTTGAACCTGTGCAGGTCTTGTGCATTCTGCCACAGTCTCTGTGAGTGCATGAGTTATCCCTTCCATTTCCACATAGATTCCTCACGCCTTCAATAGAGGACTGTGATGCAGACATCCCACTTAGGGTTGGTTACTCCAGGTCTCTTACTATCTACATGTTATCCAATTGTATGTCTCTTGAGTTCATTATCATCTACTGTAAGAAGAAGCTTCTCTGATCAGAGTTCAGTGATACATTGACCTATGGGCTTAGCAGTATGTGTTAGCAGTTGTTTTATTATTACGGTCCTACAGCAGAATAATAGTAGGAGGTTTTCCTATAGGGCCTATGATTTATCTAGTTCCAGGTTCCAGGGCTTGTCAACAGTGTCAGTATGTGGTCCTTACATGGAGGGGACCTTAAAGTCAACCAACAGGTGGTTGGTTACTTCCATAGCATTTGTACCACTGTTGCATTATTGTAGCTCACTAGGTTCATAACTGGGTGAGACTGATGATTACTTTTCTTCTCTGATAGTGCAGTCTGTACACTATCTTCCATAACTATGAACATTAGTCAATAGGAGTGAAATATCTAGTTGAGCATCAGCTCAGGTTCTTTATGTTCAATAACCTAAGTACTTATTGTATGAGCAATAAAATCTCACTGTCAGGTTGTGGAGGGTAACCAATAAAATTGGCACTAGCATGTAGTGTTTGAGAGTAACCTATGGGACTCTTAACTAACAACTCAAAGACATGAAGCCCATTCCCGGAGGCCTTCCAAAAAGGCTTTTACTCTTGTCCCTCTGCCCCTCCTAATCTTGCTTCTTATTTGTCTGTTTCTAATACCATATTCTATTTCTCCCCCTCCCTTTTTAAAAGTCCCCTTTACTCCCTGGTCCCTTACTAGTCACCTAATCTCTGTGAATATTTTGAACAAAACACACATCTAAATTTAAATGCTAACACTCATATATAAGAAACAATAGACAATGTTCGCCTTTTGAGGTCTGAGCTACCTTACTTAGGACAGTTGAATCTAGCTCTACCAATTTACCTAAAATTTTCATTTTTCTCAACAATTGGATAATATTTTATTATGTATTACATTTTCATTCCCTATTCATCACTTGATGAACATATATGCTAATTCCAACTTCTGGCTTCATGAACATGTCTGAGCAAGTATCTCTGAAGTAAAATATAGAGTTCTTTTAGTATATTCTCAAGAATGATACAGCTGAATCTTGTAGATCTATTTTTATCTTTTTGAAGAAACTCTACACCAATTTCCTTAGTGGTTATTCAAGTTTGCACTTCCACCAGCAATGAATTATTCCCTTCACATCCTCCTTACCATGTGTGCTCATTTGTCTTGTTCACTCTGATGGGGGGTAAGATGAAATCTTAAAGTAGTTTTCATTTGAATTTTCCAGAGGCTAAGGATATTAAACATTAAAAAAAAAATCTCTCAGCCATTTGTCTTTCAACTTTTGAGAATTCTCTTATTCTATACTCCATTTTAAAATTGGGTTATTTGTTTCCTGGATGCTCAGTTTTCTAAGTTCTTTGTATATTGTAGATACTAATCTGTTAGATGTGTGATTGAAAATATTTTGCCTTTTGTGTATGCTGCTGTTTTGCCCAAAATGAATGATTATGTCCTTTACTAATCAGAAACTTTTGAGCTTCATAAGGTCCTATTTATTAATTATTGGTCTCAATGCAGTGTTTTGTTCAGAAATCCTTTCCTGTGTCAGTAAGTTCAAGCCTATTCTTTACTTTCTTTTCAATCAGAGTCATGATGTGTGGTCTTAGGTTGATGTCTTTGATCTCTTTGAAATTGAGTTTTGTACAGGGTGATGAATTTGGGACTAATTTTATTCTTCTACATGCAGCTTCCAGTTTCAAAGTATAAGTTAATTTAACATACCTCTGGGGAGTCACTGTTAGTGCTTTGCCTTCTGGGATTTCGTCAGCATGTATATGAGCTTAAACATTACAAGCACTGCCTTAGTTGCTTTTTTTCCCTGTGACAAAACACCATAACAAATAGAAGAAGAGCTGGAAGTTTACATCTTTATCCATAAGCAGGAAGCAGAGAGAGACCACTAGAAATGTTGCAAGTCTATTGAAACATCAAAGTCCATTCCACAGTGACACACCTCCTCAGTAAGACACACCTCCTAATCCTTCCTAAACAGTTCTACCAACTAGGGGCCAAGTATTCAAATATATAAGATGGTGGGGGACAAGTCTTGACCAGTCTTAAACAACCACAGGCATATAACTTCTTCCACAGTAGCAGATAGTTCAAATGTGCAAGGTGACAGTTTTCAAAGCTCAATATTATTCTAACTAATTATTGTTTAATTGTTCTAATTTAGATACGTGTCTGGGCCCGGAAAGAAGACATTGCAAATGGAAATTTGGACTTTGCTGTGAATATTACAGGCCCTGTCTTCTCATTCCTGGAGGATTTGTTTAATGTCAGTTATCCACTTCCAAAAACAGGTGAGACATTTAAAAAAATTTTAGTGCCCAGTATTTCTATTCTGCAGGCCCAGAGTCAAGATCACATGATACATTGATGAACATTCAAGGGTGTATTACAGCCATTTGGCTTTTATTTTGGAATTAGTCTTATGACCATTCACAATGACATCTGATACTTTCCAAAACACAGAGATCTGTCTGCTTTCTGTCTCTGGAGCTATATATCTAGTAGGTTAAGACCATTTTTATTTCTGCTCCCTCATGGGTGTCTGCTTGTTCCTACTCTAGATGGGGTTTTTTGACCTCTCTTATACTTACTTACATATAGCACAGTGCAGGGATGGGCTCTGGATTCTTTCAGCTTGAACTTCTTGCAAAACTTTAGATATTCTTTAGCCATGACTCATTGGCTAAGTACTTGCTGTTATCTATGGATATCATCACAAAATTAGAATTATGTGTGACTATAATATGATCCTTGAGGATCTGTATAAATACTTTATCTTTAGTAGATCTATATGATATGCCTGGAAATTTTTGTGAACCACTCAGCTAGGAAAGTTGCTCAATGTGGTTTTTTTCTTCTGTTTTAAGTTGTACATGTCATGTATAAATGTATTTGTTCTTCCATGTTACTGAAATCTTGGGAACACTGTGCTCTACCTACACAGACAGATGGTAAAGAAGGTAGGGAAAAAAATATTTGAGATGTGAGGTTCTGCAGAAACTTTGCTGCTCAAGCATTTTAGTTTAGGTGAATAATGGGCAGAGGGTGAGGAAGCAGCTTAAACCTGGTCAGAAACCCCAGTTTGCCTGTCAAGGAGCTGGGGACGATAGCAGGCATCTGAGCTTGCAAACCAAGTTCTTAGCTCTTCCGTGCTTGAGGAGTTTAAGGTAGCTAGTCTTTGCGAGCAAAGCAAAACAAAGCAAAAATATGCTCATTAAGTTAGACTCCAGGGTAATTTTTGTTCTTGCATGGTATCCTGTCCATTCAGTGAGATACTTTATTTTCTCTTCCACCCCCCCCCCCCAAGCCATTTACTACCTTCCTCCTCCTACTTGCCACTAGTATACACCACCACCATTTCTACGGTACCAGTCTTTATGTGGTGCCAACCTTCAACCTGTCCTATGTGAAGCCAATCTTTGCAGAGAAATTACAGACTTTCTTTCCCCCTGCCAACCAGTTCCCAAATGACAAATAGAGACTTATTATTAATTCTAAATGCTAAGCCAATAGTTTAGGCTTGTTACTAGCTAACTCTTACATTTTAAATTAACTCATATATTTAATCTACACTCTGCCTCGTGGCTAGATATCTTTCCTCATATGGCAAGTTTATCTCCTGTTTTCTTTGCATCTCCCCACAACTCTCAAGATACTTTCTCTTTTTTTTTGTCTGCCAGCCCCACTGAACCTCTACTTGTCCTATTGGCCAGTTAACTTCTTTAACACAGTGACACATATTCATACAGTGTAAAGGAATATTTCACAAGAAATAACTGATCATGTTAAAGTCCTCTTTAAAATCTTTCTACAGCTTCTCATTATTGTGCGGATGGTGTCTGAACCCCAGCCATGTCTTTACAAAGATGTACCAACCTATTCCGGAAGTTGGGCAGTTCCCAGCTGTGGCTGGTACCCTTGCACAGTCTCTGCACCATCCTTAGTCCTCCACTCTTTATACCACATGCAGTTTTCACATCTTGGAATACGTTTTACTAAAGTGGATAATTGATATTTCCTATTTGTTAACTCAGACCAAGAAGGTCTTTGGTGGAAAGACTGATGTGTGCATGCACACAGTAGAGACCATACAACAATGAAAATGAAGCATCTTTCCTAAAGTTTAAGATACAAGAGTGGTTTTCTATAATGAAATAAAATAGAATATATATTTTATTGGGAACAATAAATACAAAATATGACAGAAGACATTATATGAAGTTGGTACTTTTATCATCTGCCCTTTTACAGAAAATGTTGGCCAGCCCCAGGCAGCTCTAAAAGGTGAAGTGTTAGAGCCATGGTTGTTTCTATTGTTATTTTGAAATACTTAGTTAAATACTTGTATAAAATAATGCAGAATCATTTATGAATCAATGCTAATAATTTTTTAAAACCCAATGATTTTGCTTAATTAAATTGTATTCATTGGAAAATTTAAAATGTTTATTTTAAAAAACAGTCATTCAGAAGGGGCCTAGCAATGTGGCTCAGTGAGTAAAGGCTCCTTCTGCCAAGCTTGGCCACAATTTCGGGGATCCACAGAGTGGAAGAGAGAATTGACTCCTATGGGGTTGTCTTTGATCTCTATATATGTGCCATGGCATGTATACACACACACACACACACACACAGAGACACACACACACTCAGTTACACAGTCACCCACACACTCACACAGACATGCACGCATGCATGTAAAAAGATGCAGTTTCAGGAAGTTTTAAAGGAGTCAATCAGTATCTATAAGAAATGATTTCTTATAAGTGCCAGGGCCAGATTCCAAGTGTTGATTGCATTCATCCCTTGAGTAGAGGGTTTCCTGGGACAGCAAACAGGATCAGTTAGTGGAGGAAATCTAGGGTTAACATAAGGAATTTAGTTGGGCAGAGCAGCATAGTCATTGCATGGGAAGAGTTTAGGTTTGGGGGAATGAGTGTTGGGGGGGGAGTTTAGAGGAATGGCAATGTCACTAAGTCTGCTGCGTGTTCTGAGGGACACTGACCACAGGGCTGGGAAAGAACCAGAATTTAGCCCATCTTGTCTTCTTATTGTTGAGTTTTGATATCTTTCTAGATTTGGGGTATGAGTCTCTTATCAGAAGTATTTGATCTTTACATGATTTTCATAAAGTTGTAATAACTTATTTTCTGTCTTCAGTGTTAAGTCTTTTTAGATAATCTTTTATTTACTCAGATTACGAATTTCCTCTAATTTTTATTTTTCAGTAACCTTATGACTTTACTTGGACATAATGCATAACTAAAACATTTTATTAGAAAAGATTTAATTTAATTTGTTTGTTACTTAACTGCACTTAGATATAATTGCCTTGCCGACTTTTGACAACCGTGCAATGGAAAACTGGGGACTGTTGACATTTGACGAAGCAGCCTTATTGCTGGAACCGGATAATGAACTGACAGTGAAAAGAACTATGGTCTTGGCTGTCATCTCCCATGAGGTTGGGCACCAGGTATACGGTGAAATGTTCTTTCTTATTTCACAGGGAGGTACTTTCTAGATGTTTGCCTCAAAGCAGAAAACCAAAAATACCAGCCACATACCGAATTTGGGGCAGCAGGTAGTACTTCTTGAAATGCATAACTGTGCATAAAAATACAGAGGGTGTATGTTCTGCCAGTCAGGCTAAGTCTGCCCCATTGAGGTATTATGAACCTGTTTAATTTTATCCTGGGAAGAGGTTCAGTGGATGCCACCAGTGAGTTACTGGGGAGCGTATGAGATCTCAAGCTGCATCCACAAAGGGTGTGATCAGGATGCACGTTGTCAGCTCTGTGTGCTTCATATTGGGATCTTGAGAGTCTAGGCGTTTGACCTGATGGAAAAGTCTCACACCTACATTTTAGTCTCTATTCCATTAACACAAATGTGTCAGGAAAGAAATAACCTTAAGGAGCATAGTGGTGTCTTCTTATTTGTGTAACTCCACCAGTTTTAGAAAGGATCAAATAACACCCTGGCTACAGAGTCCACATACTCCCGTGAATTTTGATCAGTTGTTCCAAGTGCCATTTCTTATTGTCACCCACGTGACAGTTTTAAAAACATAAAGTGCTAACAACAGCTGTAGGAATTCGCTTAGATACCAGGATATGGATTTGTTGATTTGGGGAGCTGCGTTTTTCTTTTCAAAGACATCTACGCTTTTTTTCTGCTCTGTTCAGCTTGAATAGAAGATAATGCAGCTGCAACACATTACAGAGTACGCATGCGCTTGAGTGATTCTCCTGTGATGTGGATCAAACAGCAATCCACTTATAGCAAAGTCCTAGTTAGACTCTGAGGTGTGAGACAGCAGGGTAAGTGAGCAGCTAGGGCTTCAGCTTTGTTGGCTAAGCACAACTCGCGGGCAAAGCCAACAGTTTATATTCAGCTAGCTAGTCTTGTGCTTACTACCAGTTTTAAAGCAAAGACTTCTTCCAGTGACCAGAAGTGACACAATTATTTCTGAGAAATGCATGACTGATGTCCTTTCATGTGAAATAGTAAGGCATGTTTGGGAGTCCTGCTTTCCTATTTTGTTATTAATGGCAAACGACACCCATGTCTTTTTGGCATCCGACCTCTTTGGTGTGTATTTGCAGTAGGGTAACTTAAATTGCAGACATATCTTCTCTCTCACATTTCCAAAAGTGGTTCGGGAACCTGGTGACCATGCGGTGGTGGAACAATGTCTGGCTTAACGAGGGCTTTGCATCTTATTTTGAACTTGGAATAATTAACTACTTCTATCCTAAACTTCCGAGGGTAAGTAATGTAATCATTTACCTACAATTGTAAAAATAATGCCTATCATTGTTGAAAAGTATAAAACACAGACAAATTCAATAACTACTGAATTACTATAGCTCTTATAAAAAATGAGTCATGTTGCCTTTTATGTTTTTTTAACAAGGTTTTTACTTATTAATTTGTTTAAGTGACATTTGTATCGAAACTTCTTTTGGCTTAAAATATTGCTATTTAGATATGTGGTAATATCTCATGCCTTAAATTCCAGCACTTGGGAGGCAGAGGCAGGCAGATCTCTGTGAGTTCAAGGTCAGCCTGCTCTACACAGCTAGTTCCAGGACAGATAGGGCTAGACAAAGAAACTCTACCTTGTAAAACCAAAAAAATTCTTTGATATTTATTTGCTTGTTATTACGTGGCAGGCTGCATATGCCATAGGATACATGTGGAGGTCAGACAACAAGGAATGGAAGCCTACACTCTCCTTCCTACATCTGGTTGTTAGGGTTGGGGGCAAGTGTCCTTCCCTGCTGAGCCATCTTGTCAACCTTTCGGAGATAATGCTGGTATGGTAGGGTGTCTTAGTGAGTGAAGTCACTTGCTGTACAAGTCTGATACTTTAGTTTTGATTCTCAGGAACTAGGTAAAGATGGAAGGAAAGATCCAATTCTGTGCACTCTCAAATACACCATGCACAACAGATTAATTTTATAAAGTTCTAATATGTCTTCACTCTATATGACATCATGGACATGTATATATATCATTAAATCCACTTGGAAATCAAGATTTTTTTTTTCATGATTGTGAACCCATGGTATCTGGGAAGTGCTGAGATGGAGCACCCACTTAACACCCCAATCCCATGTCACCCCTCTGCTCTCTCCAGATGACCTGGATTATACTCCCTCCCCTGGCCTTTCATTCTGCAGTGTCTCTTCCTTCCTTCCTTCCTTCCCTGCCCTGAGTACAGGTCCTGTTGTCCTGGAAAGAAGTCTGGAGATCCTTCTATAGATCAGAAGAATGAAATGTTAAAAGCTTCGGCCATTTACCCAACTTTTTTTTTTTTAAATCTGGGACAGAGTTGGCTTTGAAATTTAGTTATCTGGTGCTAGTCTGATGTACAAGACAATGATGGTGAGGAGATTGCTGGGTATGCTGCTCTTCACCAGCTCTTCAAGACTCAGGCTCTCTGGGCCTCTTAATCTCCAGTTCTGGTATTTGTTACTACTCAGTGACTTCTCTGTTTTTTCTGCCTCGTTCAGAAAAGTAGTAGGGTTGGTGATTTGCCCAACAGCAGCTTTCCTGTGTGTTAGCATGGTTCTGACCCTAAACCCTGGGCCTCATGCATGTTAGATTCCATCCACTGCCGAGAAGGACTCTTGCATCCTCACTCTGCCTTTCTTACCACCAGAAGCTGAGATGCGCAGTTGAACAACTGGACTAAGAGGAGCTTTATGCAGTCATTGAACAGGGTTCCCGAACATCTGTCACATACTATGTGACAGCAGCGGTCATTAATTATACACTCATGTACAGATACAGTATTGTAAACAGTATTTGTTTAGTCCTAAGGCAATAAATGATAGCAAATATTCTCAAGTGGTTAGCTCCCATGGAGCAGGCTTTATTTACTGGGTATTTTGTTAAAAAACTATAAGTTAATTTAGTCTTTAACTTAATTAGGCAAGGACAGTGTTGGTTTTCCCTGCTTTGAGATGATGGAAGAGATAGATTTGGTGACTTGAATGAGTAAAAGAACTGTTGAGAGAGTAAGAAAAAAATGGATGGTCCATTGTCTTCACAACTGCCTATTTATTATAACACTTGCTTTTCTAATAAAAGTTTTATCTGCTCTACTTGGAAAAGAAGAAGTCCATGTGTGACTTGACCAAATTAGTTTGGCCTTGGTTCCTTTCAATTTATCTTTTTGTTCATTTGTAATATAACAATTGTCTTAGGGGATGTTTATAAAAACCAAATAACAAAAGCTCAAAATGTTGATAAGTAAAGTGAGACATTTTGTCACTGTGGGAAAACATACTTAAGAAGCATTAGAGAGAATTTTATTAAATCCGGCATTGTGGTAGTGATTATATTAAGGCATAAATTATGGGAATTTTAAATTGTTCTCCCTTGCACATTGATTGAAAAGAGACACTCTCAAGAACACTTATAAAACCTTTGTTTAATGAATTAATATACTCAGACCTGTGCAGGAGCTTCTTAGTTCTCACTACATGGAGTATGATTATTGAACAAGCAATAGGAGACCTTTAACATACAGAATCCTATAGTTCCTAGAGTATAGGATACTAGCCAGACCAACATGATTTTGACATCATCCCCAGCTGATTTGTTTTCCATTAAAATTTTAGACATAGCCAGGCATGTTAATTTACCATCTATCACCTCAGCTACTTAGGAAGCTGAAGCAACAGGATTTAAAACTAAAAAATAACATGTATTATATAGTGAGGCACCATCTCAAACAACAAAGTTCTTGAGACATTACTCTAGGTTACAGGCTTTTCGTTTGCAGAAGAATAGATTTTGTCAATAACCTTAAGGCAGTTAATACTCATCAAATGGGCAAGGTCTAGAATAATTCAGGAGCCAGTCTTCTGGGTAAGCATATGTAAGATTATATATAAGCATATTAGCTTGCAGGTGTACCTATTATCTAGAGTAGGTTGTTATCTATTATTATTATTATTATTATTGTTATTATTATCTAGGTTAGGTTATTTACAGTAGGTTAATTAAGGAGGAAAGATCACCTTACCTATCTGCAATACCAGGGCCCCGACTGAGTTAAAAAGAGAAAGTGGACTGAACACCAAGATCCGTTGTTCTCTGCTTCCTGATTGCACATGAAATGTAACCAGCTGCCTCAGGCTCCCGCTGCCTTGACTTCTCAGCCATGATGAACTGTGCACTCCGGAACCATAAGCCAAAATAAACTCATTCTTCCTTTGCTTGCTTTGGCAGTATGGTATATTTTGTCACAGCTACAAGTAACTAATATAAGCCTAATTGATGGAATTGATAATCATAACTTAAGCTAGGGATACAAAGGAGTTGATCAGGATGCTCACAATTGGATGTAGAGCAGAATTGGGACGTTTGCCTAATACTGGTGTGCCATGCAGCATGCGACAGTCAGCTTGGAGTTCCAGTCCGTTGGTAGGGATTTTAGGTTTCACAGGGCTATCGGGCTAACGCACTCACCAGGGTGCAGATGACTGCAACATCTTTCCTAATCTCAGTTCTGTTTTTTCATCCAAAATTACTCTTTGGCTGTAAATTAATTTTCTATCTAGCTTCACATCAGAGAAAAAATGTTCTTGCCATGTGTCCAAGGGAAAATCATGTCTTGGAAAATCCTTTGGCTCTCAATACAGTGTAATACACTGCTGTCTCAGAATACACAAACTGCAAATACTTGTATCTAGTCTGTGGATTTCTTTCCAGTTGTAAGTTACTATGTCAGCATTGTTGTCAATTTATAAGTCTAGTGTGCTTTTTGCTTTGTGATATGCATGGAAAAATACCACAGAGTTTTAAGGAGCCACGATTCAATTGAAAAATCCAATCTGAGTGGATTGGATCTATATAGAGAGAGCGCTGGGAACCTATCTTGGTGAGAAATCCATGGCTCTTGGAAATCACACTCTTCCATAATTAACTTTTTAAAAAATCAAAATTAAAGGTAGAGAACAGGAAGGAACATGGCTTACCGTTTTGTAACTCGGGGAATTCTGATCTTGGGGTGTATTGTAATTCAGACCGTTTTCAATTATTCTTTCTCCCTTTCTTTGTGGGTTTGGGAAGCTATCTTGGGAATGCTGGATTCTCTATTTCTGTAACCCTTGGAAGTTAATGTGGCTCGATCTTTTCCTTTATAGAATGAGATCTTTTTTTTTAACTTCTTACATGATGTTCTTGAAGAAGATCATGCCCTAGAGTCTAGAACTGTGTCCCTTGAGGTGGAAAATTTCACAGAGACAAGCGACATAAGTGAACTCTTCGACATATATACTTACTTTAAGGTAAAACACATTTGTGTTTTCTTCTGTTCTCATGCAGAGAGTTGTGTAGATGGATCCCAAGGTCCATAAAGTGCCATAGACTCAAAACTTTGGCTTAAAGTAACTTTAATCTTATTGTCTAATAAATGTCAGAGAATGCTTCAAAGTCAGGCTTTACTTAGCAAATATTATTAGTGAGGTCATATTAGATATTGGGCACATCTATTATTATACACAGACTTACATACCTCGATGCATTAAAAACAATTTTGGGGGGTTTCTGAGTATATGAGGGGGGCGTGAACATGTGCACTTGCTTTGGGATTCCAAAGGACAACCTTGGGTATTGTACCTCAATGTTGTTTTGGTGAGACATGGTCCTGGGACTAGCTGATTTGGTTAAGGAAGTGGGGTAGTCACCTGGGTAGTCACTAGGGATTCTCCTGTTTTTTGCCTCGCCAGTTCTAGGACTACAAACACACATGCTTAGTTTTTGTACATGAGTTCTCAGGATGGAGTTCAGGTCCTCCTGCTTGCTTACAGAGTGAGCACTTTACTAGATGAGCCCTTTCCCCAGCTCCAAACTTCTATTTTGTAGAAGTTTATTCTTACATGCAAATATCATAATTTAAATAATTTTGTGTGCCCTAAATCTTCATATATAGGGCATTTGCTAACTCTTTACTCACTACTTAGTGACAATCTACTATTTTATTAATGTGTTTGAGGATAATTTGAATAGGGAATTCAAGAACAAATTGCAATCAGAAGCGTGGCATGAAGCAATGTTCATAAAGATGGAATGTGTCTGTGTGTAAATACTGCATTTTGTTCAGTTCATGAATGCCTTTGTATGTCCTAGGGAGCATGTTTGGCCCGGATGCTTGCTAGTTTCCTGAACCAGCACTTGTTTATAAATACACTTAAGGTGAGTTGCTAATAGTGTCACCATACTAGCAGCAAACACAAATTGCTTTGGCATCCTATTGCTTTAAATGTGATTCATCTGTTTTCACAGTCATATCTGGAGACATTTTCTTACTCAAATGCTGAGCAAGACGATCTGTGGAGACATTTTCAAATGGTAATTGTCCTTCTCTGAGATACTTTCTTGCTGAATAATTTTGCCTAATACAGTAGAAGAGCAAGAGGCCATGAGTGAATGGGTGAACCACAGGAGCATTACGTTTTCCCATTTATAAAATCCCCTTAAGTCTGAGCTGTTTCTCTAGTCTTCCTGGTAGTTCTGTGCCCTAAATAGAGAGTGGCCTACTAAGTCTCTAAATATGTACTCAATGAGTAAGTGGATGGATGAATAAAAGAACCCTTTATTCTGTCAGTTCTCTGTGTTTGTGGTTCCATACCTGTATATTCAACCAATCCAAGATGAGAAATAGTAATAGTTCTCTTTGTACTGGGCATAGATGGACTTTTCTCAGATGATTATTCTCCAAACAATACAATATAATAACTATTATGTTCACATACTATTTGCATTGTGAAGGTATTACAAGTCACCTGTTGATAATTTATAGTACATGCTTACACAGGAGCACTGTTCTATTTTATATAAGGGCATCAGCATTCATGGATTCTGTTCCCATGAATGTCCTGGGAAAAAAATCCCCTGCCAGATATCAGAGGAAAGCCATGTAGAGGTAAACAGTTTTGAATATAACCACTGGGGATTACTGTATAAAGAAGTGATAGAATGGTTATTTCATTTCTTTGGGGAAGACTGCTGCTTCGTAAGGTTTTGTTGATAAACCACATCTGTTTTTGTTATGTTTTTAAAATCAGGCCATAGATAAGCAGAATATAATCCATTTGCCAACGACAGTAAAAAGCATAATGGATAGCTGGACATACCAGAGTGGCTATCCAGTCATCACATTAAATGTGTCTACAGGTGTCATGACGCAAGAACCATTTTATCTTGAAAAGGCTGAAAATCGGACTCTTGTAAACCACAAGTAGGTTATTTTGTTCCTCAGTTGTCACCAGGCTTGGGGGTTCAATAATGATGGGATGGAAACCAACCAGCAGTGAGGAAGGGTAACACTTGGCAGGCACATGCCCTTCTGCTGGGTGACTCCCTGAAGGGATGGCACTGTGTACTAACTAGGGTGAAGCAGAACCCTAAATACTGAGCAGGGATAGAAGTCTGCACCAGGGAACAATGTGTACCCTTACCTGGGACTTAGGGTCATATGAGTGACCAAACCATTATGTGTTCCTCATTGTCGTCAGACAGATGTAGTGAATTACTCAGGATTCTGGGTGAGAGGCAAGAAGATGATGCCGTCAATGGCATGTTTCAGAAAAAAATAGCCCTATTGCAGTCTTTCCCTTAGACATAGAGCCGAGAGGTAGCTACATCCTTAAGGATAGTGTTGTGCATACGTGCGCATGTTGTGTGATATCCTTGTATGTGTGTATATTTAAAGTTGCATTGGTAACTTTAAAATTACAGCCTTTAGACCTGATTCAAATGCTGGCTTCCATAAAAGTCAGACTGTGTGTAGGCCTTATTTAAGCCCCCTGAGCATCGGTTGCATTATCTGTGACATAAATAGATTGGGGAGGTGATGCAAAAATGCAGCAGTGAGTGGTAGCGTGCCACTCATCACCTTCTCTCTTCCCTCCTTCTGTTTCTTTCCCCAATTTGTTAACTTGCAATTGTTTTATATAATTTTGACCCTCACATCTCACTGTAGTAAATAATTTATAGTATTTGAACGAGTAATTTTCAAATACTATAAAAAATTTCAAGAAGGGGCTGGCAAGGTAGCCCAGTGGGTTTGTCCCCAAGCTTGATGACATGAGTTTGAGTCCTGAAATCCATGTTAAAGGAGAGAACCAATTCTAAACCTTTGACCTCCACACATGTGTAATAGCCTCTCACATTCTATACACACACACAACAACAACAACAACAAATCTAATAGTCCTACTCTTTCTTCAAAACCAATGGACTCTGCACTATAAAATTCTGAGTCCTTTGATAAGTGGCTGGAGTCTTAGGTATGCAGATAAATCCAGACTTGCAGCCTAAGGACTAAGATGCCAGATGTAAGAATTGGAAGAAATTGGAACCAATTGTCTGAACTGTGTGTCTTTCCTAAGTAAAGAGCACTGCAGTCCTCATGATCAGCTATTCATCCAGTTCACAGGCATCAGTGTGGGAGGAAAGAGATGTTCAGGAAATACAAATGCTGTGGCTGATGCCTGGGAACATCTTTCAGATGGTTAGAAACCAAAATGCTGGCAAGCTTTTCCTTCTGACCCATCACTTCTCTGGGCAAGGATGGGTTTGGGTCTGCCCGAAGCATTTGAATGGCCCAGCGTGAGGCCAGGTAGCTAGAATTTAGTAAAATCAGCCCATCAGCATTTCAGACAGAAGGACGTCTCAGCGTTGTCTGTGCTGTGAAGAGGTAAGCCTCTACGAGACAGCAAGAAGGAGGAGAGATAAAGAGTCAAAGCAGCATTGGCTAACAGAAACAGTAGCAAGTAACCCCAAGAGCAAAGCCCCAAGTGACTGCTGGGATTGATCATGGACTTGGAGGTCTGCTATTTGGACTTGGAGGTCTCCTATTTGGCATCTCTTTAATTTGGGCTGAATGTATATTCTTGTGTGTGAAAATTACTAATTCTTTTCTTTTCTTCCAAAAAGTAACACATGGATTGTCCCTATTTTTTGGATGAAAAATGGAACAACACAACCTTTAGTCTGGCTAGACAAAAGCAGCAGTAAGTAAACATATATGGCTATGTATATATTATATATACATACACACATTCATATATATACATCTTCTATATACACACATAAAAACAGAGTTGGACATTTTGTTAAAATGTTGAGTTTTTGAAAACCTGATTGTTGAGCAAAGGGCTTTAAAACACACTTTAAATTAAAACTAATTATGCATGAAAATTTAGTTATATGGCAGGCCAATATACACTTAAGAGCTATCTTTACTTTTATTGTATTGGCTTATTGTTTAGAAGTGTGAGTGTATTATATTAAAAATGTATTGAAAGCTTCATAAGAATCTTTTTGTTTTGTTTTTGTTTTTTGGTAGTGGTATTCCCTGAGATGCAAATTTCAGATTCTGACAGTGACTGGGTGATTTTAAATTTCAATGTGACTGGATATTACAGAGTTAATTATGATGAGTTAGGTTGGAAGAAACTAAATCAACAGCTTGAAAGAGATCCTAAGGTATGGGCCTTTTTTTTTTTTTTTTTTTTTTTTTTTTTTTTTTTGGTGTTTTAAGTAAGAGTTGTCCATTGTCATTTGGAGAATGCATTTTCTGATCGAAAGTTCCTTCTCTACCACCTAGGATGAAGATGGTCTTATGCTCATTCTTAGGAGCAACTAATTCTGGTTGAGTGTATATTTCTGAACATTCTTCTTTCTTTTCCAAAATAGCTTACCTTTTGAGATAAGACTCAGAACATATTTTCCTAAGTTACTTTGATGCTTGGGTCCATTTATTACTTTACAGTGAAAATACCATTTGTTGAATTCATCGTAAGTATTAGAGACTGTGTAGGTAAAGACGTATCTAAAGTTTCTAAACCTACATTTGATACATAGTGCATGCTAAGAATTATCAATTTATATTATTAAAAATATTCTTCTCACTCAGAGGAGTGAATTAATTTATAAAACATCAATAGCCCACTATTACTTTAAGTGATTTTTAAAAGCCTATAGATCAGGATGAAATCTATACGTGGTAAAATGTTGACCAGATCATATAAGTTAGTCTTTAAATGATTGACATAAGCAAATCTTCACGAGTAGAGAGAGATGCTGGCTTAGGAATCTACCTGACTTCATTGGAACTTTAGGCATTCCACTTAGCTGAAGTAAAAATCTGTCCCAAGTTTCTCTGTTGGTGACAAGCAGACTGCACAGCAGAGGAGGCTGTACTGCACACTGCCCCAGAATTTAGGATATGAGTCAGCTCACATTTTTGCTTATTGCTTTCCTAAAGTGTGATCATGAGCAGGCATCTGACTAGCATTTCAGTTTCCTCATGTATATAATGATTTTAGTAGACTAATCTTACTTAAAGGTTAAGGCTAACCTTTCTTCAGGTGTCCCTGAGAAAACAAGACAAGATGGTGCACTATGTTTAATGGAGGCCAGACACGACTCAGGCACCCAGAATATGTTCAGCAACTTAAAATGTTGTTAATATTTTAAATAAAGCTATAAATGCACTTATAATATTTTCTCTTAAACCCCCTTTCATATTAACTAAATCCTCAGTGGCTTCCAATGGTACAATAAGCCATAAAGGTACAACAAGGTTATATCATTAGGGCAATCATTCCCTGACTCCACTGTAGATTGATTTATTGAGGCACCTAACTAAACTATTTTGGCAACAAAATCGGTGAGCAAGTAAGACAGACTCTGTGTGATTCAAACGTATCTAGAAAATGCAAACGTTGTAACTACCACAAGAAAATGAGGCTGTTAGCAAAGAAAGAATTAGGATTGGTATACTCAAAGGCTTGGGAGTGCTGGGAAGGTAAGTTCCCTTGGACTAAATACATGCATGTGTTGGGAGGTATTGGAGGAGCTGCAGAGGGCCTCAGCTGAGGTTGTAGTTCGCCAGTGATCAGCTTTGAGACAGTCAGAGAGAGGTGTGTAAGCTTAGGCTGCTAGCTGGCCTCTGCCTCTCCATGAATATAGGGGCACTGGATCACATCAGTGAAATCTTGAGAGTGCAGATACTATTTAAAATAATCCTGCAGCACTATAGAAATAGTGTCAGATAACATTTATTAATGATCTGCTATGCTAAAATGTTCCTAAAAATAAGTAAGACATTCTAATAGCATTCAGTACATACTTCCTCTTTTGGAGAAGTTTCTAAATGTCAGTTTCAAGATTTGTTTTTTAACATGGTATGTTTAGGGGATTATTTTGGTAAAATTTCTGCCATGTTTAATCATTATGTTTGATATCAGAAGGATCTCATCAAAACCGCATACATAATTAGTAAATTATAGGCTGTTCTTTGTAGCTACAATTCCTCTACCTATGAGATTATTTCTAAGGAAGGAATTTTGGAGCACTGGTGATCTTGAAGTTGCTGTTTTGAAAATATTTTCCTTGTTTTGACCATGTTTGGGTTTCTTTCTGCAGGCTATTCCTGTCATTCACAGGCTGCAGCTGCTGAGTGACGCATTTGCCTTGTCCAAGTAAGTGTCTTCTGCTCTCACTGTTAAAAGGCATATATTGAAAATGTTAGCAAAATAATAGCTTGTGATATGAAATTGGTTCTTTACTATGCAGAGGCCTTAACCAATGAAGAATATGGTCAAAAGCAAGACATGGTTGCTCAAACCTGTAACTCAGCTCCTGGGAGACTGACACAGGAGAATTGCTGTGAGACAGCAAAATACAAATAAAAATAAAATAAAACAAATAAACATAAGATTAGGGCCAAATTTCATGTTCTTGGTGAAATTTTACAGCATAAATTCTTGTTGAATATAAATAGACTAACAATTGATATTTTGAAGGTACTCAAAGGTCATAGCTGGTGGCTAAAATAATAGTGCTATCTGCGTTATATTTTGATACACTGAAGAATTATAATTTTATACATATGTACTAGATTTGTTTAGTATAAGCCATGTTCCTGTTTAACCATAAATTTGTCTATGATTTAAGTTTTAGGCAGTAAAATGAAATAATATATGTATAATTCTTTAATATATATTCTTTATTATATAGTAAATTACCTATTCTTATTTATGCCTGTCGCACGTGTTGGGTATTTGACATTTCTTTACTGATTGGTCCCTCTGTTACCTGATGCTCAATGCTTGGCTGAAAACCTCTCTAGAGTCACTATGACTTGGCTACTGCTAGTGACATCCTCCAAGAATCATCATTTTCGCTTCTTGACACTTTGACACGAAAACTTGATTTTTTGACTCCATTTCTTCCTATCTCTGTGAGCATCCTGAAGCACAGTCATGTTGTTTATATTGTCTTTCTTCTTCCCATGGGCTGACTCATTTGGTCCTATAATTTAAGTGGTTGTTTTACTAGGTAAAAGGCTCAGTAAGATGCTCAGATGTTAGAACATAAGATGCTCAATTATGTTGTAAATGGACATTTCCCCCTCTTTCCTCCCTTATGTTTATCCTGTAATCATTTCAATCCATGACCTTATCCACTGAATGTTATTTTGGTCTCTGAGTTGTTCCCCACCCCCTCTCCATGTACCACTATTTTCCCCATCAGAGGCATCCTATTGTCCCATTTTTCACATCTCATGCTCTCATGCTCAGCCACTCAGTATGTCTCATCTCCCCATCCTTGGTAAAGCCTTCTGAACGCTCACCTCACTGCTTCTCCTGACCGCTCACCTCACTGCTTCTCCTGAACGCTCACCTCACTGCTTCTCCTGAACGCTCACCTCACTGCTTCTACTCAACACTCAAATCACTGCTTCTATTCAATGCTCACCTCACTGCTTCTCCTGAACGCTCACATCACTGCTTCTACTCAATGCTCACCTCACTGCTTCTACTGCTTATATGTGAAGCCTTATCATCTTCCCTCTTCTAGTCTCCTTCCTTATCTTTCAGCCTGTAGTTCCTTTGAGTTCCATTATGACTTTCAGCATTGCAGCAGTAGATGTTCTAGGCATCAATTCTATCACATTATTTTAATTGCTTAGAAACCTAGATTTCCTCCCCAAGAAATCTTAACTCTTTATCCCAGTTTTCAATGATTTCCTCAGGTCTGAACCGCCTGTTCTGTTATCTCTGTCACTAGACAGAATGACCTGATCCACTAGCTTTTCCTCTCACTAGACACAGAACATCCCACCTATTGGCTTGGCCAGCCCACCACGGTAATCCCCAACACTTTTCCTTTGTTCCAAGCTGCCTTCCCTATGTTTTTACAACCACACATGGCCTTCGATGATCTTCTCAAGTGATTTTTTTCTTGAGACCTTCTCTGACTTCTTCTTTCCCCTGGGTTGTTTCCATGTGAATGCTTTTGCTTTGGGAGCTCAATTCTTTGTAGGCATCTTACTTTCTAAGACCCCTCCTTGACTTCCTAGGTTCCAACTGAACTTCAGTGGTGCTCTTAGCTGCAGGAAACTGCAGTGTTATATGCTGGCTGCTCCGCCCACTAGCAGCTAGCTGGCAGAGCATTTGACTGAGAATGCCTAGGGTTGATACCTATTGAACGGAATGTATATTGTAAGAACACATAATAAATACTTAATGTTACATAACTCAACAATTGGCCTGAGCTTCCTAATGTGGATGTTTGAATGAACCAAGTGGATACAAAGTCTGGCAGCAGTTGCTGAGATCTATGTCACAGATATGATGAGACTTTTTGCCACCCTTCTGCTTGGTTTGTTGACACATCTTGTTAAAGTTAGACATTGAAAATGGAGCAGATATGGAAAGATAGAAGATCTTTTAGCAGGTCAAGGTTTTTTGAGTGTGTGTTTTTTTAAACCAAACAGAAACAATTATATTGAAATTGAGACAGCACTCGATTTAACCAAGTACCTTGCTGAAGAAGATGAAATCCTAGTGTGGTTTGAAGTCTTGGTAAACTTGATAAACAGGGATGTTGTTTCTGATGTGAACAACTATGCTATATACCCATTATTGAAGGTAATTTCATGCTTTGTTATGTGGCTTTTAAATCAACCCTCTTTGCTTCTTTCTGTGTTCTGACCAGCATCTGTATGGCAGGCCTTTCTAAAATCAATGTTCTATTCATTCCAGATGTTTGGTGATTTATTTCTTTTTAACTATAACTGATTATTCTTAGTGAAAAAAACCTACTAGCCATAGACCCAGCCTTAGAGATGAGTGAGGGAGAAGGTTGGCAGGGTTTTTTATTCTTGATGAAGTGAGAGTATATCCAAAAGAAAGCTAGAAAGAAAGCAGGCAAGAAAGAAAGACACAGAAGTGTTAGAAATTGTATATCTTCTTCTTATAGAAAAACAGTATATATTAGGAACAATTTCCCCAAAAGATTTGTAACAAATAGTTTCTTATCAACCTTGTGTTCATAACCCTAACTAATACTCACGTCTTAAGGGGATCAGCAATTTCAGCCCACGAAATACATTCCAGAAAAAAATAAGAGTTTCAAAGACGTTGTCACTATTAGGAAGAAAAAGATGGAAATTAGCATTTATGAATGAAGCAATGATGTGCTGTCATCAATGAGGGAATATGAGATGAAAAATTCCCATAAGTAGCTCTTCAATAGGATTTGGAAGAAAGATGTCAGGAGTGAGAGCAGAGCAGATGTTTAGAAGCAATCCTTTGGATAGTCAAGGTCCATAAGCAAACCAGCGAGTGATGATCTGTAAGTGAGTTTCTGGGTCATTCTGAGTGCGATATAAACACCTCAGGTTCCAGGTGCTCTTTTTTCTTGTATCCAAAGGAATGTTGGGAGCTTAACTGAGTGTGGAGAGGGTGACTTAGAGGAGGGTTGCTGGCCTCTGATGACTGGTTTTGGCCAAATCTGTACAAACTGACAGTTTTACTGCCCCAGGGAGTTTCAGTGAATATTGCATCTAGTTGGTTTGCAGCAATGTTAACGAAGGCCTGACTTTTGTAGCCTCATATTTACCAGCTGACACATTTGGGCTGATAGCAAATGATAAGAACTGCTAGTATTGACCAGGCTCTCATTTTGTAACACTGTGGTTTTATGTGTGAAGCAACTGATCCTGGAGAAATTTAAAAATAAATCAGTATATTTAGTAATAAAGATCATTTCAGACAAAAGTCTGTCATTTCTCTATTACTATCTTTCAGATAAATAATAATAAACTTGAAATCCAGTGTTGTGTGTCAGAAATAATGGTAACTTTTCTTTGTGGTTTATAGAAGTATTTACTAAAGAGACTTAGCTCAATATGGAATACTTACTCAACTATAATTCGGAAAAATGTGGCAGCATTAAAGGACAGCTATTTAGCTCTGTAAGTATTTTTAAGTGATCATAATTGAATTAAATGACTTATCTTAGTAGATGGGCATCCAGATTTGTGAAAGAGAATCTTTGTAATAACTAAAATCTTAGTACATGCTACCGAGAGAGCTTGTATGCTGTTTCAGAACTGTAACTCCAGACCTGGTGAACTGTGAGTCCTCAGAGAAAGCAATACCTTGAGTTCTTAATTGACTTACAATGCATATGTGTGTGCACATAGAAGTTTAAACTCTGTATTTGCAAAAGTGATATTACTGATTACAATTTTAAGTGTATCCTATTATGGGTAAAGGGTTGTGCTAAGGATATCTATCCTGCACCAGTAAACCAAAGACCACTGGAAAGCCACCAGGGTAGACATTGACTCACCATTAGGATTTTCCTCTGGACACTTTTCAGCTCCCCAGACTTTGTATTTTTCATGGAAAGAAATCAGACAAGACACACAGGACTTAGTGCAGAAGACAGACTTCCTTGCAGAGGAAAGTGGAGTAGCATTAAAGGATGAAACAATATAATGTTGAGAGACTTTGCCAAGCATAAGTTGTAAACTAAACCTTATCTGAGGGGACATTTCCTTATGGCCCGCCCGCCCGTTTGAACTGACACTCAAGAGAAGAGCTAATGATTTGTCTTTGCTCTTTGCCAGAAAGCCTTCTGCCAGACAGGAATTTTTTTGGCAATTCAAAAAGTCACATCTCTGCATAGGGCCAGAGACACAACTCTTATTCTATTCTTTTGATTAAAACTCGTATAACAAAGCAGATTTTTAAAAAAGAACTAATGAAAAAAATATACTAAAAACCACACTTCCTTATTAGTGTGTAGACCTCAACAAAGCCCGGCTACTTCCATCTTCCTCTCCTTCATATGATATCTTAAATCTTATAGAGAGACAATGCAATGCTTCCTTTTCCTTTATCCATCACCAAAAACCGATGTGTTACTAGGGACACAGGGGATGGGGACTTAGAGCTAATTATGAGATGGGCTTCAACCTCATGGTCCTGTCACTCCTCTAGTAAGGACAGTTTCAGGATGTTTAGGAAGGAGCCGAAAGGCAGCATGAGGCTATGGACCTCTCTTCCATTTGTGTATGTGTGTTGGAATTCTAGGCTTGGAGGTGGGTAGTAGCCAACAACTGTAACTACAGCTTCTAGAAACATCAAACTTAAATCAATCAGACCAAACAAGAAATAAAATACACCAAAATATAACCACTCTTCCTCAGGAATATTCTGCTGTGGGAGCTGAAATCAGTACCATAATTTACAGCTGTAAGCCTATACAATTAGATAAGTATAAGGACAGTGTGTGTGTGTGGGGGGGGGGCAATTGTGTGAATGAACAGGAAGGGACAAATGCACTCAGCTGTGAAGCACATGTGTTAAGCAGACAGTATAGGCTCTTCTAAAGCAGACGGAGTGGCTTACATTTTGTAGCATCTGGGGCCAGTGTTTTTCCTCCAGCAACTTGTGGCAGAGGCTGATTTTCACTGTATCCCATCTTGGTGCAGCTAGCCAAAGTTTGGGATGGGTGGGGAGAGGAAGTGACCACATAAACTAATTTCTAAGAACATCTTTTAGGGGACCTCCATCTATGCACATCCCAAAACTGCTTATCACAAGGTCAGAACAGGCTGAGTTGAGACTTGAGGGTTGGGGACAAAAGGGAATTGGCTTTTGTCTGGCTTCTTTTGCCCAGACCCCAGACTTGGTGACTGTAGCAAGACACAAAACAAAGCATGGCTTCCTTGTGTTCGTTCTTGTTCAGGGCCCTTCTTTGAACTCAGTTTGAACTTTTGAACAGTAATGCAGATTCTTGCTTAGCTATAACAATAAAAGAAGTTCCTCTGGTGTTTATATATATATATATACATATTCACAATCATTGACAGGAGGAAGAACCAGATGCTTAGCAAAGAAAAGCGAATTATACAGAGGGAGAAAGGAACTTTTTTTGAATAGAGAAAACAATATTTTTCAGCATATTGGATCAGATACACTACAGATATCTTTAATCCATATAGGGATTATTGTAAAAGAGGGGGAAAGTAAATTGACAGCAGATGTGGAGTGTGTGCACACCCATGTGTCTTTCAGGGAAGAATAATGGCAGGAATTTATTTCTAATCTCTAAAAAATACTATTTGCTAGGAGCTTTTCTGCTGCCCCCAAACTCTCTGAAGATATTTTTCTGAATCTTAAATAAATTTGTCATCATAAAAGCTGTTTTTTTTTTTTTTAAAAGAAACTTGATGTTGCTAGAAGACATTTTAAAGTTCTCATTGTCGTGTGAAACAGACATTCTTCGAAGTAGAAAAAAATGAAGGTGATAATTCAAAATTAATAGCTTCCCTCTGACCTTTTCAAGGCTATCTCTGGAAAAAGTTTTTGAAACTGCCTGTTGGTTGGGTCTTGAAGACTGTCTCCAGCTGTCCAAAGAGTTCTTCAGAAAGTGGATGGCCAATCCAAAGACTATGTAAGAGATACCTGGAGTGCAGCTCCCTTGCTCAGCTCCTACGTCAGTGCCCTCGGTTTCTCTACCCTGGTGATGTGCTTGTAACTGGGAGTGATAGTTCGTGCTTTCACTTGGTTGAGATTCTCAGTTCCTTTTCAGACACTTTCTTGAAAAAGAGATTATCTTTTTTATTTGTTTGTTTTTCAAGACAGGGTTTCTCTGTGTAATCCTGGCTGTCCTGGAACTAGCTCTATAGACCAGACTGGCCTCAAACTCACAGAGATCCACCTGCCTCTGTTTCCCGAATGAAAAAAAAATGTCTAAATTAGGTCTGAGCGTAATGTCAGATTAAGATTCATTCAGTAATGACTTGAACCATGGCCTTTGGATGCTGATACATTATTCTCCCACAAGCCTGGTTTGTGCTCGCTTTACATTTTAATAGGTTGCTCTTTCTGGTTGTTTGGTCTTCTTGTATCTGTGAACATATCGGAGCACCCCACCCATCTGAGTTTGCAGTGTCATTAAGAACTGAGTCTCTGGTGTTTGGGACGTACTGTCTTTCATTTAACACCTCGGATGGACTCTGAAAATGTGATAAAGAGACCCAAGACCAAACTACTTTATTGACGTAGGTTGCACTATTATTATAATTTACTTCTTTGAAAACTCAACCGTTCCACTAAATGAATGATCTTTCTTATCATAATGCTAATGATAATTCCCTTGCTTGCTTCTTTAGCTCCTTATCTTTATGGCTCAGATATAAAATAACTACTAAGTTGCTGCTTCTGAAAATGTGATGACTTGGATAGCTGTCCTGAACTACCATGGGGAATGCCTTCTCCTGTTATGCCTTTCAGATTACCTCTTCCAATTCAAAGAGTGGTTTTATGCAATGGCATTGCGTTGGGAACTGATAAGGAGTGGGACTTTTTGTTAAGTTTTTATATCAATACAACAGAGGAAGAGGAAGGGAGCCATCTTATTCATGCAATGAGCTGCAGTAAAGAGCCGTGGATACTTAACAGGTGATACCATCAACTTTACCATAAACATTCTTGCTGGAGAAACATAATCAATATCCCCCACCCCCACCAAAGACAAACATATTTGTGCATTACTGACTTAGAACTATGAACTTTTTTAAAAGCTTGTTTATATTTTTCAACTGGACTCTTGTAGGTTTATGGAGTATGCCATCACTGTGTCTCCGCCCCCTTTTAATGAAACAAATATAATACAGGTCGTGGCAGGATCTGAAGTTGGCCGGTATATTGCAAAGGATTTTCTAATCAACAATTGGCTAGCTGTGAGTGAAAGGTAAGAAAAAACTTGAGACCTTAATTTCACTTAGGTCATTAACTGTTACTTGTTTTTCCTATTTTGAACAGAGAATAAAGTTCGGATAACTTATTTTTTTATTGTTTGGTAATTTCAAACATGTGTAAGATGTATTTTGATCAAGCCCATTCTCTATTCTCTCCCTTTAGATTCATTCCCCACCCACTTTATTTCCTCCTGTTTCTGCTGTTCTTCTTTTTTAATCCTTTCTATAAAGGGGAAACAATGCTCCTTCCCGACACCATAGGCTAGCAAATAAAAAGCCCAGTGCCAGGTATGTGTTATCTCTTTTCAAAGTGTCTGGGGGGGGGGCAAGGGACACTTCAAACATTATAGACTACAGCTGTTGCTCATGGTAGCCTCAAACACAGACTATGGAAAAGTTCACCAGCAGTCTGGATGGACACAAAGCTTTTTCACTCACTAAAAAAGTGATGATTTTTCCCCCCAGTATTTTATCTCACTACAAACTAGAAAACAAAAGATCGGTTACCCTTAATTTTGGGTTTCTGTATAAAAATGGATTCATATATGTTTCTATCGATTTCAGTTTCCTCATTATACCCAATAAGTAAGGATTTGCTCAAGAATGCATGTTGTCGTTTCTTCTGACTCACAGCTGTGTGCTCAGAAAGGCAGAGGTCACAGGTTCCTCCCGGGCTTCGTTAAACAGTGTCTGGCTATTGTGCATGAATGTCACGTACAGACCTTAAGGACACTGCACGGACGTGTCATATTGGGGTTGTACCTCTCACCCCTTTTGTGATCCACACAGACAAAGGAGCTTGAGGAAGGGACTCACCTTGCAGAGTGGCCACTAAGCACGTAAAGTCCCAAACCTGCCTGCCTCTTGGAAAGTGGGATAGGATAGAAACTCTCTACCCTTTACTGGTTTCCAAATAACTTAAACAAACAATGGGCCCAGTTGATACGGTCTCAAAAATAATATAAAGCTGAAGTAAGTGTGGTGCCTCCTGCTGTATTTCCAGCATTTGGGAGGTTGACACAAGAGGATTGACTTCACAGCAAACTTGAGCTACATAATGAATTCCAAGCCAGTCTGGGCTACAGTGTAAGACCCTAAGAACCCAACAAGCAAACAGCAAACCATACGTGGCTATCTTACTCAATCTCAGCCATTAGCTAACATGTAGATATTTAAATTTACATTAATTAACATTTCTAAAAATGAAAATTCAGTATATTATGGCTGTTTGATACGTCCAGTGTGACTAGAGGCTACCATATTCCACAGCCCAGCTAAAGAACGTTTCCATCCTGGTATAGAAGTCAATGGACAACACTGATGGATCTAAATCAGTCTGTGACTAATTTGCTTCATTCGAAGCTCAGGTGCAAATCAAAACTTCAAATGGCATTAAACAACTCACTAAGTCCAGACACAAATATATGGTGTCATCTGGGCCATGGAGAAATCTTGTCTGCTGTGATGCAGCCTTCACACTGACACCTCTTAAGCCATCAAGTTTGCTAGACTGAAAAATAAAACCTGAGAGTTTGTTTTCCGCTTAACAGATTTCTCACTTCAAAATTAAAGAATGGTTGGTTCAGTCATTCTGACACATGTGACATAGTAATGTTAAGAAGGTAGGTGCAGGGTAAAGGCATAAAATGATACTTTTCTGATACTTTTTTCCTGCACTGAATCTATGCCCTGCCTCAAGGGCCTTAATAATGGAAAAGGCTGCTTTTAATTTAAGTGGCTTCACATGTAATCTTTTTTCCTCACAGAAATTTTTCTTCCCTTTAGAGAACAGGAAATTATTGGCTTAAATTCTACTCTCTAAAGAGTTGATGGTCTCACAATTGATTTAATTGACCCATATAAAAACATTAAATCCAACCATATAAGGAATCCCTTAAAAAAAAAAAAAACCCTTCTAAATGGTTCTTCTTATATTCATGAAGTTTGTAGAATTATTAGTGCATGAACTTTTAACTGCGGCTTTATTACTTTTATATTTTATTCCAGAGAACATCAAGCTTATAGAAGATACTATTTCTAGTAAATTGAGTCTAGTTCACTCTTTTTGCATAGTCTACTACAAAGAGTATTTTATACTCTGTTATTGGTTGTTTTTGCTCTTTTGGGGGACCTGCCATCCAGCTCCAAATACATCACACATAGAGGGTTATTCTTAGTTATGAATGCCAAGCCATAGCTTGGCTTGTTTCCATCCAGCTTTTCTTAACTTACATGATCCCAATTTATCTTCCACCTCTGAGCTTTTCCTTTTCTATTCCTGTATACTTCTCTTTGTTTCTTACTTCATGGCTTGCTGTATTGCTGGGTGGCTGACTTCTGATGTCTTCTTCCTTCTCTAGCTACTTATTTTTTCTCCCAGATTTCTCCTTCTGCAGTCTCTTTGCCTGCCAGCAGAGACACACACACTCTCTCTCCTGCTTTATATTGGTCATTCAGTTCTTCATTAACTCAGCAGGTGTTTTAGACAGGCACAGTAACACAGCTTCACAGAGTTAAACAAATGTAACATAAACAAAACTAATACACATTAAAATAATATTCTACCACATTTCCCTCTTTTTGTCTATAAACAGACTGCTACAGCAAAAACCGGTTTTCAAGTAAGAATTCATTTACAATATTCAGTCCATTTGTATTTCATATCCAGAGAAATAATGCATTATCTATCCTATTGTATTGAATCTAAAGTTTTATATCTAACTTACAGTTGCAGTTTTCCTCTGTTATGATAAAAAGTAAGTTAGTCTTCACCTCCATAAAAGACGCAGAAGGATGTAATGTTATCTGACAACAGAGACACATGACTGAACAGTCAGACAAAATTCCTCTGCAGCATGGGAGAATTCATCTTTAGCCTACAACTTATAGTATCTGGGAGACTTTTCAATGAATCAGGAAATCTGAAAGACTTATCTTGCAAAATCTTCTGTGAAGCAAGAACCTTAAAGGACCACCCTACCTTGTTTTGGCAAAGTTCAGCAGTCACTTTCCTGTGGGTCTTGTAGTGTATACAAGATATTTTCAAGTAGTCTAGGCTAGAACAGCTTCTTGCTCAAATGGATAGCATTTCCACATGAAAAGTGAACTCCATAAGGAGTTTCTTCGATGCCCATCATTTTCTCTGAAGTAAACTGGTGCTGCCATGAGCAGATGTGTCTTGTTGTCATGAAAAACTTTAAGTTAACAAAACATTTAAGTGCCATATTTTATAGGTCTTTGAAGTGTTTAAAGAACATTTACTTATCTAAATATATCTATTTAACCTTGAAAACATACCTAACATATCTACAAATTTGATTGTTATAATGACTAACTACTGGCCTATGTTTCTTGGTTATCCTATATAGTTTATAACAATAGCTTTAAAAAACCAGAACTTTACCTTACATTTTAAAATTAGCTGCATAGGTACAATACATTAAATGAAAGTAGAAACATATATACAATATGTGGTAACAAAAACAACCCTAAATTTGTATCAATATACAAGACCCCTTTATATAAGGACAGAAACATATATACAGCGTGCTGTAACAAAATTAAGAATACATTTTTAAATATCTGAAATTAATAGTTATTTTTATCCTATATTCCTATATCCTTCTAAATTATAATAAATATCTATAACCCACCAAATAATCAAAAGTCCCCCACAACCCAACTCTGGGGAACGTGGACACAGTATTCTCCAGACTGCTTCCTGCTGTATGTGGGTAAATCAGTTTTAAGGTCTCAGAGAGAAAATCAGAGATAATGGCCAAGTTCTGGGAAGACTGGCTATAATCTTTGTTAACAGATAATACCTTGTCAAGGTTCAGGAGGTCTCTTGATCAAATATGATCCATCTCATTCCTGAAGGAATCCATAACTTCTTGTCTCCTGCGGGAACTAAACCCCCCCAAATTCTTTTTTTCCATTTGAAAAATGAATTTTTTACTTTTTAAAATTTACAGCTTTCTTAAAATATCTAGGCTGAATTATTTCAGCAGTTCTTTCAATCCCGTGTTTCTTAGCAGCTGTCATTTGTTTATCAATGTCAAAAAGTTCAAAATAAACACAGTAACATACAAGATACAGACTCCCTATGTATTTCTCATTTCTATGTGGCTTATTTTTTTAACTTTACTTTTTTCCTTAAAAATTTTATTTTTAAACTATTCATTTTTCCCATGACTATACCTTTTCCTTTTTTCTTAAATTTACCTATATTGGTAAACACATTGTAACCTGTTTAAAAGTTTTTTTTTTCCATCTGGACCTTTTTTACTGTGTATCTCTCACCTTTTTGTGACCAAGTGAGAAAACCCTTAAACTGGTAACCTATGCTTGATCTTCTCTCCAAGGCTCTTGGCTGTCTCTGCCTGCTTCTCAGGTTGTGAAAACCAAGCCTAAAACCCACATCCCACTCAGAAGTAGGTGACCCAAAACTCCATTCAACCTTCCCAGAGCTCTAGAATGCCAATGCTTGTACTGTGGCAGACATTTTTTACTTAAGTTTGTTTCTATGTATTGTGAAAAAATCCTGTTTAAGCGCTCTACTGTAGACCAGGTTTTCTTAAAGGAGCTTAAGCTTTTTGTTTCTTTTCAGCTTTTCAGGCACTATGGAAATTCAAGCCCCATGTTGGGCATCAAAATATTATTTTGTTGTTGTTTTTTTTTAATTATTTGACTCTTTGAGGCAGGGGTCTACTACCCAGCTCCCAAATAAATCACACATAGAGGCTTATTATTACTTATGAATACCTGGACTTAGCTTGGCTTGTTTCTTGCCAGCTTTTCTCAGCTAATTAGCCCGTCTACCCTTTGTCTCTGGGCTTTTTTCCTTTTCTTACATCTGTGATCTTATTTTCACTTACTCTGTGGCTGGTTGGGTGGCTCAGTGGCTCTCCCCTGGAATCCTCCTCCTTCCCTGACTACCACTTTCTTTCCCCAGATTTCTCTTTCTGTAAACACTCTCTCCCTGCCAACTCCACCCTATTCTTTCTCCTGCCTTGCTATTGGCCATTCACTTATTAGACCACAAAGTTAAACAAATGCACCATAAACAAAAGTAACACACCTTAAAATAATATTCTACATCAATACTGAATTAAATTTGCTTTCATTTTGAATAGATTTATTTTTATGGCTTGATGTGTATTAGAAGGCCTGTTCAGTTTTGCTAATGGTTTTGTCTAAATAAACAGTAAAATTTATGAATTGTTGAAAGCAAAAGTTCAAATTAAGAAACATGGACACTTAAATGACACGGGAATGTTTACTTAGGTCTTTACACATCAAAATCTTTATGGCTTATTGAAATTATAGTATGCATCGAGTATGAATATATCACCAATATTCATGACAAAGGAGATTCAAAAGGCACAGCTTTGAAATTTTTTGCAATTCATTACTTTGTTTTAATAAATTTATCATTTATGTTAGCATCATAAAGTTTTCAAGACAGAAACTTAGAGTTTTCTATCATTTTAGCTACCTAATATCTTAGAGGCACAGTCCTTCTGAGCCTAGTCAAAAATATACCAACAACAGTAAAGTATACATTTGCTAGTAGACCAGTTGTCCCAGGGCAAAGAGAGAGCTATGAGAGACAATATTTTCCAGCTCTATCAACTCAAACTTTGAATGGAACAACACTGATCTATTATCTGTCTACTAATTGACATTTAGGGTTTGGTTTGTCCTCTATGTAAATGGCAGCTACTGTGTTTGATAAAGACTTAAGTTTTTCCCTACTAATCTAAAAGTGAAGTTGATTTGAATATGTTAATGACAAACTCAGAGTTACCAATAATACATCAGTGTTGTATTAAGAAATAAAAGACCCTCTTCATTGATGTCCTATAGCTGAGTGTGAGCCCACATTTTTTCCCTCTACTTTCTTCATTTGCATCTTTTATCCTTATGTCTATTGAACAGGATTTAATCTGTGTCTGCCTGAATGCTGTCTTGTGACTCTGTCCTGTGTCTGCTTCTGTCCCAGTATGTCTATCTGTCTGTGTCTGTGTTTATACCTAACAAAGGGCTTTTCCTTATATGTTTTGAGCAGCATAAAAAGCATCACATAGAGGAAAGGAATGAGGGATACTTTGCAGAAATGTTCAATAGAGTTTTACAAGGGATTAAGTTGTTGGAGCCAACAGCGCTAAATAACAATTAGTATTACAAACACCATTGTTTATCAAGCAATATCTATTATATTACTTTTTACATTTATGATGGATGGTCATTTTATAATATCACCTTCTGCCTATACTTTTTGTTCTTAGCAAATGGTTGTTGTAACATGTACAAATATGCATACATTACTCTTTAAGTCAGGTCATGGAAGCACCCTGGATATGTCCCTTTATTGTTTCAAGCACTCATGAACATATGTTAACTCAGTGTTCCTAGTTCTTCTTCTTCTTCTTTTTTTTAAGGATAACTAGCTGGGCATAGTATTTTGTTGGAATGAGGTTTCTTGGTCCCGGATGGCCAGAGGTCCAGACCCACAGACCTGCAGTCCCAGACCCCTTAGCCACCTGCCGCTGATCAGGCCCCCCAAAATGACAAATGCTTATATTAGTTTCATGCTGTTTGGCCTATGGCTCAGGCACATCGATAGCTTGCTCTTTCATCTTAACCCATTCTCATTAATCTGTCCTGTCACGTGGCCCGTGGCTCACCTGTGTTCCTTATATGTTTCTTCTTGGGTGGCTGGCTTGGTCTAGTGGTTAAGATTTTGCACTCTCACCATTGTGGCCCGGGGTTTGATTCCCAGTAGGGAACAAAGAGAGAGAGAGAGAGAGAGAGAGAGAGAGAGAGAGAGAGAGAGAGAGAGAGAACAGGACCCCAAGATCCCAGCAGCCTTTTATGAATGGGGTTGGCCACTCCCCCTTCAGGAGCCCGGGACCCTAGATAGGTGTCTTTGGACCTTATCAGCTGACACCTTAATCCCACCACTTGGAAGGCAGAGGCAAGCAGATATCTGGGCATTTGAAGCCAGTCTGATCTACACAACAATTTCGAGCACAGTCAGGGCTACATAGTGAGACCCTGTCTCCAAAAGAGTTAATAATTAAGATAATTATATTGGCATGCATCAGCTTTTGTTTTCATAAGAATTAGAATATGTTGGGAACTGGTGAGATTAGAGACCATTTGTAGTGTATATACTTTTTAAAAAAATTCTCTCAAGTAAGAGCAATAAACCATGCACTTCTCAAAAAAGAGTTCCCAAAGTTGATAAATAAGGAGTGTATAGGCTAGGGATTCTAGCAGCTGCTCCCACACCTGGTAATTCACTGAGTCCTCCAGTGATACTTCCATGTTAGTTACATTTTACAATTGACCAGTAACTCAAGGTAAACTCTAGAAGCCACCCCTGCCTCTTGATGGCAGCTTCCTCCTGAGTCTGGTAGAGAAGTCACATCTTTAGCTCAGAAGACAGATTTTCTGTTTGGAACTAGGGTTTTGTTGTTGTTGCTTTGTTTTGTTTGGACACTTGTTTCCTGTATTACCTCACAAGTTTTCTCTACTTGGCTAATTAAAATGGGGAGCCAAGAGCTGTTCTTCTGGTCCACAGTCCCAGCTTTGCTCACCTGAGTTGCTCCCAGGATCCTGTCCACTTGGGTAGCTTCAGCTTCTGTTTCATCTAGGACTAGAGGAGTGAAAGGTGCTGGTTTCCTCTCACTCTGATTTCTCTTAAAACAACACCTAAAATTTGAAAATTCACAATTATAGTTTGGAAGTAAATCAGCTATATATATTTACTACCAAAGCAACTTGACCATTTCTTGTTAAGTTCACTATAGTAATCCTTTTTCAATTTTGTTTTCTTTTTTAATGTGTCCAAATTTCTTTCTTTTTTCCTTCATGCTACAGCAGTATGTTTCACTGGTATGTATCTGCTCTTTCTTTGTAACACTTCATAATTTTTGTTTTCTAAATGGAACTAGAGCAATCATAGTACTGAGATATACTGAGACTCAGAAGACAGAAATGAACATTCCAAACACACACACACACACACACACACACACACACACACACACACACACACACACACACGCACGCACGCAAAACCCCACAATATAACTTTAAATACACCACAGGGCATTTTAGCAAATGGTTTTGAAATTTATTGCATATTTACTATCATTTCTGGAGGGACATCATTTACTGATTTATTTACATCCTTATAAAGTTTCTTGCTTTGTGATGCTGGACATGAATTCTAAGTGCTTATAGATTAGATGTATGCAGTTGTTGCTTTAAATAAATATGTTGTGTTTAAATAAAACTGCAAACTTCCTTGCACAAACAGTATATATGTATCTATTTCTGTAGTGTTACCTGTTCTCTACATCACAAATTTCCTACTTAAAGGTAAAGCTGGACAGGTTTCTACATCGCCTCACTCAGATTCATGAGCGTGATCTTGATGGGGCGACATATGTATGATTTATCTACTGCTGAAACATCCAGCTTTCTTTCCAGGTACTGTTGTCCTCTGACTGGCATCTTGTTGCTTTGCAGATATGGACCACAAGCACTAGACAATCTTGTATGGGTCATAGGGAGGACTGTAAGTACAGATCTACAGGTTATGGAGGTAAGTACTGAGAGTATTGTAAAGTATGGTGATATCTGGGGAGCACTTTTGATGTAATTTGACTTGCTGAACTGGAAAATCATATACTTATCTGAATCATCTCTGTTTTGCTAGTGTTATTGATATTGTGTTAGCCTGGTTTCTCTAAAGAAACAGAACTGATAGAATTTTACATTCATTCTCTCTCTTTCTCTCTCTCTTTCACACACACACACACACACACACACACACAGAGAGAGAGAAAGAGAGAGAGAGAGAGAGAGAGAGAGAGAGAGAGAGAGAGAGAGAGAGAGAGAGGAAATTTATCAGAGCAGCTTACAAGCTGTCATCCAAGTAGTCCATCTATGGTTATATGTCTGCCTTTAGAAGGAACAGCCAAGGAGTCCATAGTTGTTCAGTCCACAAGGCTGGATGTCTCAGAAGTTCCAATCTGGTGCTGGAGTCCCAGGAAACCCCTAAACAGCTGCTAGATTTTAGTCTGTGTTGGAATTTTTGAAGAAGTGGGTTCTAACACCAGGGAAGGAATGCCTAAGGAACAGGATGATGAACTTGCCAACGAGAGTGAGGGTAATAGGCAAAGAGCAAAGTCTTCCTTCTTTAATGTCCTTTGATGTGGCCTGCCACCAGGAGGTATGGCCCAGATTTAGGGCGGGTCTTTCCACCTTAACCATATTATATATTGAATGTGACTTCAGAGCATACACTGCCTTCTAGAGAATCTTGCCCCAGCCCTTCATGATACCTAATTTGTGCGGTAACTGTGCTTTCAAAAGGCCATTACATTGTTCTATTAGACCAGCTCCTTCAGGATGATGGGGAACCTGGTAAGGGCAGTGAATTCTGTAGATGTAGGCCACTGTCACACTTCTCTGACTGTGAAATGATTTCCTTGGTCCAAAGCCATGTTATGCGGAACACCATGGTGATGGAGAAGGCTTTCTGTAAAGCCCATGGATGATTGTTTTGGCAGAAGCAGTATGTGCAGTATAAGCAAATCCAAAGCCAGAATAGCTATCTATTTTCATAACATCAAAGCTCTTTAGTGGAGTAGCAAGCCTCCTCATGGACTCCACTTTCTATCTCCCTCTAGGAGCCTGCTCAGACTTAAGTCTGGTTATAGGTATAGAGGCAACTTTTGGAAGGTTCTGAGAGACATCAGAATTATCTTGTTTAGCACCTCCTCCTGGGAAGATGGGTTGGGTTTACAATAAGGATTAATTTCCTCAGGCAAAGGCAGGGAGGCCAATACAGGGCAACGGAGTGGAGATGCATCCTCTGGGAAGGGTGAAGAGATTATTTCCTCAGGTGACATAAACCTGGAATCTGAGGTTCAAAGCCCTTACATCAGTAGATTCCACTTACATGTCTTCATCCCAGGCTACAGGATTCCATTCCTTAACAATTAGTTCGCTTACTTTAATTGCTGATACTTTCCAAGGTTGACATTGATTTTTTGTTGTGATTTGGCTAATATTACTATATTTTATTATATATTATATTATCATATATTTCATTATATTATTATAAACCCTTACTAGGGTCTGGGTTTGATTTTCTACAACTTGAGTTCTATGGATGCTGGAGAGAAAATTCTCCAGGGCACACTTAGAAACTTTTAGATTGGTCCTGCCTTTGGAGTCAGTCAGTGGGATCATTAAGTTCATTCCCTTCTTGTCACTATATCCAGAGATGCTATAAGCTGGTGAATCTGGCTACAGAATTTATTCATTTTCTTTACCACAGTTTCTTGAGATACAAGAAGTTGGTTAATTTTTATCATAAAACTCATTCTTTCCCTTGTCAATCTTTTCAGAGATGCTAGAAGACACAAGGCAGTATTATTATTTTTCCACAGATTGTCAAAAGTTATATGCACAGTCACTAAATTCCTTTTCCATAATGATGGGCCTTTGGAACTCCTCATATTACCAAGGACTCTTCAGTAACTATAGATGTTGGGGAATTCTAAAGTCTGTTCTAGATACTTAACAAATTTACCCTTACCATTCTGTTTCTCTAGAACCACTGCCTTTGATACTTCTGTATTATTTTTCCTGTTGCCATATAGACATAATGGCCAAGGTAACCTACAGAAGAGTTTATTGGGGGCTTGCTTACAGAGAATTAGAGTCCATGACCATCATGGCAGGGAGCATGGCAGCACACAGGCAGGGATGGTGCTGGAGAAGTAGCTGAGAGCTTACATCTCAGTCCACTAACATAAAGCAGAGAGAGAAAGAGAGCTAACTGGAAATGGTATGAGCTTTTGAAATCTCAAAACCCCCCTCCCCCAGTGATACACATTCACCAACAGGGCCGCACTACCTAATCTTTTCCAAACAGTTCCATCTACTGGGAGGCCAAGCATCCAAACTTCGGAGCCTTTGAGAGCCATTCTCATTTAAACCACCACATTCCACTTCCTGGTTCCCATAGACTTGTGGCCATATCATCATATAAAATGCACTTAGTCAATTTCAGGAGTCCCCATTGTCATTCAGTCTCAACATTGTTTAAAAGTCCAAAGTTTAAAGTCTCCTCTGAGACTTAAGACATTCTCTTAATTGTAATGTCTTATAAAATCAAGAAACAAATTACATGATTCTAACATATAATGGCACAGCACATGCAGTACCATATCACAAAAAGGAGGAGAGTGAATATAGTGAAGAAATAGTGGACCAAAGATAACCTAGCAGGGCAGACTCCAAATCCTGTACCTCTATAGTGGCCAATGTCAAATGGGTTAAAAGGCTTCTCCCTTCTTCACTACCTACAACACACTTCTCTCTCTCAGGCTAGTTCTGTTCCATGTATTTGGCTCTAGTGCCTTAGGGATCACCCAAGCAATCCAGGCTTCACTTCCGTCTCTTCACACAATGGCCTTTCAGTGACTCTCGCCTTCTCATAGCCTTCATGTAGGGACGGTTGCCTGACCCCAATGGCCTTCCTTAACCACAGGGGAAGACTCCATGGTTGCACATGTATCCTATATGGCTCTAAGCCCAGATCCATGTGGACAGCATTGTCAAGTTCCGCAGCCCCTTGGGTTGGAGCCTGGCCTCTTGAATCACATCTACGGCATGCTACCATGCTCCTCCTTTGAGTAAGAGATTAAACTCAGATTCTCAAGCTTACATGAGAAGCACTTTTCCAACTGAGCTATTTTTCTAGTCCATCAGTCCTGGTGTGTGCATATTAATTTTCTGAAGCTTTACTGAATTGTTTATTAGTTCAGATAAATAAAAGATGATACTATCTACAAGCAGCGCCAATTTAACTAAAACATGCAGGGATGAAGGATAATATCCATAAAGACACATAGAAGATGCATCAATCTTCATCTCTGGAAGCTGCCAATTTCTGGTTTTGTACAAAATCAGTATTCAGTAGCTATTTGTTGAACACTGTGATGTACTTTGGAAATTAAAACCTTAGTAAGAACAAGTTCTTAATTCACGGATATTCCAGTTGACATTTCGTCCTTTTGGGGAAGTATGGTGTTAATCACAGTGTCTCATTCCCAGCCTCCCCAGGGTCACATGGCAGAGGTCTACACATGTTTGAAGGAGGTCTCCTTCTAGCCATCATTGCCTCTTCGCAAAGTCGTCTTGCTCTTTCCTGTGTGCTCTGTTTACTTCTGTGTCTGTGAGAAGCTTGGTGTTGCTGATCATTGTGCTCCACCCTTCTAGCTGCAGCGGTTCCTGGCAGATGTGTTGGAGGAGCACCAGAGGACTGCAGCTTATGCCAAATTACAGGCAATAATGAGTGAGAATCTGAAAAAGAAGAAGAGAATTGCCAGAGTGACCGAGTGGCTTCGGAAAAACACGTAATTTGTGGCCGCTTGCAGCACGCTTCCCTGCTCCCCGCATTTCATAATCTTCTTTGCTCACAGTTCTGTCTTCCATATTTAGTGACTCCGGAAAGCTGCGTGTCTTCATTTATTTTGCTTATGTTTTTTCTACTTAGTCATGTTCTTCCTGTTTTTACACCTTGTGCCAAGGATCAGTGATTGCTGAGGATTTTGTCAACACTGCCATGTATCTGGGCAAACTTCAACTTCCCATTGAGCAATAAAATCACCAAATTTAAGTGCCTTGCAAAAAAACAAAACAAAACAAAACAAGAAACCCCCCCAAAAAACAAAAACAAAAAAACAAAACCAGATTAACCTAAGAAAATCTTCCTTATTTCCATGGGAAGGTCAGTGGAGCATTAAATCAGTGGCATGTGCTACTCAGATGGAATGCCAGACTTGAAATAAGTCTATGCCTCTTATTTAGTTTAAAAATGAAAGAAGAATAGGAACATAACATGGCAGTGTAAAGGACGAGCAGTCAGAAATGGATGAGATCACTGGGAGACAGCGTGACCGAAGAAGGCCAAGTCTAGGCAAGACTGAAAATGAAGGCATAGATGACCCACGAGCTAAAAGCCTCTCTCCAGAAGCCCCGATAGCATTGACTCCTCCTTGGCTGTTACTTCCTTAGAGATGTCACAAAAGGAGCCATGATTTTAGAATCTTCGACAGCCCTCAGGATCACTGGTGGGGGATGGAAGTTCTTTCAGTCAGAGTCCCTGAAGGAAAATAGTGACATCAGGACAGTAACACCTTCGTACTAACCTTCTGGACTGGGGTAAATCCCCAAATGACCAAGGTCAAGCTGGAGCACAGCATCGCGGCTCAGTACTCAGGAGAACCCAGCTCGTTGGCTAAGTTGAACCTACTTGCAATGTGAAGCAATGGACTTTTCAAGAGTCACTGACACATGGGCACAGCTTAGTTTTGTTCTGCAAACGGGGACAATGGAGTACATTGCTCCTGCTTCAGACTGTGTATCTCATCCCGTCCTTTTTTCTTTACTTTTTGTTGGTGTTTGTACAGAATGAGGGTAAAAATTGCTTATCTCCTGTCTACCTCACAGTAGTATTTTAAGGGTGTATGAATATGACATCAACGAAAAGACCTTAGACCTTCCAGACAAGGCTAGAGGCTTAGAAGTTTGTCATCTGTGACTATTAATGAGAGGAGTGGTGGGAAAGGCTATATATTTTAGGGACAGGAAGGGAGGGAGGGATAGAAGGAAAGAAGGAACGAAGGAAGAAAGAGCATCAGAAATCAAGAAAATGACAGGTACTAGGAAACAGCACAGAGAAATAGGGAAGGAAAGAAAAATAGGCCATGACCTGCCACTTCATCCACAGGCCTGTCACAGAGCACACATATTCAAAATTAACACTGCATATATAGAAACATAAGTCATTATACATTCAAATGTTTATTTGAAATTTGTTACATCTCACATCACTACATTTTAAAATATCTCTAAGTTTTCTAGACAAGGCTTTGCATATATACATGGTGACTGGAACATAAAGTAACTGTGCTCTTGATCCAGCTTCCTCTATGTCACAATCATGCCTATGTAGCACTCTGCTAACTCATACAACCATTGAACAGTTATCGACCCTTAAGATGTAATTATACAACACCTTGCATAATATGACTGTGCGTTCATGTGACTGATGGATGCAAATAAAAACTTCTGCACTGGGTGTCCATCTCCAGTGTCTATTGCCTGCCACCCTTTTACCAACTTCCCTTTGGAGAAAATCTAAGTAGATGAATAAAAAGTTATTTTTATTTCTTTTAAATAGTATTTTGTTTTTAATTTTAAAGTGTGTGTGTGCGTATGTGAGTATGCATGTGTGTGTGTGCAGTGCTCACACAGGCCAGGAGAGGCGTTAATCTCCTGGAGATGAAGTTCAAGTGTTTGTGAGCTGCCTGATGTGTGTGCTGAGAATGGAATTGTATCCTTTACTCTCCTAACCACTGAGCTATCTCTTCAGCCCCGTAATCTGATTTCTGTAAAATGAATTTGAAATTCTAAATGAAATTTAAAGACACAGACTTAAAAATATATAGAGATATTTGTGCTTTGTGCTGTGTTAAAAGTGAATATTCCTGAATCTGGAGTTTCAAAATAAAAAAATGGTAAGTTTTTGAATTAGGTTTTCTATTTTTTAAAAAATGTAATTTTTTGGTAAAAAGTTTACTTTGTAAAAAAGGCTATTTCTGTGGGTGTATTTGTGTATAATACAACACAGTTCTATCTTTCTCTGTGTGTGTGTGTGCAAAGCTCCCGTTTTGACTGGACTATACTTTACTTCTCTTGATTCCTATGAAAAGCAATCCCAGAGATGGTTTACTTTCATTCCTGCCACTCACACAAACAAGCAGACCAATCGGCAGCTGCCACATCTGCTGAAGATGGTGCCAGCCTGAAGAAAGTGACCATTCTGATGAGAGGACAGCTCCTGGACCCGAACACTCGGTAGTACGTGCCAGAGGAGTCACGTGGTACCTCTAACTGGGATTTGTTGGACATCTGGGGTTTCTACACTGTGCGGTGATCATACTGTCATCCAGAAATGGTCCCTTAATTTTAGCATATCTCACTTGAGATAAACACAGCTGTTAATGCCGTCATTTCTCGGAGGGCAGGGATAATTCTGTTGATAAATCTCAAGCTTCATTTAGGAGATCATCCTAGAAATGCTCTGTGATAGAAAACAGCTATCTTTGGTCTCTTCAAAAGGTGATTTTTCTTCATCCCCACCAGCTAAACCCGAGTTTAGAGAAAATATATTCATTTTAGAAAGTAACTGTTAGAGACATAATGACCTAACTAATTACAAGGGGCATAATGCAGGTGGCAAGTGATGTAATCAGTGAGAAAGAGTCCACCTGCGATTCCTGTAAGATACACTGAGCATGCGCTGTATGGAATTCTCGCCATTTCAGTACATCACTGCTAGGCAGTGTTCATCTTTTTCAATCAGAAAAACAGATCAGACTAATATTCTATTCATTTGTTTTAACAAAGGGATTTAAATTTTAGACCTTGTTAGACAAATACTGGGAACATGAAAAAAATTTTAAAAAAGACACAGTTCAGCAGTGGATTCTTATTCTAAATCTCAGAATCTCTCTACCTCTCAAGCAATACCTTTACTTATACTGGGGACTTGACAGAGCTGTAAATTTAACGTGAATTATAATGCTACATCTTATAGAACCTCATAGGGCAGCTACAAAAAAATCCAAGATTTATTTTGGAGGGCTCATGGGGAGCAGAGGCAGCTGCCTCTATTGGGGACTGTGGGTTAGCTGACTGGCTTCACTCATAGGCAGCATGCTCGATCGATCTCAAAGTCACCATCTGCTTCCATTTGTTGATAGCCTCCATATGGAGGTAGTTGGAGACCTTGAAGTCCATCTGGCAGTTTGATGGTCAGGTCATAATGGTTGAAAGTGATGCACCCATCTATGATGCTCCCTGGCTGGAAGAAAAAGGCAGGCTCCCTAGTCCTCTAGGCTCTGCTATGCTTGCTGTCTCGTACAATGGCATTGGTGTACCTAGGGCACTGAAAAGGGTTGATGTGTAGGCTCAGGTTGTTGCCATCTTTACCAAGGTTCAGCACAAAGCTCTTGGCTTTGGAAGTCAACTTGACCCAAACGCTGAGGTACTACTCCCTAGGTTTGGGATGTAGGTTGCTGGTGACTAGACTACAGGTCATGACTAACAAAAGATTCCTGGATCCACTGTACCAGCAGTTTTAAGATTCTGCCTGATAATTCAGGAATTTTTTTATGATTCAATACCTTCAAACTCATCTGGTTCTCTGATTGTGTCTTAGCCTGTTTTATGTTGCTAAAACATGTCCAAAACTTGGTATTTTTATACAGAAGTGAGGCTTACTTAGTTCACATTTTTAAAGATAAAAAATTAATCACTGGGAGAGTTGAAGTCAGGGTGTGCCTAGCTCTAAACTTCTCTATACTATATAAAACTTCAAAGCTCCCCCAACATACACACCAGCTGTCTTGCTCTGACAGATTCCATTTTATAAGCAACACCTAGAGATAATTTAAATAATAAGGGAAGAGGTACATAAGTTACATGAGAATACTATGCCAGTCTACACAAAGGACTTTAGCATGTGAAGAATTTGGTGTTTGTGGGTCCTGGAACCAACTCCCCACAAATACTGCTGTAACCCACCACATCAGCAAACATCCCATTAAATGTTTGCAGGTGACAAGGTTACCGAGAGCTGGGGTCCCTTTGTGTGCTCTTAGTTTCATTGAAAAGGACTCAGAAGAAATCTTGAATATCATTTTATTGGATTTTGAGAGGAAAGTGTCAGGGTAAGTGAGCTGTAAATTTCAGCTGCTGACAAGAGGCAGAGCTAGAGAAGAGACAATCACACTTCTTGAATTAGGGTTCAGTGATGAAGGGGTGATGGTGCTGTGTTCAGAGATAGAATGGGGACATCTGGATGCCAGGACATGCATACTTAGGACTTGGACAAGTACTGAACAAAGAGATGGAAGGGCTGGGGATGAACAGTTGTGCTTTTTCAGTCAGAATTCAGAAAAGTGGGCGGGCTTCACAGTATATATCTGCAACAAGGAACTGAACCAAAGAGAGGCTTCTGGGGTGGATACATATATGGTCTCACTAAGGAAGAATCACTCTTCCCATGTCCTTAGTTTGTGTTCAGGAAAATCCACTTTCTCCAGAGCAGGTCTCCTGGCCAGCTGACTGACAGGCTAAGCTGGATAAACTCTGAAGGGAAATAGAAGTGTATGTGCTGTCTCAGGGAGTTGTCTCCAGGGTCATCCAGAGTCAGAGGAAGAATTCAGATTCCATTCTGTTGACCAGGAGGATGTAGCTTTCCCTTAATGGACTCAACAAAGTCCTGACACTTTTACCCTTTCCTATGGTAACGAAGAAGGGGCAATGATATTGCTGCTCTTAGAATCCGTGTGCTACCAGGTTTGTGACGGGAAAATTCAAAGCAGGTTGTCAACATCTACCCTCACTGGCATCCAAGTTTTCTATTCCTTATCTACGCATCTAATAGGGACATTAGGTAACAGAGCTGTGGTCCACACAAAAGCCTGGGTCTAGTCTAAGTGCAAAATCTTTTTTTGAGACTCCCATACCAATCAAGGTCCAATTAGGAACTCGGAAACCTGTCAACTCTTTGACGGAGAGAGTTCAGTGTAAGGGATTAGCCATGGAGAGCTGAAATGGCCAAGTCCAACAGTGCAATGACACCGAGCTAGGAGCCATACACAAGCAGTAGCTTGCTGTCCCAGCGAGGGTGTCACAAGGAGAGAGCTGGGCTATCTCAGCTACTTAAGCGTTCATGGCAACTGTGGTCCAAACCTGGAAGAATGAGGGGATTCCACTGCCTTGGTGAATAAGAAAATCAAAGATAAAAGAGAGGTCCTTTTATGGACCTGCATTCAGACCTCTGAGAAGGGAGAGTTCATCAGGTGCTGGTGTCCTAGCTGTGGATACCAGTATTTGATACTCTGAGGGAAAATCCAGTGAAGTGGAATCTAAGAGGCAAAGCAAGTGGGGAAAAAAAAAAATCAGCGTGGGGCAAAGCTGAAGGAAGCTAGCTAGCCACTAAGAGAGCCAGCAAGCCCGCTTCCTCCTGTGGTCTTTCCATGTTCCTTGATGCCCCCTGCTGGCAGAGTTGGGAAAGTTACAATAGAGACTGACTGCCATTTCAGTCCTTACATCCTAAAGCAGAGACTCTGACTTGGATCTGGACCTGAGAGCCAGGGGCTAGGTCACCAACCAGTGAAGTACAAATGTCCTGACTTTATCACAAGTGGCATCACAGACTTAGGTCACAGTGGTAGCAGAGGTGGGACACAAAAAGGGTTTTTATTTATCTGCTTCCTTAAGACACAAGCAGTATGTTGAAAAGCTTTGTCTGAAAGTTTTAATCCATACATATCTTATTCTTGGCCAGAAATAAAAGGAATCAGGTAGTAAATAACAGGCAAGACTTTGTGCAGATATGATCTGAGAAAGGAAAACTTCCTAAGAATATTTTTTGTAGAATAGCTAAATGTGTATTTGCATTGAAAAATTATTTGTTTTTAGATTTGTTTATTTTGGTATGAGTGCTCTCTCTGCATGCCAGAAGAGGACATTAGATCCCATTTTAGATGGCTGTGAGCCTCCATGTGATTGCTAGGAACTGAACTCAGGATCTCTGGAAGAGCAGCCAATGCTCTTAACCCCTGACCTATCCCTCCAGCACCCCTATTTTACTTGTGTATGTACAAATGTTTCACCTGCATGAGCCTGAGGACGTCAGAGGATGTCAGATCCCCTATAATTGGAGTTACAGATGGTTACGAACCACCAAATAGGTGCTGAGACCTGAACTTAGGTCCTTTGCAAAAGCAGCAAGTGCTCTTAACCATGGACTCTCTCTCCAGACACTAAAAAGACATTTTATGTAATTGTATTTAAATAAATTGTTGTATGCACATTATTTAGATTGATCTTGTGGGATTTCTGAAGTTATGCCATCAAGTCACTATTTGTAATGGGTTATAGTTGCATTTAAAAATATATCCTATGAAGAAACAGTTAAGGATGTTTTGCAGTATACATACATCTCATATATAAATTTAACCTAGGAATGTGCTTATATTACTCAGGAAAGTGTTGATTCCCGAATAGTGCCATTCTGGCCCTTATAGCCCCTCCTACTCCCCAAAGGACTAAAACCTTATATTAAATAGGGGGAAAAAGGAAAAACATGTTTTCTGGCTCTACAGTCCCCTTATCGCTGCCACTTGCTGAGTGCTAGTCTTTGGGGGTTTTCCAAGACCTTGGGTGGGCCTGGACCAGGGGGCAGGGTGTGAGAGAGTTAAGAAGGAAGCAGAGAGTGGGGGGAGAAGCTGGAGACAAGCATGGAGGGGAGAGAGTAGAGTCAGTGGAAGGGGAAGAAGGAAACCAACATGGCGGGAAGCTAGAGGGAAGCATGGCAGGAGAGATGCATGGCAGGAGAGAAGCATGGCAGGGGGAGAAACAGGTCTAAGATATAAGATGTACTGAATAAAGCTCGGGTCTCTCATTGTGATCCTGAATGATGGAACCTAAACGACTCCAGAGTACAGATTATTTAACCTCGACGCCCCTCACCTGGACAAGACTCGAACACCCCAGAAACTGGACGCGGTAGGAAAGTTTGTTTTTTATAGTTTCTTAAGGCATACACAACCATAAAATGAATTTAAATGTTGCCAAGATTACAGTTAAAAAAACTTAGTATATCATAAATGTTAATTTGTTGTCTACTGTTAAAGTTTTAAAAAGCATTATTGTTGAATTTATGGGTAGACTTCCAGTAGACTTGCTGATAGTTTTCTTTCAAAGCATCTAATAATTTTGTTCTGCTTTTTGTATGTGTTTCTATCTTTAATATGAAGCTTCTCCAAGAATCCCTTTCTCAGTACTACAATGAAAACGTTGTTCTGCATAGTGGTTTTCTCTGGGACCTTTTAGAAGAATTTGGTGGTTCTTGAAGGTCTGAATTTTTGTTTTGGGTTTATTTTCCCTTTTCCTTCACCTTTGTCAGCATTTATTTATGAATACTTTAAGTTAGCATATAAAATAACTGGTTTAATTATGAAATTTTTGAACAGGAGCTCAGCGTTTTCTTTTTCTCAAGCTTCCAATAATAAACTACTTCAATCTAAAACCACCCTTGATAGTTTGTGAATCTCAGTCTTTGACTAAAAAGATAAGATCTCAGAAGTCACTGACTCAGGACATACATTGACTTACCGTGTATCTTCCTGAGTTAAAGCCTGTCTAAGGCGAGAGAGGGCCTTGGCCAAATTGACAGTCTACTTTTCCTGTACTGATTATTCTCTTACACACACACACACACACACACACACACACACACACACACACACACACTTGTACACTTGTAAATTCAGGCTCTTTGTATGAGAGAAACCCAGGTTCTATGCCTGATTTTGAGTCTGGCTTATTTCGCCTAACATAATGATTTTCTAGCAAACATGATTTCATCTTTCTTTATGCCTGAGAAAGAGTTCATCATGTATATGTACCAACTTTTCTTTATTTATTCAGATGCTGGTAAACATATAAGCTGGTTCTGTTTCCTGGATGTTGTGGATAGTGTAGTTTAAACAAAGATGTGTAAGACGTTCTGCAGTAAGTAGACTTAGTCTTTTGGGAATATAGCAAACTGTGGTTTAACTGAGACATACGGTAGTTCCATACTGAATTATTGAGTGGCTAATCCATTTACATTCCCATTAGAAGGATAAATATTCCTCTTTCCCAGCAGCCTTGCTACCATTGTCATTTAGTTTTATGATGGTAAGTCTTTCCGACTGGGATGGGATGGAATCTCATATTGACATCTCATTTCCATTGTTTGGTCCTGCTACCCTTATATTTAGACACCTTACCATGAAACCTCCCCTGGCCTTACCCCAGATGCTCATACTACTTTGGAATGACTCCTCTTTGACTGTAGAAAATAAACAAATACATCTTACTAATCAGAGATGGTACATTTCTAAGAGTGGACATTTTGATTGATGTCTGATTACACAGAAACATGTGCAAATCTTGAAATAGTGAGGGTTCTGCCTTACTTTGGAGATATTTTAGTTTGAGTGAACAAGGGTTTCAATTTCACCCCGCCACTGAAGGGGAAAACTTCTGTTCTGGATTAGGATTTTTGCACCATCTCTTAGACATATTTATTCTATGCACACAAGAGAGATATAGTGAAAGGAAAGAGTAGGGCTGACAGAGGCAAGGCCTAGCAATGATTATTTTTGTAATTCTTTACTATGGAGAAGAAGAAGAGAAACAAGGACCTAAGATATATCTTAGGAGAGTGGGGCTTCAAAAATATAGCAGAATATAAAAATGTTCTGAATGCTTATAGAAGATGTGGAACATAGAAACATAAAAAGGATGAAAACCAAAAAGCGCTTTCTTTTTAGAATGGGAAATGTCTGAGGGAAGGCACAGATAAGTGGTACAATGGATGGGAAAGAACATAGACACAGCAGACTAAGTGACAGCACAGTGATTTCATGGGCAAACAAGCATCAGTAAGTTAGAAAATTGGAAGGCATGATTAAATTCCTAGAAAAAAAGTTGCCAAACCGTAACACAAAGATTTACAATCCTCTACATTCCTACATTTTCTTTCATCATTATATTGTCCCTTCTTATTAATAAAGTACAGCACTTTTACCTGTGAGATTATACAATTTCACAATACCATTTTAGTTATTGTCTTAGTCATGTTCTGTTGTTGTGTAGAGACCACTGTGACTGTGACAACTCTTATAAAAGAAAGCGTTTAATTGGAGTTTGCTTATAGTTTAGAGGTTTATTCCCTTGTCATCCTCATGAGAAGCATGGCGGCATGCAAGCAGACAGGGTGCTGGAGAAGTAGTTCTGAGTTCCACATCTAGATCAGCAGGAAGCAGAAAGAGAGTGTTGCTGGGCCTGGTTTAGGCATTAAAAAACCCCAAAGCCCATCCTCAGTGACACACTTCATTCAACAACGCCACACCTCCTAATCCCTCCCAAGTAGTGGCACTTGCTGATGACTAAGTATTATTCAAACATCTGTGTCTATGGGGGCCATTCTTATTCCCAGCTGCTTATAATATCACTTTTCTTGAACAAGTCATTGTCTTCTACTTTCTTGATTTAGTTATTCTGCAATTTATCCATCAACATAGAACTTCATGTTATAGCTGAAGTTTTTGCAAAGATCTCCATCTTTATAATAATAAATTTGCTAAGGAGAAATTGCTGGTTCAAAAAGGATGTCTACTTTAAAGCTTTTGTTAGGGGGCTGGAGAGATGGTTTAGCAGCTAAGAGCATTTGTTACTTTTGCAGAGGACCTGACTTCAGCTCTCAGCCTAGACATGATGGTTCATAAGTATCTGTAACTCCCATTCCAGGGAACCAGATGCCCTCTTCTAGTTTTTCTGGCACCAGACATTCACATGGTGCATACACATCTATGCAGGCAAAATGCTCACAAACAAATTAATGTATATTAACTAATACATACATATACATCTATGTGTATATATAAAATAGAAAACAAGGCCTTTAAAAATGTACCAGGTAGCTATAGTTTTCACTAAACAACCAACAGAAGGTATTTGTTAAAGAGAGAATAAAAGGAACAAGGTTATAGTAAATACAGCTCTGTCCTGGGAATGGTAAATATTCCATGCAGTAATAAGGGTGCCATGATATTGGTAAATCAATTAGTAGTACAACACTAGCATAATAATTACATTTATAGTAGAGAATTTCCTGAAATAGTAAATAAAATAGTAATACAGTAAAATACTTCCATTTAAAAAACCATTAGCTTTCCTGTCATATTTATTTGTAATAGTCTTTTCAGATTGGAAATAATGAAAATCATGTGAGGATTTCCCATTAAGGATCTTCTAGAGGTTCTGACCTATATACTTCTGCTTGTCTTTTTCTGTCTGGTGGCTGGCCTCTCTAATTTCATCATTGGGAATGGCACATCTTGGAGTCTATATCATCACACAAAGGCTAACTTTGAGTTAACTTTGAGTTTCAGCCCATGTAGACCCTTGTGCAATACACAGACGTCTCCTTACATTTAGTTCTTGCTTGGAGCAAGCCCTTTACCCAGTCACAAATGCCCTTTCTACTTCATCTTTTGTAGAATATTATTTTAAGGTGTGTTACCTTTGTTTATGCTGTAAAACATGTGCTTTAATGAAGCAAAGATGTGTTGCATTCTTCTACGTTGCAAACTCTATGAAGCTGTGTTACTTTGCTTGTCTAAAAAAGCAGACGGTCTAATAAAGAGCTGAACAGCTAATACAAGGCAGGATAAAGGTTAGGTGGAGTTGGCAGGCAGAGAGAATATAAAGAAGGAGAAACCTGGGAAGAAGAAAGAGGAGGGTGAGAAGGGTGAGGAGGAGGAAGAAGAGGAGGAGGAAGAAGAGAACAAGGGAGAAAGATGCTAGGAGCCAGCCACCCAACCACTTAGCCAGCCACTGGATAAGAGAAAAAGTAAGGTATGGGGGGGGGAGCCCAGAGACAAAAAGTAGATGCAATAAATTTAAAGTGAAGAAAATTTGGCAGATCCAGTACACCCATTAGACCAAGAGACAAGCAGAAAGAAATCCTGAAGGCCAAAAGCCCCAATAAAATTCAGTTCTCTGAACATGTCCGACTACAAAACTCCATCCCAACCGCCAACCCACCTCATCACCCAGCGATCTCAGCAGCAACCTGAGACCCACAGATGCTCTGCTCCCACTGGACCAAGAACACCTGTTGTATCAAGAGAGGTTCCTTGAGACCTGCACTTCCTCAGTTCCTAGTGCATCAAGAGCAGTCACCTGATACCCACAGTGTGTCAGTAACTACTGGATGAAGAGGGGTACCTGAGACCCAACCTACCAGCATGTATTGAATCAAGAACCCCTAAAGGATCAAGAGCTCCCTCTGGATTAAGAGCATCCCTGAGACACAGAATTAGCCAGCTCTTATTATACCAAGTACAGGTCAATGCAACACAGAATACAGTACCTCCAAGTGGACCAAGAACCCAGATTGGACCAAAGAGAGGTTTCCTGAGACACAAGACACAGACACGGCCAGAACAGATGGCACCAAAATCAGCTCCTTCAGATACAGACAAATTTTACAGTGATCTGAGGAAGCAATGGGCAGATGTCAGTGCAAGAATATATATAACACCATAAAGACAACATGGCACCACCAGAATCTGGTGGTTCTACAAGACCAGAGCATGGCAATGCAAAGGAAGCAGAAGGAAATGACCTTACAAACAACTTTATGAAGATAATAGAAGTCTTAAAAGGAGAAATAAAAAATTCACTTAAAGAAATAGAAGAAAAGACAAAAAATTGGAAGACAGCAATAAATCCCTGAAAGAAAATAAGTCCAAGAAAAACCAGCCAAACAGGTAAAGGAAACATTTCAAGATTTAAAAATTGAAATGGAAGCAATAAAGAAGACACAAACCGAGGCAAAGCTGGAAATAGAAAATCTGAAGAAACAAACTGGAATTACAGATGCAAGCACAACCAACAGAATGAAGAGATGGAAGAGAGAATCTGTGGAGTGGAAGATTCAATAGCGGAAATAGATATGTCAGTCAAAGAAAGCACTAAAACCAAGAGTCATAATACAAAACATCCAGGAAATATGGGACACCATGTAAAGACAAAACCTAAGAATAATTGTAATAGAAGTAGAAGAAGAATACCAGCACAAAGGCACAGAAAATATATTCAATAAAATCATAAAACAAAATTTCCCAGTCTAAAGAAGGAAATGCATTTAAAGATATAAAAAGCTTACAGAATACTCAATAGATTAGACCCTTTCCCAAAGTCTGCATATTACATAATAATCAAGCCACTAAACATATAGAATAAGTAAAGAATACTAAGAGCTGAAAAGGAAAAAGGCCAAGTTACCTACAAAGACAGAGCCACCAGAGTAACACCAGATTACTCACTGGAAACAATGAAAGCCAGAAGGTCCTGGTCAGATGTTATACAGACACTAAAAACCATGGTTGCCAGCCCAGACTACTATACCCAGCAAAACTATCAATCACAATAGATGGAGTAAACAAGATATTTCATGGCAAAACTAGATTTAAACAATACCTATCCATAAGTATGGCCCTACAAAAAGCGTTAGAGAGAAAATTCCAACCTAAGAAAGCTAGATACACCCAGGAAACCACAAGCAATAGATAATCCCACAGAAGAAAAACTCAAAGAAGGGAAACACACACACTACCACCAAAAATAACAGGAAATAAAAACACTGGTCATTAATATCCCTTAATGTCAATGTACTCAATTCACCTATAAAAAGACATAGGCTAACACAATGGACACAAAACCAAAATCCATCCCTCTGCTGCATACAAGAAACACACCTCAATTTCAAAGACAGACACTGGCTCAGAGTAAAGGTTTGGGAAAAGACTTTCCAATCAAATGGATCTAAGAAACAAGCTGGTGTAGCCATCCTAATAACTAACAAAATAGTCTTCAAGCTAAAACTAATCAAGAGATCAGGACAGACATTACTTATTCATCTCAGGAGAGATTCACCAAGATGTAGTCTAAATCCTTAACATTTATGGCCCCAACACAAGGGCACCTACATATATAAAAGAAATATCACTAAAGCATAAATCTCAAATCAATCCCCAAACATTAACAGTGGGAGACTTCAAAGCCTCACTCCTACCAATGGATAGGTTTACCAGACAGAAACTTAACAGAGAAATAAGGGTTCTAACAGATTTTATGACTCAAATGGAATTAATAGATATATACAGAACTTTACAACCAAACACAAAGGAATATACCATTTACTCAGCACCCATGGAACTTTCTTTAAAACTGACCACATACTCAGTCATAGAGCAAATATCAATAGATACAAAAAATGGGAATAACTCCTTGTATACATAGATCACTATGGACTAAAGTTATAGTTCAACAACAAGAGAAAAAACACAGAAAGCCTACAAATACATGGAAACTGAATATCTCTCGATTGAACCACCCCTTGGTGGTTCAAGGAAGAAGTAAAGAAAGAAATCAAAGACTTCCTAGAATTCAATGAAAATAAATCCACAGCATACCCAAACCTACAGGACACAATGAAAGCAGTGTTAAGAGGAAAACTCATAGCACTAGATGCCTACCTGAAAAACCCAGAGGAATCTCACACAAGAGACTTAACAGCACAGCTGAAATCTCTAGAACAATTAGAAGCAAACTCACCCAGAAGGAGCAGAAGGTAGGAAATAATCAAACTCAGGGCTGAAATCAATAAAATTTAAACAAAGAGAACAATACAAAGAATCAATGAATCAAAGAGTTGGTTCTTTGAGAAAGTTAACAAGATAGACCAACCCTTATCCAAGCTAACCAAAAGAGGCAGAGAGAGAGAGAGAGAGAGAGAGAGAGAGAGAGAGAGAGAGAGAGAGAGAGAGAGAGAGAGAGAGAGAGAGAGAGAGAGAGAGAGAATCCAAATTAACAGAATCAGAAATGAAAAGGGGGGCACAACAGACACCCAGGAAATCCAGAGAATCATTAAGTCATACTTTGAAAACTTATACTCTACTAAATTGGAAAACCTCAAAGAAATGGACAGCTTTCTAGAAAGGTACCACTTACCAAAATTGAATTAAGACCAGATAAAAGACCTAAATAGACCTATAACCCCCATGGAAATGAAAGATGTTATTAAAAGTCTCCCAACCAAAAAAAAGTCAAGGGCCAGATGGTTTCAATGAACAATTATACCACACATTTAAGGAAGAACTAATACCAATCTGTGGGGATATTTTGTAATAGAATAAAAACATTTCAGAGATATCAGAGGGATCTACTCACAGTCGTCTAGGAAGACCTATGCCCTTAATCCAATCTGAGTTTGAGGTCAACTTAGGTTACAGGAATTCCAGGCTCCCAGGCAGGCAGTGGTGGGGCCATGCCTTAACTGAGCAAAGAGAGTATTTAAGGCAGATGTAGAAAGACAGAGCAGGCAAAGGAAGTCAGGAGGAGCGAGGCTGAGGAAGCTGGGTAAGATCTGACTGTGGTGTTTACTCTCTCTAATATCTCCGACTTTCCCAGAGAGCTGGCCCTGAGTTTCCTTTATTCACGAAACACCAATCCTCCTCAAGTTTGTTCATACAATAGAAACGGAATGAACATTGCCAAACTCTGTTTATGAGGCCACAATCACCCTAATACCCAAGTTACTCAAATATGCAACAAAGAAAGAGAATTACAGACCAATCTCCCTCATGAACATTGATGCAAAAATAATAAAATACTGGAAAACCAAATTCAAGAACATATCAAAAAAATTATCCAACACGATCAAGTAGGCTTCATCCCAGAGATGTATGGATGATTTGACATACGAAAAAACTGTCAATGTCATCCATCATATAAACAACCTGAAAGGAAAAAAAAAATCACATGATCATCTCCATAGATGCTTTTGACAAAATCCAGCACTTCTTCATGCTAGAAGTCCTAGAGAGATCAGGAATACTGGCTAAACATAATTCAACATCAAGCTAAATGGAGAGAAACTCAAAGCAATCCCTCTAAGACAAGGCTGTCCTCTCTCCTCTTATCTATTCAATGTAGTTCTCAAGGTTTTAGCTAAAGCAATAAGAGAACAAAAGGAGATTAAAGGGATGCAAATCGTAAAGGAAGAAGTCAAACTATAACTATTTGCAGACTAGTATGATAGTACACATAAGTGACCCCCCCAAATTCTACCACGGAACTTCTACAGCTGATTAAAACCCTCAGAAATGTAGCAGGGTACAGGATTAACTAAAAAAAAAAAATAGTCCTCTTATACACTAATGATAAAAGGGCTTAAAAAGAAATCAGGAAAATATCAACCTTTAAAATAGCTGTAAATAGCATTTATTATCTTGGGGTAACTCTAACTAAAGAAATGACAGACCTATATGACAAGAACTTTAGGTCATTTAAGAAAGAAATTGAAGAGGATATCAGAAAATGGAAAGATCTCCCATGCTCCTCGATAGGTAGGATCAACATAGTAAAAATGGCAATTTTAACAAAAGCAATCTACAGATTCAATGCAATTCCTATCAAAATACCAACACAATTTTTCACAGATCTTGAAAGAACAATACTAAACTTCATATGTAATAACAGGACCCAGGATTGCCAAAACAATCCTGTTCAATAAGAGAACTTCAGGAGGCATCACCATCCCACCATAGTATAGTTCAAGCTATACTATAGAGCTACAGTAAAAACAAACAAACAAACAAAAAAACAAACAAACAAACAAACAAACAAAAACAAAAACAAAAACAACAACAACAAAAAAACCCAAAAAAACCAGCCTTGTACTGCCATAAAAACAGGCTTGTGGATCAATGGAATAGAATTGAAGTCCCTGACCTTAATCCACACACCTATGAACACCTGATTTTTGACAAAGAAGCCAAGAAATATACAATGGAAAAAAGATAGTATCTTCAACAAACGTGTTGGCATAACTGTATGGTAGTAAGTAGAAGAATGCAAATAGATCCATATCTATCATCCTGCACAAAACTCAATTCCAAGTGTATTAAAAGCCTCAACATAAACCCAGTTACAATGAACTTGATAGATAAGAAAGTGGAAATACCCTCAGATGCATTGGCACAGGTGACCACTTCCTAAATACAATACCAGTAACACAGACACTAAGAACAACAATCAATAAGTGTGACCTCCTGAAACTGAGAAGCTTCTGTAAGGCAAAGGACATGGTCAATAAGACAAAATGACAGCCTATAGAATGGGAAAAGATCTTCACCAACCCTACATCTGACAGAGTACTGATCTCTAAAATATATAGAGAACTCAAGATACTAGAGGCCAAAAACCCCCAAATAATCCAATTAATAAAGGGGGTTTGGAGCTAAAATGGGAATTCTCAGCAGAAGAATTTCAAATGGCTGAAAGACACATAAAGAACTGTTCAACATCCTTAGCCATCAGACAAATGTAAATCAAAACAACTCTGAGATACCATCTCACACCTGTCAGAATGGCTAAGATAAAAAACACAGATGACATCCTATGCTAGAGGGGATGTAGTGCAAGGGGAACACTTCCCCATTTCTGGTGGGAGTGTAAACTTGTACAGCCATTTTGGAAAAAAGTATGGCATTTCCTCAGAAAACTGGGGATTAATTTACCCAATGATCCAGCCATACCACTTTGGGGCATATACCCAAAGGATGCACCTTCATACAGCAAAGGCATTTGCTCAACTATGTTCACGGTAGCAGTGTTTGTAATAGCCAGAACCTTGGATGCAACGTAGGTACCCCTCAACTGAAGGATGGATTAAAAAATTGTGGTACATTTATACATTTACTCAGCAATAAAAAAACAAAAAACAAAAAAAATCCTAAATTTTGTAGGCAAATGGATGGATTTGGAGAGTATCCTCCTGAGTGAGGTAACACAGGCCCCAAAAGATAGACACGGATTGTACTCACTCATTAGTGGATTTTAGACATAAAGCAAAGAATATCCAGGCTGCAAACCACAACTGCTGAACAGCTAGGTAATAAGAGGAACTTCAGAGAGACATCCAGGGATCCCCTTGGGAAGAGGAAATAGGGAAGATCTCCTGAGTAAACTGGGATTTATAACAGGAGGCTAGCAAGGAGAGGGTGAGAACAGATCATGTGAGAGGAGAGGGTTGAGTTGGAGGAGCAATAGAGAGGGAGAACAAAGAAATGGATATCTTGATAGAGGGAGCCACTGTGGGGTTGGAGAGAAACCTGGTGCTAAGGAAACCTCCAAGAATCCCCAAGATGTCCCTGGCTAGGACTCCAAGTAATAGCGGAGGGGAGCCTAATTCACACTTGATACTGGGATGAGAGACTTGGTCCTACCTCAATTGAATATGCCAGACTGAACTGACTCCCCTTGGGATTCCTTGCCCTCCTTGGGGAAGGGATGAGGGTATGAGGTGAGGGGGAGGCCGAGGGAAGACTGGGAGGGAGGAGCAGTGGTAGATATGGAAAAAAAACTTTTAAAATAAATTTAAAAAATTAAAAATAAGAAAACCTAGAAAGAAACAAACCAGGCTAAGACTGGGCTTTTATAATTAAGAATAAGCTTCTGTATGTGATTAATTGGGAGCTGGATGGTGGACCCCCCTAAAGAGGAAAAACAACCAACAACCATCCTTCCCTGCACTTAACCTGTTAGATTTAGATTTTTGAGACAGGGTCTCTATGTAGTCCTGGCTGTCCTGGGGCTTGCTGTGTAAAACAGACTGGCCTTGAACCCACAGAGATGCTCCTGCACCACCATGCCCAGCTATTTCTAATGTGTTTATATACACATCCAGTAGGAAATAACTTTAAAAGTGGTATTATTATATTTTCCAAGACTAATGACACTTAGAATGATATTTCCTCCTGACCGTGAGTAGCTGCAGGCAGCTACAATTCCTAGCCAGTCACATGATCACAAATAAGGAAAACTCAACAGTCTACAGTATCTTCTTGGAGATGACCTTCAGTGGGCTACACACGTTTTCTTTTTCTTTTCTTTTTTTGCTGGTATTCCTAGAGGCCAGACTAAGGACTTTTGCACACTAGTATCCTATGACTGAGATACACCTGTGGCCTAACATGCATTTGGGGCTTAAAATATCTTAAACTTCAGATGTGTTGATTGGTGTTGTAGAATATTATTGTAAGGTGTGTTACTTTTGTTTATGTTGCATTGTTTAACTCTCTGAAGCTGTGTTACTTTCTCTGTCTAAAATACCTGCTGATCTAATAAAGAGCTGAACAGCCGAAAGGGGGGCAGGAGAGAGAAGTAGGTGGGGCTGGCAGGCAGAGGGGTGGGGCCGGCAGGCAGAGGGGTGGGGCCGGCAGGCAGAGGGAGAATATAGAGGAGAAATCTGAAAAGAAGAAAGAAAAGATCTAGGAATGAGAGGAGAGGACATTAGAGGCGAGCCACCCAGTCACACAGCCACCCAGACACCTAGACACCCAACCGCCCAGCCACCACCAACCCAGCTACTTAGCCACCCAGCCACCAGCCACCCAGTCACCCAGCTACCAGACACCAGCCACCCAGCCACCAGCCACCCAGTCACCCAGCTACCAGACACCAGCCACCCAGCCACCAGCCACCCAGTCACCCAGCTACCAGACACCAGCCACCCAGCCACCAGACACCAGCCACCCAGCCACCAGACACCCAGCTACCAGACACCAGTCACCCAGCTACCAGACACCAGCCACCCAGCCACCCAGTCACCCAGCTACACAGCCACTCAGCCACCCGCTACATAGCCACCTAGCCACCCAGTTACCAGACACTCAGACACCCAGTTACCAGACACTCAGACACCCAGACACCAGCCACCCAAACACCCACCTACACAGCTACCCAGACACCCAACCACCCAGCCACCCAGCCATTCAGCAACCCAACTACCCAACCACTAAGACACCCAGTCACCCAGCCACCAGACACTCAGCCACCCAGTTACCAGACACCCAGACACACAGCCACCCAGCCACCAGCCACACAGTCACCCAGACATCCAGCTACCCAGACACCCAGCTACTCAGCCCCCAGCTACCCAGCCACCAGCCACACAGCCACATAGCCACACAGCCACACAGCCACCCAGGCAGCCAGCCAGCCAGCTGCAGAGTAAGAGTGAAATATTTACAGAAGAGGCAAAAGACAGATGGGATAATTTAAAGTTAAGAAAAGCTGGCAAGAAACAAGCCAAGCTAAGGCCAGGCATTTAATTAAGTATAGGCTTCTGTGTGTGGTTTATTTAGGAGCTGTGTAGTGGGTCCCCAAAAGAACAAAAACACATATACAGGAGGATGGTTAGTTAGATTATGATACTCATACCTATGATAAACATGGAGTTATATGAGAAAAAAATAAAGAAGATATTATGAAGTGATACTGGGTGAAATAGCTCATCTAGTAAAGCACATGCTATATAATAATGACCCAAAAGTACACACCCCCACATACATCACACACACCTATACACCTACCCAGAAATACATAGTTTAGGTATGTGTATTCCAGTGTTTTGCAACTTAAAGCAGTAGGCTTGAATGTTTAAAGTACAGCACATGTTACAAATTAATATACATAGTTATAAGTTGACCTAATAAATTTATGTAATTCATAAACACTAAGGAATTAATAAGAAAACTGAATGGAGTTGTAAAAAGTGAATTATTCATCTGAAAAGGCGACCAATTTTGTATTACATTCTACTGACTAATGTAGCTGAGGAAACCTGAAGAGAAATAAATCTACTTGTTGAAGTTCTATGAAAGGACAATGAATTCTAGACTCACAAAGTTAATGATGTACTAAAAATAGTATCTTATCTCTTAAAATCAGACTGTAATATTCACAAGAAATATGAAGCTTGTAGAAGTTACTGTGATTTCAACATGAAATGTCCTCCACAGGCAAATGAATTTGAACACTGCTTCCCTAGTTGGTGGTGCTATTTAGGAAGGTTGTGGAGATTCATTATAGGAAGTCGGTCACTGGGGGTGGTCCTTTATTTCCAGCCAATAAATATGTGTGCAATAAATATGACCAGCAACCTTCGAGTCCTATGACCATGCTCTACCATGATGGAATCTATCCCTTCAAGTGATAATACAAAATAAATCCATTCTTCAGTTGCTTTTGCCAGGGGCCCTAGAGAATATTAACTCCATATCACGCAGCTTCAAATAACCTGAAAATGTTTCAGTTGAATAATTGCTTTTATTGGGTTGGGCTGTGAACATACATGTGAGTGATTGTCTTAATTGCCATAACTGACATAGGGGAGCACAGCTTACTGGGTGTAGTGCTGCTATTTTCTGGTCCTGAGCTTTATAAGAAAGCTAGCTAAACTTGAGCCCATGAATGAGCCACAGAGTAATCCAGCAAGCAGAGTTCCCCATGGTTTCTGCTTCACATTCCAGGCCTGACTTCCTCAGTGATGGACTGTGATCCGGAAGTGTAAGTAAACCCTTTCTTCTTCCATGTTCCTTTTGGTTAGTGTTTTATTTTATTACAGAAACAGAAGAGTAGCTAGCACACTGGGTATTTTGTCATAGCTACGAGATGCACAACCACTCAAGGAATTTGTCAGCTGATAGTTTAAAAATTGTATTAGAATATGATTTAAAAACTTAGAAATAATAAGGTGTAATTATTTTGTATGTCATGATGCTTTTCTGTACTATGGTACATTGCTTGGGGCACCTTACCCTTTTAATAAAACTCTGTGTTTCTTGGTTGTCTACAATTCTTTCTCCCTAGTAATTTTCCCTCTCCCTAGTTTGAAGCACACACTGCTTTTGAACTGGGCCAGTCATGTTTGATTTTCCTGTGTTTTTGAAGCATCTTGTGCGGTAAGAATAGCAAAGTGTTGCTTCTGCTGACTGCAGAGGAAGAAAGCCATACTTAGCCAAAGGATATGCTTTTTTTGTAGCGTGTAACTGATTCTGGGAAAATCTGCTAAGGTTTGCACCTGCTCTGAGTTTCAGCAATTCGTAACTCATGAAGTAGAACACACTTTGATCATGCACACTTTACTCAGGAGGACAGCACTGTCTTAATATAAAGTACAGGTCAAATATAGCTCGTTCTGAAACCAATAAAGCTTTTGCACTATAGTCAGATGATTTCAAGCTTGTGTAGCCAATAATTTTTCTTTCCTTGCAGTAAAAGTAATTAGGAATGAGATAGTGGGTTTTTTTTAACCCTATAATTCATAAATGAACAGGGCTCAGTTTAAGCTGCCAGGGAAGTGGTTTTAATGACTCACGATATAATATCGAGGTCCTGATGGCAGAAGATCATCTGTAGAGGGTGGTAATTTAGGGATTAATGCATTTCTTAGACACAATTATAAACATGAGTTAGTTTTCTCTTGAGACAACTGGGTGTTTTTCTTTCATGATTTTTTTTCATTTGAAATATGAACATACTGTAGCATTTATACCAGAGTATAGAGTAGACACAGGCTAATTAGATGTTAATATTACACACTTGAAGCTGAGATGCAAGATTGTGCTCTAGAGCCAAGACTTGATTTCTGAGTTGTGGCTTTTTTTGAATGGAAGATGGAAGAGATGGGTTGTGACTGTCTGATTGCAGAGGACTTTAGAACTGACTCGAGGTCAGCGACAGAGGTACCACACCTCTGTCCCTGTAATCCACCTTTTTCTCCTCCCCAGCCACAATTACACAAGCATCAAATTGTAGAAACACTTGGGAGACTTTATGATTTTTCCCTTGAGAGTTCCATGGTTTCCAGCAAAACAAAGGAAAGAAGACAAAACAGTTTCTCTTTCTTTCCCGTGTTCCTTCCTTCTTTATCCTTCTGAAAGGTACGTGTGCTTCCATTTACCAATCACTACTTTGGCTTGGTTAAGCAAGCACTATTAAGAGGCAGGGAACAATGAACCTGGCAGGTCCTTTGAACAGGGATTCACTAAGGATGCAGGTTAAATCAGAGGCGGAGAAAGAGGGAGCAAAGCCAGGCAGAGAGTGCTCACTCTGAGTTCACACTGCCAAGTTTATGTGTTAAGAACAGGAGACATTCTGAGTTCCTTTATTGCTTGGCTGGGGGGGGGGGCTTGACTAAGTGAAAACTAAGAAATAAATATTAAAGGGCTCTTGGGCTCTGGGAGGAAGACCCTCCATGCTTAAGCATTGAGATGTGTGGTCTGCACGTTATCAAATGGGGATGATGCTGAAAATGGTCCTGCCCTCTGGTCTCCTCCGAGTCTTCCTCTCCTACTTACCGGTCATGACAAACAGTTTCTGACTTTCATAATCCTTAACTCTTTATTGAGTTTTGCACTTAGCACAAAATCTAAGAGGTCCACATCACAAATAAGGTCCTAATAGCTGGTGACCCATCAATAACCCAGACCAACACTTTGGTGGTGATGGTGGTGGGTGTTTTTGAACAGATGCAAGATTACAAACACACTAAGTATGTGTTTTAAATTCTACTATTTGATTGCCAGATTCTCTGCTAAGTACACTTTCAAATAATTTTAAATAACTAGGTGTGTTTTTATATGGAACTGCAGATCTTTCTCTCTTTGTGTGTGTGTGTTTGGTGTAGAAAAGAACTACAAAAGAAGCTCTAGTTATCCGTAGGCACAGGTGTTTCTAAAGAAATTGCTTGTTTCTAGAATTGCTTATTTAGCAATAAAAGTTACTTTTAGTTTTTCTTTTTTCTTTTTCTTTTGAGAGAGTTTCGCAGGCCTGCCAGTAACTAACTGTACCGTGTAGTTCAGGCTGGCTTTAAGCTAATACAACTGTCTTCCCATTTCAGCCTCCTAAATCCTGAGATTACGGACATAAGACACCAAATGTAGCTCAATACTTTTAATTCTTATGGACACATGACAATGGATGCTTTTTGCTAATTTTTAAAAAGGGGATCAATACGCAGTTTTGTAGCTTTGAAAAGAGCTCACTCTGTTAGGAGGCATCGGCAAGGGAGCCAGTTAACTGACCACCAGCGCCGCCTTTTCCAAAAATGCCATTGTGGAATCAGACACCGGTCAACTACTGCAGTGTCATAATATTTTTAGCAAGGACAGAAAACAAGGTTAGTAACAGAATGAGATAAAAAAAAAAAAAAAGTTCCATTCTTTTCCTGAGCGTGTGTACACTTCTTACCTCTAAAGAGCTTCCTGGGAACTCTTACAGTGTCTTTGAGTAAATGGCATTATTTGATACCAAGTGAAAACAGAGGCCAATTCTGGACCTAGCATTTAAGCCAAACATTTTTCCAGCTTTAATGATGTGCAGATGCCTTTGCGATAGAGCTGAACAATACTCATTCTTTCCTAGACAAGACACAATCAGTGTTTATAAAATCGACTATGCATGCCATGTGATTTGCCTGTAACCTATCCCCCAGAGGCTCATGTGTTAGAACACTTACCCCTCCAACTGGTGTTGCTGTTGGAAAGGTTGCAGGGTCTTTAGTTGATAGGTCCTCAGTGGAGGAAGTGAGTCAGTGGGGGCGGGCCTTGAGGTTTTGTAGTTTAGCCCTACTTCCTGTTTACTTGCTCTGCTTCCTGACTGTAGATACTCATGATCAGCCTTCTCCCATTCCTACCACTTACATTCCTGCCCCAGTGTGCTGTAGCCTTCGGAACTGTATGCAAGGAGAGGAAAAAAAAAAAAAAAAAAAAAAAGCCCTGCCTCCCTTAAGTTGCTTTTCACAGAATGTTTCATCCCAGAAGCAACAGAAGACCCTAAAGAAAGTAAGATTAAAGCATGGGTTATTTTGTTTGAAGCTTTCTTAGTGACCTCAGAGGGAATATAAAGACAAAAACCCGAGCTGGTACCTTTCCCTGGTGATAGAAGTCCCGAAGCTTCCTCAGAGTGTGCAACTGCTAGGGTTTAAAAGCAAACATTCCTTATCCACCATGATTCATAAGAAATCAGGAATTAGCCACTGCTGCATCTGAAGCCAAGAAGGGATGATCTAGTCCAGTGCTAGAGAAATGCATGGCTTTATAGTAAAAGTCTAATGAAGCTTTTTAAAAAGAGATAATTTAAGTGAATAAATTTGATTGCAATGGGCTGAATTATAAATAAATGAGTTGAAGACCAAATTCCAATGTGACTTTATTTAGCCATAAATACTTTAGGAAGTAAAGTTAAATGAAGGAATACCAAATCTAAGAGGAAACATTTTCTGACAAGAGGGAGACTGTAGGGCGTTAGTGGTGCAGGCCTTTAATCCCAGCACTCAGGAAGCAGAGTTTGAGGTTAGCCTGGTCCACAGAGTGAATTCCAGGACAGCCAAGGCTGCACAAAGAAACCTTGTCCTGAACAATCGAATGAATGAATGAGAAGAGGGTGACTTAGATTTCTGATTTACCCCTAGTGTAGACACCAAGGTAAGGTTATGAGAAGACTCAGCCATGTGTGCTCCCCTTTTCAAAATCAGTTGGCTCCTTGGTCTTCAGCTTTGCAGCCTTCAGACTGTAAGGATGAATGCCCAGTACCCTCAGCCCTTTGAGTACTGGTACCTTGTTTTGGTGGCTCAAACCTGATTATAGTTTGTCCTTTTATATGCTGGCTTCAGAATCCAGCCTTGAAGTTAGATGTTGTTATGTGCTTAAGATGGAATCCTCTTCCCCATGAACCCTCTTTCTGGAAGGAGGTGGACTCACAATGGCTTCCTTGTGTCCTCCTGCTTCCCTTTCAGGCCTTTCTAGGAGTCTTTGTGTGGCTTCTTCTGTTGCTTCCCCTCCCTTAGCCATATCCTCTGTACAGATGGTGACAGATGCCGAAGTTAGCCCTCATGCAGTGTAATATCCAAACATTAATTCCAAATTTACAGAAACTATTAGTAACTTTGTGATTTAATTTCTCTTTCGGAGTCTCAGTTTCCTTACTTGCAAAACAGAAAAAAAAGATTATTTATTCTAATATAGTGAAAATGTAATGAAGGACTTTATGCATAATGTTAGTATAAGTGCTTACCATATATCAGGTGCGGTAAACACGTGACTCATAAGGTATGTGTGTGGTTTTAGAATGGTATTGGTATGATTACTTATGTTGTCTTGACAAGTCTAGAACTTATTATGTTCACTAGGCTAGCCTTGAACTCATGGAGATCCACCTGTCTTTTGAGGCCTGCGCCACCACACCTGGCTAGTCACATGTATTATTGAGTGCTGGCTGTGTTAGTTTTATGCTTACTGAGGGTAAAGTGAAATGTAAGCCTTCTCCATAGGTCTTCACCTAACCAAAATAAGAGTGAGCATTTAAAAACTGGTCATGGTAGCATATGACTTTGAGCTCAATGCTAGGGAGGAAGAGGCAGAGGAAGACAGATGTATCTCTGTGAGTTCAAAGCCATCCTAGCCAAGCCAGAGTTACAGAGTGAGACCCTGTCTTGAAAACAAAAACAAACAAAACTGAACTGACTTGAAGGAGAATGAAAATTTGAACAAGCCTCTAGAGCAACGCAAGCTTTGGATTAGAATGTAAAAAGCAATGAACCTGCAGGAAGACAGTAGTCTCTGCAGTAATCTGTTGGATGTAACCTGCCCAATGAGTTTAGTGAATCTGATGGCTAATTTCCACTCAGGAGCCTGTTCTATTTCCTGTACTGAGCACTCTTGGGCTGCCTTTGCTCCTCTAGTCTATGTCAGGAGTCTAGACGCCTCCTTGCTTGGACTTGGTCTGTGTTTTAAACTCATCAGACATGATCCTAGGACAAAGTAGTGTTGGTCAAACTGATATCCTGCTTTTAGTCAAATATAATAACTCTGGGGCTTCTATGTGTCCAACCCCAGGTCGGAAATGTACTTCTGCCATAGCTGGGACAATACTGAGCTTTGAGCTTTCATTTCATTCCGTCACCATGGTGGTGGGAATGGTGACAGTAGGTTCTTAGAAGAGGCTTCTAATACGTTCTATGTGCATGTCAGAAACCCAAAGTTGCTTTCATCAGAGTGTTTTATCCCAACCACAAAATTAAAATAAGAGCTCAAAAGAGCAGCTTTGCCCCTAGAGTATTTCTTCATGGAGACTTATATTTCATGAGTTAGGGTAAGGGCTTTGAGTGAAGGAGTTTCATAAGAAATCAATTGTCCCTGTGTACTTTGAATCCCATAGTATTTCCTTGCTTATGAAGACATCTTTTTAAAAAGTCTCTCTTCTAAGGAGGAATATTTATTATGTAAAGAAAATAGAGAGTTGGAGGTTTCTTTTGAACATCCTTTTCAAGAATCTCCGAACGCATGTTGAATTTAAGATGTGTTACATTCATTTATGCTGTGGAATATTTGTTAATGATGCAAAGATGTGTTACATTCTTTTATGTTACATTTGTTTAACTCAGTAAGGCTGTGTTACTTTGCCTGCCCGAAATGCCTGATTGGTCTAATAAAGAGCTGAACAGCTAATAGCCAGGCAGGAGAGAGAGGCTAGGCAGGGCTGGCTGGCAGGCAGAGAGAATAAATAGGAGGCGAAATCCTGGAAAAAAGGATCAAGAAGCAAGAAAAGAAGGGGGCAGCTGCCCAGCCACACAGCTAGACATGGAATAAGAGGGAAAGAAAAGAAATACAGAAATAAAGAAAGATAAGCACCCAGAGGCAAAAGGTAGATGGGATGAAATAAGCTGGCTAGAAATTAGCCAAGCTAAGGCTGGGCATTTACAAGTAAGAGTAAGGCCCTGTGCATGACGTATTTGGGGCCCCCAAAGAGTAAGAGAAAATGGAGCCCCAAGAGAAAGAAATATCTGTGAATCAGAAAAGCGCATTGGATTGGAGAGGACCCAAGGCTCAAAGCGAAAGGCTTCAGTTAAGTAAAAGAGACGAGAGAACAGTCAGTGGTGGCAGTGATGATAATGTAGCCTTGGCTCAAGTGCTGGCTGCTGAGTCTAGGCATCTTGTTAGAGGGGCCTTCACTGGTATGCCAGGGACATGACACAGAAAGCAGAGAGGAATCACTAAGATCTTTAAACAGAAATAAGATAAAATATTTTCTCATTTAGGGACATGAATATAGAGTGTGTATAGAGTTTGTTCTATGATCAGGAGTGGAAACCAAGTATAGATGACCATTCGAAGGTGAGATGACCAGATTGGATAGAGGAGCATATATATATTTAGCCTCTCCTGATATTTCCCATGACAGCAGGACTGTGTGAATGTTGCTCTCATCTTGCTTTCTTTCCTCTTTCACAGTTCAGGATCTATTGCCTAGGGAATAGTGCCACCCATCATGGATGGCTTCTCACACCAATTAACAAAATAAAGGTAATCTCTACAAGCATGCCCATAGCCAATTGGCTCTAGAAGAAGCTGTGAGAATGGATATAAGCTTTACAATTACTAGGGATGGGTGACATTTGCATATCTTGCTTTTTGTTCCCTCAAAAGAATAAACATGAAGGAAAAAGAATGAATAATTCATTCTTATACAAGAGGGTTGGTCTGCAGTGTTGTCTGCTCCAGAGCTACCCCATGATACTATCATGAGATGTAGGCAGTTAAGAGGGATGAGGAGAAGGAGCAGAGCCTTCTCATGTAGGCTGGCTTTGAACATAAAGACAACTTGGAAGGAGATCAAAGAAAAATCCTAAGATGAAGCACTGACATGTACAATACTGACGTGTCTCATTTCTTTCCACTTGCCTTTTTAGTGGTCAAAATGAGTGAACTGTCCAATAAGAACAACTCCATTCAAGAAGAATCCACAAATCACATGTTTCCAGAGAAAAGCAGTCAGATTGGACAAAAGCAACTGGTACAGCACACAGATTTCATGATTGCGTGGTATTTGTTGGGCTTCTAGTATGGGGCATCTGTAGTATGAGGTTTCTGGCCCAGATTTTTGGGCCTAGTCTCAAGGTTTAGGCCGGCAGACCCACAGACCCACAGACCCACAGAGACACACAGATGCTTACAATAGTTTTAGGCTGACCGGCCTAAGGCCCAGGCATATAACTTGCTAACTCTCTACCCTTCATCTAACCCATGACTCTTATCCTGTTTAGCCATGTGGCTTGGTACCTTTTCTCAGAGCAGCATAGTTGTCCTCTGCATCTTCTGGCTTCTCTTGCCTTCTGCTCTGTTCAGCCTGTTCCTAGAGTCTCCTTAGTCTGGTAGTCCCGCCCACACTTCCTGTCTGCCTTTGGCCAATCAGCGCTTTTTATTAAACTCATAGGAGGGGACAATTATTTACAATGAAACAACATAATCCCCCTACAAGCATCTGAGATGGCTGTGGGTGTGACAGCAGGTCAGACGTAAGAATGAAGTTTCTTCTTTGGCAGCTGGGTCTGTCTGACCAATTTCCTATTTTCTGTGTTCCTTATATTTAGCCTAGTGATCCATGTAACAAAGTCTTGTCCTCACAACAGAATACTTGAAATGAATCTAGTCAGGTCTTTCATTTAGTTAATAAATTTGCATTTTGTTCTTACTGTGTTGTAGCTGTAAATGCTTTATGTATATTGACTCACCCAAGTCTCATCACAAGATAGTAATGGCCTTATTTTATAAACTATGAGCTGCTGAGCTTAGAGAGGCAAGGATTTGTTCAATTTACATAGTTGATGATGGGCAGAGCCAAGCCTTGAACAGCAGCAGCCTCATCTGCTCTGTTGGTTCCTGACTCCTTGCTGTATAATTGAGAACAGGACTTGAGTGCTGGGCTTCACAGCTAAACCACAGTTTTAGAGCTACTTCCTAGGGTACGTACCCACACATCCCCGTCAAGATGAAACTTTATGAAAATGTTCCTATTATCCTAAAGGGACTGCCTGGACTACTGAACTAGCAAAGCTGCAAAAAGCCTGTCGGGTACATTGAACGTGTCCTTTTTGTGTAGCCTGTGGTCTGGACAAATCTCTTTCATCCGCCGACTCACAGCTGTTTATAAAATAATTACTCAGAGGCTTATATTAATTACAAACTGTTTGGCCTATGGGTCAGACTCATTACCAACTAGCTCTTATAACTCAGCTCATTTCTATTATTATATGTATTTGCATGTGGCCAGTAGCTTACCGGTACTTTCATATCTTGCTTCTTGGGCCGCTGGATCATGTCTCCCAGACTTTGCTCTTCTTCTCCTGTCTCTTTGCTTGATTTTCCCACCTGCCTCTGAGCTGTCTTACAATAGGCCAAAATGATTTCATTTTTAACCAATGATATTAAAGCATATTCACAGTGTACAGAAAGACATCTCACATCACTTCCCCTTTTCTGTCTAATCAAAAAGGAAGGTTTAAGTATGGAAAGATATCCCACATCACTTTTTTGTTTCTAGGAATTGTGTGTTTCCAGTGTACTCTAGCCTGTGTCTTTCATGTTACTCAGCTTATTTTCTCTTTTTTTCCCCCTATGATATGTATGTGACATGCTTAGAAAATGTCCACCACTGGCTATGGCACACACACACTTGTAACCTCATCCCTGTAGAGGCTGAAGCAGGAGGATTGTCACACAAGTTCAAGGCCAACCTGGGCTACATAGTGAGTTCTAGGATGGCCTACTGTAGAATGGGAGTGGTCTCAAAGAAACAAGCAATGATAGCAATAACAAAAGTCACCCTTTTATTTGGGGGAATAAGGAGTGTTTGACTGTATGTGTGCCTGGTGCCTGCAAAGGCCAGAGGATGCTCTTGGGACCCTTGGAACTGGTGTTAGAATGATTGTGAGCTACTATGTAGGTGGGGAGTAAAACTCTGTCCTCTGAAAGAGCAGTAAGGGCTCTTAACCACCGAGTTGTCTCTCCAGTCTCACGTCATCATGTTTTGGATGAAGGGTCTTGTGAAGAGTCTTCACAATCAGGCTCCATTTTATTCCTGAATACAAAAGTTTGATGTAGGAATGTCTTTCTGTATGCTATGAATAGCAATCTTTAAATAAAGGAGCTGTTTTGGCCCATGACAGGCACCATAGAAAAAGTAGGAGGAGGAATCAGAATAGGTAGGAGGAGCAGGGCGGAGTCAGACAGAAGGAGCCAGAAGCCCAAAGGAGCGACATGTAAGGAACACAGGTGAGCCACAGGCCATGGGGCAGGAAAGATTAATAGAAATGGGTTGAGTTAAGATGTAAGAACAAACTAGCAATGTGCCTGAGCGATAGGCCAAACAGCATAAAGTTAATATAAGATTCTGAGTCATTTCTGGGGCCTGTGCAGGAGCGGCGGGTGACTAAGAGGTCTGGGGCTGCAGGTGTGTGGGTCTGGGCCTCTGGCTGCCCCGGACCAAGAAACTACTACAATGTAACAAAAGTTTCCCAAAGAATGTCTTTTGGAAAATTTCCCTAACATCCAGAAATTTGTCCTAGCAATATTCTCTTGTTCCAATCTGTCTTTGATTGCGAGTGAACCTTCAGTAGCACTGTCTGGTAGAAGCCTGATGGTGTGTGCAGCCCAGGACAGGCAATGGCTTTGAGACCCATTTCAGAGGCTAGAGTTGGGCAAGGAGGAAGATGATGTGTGCTTTGGCTTCGTGTGGCTTTGATATTGTAAGGGGCTTCTTCTGTGATAGCTGAGCCCCCAAAGCAATTCTGGTATTCATCCCCATCAGGTTTTCAATCTGGCAGGTGGTTTGCAGGTATAAATAAGTCTACTGTTCTCTTTGGATTCTCTCCTACATTTTCATTATATGTACTTTATACTCTGTATTCGGAAAGAACGACCTAGTTTGAGAATGTACCATCTTTTGAATCTTAATCAGATCAAACTGTTGACTTTTCCTTATGAAGCAAACACATTTCTACCCTGTTTTGATAAGAGCTGTAAACAGTCCATTTTGGAAGAATGAAAATACTAAATAAAACATTTTGTTCATTTCACAGCAACAGATAGAGCGGCAGTTAAAATGCTTGGCATTTCAAAACCCCGGGCCGCAGGTGGCAGATTTTAACCCCGAGACAAGGCAGCAGAGAAAGAAAGCACGGATGTCGAAAATGAATGAGTATTTTTCTGGGAAGAACAAGTAAGGTCCCGACAGATTTGATTTACAGGGTTAAATGGTGTGTGTTCTCCTTGCTTTTAACGCAAAGTAATTGAAAGATACATCTTGTTATGATCTCATAAATTTCTTCTAGAGTACACTTAAGACCTGTATGTCTGGATATTTGTATCTTTAAGAAATAGACAATGGTGTTGAGAGCAAGGTGGCATGTGCCTGGAATGCCAGCAGTTGGATGCAAAGGCAGAAAGATTCTAAGTTCAAAGTCAGCTTGGGTTATTAGGAAATCTCTCTCTCTCTCTCTCTCTCTCTCTCTCTCTCTCTCTGTCTCTCTCTCTGTCTGTCTGTCTGTCTGTCTGTCTCTCTCTCTCTCTCTCTCTCTCTCTCTCTGTGTGTGTGTGTGTGTGTGTGTGTGTGTGTGTTGGAGTTATCTAAATCTTAAAGATCACCCCCCTTTTTAGGGCCTTGTACTAAAATAATACCTTTGGTAGAAAAGTTAAGAAAATATAACAAAAAAAGGTATCATTAAAAGGAAAATTAATGTAACCATAGGGATAGATTCAGAATATTAAGGGGGTATCATACTATCATTAAATACAAGGACTGTTAGTACCTTGAAATATACAATACCTGAAGTTGTAATCCAGTGATGGAGCATTTGCCTACCATGTACAAGGTCCTGGATTCCAACTATAGCATAACAGGGGGAGAAATACATTTCCCAGAAGGGAATTAGATGGGTGGCTCAACAGTGAGGAACACTTCCTTTTTTTCCAGAATGCCTAAGCATCCACCTTGGGCAGCTCACAATTCTCTGCAAATCCAGCTCTAGGGAATATATGGCTCTATTTTCTGGTTTTGTAGGGAGGAGATCTCCACATATATGGTGTTATACTCACACATACATGTAAATTTTTAAATGATTTATATGAAACAGAAGGAGTGAAAACTGAACGTACATGTTTGAAAATTTGATGTATAGGAACAATGGTATTGATTTTTTTCCAATTTTTCCCTTTATTGAAAATAGATTCTTTTCTCATTATCCTGATTATAATTTCTGCTCATTTTATAAAATATGGTATGTATTTGTACTGATCCTATACAATTATCTTTAAAATAAAATTTCAGTTAATTTTCATTAAGGAAAAGTGACATTACAATAAAATAATTGTATAATTTCTCTCTCACAGACACAAATGATTTATATGTAATATTTTTAATTGATTATGTGAATGCAGGTGCCCACAGAGCCCAGAGGCATCAGATCTCCTCCCTGACATTACATAGTTACAGGTAGTTGTGAACTATCCTATGTGGATGCTGGGAATTGAACTCCAGTCCTATGAATGAACAGTATGTACTCCGAGTTAACCACTGAGCCATCATTCCAGCCCTATACATGAATACATTTTTTTAAAAATCATATATACATATTAAGCAAACCATAAACAAAATACTGATAAATTCACATATATTAAAAATATCTTAATTAGAAGGCACGCCTGCTAATGTGTAATCACGAGGCAGTTCCTCACCCTTCCTTACTTTTCTAAGAGGGAAAAGAAGACACTGCATTACTTCAACTGACCAGGAGGAGAGAAGGTGCTAGGCTTGGGGACAAAGGATATAGCGGTACCCACTGTGGTAGGCAGAGATTTCCTGTCCCACAGTCACTCTCAAATAAACACACTGAGGCTTATATTAATTATAAATGCTCAGCCAATAGCTCCGCCTTGTTACTAACTAGCTCCTACATTTTAAGTTAATCTATATTTCTTACTTATACTCTGCGGTATGGTGTTACCTTTATGAGCATGGCACATTCATCTCCTGCTTTCTCTGTGTCTGGCTCTCCCACCTATACTTCTTGCCTGGCTACTGGCCTGTCACCTTTTTATTAAGGGGTGAGAGTAATACATATTCACAGTGTACAGAAGGATTCCTCTGCAGCACTGTGACCACATGACTGAAATGCCACCTTTGAGGCTTATGGTGATAGTATATATAAGCTCCTCCCAAGGCTTTCTAGCAGATCTGTTTTGAAGGAAGTATTGGAAGTCGTTTGGTTTTGAGTGGGTGGTAAAGTTCTTGTAAAGGCCTTTCACTTCAGGCATGCTCAGAGGTGGATGGAGAATGTGTGGGGCTCTCAAGTCTGAAGTTTTGCCCTCACTGGGGCCTTACAATACCAACTCCTGCCGCCTTGGTTATTTGCATTCTCTAGCCACACTGGGGATAAAATAGTCATAAGAAACAGAAGAAAGGGCACCTGGGATCTTTGCCAATATTTTTTTTCCTTTAATGATGATGGCGTAGTAACTGGCAGTCCTTGTCTTTAGTCATTAAGAAATGTAGTAGCTTTTGCTAGAGTACTTTTAAGAGAGAAAAGGATTATAAAATTAGTAGAAAAATGTAGAGAGCATGTCGTCCTTTTTGGTTACAGCTAAGCACGAGGAAAACCAGAAATGTTAAACACGCAGGATTGTCTCTTCAATGGAAGGGACAGTCTTCTCACCCAGAAGACTGGGAGTGGATGTGATTAATAGCCTGGTGACCTCTGCACTATCTGTATGACAAAGACCAGGCCAGCTCCTCCCCCAGGCCCTTAATATAACACTTGTATTCTTTCTATAGAACCTATCTTCATGGAAGAGTTTTAGTGTAATTAATTATGCCTTATGCTTTATTGTGGACAAGGGATTATGCTACACCAGAAAACTTTTCCCCAAATTATACTGTCGTAAAATATGCCTAAAATAAACTGCTTGGTGTCAGACTTTAGAAGTTTGAACCAACACTGGCTACTGACTATTGAACAGACTTCCTTCTTGCCTCTCACAGGTCAACACTATACTGGCCATGGTGTCTACAGAGAACCCCAACAGAAAAATACCATCAATATGTTACTTTTGAAGATATATAGAACCATTGTAGCAGCTAACTATTGCAGTGTTCTTAGATGGATGATTATATGCCCCAGAAATGCTGGACAGCTAAGCTGCTCTCAGCAATAAGCCTGGTTGCACACACTGGCTAACTGTACCAGGTCATCACTGCCACTCAGTATGGCGGGACTGTTTCTGGTAGCCTCCAGGATGCTGTTCCCTGGGAACAAAAGGTCCATGCCTGGGATGGTGCTGTGCAGTAGTCTCTTCACCGTGGTGAGGACAGCAGTGCTGACTAATTCATGCCATTTTTTTCCCTTGCAGAGTTATGAAGAAGTATGACAAAAGTGGCAGGCTAATCTGGAATGACATGGACCTGTGTGACTGCTTGGAGAAGAACTGCCTGGGCTGCTTCTACCCTTGTCCCAAGTGCAACTCCAACAAATGTGGGCCTGAGTGTCGATGCAACCGTCGCTGGGTTTATGATGCCATTGTCACCGAATCTGGAGAGGTCATCAGCTCCTTGCCATTTAGTGTTCCTGACTAGGAGATATTGTGCATAGATACTGCCTATACACTTCTAGACTCTCTCTCTCTCTCTCTCTCTCTCTCTCTCTCTCTCTCTCTCTCTCTCTCGTATTTGCATGTTTTGAGACAGGATCATATTCTGTAGCTCAGGCTTGCTGTGAACTTATAGCAATCTCTCTGCCTTAGCCTCCCAAGTCCTGGTAGTTGGGTATAATATATCATGGCTTCTGTTTCTTGATTTTTATTGTATGCATAATATTTGCATATGGTCACGCATGAGCAGAGGCTTCAGGGGTGGACAATCAGTCCTGTTCTTTAGCACAAGTCTTGACTCTGCCTTAAAGCCACACCTCTTCCTTCTCAGGGTGTCTGGTTGAGAATACTACAGTTTTAAGATTTGCAGAACACTGTCTCTAAAAGTTGTTACCTAGAACATACAACCATAACTTTGTAATATGCTTTGCTTAGAATGTTGTACATAACTAAGAAAATCAACAAAGGTACTGCACTTTCAGTTTTTTTTATTGTTTGTATTTTGATGTTAACCTTAAATTTGATAATGATAATATTTCTATTACCAAACATTGGTATTTTACTAAATTTTATATTAGTTCGTTAAACTGAGAAGCAAAGAAATTTGAATATGCTAAAAGTCAATGATTTACACATTTTCTTACAGGATCAGTATTCAGGATTTTTTTAAAAGGAAATTAGTCTTTATTAATATGCATGGTGGTTTGTATGATTTCTGTCTGAATGTATGGGTTAATAGCTGACTAAACACATGTTGTAATTGCCTCAGTGTTGACAAACTGTGGTGTCTAGCAGGTGAACTTGCCCTCTTTTAACTAATGTTTAAACAAAGATTTATTGTTTATTTTTATTTTCCCTCCCTCTCTTCTTCCTTCTCTCTCTCTCTCTCTCTCTCTCTCTCTCTCTCTCTCTCTCTCTCTCTCTCTGTGTGTGTGTGTGTGTGTGTGTGTGTGTGTGTGTGTATGCAGGGGTTCCTACAGAGACCAGAGACATTGGCATCCCTGGAGCTTGAGTTACTGCCAATTATGAACCACTTGAAATCAGTGCTGAGAATTAAACCCGGGTCCTTCAGTTGTGCGCTAAATGTTTGCTCCATCTCTAGCACCTAATTTATTATTTCCCCATCTTGCTTAAGTTAGAGTTTTCTCTTGTGGTTATTGTCCAGATGGCTCTTACAACCTCAGTTATTAACTTAAGATGTTTGATTTGACTAAGAATTCACATTTGAAACCAATTCCCAGGTGAAGCTGATGTCACTGGCCTGGAGGACCATGTATGAAAACCACTAAGTAATATTAGATACAGAATGGAAGGAAGTGTTTCTTTAAACAGTGGGACTTAGTGACTTGGTACTATTTTAAACCAATAAGAATATCTTGTTTTGAATAATATGAAGTATTGAAAGCTCAGTTTTGGGGGGTTTCTTTTTCCCTACAAGTTATTTAAAAATTCTTATATACACATGGTAGAGGCTCTGAAAGTTCTGGACTTGTTACTTGATAATACATTTTGGTATAAGAATCCTGAAGATTTCGTGGTTGCCATGGAATTTCTATCCACATAACAAAAGAATTTAGATCCTTCTGCACTGTTTCCCAAAGAGCTTATTGGTTTTTGTGGATTCCAGTTTTCTTTGTGGCTGTGTGTTGAATCCAGGGCTTTGGGCATTCTAAGTAAAGTCTCATCACAGAGCAACACTCAGATCACTTTTATGGAGCATCTAGTATTGTGAGGCAAACATTATGCCAAGTGTCTCTAGTTCATGACCTTTAATTGTCACTGCCCTCGGATATGGATGGAAAGTGAAATTACCCAAGTCACATCTTTTGAAAGCTCACTGGGCATGTGTAGCCCTGAGGGCAGCAAAAAACAATGGAAGCCCTTTGCATTTGATGTATTTTCTTTCATTTTGAAAATAATAATTAATTTTTAAATAGTGGACCAAGTGACTTATTTATCTTTGAATCACGTGATTTTTCAGCTCATGGGAATGGTGGAAGGCCACGCAACACTGAGATAAGGTTGATCTGTGGCAGACACTGAGCTAGATGCCAGAGTCAGAGCACTACCCAAAATCTAGCCTCTCCCTACCTTCATGGAGTTTTAACCATTTTCGTTTGTTTTTTTTGCATTCTGCATTTACAACTGAGGAGATATAGCCCCAGTGAATTAAACTGGCTCCAATGAGAACAAACTGAAGAGCTGGCAACCCTAGTATTTGTTTGAGACAGAATTTTGTACAGCTCAGGCAGGCTTAGAACTCCCTACAGGCTTCTTTGGCCTCCATCTCCTGAGTGCTGGTATTAAAAAGTGTGTATCAGTATGCATGGCTAGGGATTGACCTCAACATGCTCAAAGGCCTTCTACCTACCACCGAGATTGTGTCTGCAGCCCAACCCTGATTTTAACACCAGAAGCAGTTCTTTCCTCATAACACAACATCCAAAATTGGCTAGTTCCTAAAATGCATGTAATGTAAGTGGATTTAGTAACATCTATTCCTTAGCCTCCTCTAGTCCTCCAAAATCTGAGCTTCCAGAACTCAGGCCTTAGGCATCTGTTTCTTCAGACCAGCTTCCTCACTGATCCTCATGGTGAGTGTGGAAAATCCTGCTAAGGCCACCAATCTCCCATCCTCATCCTAACAACAAAGTGGCGGCACTAGTCTCTTCTTGCTTAAGCAACAAGGTAATTTGGCTTCAAATGCTCTGCCTTGGTAAGTGTATTAGCAAGTTATGTTCACAGCTTTGCAAGTAAATCCCAAAATAAAGTAAAAGAGCAGTAGGTACTCAGCAGACATTGCCTGCCACTTGTACGCAGCCTAGTAAAACATGATGCAGTGTGGTGTTAGAAATCAGGATTACGAAATATGATTTTAGAATCAGGTTTATCTCATTCATCTTGATCCAGTGCCAATTGAAGGGCTTTTTGAAAAATCTTCCACACTAACTGATTGCTACAAAAACAAACTTATGTGACTTGTTAGAAACTCATTTTGCAAATATCTAATTTTTATCACAGGGTGACTAAAGCTCATTAGCTACTTGATATGAATTCAGATTAACAGGGAATTCAGTTGCATGGTCTGATTGCCTTAACCAAGGAAATTGTCTCCTTCATGTAATGGGGTTTTTCTCTTTTTCGCTTCACTATCATTCTATGCTGATGGCGTGTCTCATGAATATGTATAGGAATTGTAAGGAAAAAGAAATCATGCAGTTCATTTGAATATAAACTGGTCCATGCTGAAAGATTTAGACAGTCATCCTAGAACATTTATGCTAAGATTTTGAACTGGAGTACTACAGTTGAATTTCCATGACAACTTTGTCAGACTCTAATTTGTAAGAATGAAAAAATGTCCCCATAGTGTCAAATATGGCCTCTGTGCCTCCCCAGCACCAATACAACCTTGGGATGCTGTGTGACATCATTTACTTTCCCATTTGCAGGTCTTTTTGCTTTCCTGGAAGGAACAGTGCCAACTTGGATACGTAGTGTTTCTATAGTGTCTTAGAAACGTTTAAGCATCTCTATGAGCCAGCCTTTATTTTGCCATTTGCTACTTAAGTTTAGGAGTACCTTTTTACATTGACTACAGTACCAGTGATGCTCCTTGGGGTGCACGGGTAGAGGAACAAGCCACAGCCACTTCTCACCTAGTCAACACCTCAGGCTGGAAAAGATAGAGACTGTCTCAAGAAATCCTCAGACTGAATAGGGGAAGTGAGCTGCAAGAGGAAACGGAAGGGGCTGTTTCTTCCAGCCTTATACCATTCTCTGCCCTGCCATATCACTTCCTGTTTTGTCCTTCCTAGCGCTGGCATTAAAGGTGTGTGCCACCATCACGTGGTTCTGTTTGGCCTCGAACTTATAGAGATCCAGATGGAGCTCTGCCTCCTTGAGCTCTATGGCTAACTCTGTGGCTGGCTCTGTCCTCTGATCTTGAGGCAAACTTTATTTCTTTAGAATCTACGCAGTGTATCACCACAGCAACTTGCCACTTGCCAGGTGGCTCCTGCTTCTGATTAAGCTCATATTCTTGTGTAATATAATTTATAGAATCTTTATACCTTTTTTTTCTCATCCAGTTTCTTTTTCCATCTTGCTCCATAGTATCTGTAAAAACAAATGATACTTGTAAGGTTATTCAGGACAAAGTTCTACATGTTCTAATTTAGGTAAGAAGCCCTCATCACCCCCCCCCCCTCGAATTTATAGTTTGATTTAGACAATTCCCTACAGCTTCTCAGATTTCCTGAAACTATGTTTCCCTAGTAGAAGGGAGGGGGATGGCTCATCACCCTTGTGTTGGACAAGCAACTTGCTCTTTACTATCTAATGCTTACATTTGATTTAACAAAAGGAAAAATATTGTAATTGCATTTTTTAATTTTTCAGTTTCATTAAGTTATTTTTCATGAGTATGTGTGCATGTATACTGGTGCAGGTATACATGTACATATGTGTGCATGCATGTGGAAGCTAGAGGTCAAGCTCAGATATCTTTCCTCAGGAGTCACCCACCTTGTTTTTGAGACAGTGTCTCACTGGGACCTTGGGCTTATTGGTTTGATTTAACTGGGTGGCCAACAAACCCCAGATACATGCCTGTTTGCCCTCCCCAGTATGAGGTTACAAAAGTTCACCACCATGGCTTAAACTTAAAATTAGATAGAAGAATTCTCATTTGTTTTTCTCTTTAAAAAGTTGTTACGTTGCTGTGATTGTTTTGGCTGGGTGATATGGGATGTTCTGTATGCTGTGAACATATACTGTTTCCATTGGTTAATAAAGAAGGTGTTCTGGCCTATGGTATGATAGCTTACAGCCAGGCACGAAATCTATAGAGATACAGGAGAAGGGTGGAGTCTGGGAGACAAGATCCAGCAACCCAAGAAAGTACTGGTAAGCCACCAGCCATACAACAATACATAGATTAATAGAAATGGGTTGAATTAAGATACAAGAGCTAGCTAGCAAGAAGCCTGAGCCACAGACCAGTTTGTAATTAATATAAGCCTCTGAGTAATTATAAGTGGCTATGGGATCACAATGGGAGAGATATGTCTTTCCAAATACATTTTACATAATATATGCTCTGAAAAAGAATTTAGCAAGATATAGTATTAAATCTTCAAATCTTTATTGGTGGGGATTTGCATTTGAGTAATTCAACCCATGAATGTGATATACCTTTTCATTTACTTAAAATTTTCTTGATTTCCCTGATCATCACTTTAGTAGTTAGGGGCAAAAAGACTGTTGGGGTATGCACTGTTGGATTTATAAGCATGTGTTTTGCTTTTTTGAGCAACTGTACATGAGACAGTATTTTATGTAATAGTAGTCACTGCAGACATGGACATATGACAGATTTCATGTATATTTGTCATATATCCTACAAATGTCTTGAGCTTATTAGTTGTAGAAGGTTCTTTGGTGGGTTTCTATAATGTCCTCTGTAGTGGCAATTTGTCATCTGCAAACAGAGACAACCATTTCTTCCTTCCCTATACATGTGTCTTTGTGTTCATTTTTTTTTTTTTTTTTTTTCCCCCATTAAGGATCTGTCCAGATATCCAGGTCACTGTGCTGGATCACAGGGTGGGAAGCTGATAACCTTTCCTGGACTTGATCTCAGGAGAATACAGCCCTCCCCTCCCCTCCCCTCCCCTCCCCTCCCCTCCCCTCCCCTCCCCTCCCCTCCCCTCCCCTCCCCTCCCCTCCCCTCCCCTCCCCTCCCCTCCCCTCCCCTCCCCTCCCCTCCCCTCCCCTCCCCAGTTGCAATCCTGGTTTCTCCTATCTTTTCCTCTCTCCCCTCCCCTCTCCTCTCTTTTTCTCATCTACCCATCCCTCCCTTCCCCCTCCTCTCCCTTCCCACCCCCCTTCCCCTATGTGGACATGGAAGGAACTCACAGAGACTCATTCCTAGCTTGGAGCTGTTGTTGATATTTGATGGCTGCTGGAAGAGAAAGGCAATCAGCTTTATACAGGAGTATTTGAAGTCATAGGCTCACTTTAAAAATACGCATGTTCTACTTTCTTTCAGACAGTTATTTTTCCTAGGAATTACACGTTATCTGAATTTTCAAATGAATAAACGAAGCTGTACAAAACATACCTTTTCTTCTTTTTCTTAATGACTATTTCCTAGAATTTTAATAAATTATTGAATGGCTAGTATGGACCTGGCAACTCAGCAAATTCCTTCGTCCTTAAGCTGGTTAGGGCGGGATTTGTTTAAATAAGAGATACTCTACCCTAACAGACACTTGTGGGAAGTTGCATCAAATTAATTTTCATGTAATCTCTATAACTTTCTCCTGAGATAAACCTATGACCGAAATGAAGAGGCAAAAGGCCTTCCGCGTCCTCACAAAACATCTGTAACCAGGTGTTTGCTGCATTGGAAAAGGAAAAGGTCCTAAGATTCAGATGTAATAGAGTTGGCATTGCTTTGGGTAGTTTTCGATAGCAAACTCAGAGAGAGAACAGGAAAGAGAACGGACGTTTTCGGCTTTTTTTCGTTGAATTGGTTCAGATCGAGAGTTCTCATTCACCTATATACGTTTGTCTACACAGTGCTCAGCAGCAGAGAGGCATTAAATAATATGATTTACACAATTTTAGTATAGAGTCTAGAAGAGGTAGGGATCTTTTATTTTCTGATTTTTAATAATCCCCTCCCTTAAAACTATAAAGAGGAAAAAAAAAAAAAAAAACCAAAACTCAAAACACACACATGGTTTTGACTCCCTCTGCTGGCCATTTATATATACTTCAGTTTTATATAAAACAAAGCTAAGACAATTGTTAATCAAATCAAATTGTTTTTTCTTCTCCCCTGACAATGAAATCTTTTATTTGACTTTTCTGCTTGAGAATTTTATTCGCGTATATGATAATGTGTTTTGATCAAATCCTCTCCCTTCTCACTTCTCCCATATCCCTGTCAGCATACTCTCCCTCCCAAATTTAAATCCACGGTGTCACTTTGTGCTGCCAGGAAGTATATGGCTGTGGGACCATTCAATGGAGCACGGGAAGCCTATTGCGCCGAGTTCCTGAAGGAAACTACCCCTGTCTGTCTCCTAGCAGCTATCATTTGCCCACAGCTCCTGGGATAGGAATCAACTTTTGGGAATGCTCCCTTATCCATGCTGGGATCTTGGCTGGTTTGATCTTAGGTAGGTCAAGTTCATGTAGTCAGGCTGTTGTAAGCTTGTGTACGCAATGGCCCTGCCATGTCCATAAAACACTGTTTCTCAGCAAGCCTCCATTATTCACCATCTTTCCATCCCATCTCCCAGGAAAGGGATGTGGCATGGATGCCACGTTTAGGGCTGAGCATTCTGAAGTCTTCTATTCTGTGCTCATCCACCAGCTGAGAATCTGAGCATTTATCACCATGTAATGCAGAAAGGAGCCTCTCTGAGGAGGTTGAGAGATTGGCTCATCTATGCATGTAATGTATTTAGGGGCAGTTCAGTGTTCTGTCCACTAACAGCATAATGTAATAGGTTCTTTCCTACGGCCTATGATCTACCCAGCCATGACTTCTTAGGCCTCTTTACAGTACCTGGAATTATTTTCTTCCTGTGAAATGGCTTTAAATCCAATGAGAAAGTGGTTAGTTCTTAGAACAGTTGCACCGCAGGCACATCTTGTCAGTCTGGTCTTTACTGTAGCTCACAGAGCTCACAACTGGGTAAAACTTCTGGCTGCTTTGCTCCCTTTTCCCAGGTAGAGTGTTTGGTGCCTTCCAGCAGACAAAAGGTAGCTATCCAGTAGGGATGAAGGTTCTGGCTCAGTACCAGCTTGATTTCTTCATGTTCTATGTTCAAATATATGGCCTCCTTGGCAATGTGGTTTTACCATCAATCTCTGAAGGGTATCCAAGAGCAATGGCCATAGCCTGTAGTGTGTGTGTGTGTGTGTGTGTGTGTGTGTGTGTGTGTGTGTGTGTGTGTGTGTGTGTGTGTGTGTGACCAACAACTGAAAAAGAGGTAACCTACTATTTCAGTTAGGGTTTATATTGCTGTGATGAAGCATCATGACCAAAAGGCAAGTTGGGGAGGAAAGGGTTTGCTTGCTTATACTCCAGCATTGCTGCTCATCACTGAAGGAGTCAGGACAGGAACTCACACACGGCAGGATCCCACAAACAGGAGCTGACACAGAGGTCATGGATGGGTGCTGCTTACTGGCTTGCTCAGCCTGTCTTCTCTTAGAACCCAGGACCAGCACCCAGAGATAGCACCATCCAGCATGGACTGGGTCCTCCCCCATTTATCACTAAAGCTGGTTCTCATCAAGGCTTTTCCTCCATTGAGGTTCCTTCCTCTCTGATGGCTCTAGCTTATGTCACGTTGACACAGGAACCCAGCCAGTACACCTACACTTGGCACTGTTTGGTTAGTGTGAGTTTGTTTGATTGCCGATAGTGTGTGTGGGATACACTACCCTCCACACACACCATAGAAAGTAACTTCATTTAAACTTTTTGTATATGTATACATATATATTTAGGGGTGGGGATATCACTCAGTGGTAGAAAACTTGCTTAGCATGTCCAAGACCTGGCTTAAAACCCCAACATTACAAAAAAGAAATAAGAATTTTTTAAAAAAATGTGAAGCTGGGTGGTGGTGGTGAATGCCTTTAATTCCAGCACTCAGGAGGCAGAGGCAGGCAGGTCTCTGTGAGTTTGAGGTCAGCTGGTCTATGGAGTGAGTTCCAGGACAGCCAGGATTACACAGAAAAATCTCGTCTCAATATATTGAAAGTTTTCAATATATTTGCAATAAAATATTTTCTCAAGTTTTTTACAATATTTTATTTTTCTAGTTTTTGTCAGAGTTTTCAACACAGTAAATGTGATTTTAATTTGGTAATCTTTTAAATCTCAGAACTGACACTTAAAAACAAAGGACACATTTAGCCAAAAAATAAATAAAGTTAGTAAAATAACCCGGATTAAATGTTTAACTGGACTATGTCTCGCTCTCAGGCTGTCTGGTATCATCCTCTCCCACTATGACAATGGGTCTCTGTGTCAGTCAGTCTCAGACAGGCTCCAAAGCAGCCATGTAATGGTTGAGTTTATTTATGCTGCTACTTTCTCATGTTCTTGACAACACTTCTTGCTTGTTAGGAAGGATGGAATCATCCAATAGATTACGTTGACATGCCAATTCTCTTGCCTGCCCCAATCTCAGTAAGAACATCTCTCCATCTTTGTCTGTGCCATATACTCTCAATAAATCGAACTCCTATCACAGAACAGTTGATTGGAGTGACCCCTGGAGCCCATTTCTCCAGAGTCTCCAGATTGTACACGTCAACCATATCATTTCTTTCTTTTCTCTGTCTTTACACTCTAATTTTCTCTAGTCTTTCATGACCTTGCTTGGCTTTTAACTACAAGTGGCTTTGAATAATTTAAGTTTAAAAAGGTGTGTGGGTGGGTGGGGGTGCCTCTTTACAACATGCACAAGTATAACCTCAGAGGGAATGTACCAGAGTTGTCTCATGAACTGAGCACTGACACTGCATATACAGTGTCCTCTAGGGTCAATTGTCTGTGCTCAGCTGAGGAAGCCAAGCTGTCTCATTGATCTGTCAGGTATCAGAGCAGCCAATGAAAACAACAAGCCAGGAATCAAACAGTTAGATCTCCAGCCATTTCCTGTGATGGCACGGGGCTATCTCTACTCTGTCCTATTCATGAACCTGCATGTCAAATCTTGGGTTAAGTTTATGTGTCAGGTACCACTATGGTACCAGGCACCCTGAGGTCTTTGGGGGTAGTATAAGGATGGGCATGATGCCTTTTGGACATTTGCATATTGATGAAACACAGTCCTATGTCTGATAAGCCCTTTTGCAGTCCAAGGACTAGGTGGTTTCGATAACAGGAAGTGTGAACTGGTTGGATTGCATAATCTCGAGGGCTTACTATCTTTGCTCAGTTGCTATTAACATTGTGTGAGATTGTGGGAACTATTGGGAGACTGTATCACAGAGGAGACCCTACAATGCTTAAAGAGGGGAGGGCCAGGCAGGGCATGTCACACTTGATCAGTGAGGAGGCTGGGCAGTCCTGAAAATCCTGTGTAGTTGCTCATGGTTCTCATGAGGCACATTAAGCCCCGCTGCCTGTTTGTCTTGTTAGAACCACCACTTAACTTTAGTACTGCTGTGCTGGCCCGGATCCCGAAAGAACATAACTGAGCCCATCTTGTCAATTTACTAATCAAGCAAACAATGAAGAGAAAAACCTCTTAAAAATCCTCTGTAAATAAAATATGGTGGCTATATTGAAGATGTGTGTTTGGATTCTTTTCAAATGCAGTGATATTAATAATTTATGTCTGATTTTCCTTTAACACAAAAAGTCAAGTAAATTTTGAAGTGCTTAATGAATTATGCTCCTCATAAGGATGATATCATGAGCCTGGAGAGAAGGCTCAGTTGCTAAGAGCCTGAGAACTGCAATTAGATTCCCAGCACCCATGTCAGGGAGCTTATAACTCCAAGTTAAAGAGGATCTGATGACTCTGACCTCTGTGGATACCTTTACTCACATACATGCATATACACATCCACACATTCACATCCATAGACACACACATATGCAGACACAGACAGACACATCCACAGACACACAGACGCATATACATGCACAGATACACACATACATAGACACATAAAGACATACACACAAATACAGATATACACATATACACAGACACATAGCCACATAGATACACAAGCACACACACACATACATGTGCACATACATAGGCAGACATGTACACAAACATACATGTACATATATACACGTACACAGACACACATACATAGACACATACACAGACACATACAGATACATACACAAACACAGACACACACACAAACACACAGACACGTAATTGAAAGTAATAAAAATAAATCATTTAAAAAATGACTTTAGGTTCTCACTTCTCTAGAAAGGATTATTGAGTGGTACTTTGTTTTATATAATGCCCTAGAAACATTACTGATAGATAAATGGGCAAAGATCATACCTCACACAATGCCAATATTTTTTAATAGATATGTTACACACTTTAATACCTAATGTTTAGGGAAAAATAAAGTCTACATATAAGCAATCTTTCTGTTTTCACTGGCTTTGAATGGAGGCTTTACCATTTGTGTGAAAACAACTCACTACTGGATATTCAAGTGATGGGGGAAAGATGCAGAGCAGAAACTGCAGATAGTCAAAGAGAATAAACATTCTGAACATTAGTCAAGCCCCATTGCGGAGATGACCACAGATACCTCTATCTAAACCGTAGCCAAGGTACTTCGTGTGCAACACATGGGGTGTGAGTTTAAGATTGAGTCTATTCTGTTTGTTATTGTATCTAAAGCAGCAGAAGGTACTGAGTTTTGTGGTTTTCCAGCTTTTTTTGGTTCTGTTTTTCACATCCAATTTCATTTTATCAAGTCTTTTAACTCTTGTTCATGTTAATTTCCATGTTATGCTCTTTCCTGAGCACTCATCTGGCATTCTTATGGTTTTGTGTATGGTGCATATGTGTGCACATTTGCACAGTCAACCTGTGTTAGTGGGTTTCTCCGGGATGACTGCATAGTTGCCAGGGTGCTTCTGCCTTCCTCTTGTGTTATCCTGGGCAGGTCTGCTGAGGCTCTGCTTTCTCTGATATTATGCCAAAGCTTTCCTGGTTCTTTTACGTATTTGTATAGATCAATGAGTCTTTCCATTTAGCATGCCAGGTGGATGTTTCAGTATTGAATTCTACTTACTTTTAATAAAAGCTTAAAGGGAATCTGATAGTGCATTTATTAGTGGGTTCGGTTTTCACCTTTCTCTGTGATGCTTTTGCTAAGAGACCTTAACAAGAGGATTTGTTCACTTTGTCAAGCCGTGGCTAACCACGGAGATGGCACCTTGGGGTGGTAGCTCCTTCCCTATAGCATCCGGAGCCTCTGATTCCTCCTGAGTCAGTGGGTTGGGCACAGCTCTTCCCACTTCACGCTTTCATTTCCGCTTAGCACAGGGAAACTGTCAGAGTGTTTAGTAGGGTCCAGTACAATAAGAAAGAAACGGAGATCGAGGGAAACCTTTTGTCCCAAGACTGCAATGTAACCTTTTCTCTCCTGTGCTTTTGCCAGCTCCCTGTTTATTGTGCAGAATAACAAAAGTGTAATTTTTTCCTTGTCTTACTGTTTCCCTTTGCCATTCAATCAACGGTATTGAAAAGGTAGCCCCTGGACCCCTCTAGTCTCCACCCACGATCAGCCCTATATTCTCCAGGGATTTCCCATGACTCTCCCTTGGCTAAGGCTGACTTCCAATCCTGATCCTGTTGGGACCAGGGTTACACCGGGTGTCTTGGACATCCAAAGCCGGAACTGGAGACTCTAAAGAGGATTCCTACTGTTTTGTGAACACCTTCTTTTCCCAGCACCATTTTAGCAACATGTATTAAGTGAAGCTGCTTTTCTCTGTTCCTGTTAGTTTTCTTGTGATGTTTACTAGTTTTTAGTTCCTTCACCAGTTAGTAGATTCAAAAAATCCCACTTCCCCATGTCTACATGGGAAACATCATCTAATCCCTTTCAAATGACGTTCCTGGGTGAAAATTGCTGAAGAAACCGGCCGGCTTTCACACATTTTATGTGTGAACATCAGTCCTTTAAGTGACAGTGGCCTCTGGGAGGTAGAACTAGGGAAAGGAGGTGCAAATGGAAATGAAGAGGTGAAAATTCCAGATATTTTCCAGCTTCCAGCTTGAGAATAGATTAGAAGATCAATTTGTGTAGCACAAAGTATACTTGTGCTTATTGTAATTAAGGTCGTTCCCATCCCACCCTCTACCCTCCTCTCCATTTGACGACTGTAAGTGACCGTAAGTGAGGTTTGACAGGCAGACGCAGCCTGCAGCTTTGACACCTCTCTTTCTTTTTTCTAAGGGTTTTGTTTCCTTTCCACATCACAGCCAGCCACGCAAATACTCAGAGAGCAGAGTGTGTTCGCAGTCCTCGAGATGTCATCCAAACAGGAGCATTTACACAATCAACTCAAAAATAAAAATGCACACTCTAAACACTTCACGCCCTTGGGAATCAGGGGAAAATTATGGAATGAACAGTGACATGTTCATCATCTACAAAGGCGGTCTTTGCTTGCACCCCAACCGACTTTCTCACACCTGTGAGATAAGTGCTGACTACAGCTAAAACAGGGCCACCAACTGTGACCGAGGGTTGGTGTGCTCTCAGTATTAGGAGGAGGAGGAGGAGGAGGAGGAGGAGGAGGAGGAGGAGGAGGAGGAGGAGGAGGAGGAAGAAGAAGAAGAAGAAGAAGAAGAAGAAGAAGAAGAAGAAGAAGAAGAAGAAAGGCGTGGCTTCTGATAGAGATCCCCCATGAGAGGTTTGTAGTTTGTCGTCAGCCTGGGGCAAAGCAGAGGAGCAGGTAGAATTTGATACTTTGCTTGATGCACCTGACAAATTCAGGATGAATTATAGAATTACAGACTTCCAAAAACCATTAGCCATCCATAGGCAGGACAGCTTAGAGTAGCACAAAATGCCTACACACCGTCCAGTTTGACAAAATATATCAAACATTTCCTGAAAAGATCACTTCAGTGAGACTGAATTCCAGGGACTCAGAAACTGTAAGGTAGCAATATAGAGAGGAAATAAAAATGAATTTAAAAAATACGAAATAAAGAGCAATGTCTCAGCAGGAAGGAGGAGCCTTTTTTAAAGCCCTGCCCACCCACCTTCATCCCACAGCTGAATCTGTCACAGCCTACCCTAGTCAGTACTTTGGGCGTAGGACGACACATTCAGGATCTTTACTTCTTGTCTTTCCATTAGGTCTTCACTTGCAAAACTGGAGTGTTAATGAGGACATGGGAGGTTGGGCCTGAAAGTGGTTTCTAAAGAGAAGAACAGAGCCAACCTCTGCCTATAAATATTTCAAGGAACTTCGGAGCAGACAAAAGAGCTTCTCCAGATACTGGCATCTTCTACCCACTGCCCCATAAAACATCTGAGACCCTTTCCCTTCTTGTAAATAAAGGCTGATATAGATTGTTTCTGCCCCATTTCCCCAAGCTCCTTGGCAGCTCCTCTGTTTCACTGGAGTCCATGGGTTGCAGAACCCCCAGGGTTCAGTAACAGTATTGTTGGGGTTGGTGAGTGGAAGTTAACTTCTGAAGACGATCACTTACATTTGCAGCTGGGATGCTGAAGGATGAATTTGGAATTGCTTTTTGGTGTATCCAGAGGTCACTTAGGGTTGGAGGAGATTTCTGAAAGAGATTTTCAAAAGTTAGCCTACTTTATTATATACCAAAATATAAATCATGCCTATCGGAGGGAGGGGGTGTGAGTACAATGAGGCCTTGGGAGGAGACCTACAAAAAAGAAGGGACTCCAGATGGGACCACGTTCATAATAGAAGGAAGGACAGGTTCCCGGGAAAGAGGGAGGTGGTGCTACATACTTGTAATAGGAGCTCAAAACCTGTTGGCAGTTTTAGGACAGGGATCTTGAAAGTGGGCTGCTCTCATTCTTGTCTGTGGGTTCGTCCTGACCAGATACAGAAACTCACAAGTACTTGGACACTCTCCTCATTGCTGCATCAAAATGCCCAGTCAATGGGACTTAAAGAAGAGAGGATTTATTTGGGCTGTTTCCCAGGGCAGTCCATTATGGCCAGAAAGACATGGTGGCAGGGGCATTACAGTCACAAGATAGAGGGGCGTATGCTGGTGCCAGGCTTGCATCCTCTTTTTATTCAGTACAGGATCCAGCGTAAGGAATGGTGCTCCCTATGGAAGGTGAGGATTCCCACCTTAGCTAATCTAGATCCTCCTTCACAAACATGGTCGGGTGTGGAGGGAAGTGTGGGTGGGACTCAGAGGGGGTCACAAAGGAAGGCTAGGGAAGCACACGATGCTTGTCTCTGAGGTAACTTTAGATGCTGTCAAGTTGACAGCATTACCCATCATGCAATTGGACACCATCACTTTGCATTTGCCTTCTTTCCACCGATTCTTCCTTCTTGTCTGCTCTCATTCCCACTTCCATGCAGTTACAACCTCCAACATGGCACAAGCTTGTAGGTAGCTGGGCTTCTTTTCTAGAGAATTGTGGGTAGCACAGAATGTAAACAATGCAGACTTGAAGTTAGCAACAAAGGTAGGAAAATAGGACGGCTTTGTTGCATTTAGGAGGACTAGGAGTGACTAGTTTAGAGGGGAGAATAAAGAGTGACTCTAGAATCCTGACTCCAGTCAGTTCTGTTCTGCAGCAAGTAGTCACCAGCTGACAACTTTAAGGATCTTCTCGTGGACATATGTGCCCGTACACCAGACAACATGGAAACAGCTTGGGTGAAGTTCACACCCCAAGGGTGAAATTATTCAGAGCATCACTTATATCAGTAGGGTCCCAGTCACCATTGTATATGGAGAGAATTGACATGATAGACCTTTGTGGCCAGCAACGACTCTTTGGACAGGACCCTACGCTTTGCAGTCTAAGGAAAGCATCTTTCAAAGGTACAGATCACATTCCTTGGTGCTCACCACAGTCCAGGGAAGCAGACATTACTGTCACTTCCACATCATATTTCAGACATTCAAAGGTGTGTGAGGTTACACAGACTCAGGATTTGAACTTCTTTTATTAAGCCTCAACTGTATGTTTTTTCAGACAGTTAAGAAAGGGCTGAAGTTCACTAGGGATCTGAACCAGGTTAATAAGTGTCTTTACCTCAGCAATAAATTGAGACACAGGGAGAATGTTTCGAAGACTAAGGAGAAATTGGACCCCTCTAAAATTATGCCAGGTAAGGCGATCTGTGTTTGGATTAAAGACCCACAATTATGTAGCTTCACATACATCTTTTTCAGATATGCATAAGTTGGGGGAGTGTGTGGAGTGTTGTAGAACTAAATGTATTTGTATGTGTTCAACATACTGTATAATTGACTCAATTATCCACGTGGGGATTATTCACTTTTAATTTGCAATCTGGCTTCTCTCAGTCACAGTGTTGTTGGTTGCTTCAGGAATGCCAACTAATTTAAATAATAATTTAAGTAAAACATAATTAGGAAGGAAAATTAAATTCGCTCTTTTGCCAGCTCTTGAACAGTCTCCTATTGAAATTAACTAATCTATGTTCTGTCTTCATTTTCCAGTGTCTTTTCGCTCCCATAGGATTTGATCGCCATGATTATTGCAGTCCTGCATAGTGTTCCCACTTGTCTCTTTCCAATCAGACCATCGCTCTGACTGTAATCTTAAAAACAATCAAACCCCTAACAAGTAATGGCTACTCACTTCTCTACAGATAAGATCACAGGCCAAAGCCCCTCAGCAAAGCTGCTTCTAGCTTTATTTCCAGACTGACTTTGAGAAGTCAGTCAAATCATTCTTCAATTCCTCAGCCTTTGATCACTCTGCCTTCTGCTGAAACACCCTCCTCATTTCTGCAGGCTCAGGAAGCTTTTTATATTTCCCAGCCCTACTCTGCTACCCGCACCCTTAACACACCCCACCCTTTTTTTCCTAAGTCAGATAAAGGGTGTTTTTGCTTGTTTTTTGTTTTTTATGAAAACGCATAATCTCCTTACTTGTGAAAAACTTGAACTATACACTTTGCGGTGATTTATCTTTTGTCTACGCTATGCTGGACCCCAAAGAGAGTCCTAACAAATATCTTGTCCCCTTAAATCGTTGACAAAACATATTTGTCAGTTTGAATCTTCAGTGCCTAGCTCAACCTTTGGTATACAGTAGGTACTCAATAAATCTACTGTAGAAGGAATTGGGCCAGCATGTCCAAGGCCAGAACTGTGTTCTGCAGAGAACTCTAAGGATGCAGGCGCGGAAAAGTCAATGATATAGTTGGTTTGCATAATCTTTCCTGAAAGGAGATGGTCCTTGGCCCACTTCTCCATCCATAGTCGCCTGGGAACTTGTTTAAACCTTCCACTAAATCTGAAGAGGTGGGAAAGAAAGGTAAATGCTACATGTACTGCATGCTTCTGCATGCAGTCACGTATACACATGCATAAAAAATGCACACATATACACATACGCCTAGCCAGGAATACAGATATATAAATAAAAGTAAATACACATGTACTGTCCGGATTCCAAAATGGTCTGAGTGGTAGAAATGATGGTCATGGTCTTCCCTTTCGGGAACACGCACGAGCGTCCCGGGATTCTGCTCATTTTAGCCCGGCAGCGCAAACTTCCCGGGCGGCGTGACTTGGCCCATCCGGGCTTCCGTCAGGCTCGCCGTCATTGGCTGGGTTGTGCGCAGCTGACGGTCTAGGCGAGGGAGCTTCAAGGATGGCGGCGTCCGCGGCGCTGATCTTCCCGGAGAGCCCCAGGTAGCGATCAAGCTGAGCACCACGCCATGCGGGGTGACCCGTTGGGCGGGAGCCGAGTGTCGCCGCCGCGCCGCCTGCTGCTATGGCGCGGACGAGCCGGGTCGGAGCCCGAGAGTACCTAGGAGGGACTTCTGGGGCTGGAGGAGTGTGTGGGAGGGGCCTGGTGTGGCGGCGGGAGGGCGGGGCGTGGCGGCGGGAGGGCGGGGCGTGGCGGCGGGAGGGCGGGGCGTGGAGGAGAGGTTCACTTGCTCGGAGTTTGCAGGAAGCTTTGACCACCCTGGTCTGTACCAGAGATACTAAGTGACTTCGTAGCGCAGGTAGTAGAAGTCACTAGATACCACCTGAGTTCTGTCTGATTTCTTGGTAAAATACTCTTTTTAGTTATTTCAGACCCGATGATGGTGAGAAAGGCTCACGCTGGTACTGTGGCATGTTTAACGATTGACGTGTTAACAACCCCTTGAAATCAGGATCAAACAAACAGTTCAGGCGTTAGTGACATAGTTAGACGGTCTGGGAACCATTAATAATGCTTTCATTTTGTATAGTTTTTAGGTTTTTTTTTGTTTTGTTTTTTGTTTTTTTGCCCCCCCCCCCCCCCCCCCCCCCCCCCGTGTGTTAGGTAAGGCTGGCCGACTCTGGTGGTGATGCAAAGTCCAGTTTTAAAGATTTTCTTTGGCAGAGTGGTTCTTACTATGTTGCCAACACTGGCCTCAATCTCGTGGACCCAAGATTGGTGTAGCCTTAACCCCTCCCCCCCTAACAAGGTGTCACTATTGGCAGCCCCACCACATCCTGCTCTGATTTCCCCCATTAAAACAAAACTATTCCAGCAAAAACTGACTCAGTTTGTGGAGGCGGAAGAAGCACTCATGAATGCAGGCAACTATATAGAAGGTTCAACACTGGGAAGAAGACAGCTGATATTTTAAAGTTTTTCCTTCTGTCACTGGATCTGACAAGCCGCTTCAGGCTCTTGTCCTGGGGGTACACACACTATGAAGGCATATTCAGTATGTATACAGTTGTGCTTACCACACAATGTGAAATTGTTTATTCCAAGTGACACAGGTTTTAAAGTAACTCTGTACTCTAAATAATTTTATATGTGTTATTTTATGCCTCCCCTACCGTTATATGCCATCATTATCCATTAGGGTTTTGGTGTAATCCCCAGATTATACCAAAATTTATTGTGTCCTTCTTCATACTCCTTTCAGAGTTCTGTTTTGGATTAGGTGGTAGCATGTATCCCCATTGCTAAATTACTGCCATTTCTACCAGGGAATGGCAGTACTTCCCCAAGTAATTTGCCTGGGAAGAGAAAATTCTCAGTTGTACTACTTTTCAACAGGAATGCTTTTGGGGAGAGATGTCTTTTTGGAAATGTTCACATTGATTACCTGTCATTTATTTCACCAAGAGGACATATCTATCAGAGTTGTTGAAATAAAAATGTATAGGCAGCAATGGCAAATGCATTTTAAAACTTATTCTGAAACTTTGTTTACAAATTTATTTAGCATGAAGAAAGCAGTGCCGTTGATAAACGCGATAGATATTGGAAGATTCCCACGTCTTCTTATACGAATTCTTCAAAAGCTTCACCTGAAGGTTTGCATTTCTGTATCCTATGGTTTGTGACCCTTCCGATTCCCCTGAAGCATGATGCTATTATTTGAAAGTTTGGGTGAAATATTACTCTCCCAAATATAATACTTTCTTGGTAATTTGAGGTCTATGGAAAACTTGACAATGTTCTCTGGTCAAAAGTTTGAGAAACTTTGTATTGTATAATTAACTATTAAAAATGAAGCTTTCCAGAATATTTTGAATACTAATGTTCAAGACATATATTGAAGGGTGAAGGTTTGACTTTGGAATTGTTTTATCTTGGTATATAATGTTTTATGGAACATGCTTTAGAAAAAGGCTGATGTCATCTACCTGGTAAAGATAGTTTAGGATTGAAGAGGTGGCTAGGTGGTCAAGAGTGGTCATGTAGTGCTTTTGCACAGGACTTGTATTTGGTTACCAGCAGCCACTTAGTGCCTCATGACCATTTGTGACTTCAGTTGCAGGGATCTGATACCTTCTTCTGACTTTCTTGGCTCCTACATGCATACAGTGCATGTAAACTCACGGAGAACCATGCATAGACATACAAATAATCAATAAATCTTAAAAATAATCTAGTATTTCTTCTTACACAGTATTTAATCTCTGATTTTTCTTTTTGATTTTATTTCAAGGGTGCTCTTGGTTTGGCCATGTGGTTGCTTGGTAGTTAAGTTATTGGTAACCAGTTCAATTTAATGTTCTTTGGGTTATAAGATTGCATTGACCAGACCATGTTTATAGAGCACCCACTAAATGCTCTGCATGCTTGTAGGCACCAGCATTCAGTTATCTCAAAACTCTGTATTGGCCAGGAGGCAGGCCCAGACCCAAAGTGTCTTCACTCTGAATTGTCTCTCAAATCCAAAATCCCCACATAGTTTTTTATTTTAGGTTCTTATTGTTTCCTGGCTTCGGACTAGTATTTGTTACTCATCATCTTGGTTTTGATCTTTTTTTCATTTATGTATTTTTATTTTTTAAATATGTATTTGTGTTTTGCTGTATGTATACTTGTGCTCTACATGTGGTTTTGGTACCTATAGAGGCCAGAGAGGGCATTTGGATCCCCTGGAGATAGAGATGGCTGTGAACTGCATTATGTGGGTGCTGGGAACTGAACATAGGTCTTTTGCAAGAGCAGAAAGCACTCTTATCCACTGAGCCATTTTTCAGCCCTTGATTGATTGCTAATAATACCATTCCAGTAATGTTTCTAAATATTTTTTCTTTTAAAAATGTGGATCTTATTTAGCAGCACCTAAAAAACATCAGTAGCTGTCTTTTACCACATGGAAAAAACTTCAAAATCCTTAGTACTGTGTGTGAGATCCATTAGAATATGGCAGTGCCCTATATTCTTCCCACTTTGTGTTTGCAGTCACACTGGACAGCGCACGTTTGCTACAGGGTTCTAGGGCCTTTTCAACCACATGTGTATGTATGCCTCTCCTTACTTCCAAATGCCCTTGTTCCCTTCTCCAAGAGAATTTCATCTTTCAAGAATTTTGTGATCTCACTCTCAAGCATTGTACTGTTCTCTGGGCTTCTAAAATGTTTGGTTGATTCCTAGATCACTGTAACACTGCATTGTAAGCATTCATTTCTCAGAAGACAACCAAATCCCTAAACTTCTTCATCAATCATTCTACCTCTAGCCTTGAGAGCCATGCCTTTCTTACCTACATAGCTCCCTTCCCCAGTACATTACTCATTGTATGGTTGGCATTTAATGTATATATTTGGAGTCAATTCTTTTCTTTCATTGAGAAATGCAAAGAAATATAGGAACTCTAAATTTGTGCCTATAGAAAATCTGTGATGTAGATAGTATGACAGGGGGAGTGACTGTAGCAGGAACAGTCCTCGGTGTGTGTCTCATCTTGTGCATCAGCAGTCTGCACTGGGAAATCTGAGGGAAGTCACATAGACTTCTGTAGTTGAGAACTTAGAAACTGTTATCAGTGGCCTCTGATCTTAATTAGTGGTTACAACTTATCTAAAGAAAAACCCTCTGTGTTTGACCCCATGCAAGGGACTTTATGTCCCCACATGAAACGTGTTGATGTAACTGCTATGTGCTTTACTCTGCAAAGCCAGCTGTTGGGGTTCCTGACTAGAAACAGAAAAACAGGCTAGGGAAGGTGAGGTGCGGAACCAGGGTGCTGCTGTGTTGGAGGAGGTCAGCAGTGTCAAGGAGCAACCGCTGACTCCGAGATGAAATGACGGAATTAGGAAAACCAGAAACATAAAGCATATGTCTGAGGTGGTCTAAAGGACAACCCACCCATTTCTCAGATTTCCAGCGATCAGTTACGTCAGCACGAAAAGTTCATTTCATTCTATTCATACGTCTTGAACACGTATCATAATTTAGATTATAAGCATTATAAGCATTATGGATTATTATAAGCATATTTAGATTATTACTTTCACTGTGGACTTGACTGACCTCTTTTCCTATGTCACTGAGTCTTCTGAATGCACACCCTGGGCTGACTGCTGCCGTGTTTGCAGGCCGAGAGCAGCTTCAGTGAAGAAGAGGAAGAAAAACTCCAGGCTGCGTTTTCCCTAGAGAAACAAGAACTTCACCTGGTTCTGGAAACAATATCGTTTGTTTTGGAACAGGTATTTTTATTGCCTTAATTTCCTATTTACTACATATTTTTATGACTTTAATATCTGTGGCTTTCTATACTTTTATATCTCTATCTAAGGTGGAAGCTATCAGGATGTTTTAATCAAGAATTTCAATAAACTGAAACATTTTCAAATGCATGACTTCTTTCCATAGTACTTCATTCTACAAAAATAAATATGATATAGTAGTAGTAAATATTTAACAATCTGAAGTGGGCTTTCACCTGATTTGAACTCGTTTCTTGGTATTGTTGAGAAAATGAACACTTTATTGAATAAGTTGAACAGGCGATCAAGTAGCTTGTGTTTGATTAGGAGAATATAGAAAAGAAATAATGTTGTAATTATTTTACTACCAAATTTCCTTTCTGTACCTTTTCTTCTCAAACTCATTTCTTCTTTTCCTTCCTGTTAAAGTCTTACCACTTCAGTGTGGATGACGTAGTCTGTCGCCCTTCCTTATCTGTGTGTCCTTGATCATTACAGTAGAGCACTCTAGAGCCTTCCGTTACGTCACACAGATCAGTTTTGTTTCCATCACTAGATTAAGTTTATTATGGGCCAGGGTCTTATTTTTTGCACCTCTTTTATAAGCCTAGCACGTGGCTGAACATAAAGTTGATTTTTAGTAAATTCCTATCAGTTTATTAAATAGGATATCTGTGAAATAAAAGATTTAGGAGTATTGCAGTTTGATGGGCATTGTAGGGAACAGACCCTGTTATGACATCTATGGCTATTTATACATCTATAGCCACCTGATGGAGGTATAGATGGTGTGTTGTCATGACAAACACTGAAAAAAGCAACTAGAAGGGTTTGACTGACAGCTTGATACAGTGAGCAGGAAGAAGATGTGGTGATGTTTACATGGGAAGTAGCTCCTGTCCATGGGGAGCAGCTCCTGTCCATGGGGAGTAGCTCCTGTCCATGGGGAGCAGCTCCTGTCCATGGGGAGCAGCTCCTGTCCATGGGGAGCAGCTCCTGTCCATGGGGAGCAGCTCCTGTCCATGGGGAGCAGCTCCTGTCCATGGGGAGCAGTTCCTGTCCATGGGGAGCAGCTCCTTCCATGGGGAGCAGCTCCTGTCCATGGGGAGCAGCTCCTGTCCATGGGGAGTAGTTCCTGTCCATGGGGAGCAGCTCCTGTCCATGGGGAGCAGTTCCTGTCCATGGGGAGCAGCTCCTGTCCATGGGGAGTAGTTCCTGTCCATGGGGAGCAGCTCCTGTCCATGGGGAGTAGCTCTTGTCCATGGGGAGTAGTTCCTGTCCATGAGGAGCAGCTCCAGTCGATGGGGAGCAGCTCTTGTCCGTGGGGAGCAGCTCTTGTCCGTGGGGAGCAGCTCTTGTCTATGGAGAGTAGCCCTTGTCTATAGAGAGCAGTCACCATCCACGGAAGGAGTAGAGGCACAGAACTAGTATTTACAAAGATCAGGAAGTGCAGAGCCCACCCCGCAATGGAGCTGGGATCTAGTGCATATGGCCTGCTCTCCAGTGACACAGTAAGGGCCCACTTCCTAAGGGTTCCACCTGTCTTCCAAAACAGCCACCAGCTGGGGACACACTTTAAACACCCTAGCCTGTGGGGAAGACTTCACACAGAAACCATAACATTCCATTTTTTGGCTCCACATGTTCATTGCATCTCATAATGAAATAAGTATTAAGTCCAAATCCAAACACCCCTGTGGTGGTTTGGAAGAAAATGGCCCCCAAAGGGAGTGTCACTATCAGGAGGAGGTGTGGCCTTGTTGGAGTAAGTGTGTCACTGTGGAGACGAGCTTTGAGGTCTCACATATGCTCAGGTCATGCCTATTGAGACAGTTTACTTCCTGTTGCCTTAGGTTCAAGATGTCGAATTTTCCAGCAGCATATCTGCTTATACATTGTCATACTCCTAGCAGCCCTGCTGCCTGCCATGATGATATTGAAGTGAACCTCTGAAACTGTAAGCCACCATCTCAATTAAATGTATTTCTTTATTAAGAGTTGCCATGGTCATGATGTCTCATGCTGATATATTTTATATTTAATAAAATCAGCCTGGAGTATCAGACAACAGAATCACCCACAGTCAAGCCATGAGGGTCAGAGAGTGGTGACTCACACATTTAATACCATCACTCAGGAGACAGATCTTTCTGGATTTCTGTGAGTTGGAGGCCTAACAAACAAACAGTAGTAGCTCACACCTTTAACTGTAACTCTAGAATTATGATCCAGAGTTGAACCCAGAAGTGAAACAACTGAGTTGAACCCAGAAGTGAAACAACTGAGTGAGGAAGATATTTAAGGCAGGGCAAGGCAGACGTTATGCATTCTGTTAGGAGTGGCCAGCCCGGCAGAGGACTCTTGAAGATAGCATTTACCCTGTTTGGCCTGAGAAGTTGGCTGGGTGAGAACTGACTGTGGTCTGTTTCCTCTCTCTGATATTCCAGGCTGGCATTTTATTAAATATAAAATATATCACCACAGTGTCTCTTCATAACAGTAGAAACCTTAACTGTGACAATCCCCACAGCCTTAAGTTAATGCTCTTTAAGGTCCAAAGACCAAAGTCCCTTCTGAAACTTGCTTAGCTCTGAACCCTTGTTAACAGCAAACACGAAGGTATATATTTTTAAAGTTCAGTAATACAGGGTAATTACTCCCATTTCTAAAGGGAGGAATGGTGACATGCCATGGGAAGACCAGAGTGAAGCAAGACCAGCACACATCAGGGGAACACTGAGCTCTGCACTTTCATATCTAGCGTCTGGAATTTACAGTGGCATAATTTGGGTTCCAGTGGGCTTAAGCACCCTCTATCCACAGCTCTGCTTCCAGTGGCACATACAGGCCTCTATCTTGGCCTGGTTTCACTTGGTACTGAGAGCTTGCTTCAGTGGCTGCCACTTGGGGTTCATCTTTGCAACTTCATAAACAGCCTAGTCATGCACTCCATGCGCGGAGTCCCACCCTGCTACACATTGTCTGACCTCCTTAGTTTTCTGAAAGCTTGCTGAAAGATTTCCATAATGCTGTAACTCCTGCATTTTGCATACCTGTAGAACAAGTACTGAGTAGATGTTGCTACCAGTTTCTGCTGTAAAGGTTGAGATGTAGCTTAGCATCCATTCTCCACAGGTGCAGCATCCTTTGTGTGGGAGAACACTCACCCAGGCAACCATTTTCCAGCTGTCTCTGTTAAGGCAATGTGTGTTTTTCTTTTTTCTTTCAGATGAATGGTTTTCAGTTTTATGACTAGAGCATTCAGTGGGTGGCTTCTGCTTCCCAGGGCATCATTCCTGTCATCCCAGTGCCCAGTGGGTATTAGTACCAGGTTTCTCCTTAATCTCACTAGTCTCTAGCAATCGAGCCACTTTGTCTGCATCCATCATACCTGCCCTGTCCTAAATTCTGATGGTGTCCCAGCTTCTTTTTCCCATGTTTTCTTTCTATTTTTTCTTTAAAAAACCTGGCTAAGGGCAGTGAGCAGTACCATCCCACAGACTGTATACTGCCTTGAAATTCACCAGACTTATTAATCCATTTTTAAATTTTATTTTCTGAGTGTTTTGTCTACATATATGTGTGTGAACTGTGTATATGTATGTCTCATACTCTCAGAGTCCAGAAGAGGGTGTGGAACTAGAGATACAGACAGTTGTGAGTTGCCATTTGGGTGCTGAGAACTGAGCCCCTGTCTTCTGGAAGAGCAGCTGGTGCCCTTTGATTGCTGAGCCCTCTCTTCGACCCAGTTCATCTTTTTTTTTTTTAGTTTAGCCTCACTCAGATTTCAAGACACACGTAGAATGTATCCACATGGCTTGTCAGAATGTAACACGAGGGACTCTAGTTCCTTGTTCCTCTCTGAACCCTCTTGAATATCACCTTTCCTGTCAACATTTCCCTCACAATCAGCATCGTGTTCTCCCTGCAGCACTATGAATCTTTTCTAGCCCATGGACCCCAAACTCTCTGACCTGTAATTCCTCCCATATACTATTAGAAGGGCCTGTCGCCCCACAGTAATGGCTTCCCACTCCTTACACGGCTCTCCTCTCTTCTCTTCCTTGTTGTTGTTATTGGGACCAAACACATGACCTAGAGTAGAGAGAGTTTATCTTGGTCCATGGGATTTCAAGGGATATAATCCCTGTGAGAAATGATGGAGGTGGGAGTGGCTAATACAGAGGTGGGAGTGGCTAATACAGAGGTGGGAGTGGCTAAGACGGTGCTGTTAGTGGGTGTGTGTGTGTGTGTGTGTGTGTGTGTGTGTGTGTGTGTGTGTGTGTTGGGGGGGGGGTCTGTGCTCAGCCACCTGAACCTGAATGTTTCATATTCAGACCTTAACGGGAATCATAAAGGTGAAAGGTTCTTAAGCCTGGTGAAACTTCAGTAGGAAAAAAATGTAGTTGAACAGAACAGCACAGGATGGGGTTTGTGGGAAAGTTGTTCACAACTTATGTAAGGGACAGAAGAGGTATTCTTAAAATTATTTTAGAATTTTCTTTTGTTATATGTAACTTTAGTTGATAGATAAAAGTAGTTTTGAGGACTCGCTGGGAAAAGTCTATTTGCTGAGACCATTGTAGACTTTTAAATAATTGAGATAAAAGAGGTAAAACTTTACTAAGTAATTTAGTATTATTTAAACCATAAGTGAAAAGAAACATTTAGCCTGAGTAAGTTAAGCCTATTAACTATGATTTTAGTGCTTTGTTTTGTGTATTGTTATTAATGAAACTGTTGAAAATGCCTGCAATAGGCCATAGACTCTTTTTGATTTAAACTGTTTTAATGCTGCGGCTGCTGAGGTAGCTCAGCAGTTAAGAGCACTTTCTGCTTTTGCAAGGGACCCAAATTCAGTTTCCAGCATCTGCTTCAGGCTGCTTAAAAGCACCATAGCTCAGCTTCAGTGATCCAGTGTGTCTGGCCTCCAGAGGCCCTGAACTTGCGCATGCTCTCTCTGTCCGTCTCTCACACACACACACTATTTAAGTTACTTTAAATACTGTTGCATTGCTTACAGCTCAAGGACTTTGCATGAACCTGAGTATGCGCGTGCTTTCCCCTCTTGACAGGCAGTGTACCACAACATGAAGCCAGCGGCACTGCAGCAGCAGCTGGAGAATATTCATCTTATGCAGGACAAAGCAGAAGCATTTGCCAACGCTTGGTCGGCTATGGGCCAAGAAACGGTCGAGAAGTTCAGGCAGAGGATTCTGGGCCCTCGCAAGGTACAGGACTTGTCCCCAACATTTTTTCTTTCTTTTTTTTTTTTTTTTAATTATAGTGGCTAGTCTTAAAAATGATAATATTTTGGTAAGAGGTAAAGTAAGGCAAAAAGTCAAGTATTCCTGTTTAAGTTTTTCTACATATTAACATATTTGTTACCACATGATGTAATTTTGACAGCTTAAAACAGGTCTCCGTACTTTAGAACCGGGAGGAGATGGTCTCCTTACACCCCCGGCAGTGATTCTTGTGCTTCCCTTGTGAGGCTTGTTTTTAACATTTCCTGAGTCATATTCATGCTTGTCTTTCGTGCATCTGCATCAGTCCTGAGCAGAATCCCGTGTGTGTGGCAAGTTCTGACTTAGCACCTGTCAATTCCATAAACCACACACCACTGTGTTGTATGGTGCTCCTCCATCAGGGTCCCAACCCCACAGAGTTGGGGATGATTAGGCAGATTTTGCCTTCTCTTGCTCATACTTCGTATTAAGTTAATTTTCTGATGTGCAAACAGTTTTGTGTTCCTGAGGTAAATCTCACATGTCATCCTTTGAATATGCTGCTGATATTCTGGTTTGGTTTGCTGATATTATGCTAAAGATTTGTGATACATCTGAGGGTGAGCTGGGAGCTGCTCTATCTAGGAGCAGCTGTGAAGGATTAGCATTGTTCTCTTACCAGGAATGCGCTGGAGCCAGCTGTTCCAGACTCTTCAGCAGTTAGTATTGCCAATTGCTGTGCCTTCTCTCTCTCTCTCTCCCTCTCTCTCTTTCCTTTTAAAGTAAAACCACTGCATTAAGTTTGTGGTGCGATCTTGTATCTCCTAACACACTGTTTTGATGGCATTTTATATACCTGTTATGCATATGTATTCTGTGGTAAAGTATCTGGATATTTTATTTGACTGTATTCCATCTGAGAGAAGATATAGACCTCATTGTATTCCAGGTACAAAACCTCGTTCTATGTAGGCATACAGCCTATGGAAATGCAGGTTTAAGGTGTAGAGGCGCTTGCTTGTGTTCCCTTCCCTTGGAAGTTGACATCTGTGATGGGACAGCGACTCCCCTGCTCTGGAACTGGGTCTGTGGGGGATTATGTTGTTCCATTGTAAATAATTTTCCCCACCTATGAGTTTAATAAAAAGCACTGATTAGCCAAAGGCAGACAGGAAGTGTAGGTGGGGCTACCAGACTAGAAAACCTCTGAGAACTGGAAGAACAGAGCAGAATGTCAGAGAGAAGCCAGAAGAAACAGGACAACTATGCTGCTCTGAGAAAACGTACCGAATCGCATGGCTGAACAGGATAAGAATCATGGGTTAGATTAAGGGTAAAGAGTTAGCAAGTTATATGCCTGGGCTTTAGGCCGATCAGCCTAAAACTATTGAAAGCATTTTTGTGTCTCTGTGGGTCTGTGGGTCTGCGGGCCTAAACCTTGAGGCTAGGCCTGAAAGTCCGGGCCAGAAACCTCATGCTACATGGGTCTTTCTTTTTTCCACAGTGGTGTGTCCCACACAACCAACACTTTGTGTTGAGTCTCCGTCAATCATTTGGGATGTTCTTGACCCCATGCTTAGTTCTGTGCCTGAGAATTTATAGACTGGCCTAGTATTACAGATGTCCACTTTTGCTCCTTGTCAGTGTTTTATATGGTGTGGCCGTTGTTCATGTGCGTCTGAGATCCACTTTGAGCTGCTCTTGTTTAGGTGCAAAGTGCAGGCCAAGGTTTGCTTTTCTCTCTTTTGCACTGCATGCCAACTCTGTTTCTATAGTTGTTACGGACGCTATCCTTTTGTTTCCAAATTGCTTCTGCCCTCAGTCATAATCATTTCATCCATTTGTGTAAGTCTTTTTCTGAATTCTCTGCTTCCTTTGATGTCAGTATGTCCATCTGCCTTAATTACTGCAGCTTTACTGTAAGGGGACCAGGCAGGAGACAGAGGCCGTAGAATCTCTGAATTTGAGGCTAGCCTGATCTACATAGTGAGTTCCAGGACAGCCAGGGCTACATAGAGATCTTGTCTCAGTGCCCCCCACCCCCCTGACATGAGTAGGTCTTACAAGTGGGGCTGGAGTTAAGCACAGTTACGAGTGCTTGTAGCCCTTGCAAAGACCCAAGTTTCATTTTCGGCAGCTCTGTCCAGGGGCTCACAGAAGCCTTTACTCCAGCTCCCTGGGACAAGATTTCTCTGCTGGCCAATGCAGGCCCCTGCAGACATGTGCCATTCCTGTGTGTGCACACGCACAATTAAAAAATAGTCTGAGCTCTATTACTTCAGTAATGTCATTAAATAAAAGGCGTAGTTTTTCTAGGTGTTTGAATTAATTGAGTATGAGTTTCTGATTTTCCACTATGTATTTTAAGCTTTCTCTCTATATATAGAAATATAACTTGCTTGCAATAAAATGCAGGGATGTTAAGTGTTCAAATGGTGTGTCCCAGGACTTCTGTAGTAACATATATCATGTCCATCATCTGGAAGGGGTCTAATTTGTTTCAGTCTCTCCACCCTCATTCTCTTTGTTTTTGAAGACGGAGTCCCACCATGTAGTCCCGACTGGCCTGGAACTAGCTGTATAGACCAAGCTGCTCTGAGCTCACAGAGATCATCTGCCTCTGCCTCCTGAGTGCTGGGACTAAAGACATGCACAGCTATACCCAGTACCTTCCTCCTCTTGGTTCCGTCGGCAGAGCTTAGTTTTGCAGGACATTGGAGTTGCTATAAATGGACTTGTGTAATGTGTATTAACCTAATGCCAGCAGATACTTTCTTGGATTGTCTGGTGTATTTATAGTTCCTTTGCTGATAACAGTCCATTGATTGAAAGTCACAGTCTGTTTTTGTTGCAGATGTTTGGGCAGTCAGTGGTCCATGTTGTCAACAATAACACCGTGAACACTGGTGGACAAGTCTTTCCTTAAAGAGTGCTTTTATTCTGTGATAATTTTATACAATATATTGATCATGTTTTATCTCCACTCTTCCTCCAACTCCCGAGATCCACCCTCTACTTTAATTTTGTGTCCTTTGTGTTTTGTTTCTTAATGATCCACTAAGGCTATTTTGTCCTGCTCATATACTCATAAGTGTGGGGCCATCACTGGATCCTGTTGACCTCTAGAGGGTCACACCTTTAAAGAAAAGTGATTCTCATCTAGGAGCCATCATCTGTCCACAACTCCTTTATCTAGGGTGGGGGCTTGTGAACCCTTTCCTACTCTATTCTACAGTATGACTGGCTTGATCTTGTGCAGATATTCTTCAGGCGACCGCAGCTGCTGCAAGTTCATGGGTGCAGAAATCCTGTTCGTTAGAAGACACTGCTTTGCTCCAGTCCTTCCTGACATCTCCCTGCTTCCTCTCTGATGGCGCTGAGCTTTGGATGGCATGTCATATAGGTGTCCCATTTGTGGCTGAGCAGTCCACTGATACTTATTCTCTGTACTTGGGTCAGTTGTGAGCGCCTGTAATCACTACCATTGCCACTCAAAGAAACATCTCTGACCTGTGGGTAGACAACATGAATTTAGAGAGCAGTTTGTTACTTTGCCCATTTAACAGAATCATCATTGTAACTTCACCTGTGGGGCCTATGAGCTCCTCAACCATGGGTTCTTGGCCACATTAATAGTACTAGGTGTGTTTCCTTTTGTGTCAAAGGCTTTAAATCCAATTAGAAAGTGGTTGGCTACCCCTATAACGTTCATGCCACACTTGTATTCATGGGCATATCATGTCATTCTGGTCACTATTGAAGTTCATAGAATTCACCTGCAGGGTGAGACTGTTGTCTTTTTAGCAGGGAAGAGTCTTCCTGGTTAGTACCAATTTTACTTTTCCATGTCTTATGATCAGTAAATGTGGTGTCTTAAGTCATACAGGGTCTTACCATCAAGTTCCTGTGGGCAGTCAAGAGCAATGGCAGTGTTGTTTTGGTAGGGTTCTGACCAACAGCTTGAGAGGCAGTATTCCGACCTGGCCCTGGGCTTTTTAATGACAGCCTGTGGCTTCTGGGATGAGCATCATCCCAAGTGTAGGGTACCTTCAATTACTGGACAAGTCCTTTTGTGGATGTATGCTTCCATTTCCTTCAAATATGAATCCGGAATGGGATCACTGGTCGCCTTAACCCAAAATCCCTGAAGCTTTCTATCAGATATTTAGCTGCCCCACACTACGAGGATTAGGAAAAGTCAGAAACATGTAAACTTCTCCACTATATGGTTCCCTTCTTACAGTCAGAGTCCTTTTATTAATTTTTAAGTAAAATTCCCCTTGATTTTCCTGTGCCTTCAAATTGTCATAGAAAAAAAAAACCCGTCTGAGGGTTATAACTTTTATCTTTAGGAATTTAATGTAACACAAACTATTTCTCAGTCTTTACTAGCTCAGAACACCAACAATAATAGTTTTCAAATCTGTTTTATTCTGCTCCCTTTTTGCTGCAAATCCCTGAGTGTTTCTGTGTTGCTTATGATACAGTTCATTTCTTAGAGTTGCACGTGTGACCAGTAAGTAGTCTCCGTTCAGCTCACTGTCTATCTTGTTGACCTTCACTGCTCAATATCTCCCTTCCCCGGCTCACTATGAGTCCCTCTGATCTCTTTGCTTCAGAGGCTCTTCTACTGGACGTCCATATGTCGGCTCCGTTACCCGCTTCAGATCTATGTTTAAGGTGACATTTCTCTTAGACCGTCATAATTGGAAGAACCTTCTGTTGATGCTCATCTCATTTCATAGAGTGCTACTTTATATTTCCCTGTGTGTTTTTTAGCCTGTATCCTTCAGACTCCACAGGGTAGACTGTTTGCTCTGCCCATTGCTCTCGTTTCCCTGCTTCAGCAGCATGGGGAGATAGCAGATTCTCCAGAAACGGTTGTGAATGAGCAATATTCTTGACTCACAAATTGTGCTGGTTTGAATTTCAGTCTGTTTGCTTTTCTTGTAAAGAGGGATGTTTCTATTTATTGTGTTAACAGTACAGAGAAGAGGTCTGAATTGTATTTTTTACTTTAATTTTTGTTGTACTTTAAGCTTTTGTGTGTGCATGTGCTTGGATCTTATTAGATTCCTAGATTCCTGACATTTAAATTTCTCTCTTTAAAAGAGAGAGTTTAGGAAGACTTGCTTTAGCTTGAAACAGATGGAAATTCTTCTAGGGAACAAAAAGTGATAGATTTAGCTGTTGATACAGCAGTCAATTTAAAAGGTTTTAATCTGAGAGACCCTTAATCAGTCTTATTCAAAACAGAGATGTATTCTCTCCTAAGTAATTGGCTAAGACCAGAACCATTAACAAATTGAATAAAGATTTTGCTAATGCCAAAGAACTGTGCTGTTAGCAAGATTACCCCAATTACGTCACTGTACTTCAAGATGTGCACTTGCTAAATAGAGCTGATGTATTTTTTTCAGTGTTGCCAATTTTGAGATCATTAGCTGAATGACATTTCACTGTCCTCAAACTTGTACTATTCATGTATTTTTGACTGGGAGCCGTAGCAGTTTGAAAGTCATTGATGTGTCTTATCAACATCTTAAATTTGAATTTGGAGAGAAGTCTCATGGTAGGTATTTTGGATAAGTCTCTAGGTCAGGAAGTATAAGTTTTTGGGTTTTTTTTTGTTTTTGTTTGTTTTGTTTTGGTTTTTTGTTACCCTGAAAGTGAGACCATGCTGACTCTTGTATCTAAACTTGAGCATATAGTTAGGGCATGTCCCTAAGTTGTGATTTTTATAGTAAGCATTTCTAGCTCTCAAGACTTGATGATTTGGTAATATGAAAAGCACAGAGTGCTGACAGTAGATAACTTGTTGGGTCCCTTCCCTTTTGGACTTTTGCAGAAGGCAGAATGTTCTACTGTCCTCTGGAGATTGTGCAATGGGTTGTCTTCCCAGAGATCTGCCCTGTATGCTCTGTAGAGGTAGACAGTTTCTTAGGAAGATCTCACTGAGTTCAAGGGCACCTTGGGCTACAGTAGTCACCCCTAGACAAATCTGGGCAACATATAGCAAGACTTTTTAAAAAATAAAACAAACAAGAAAGCAGCTTTTCATGAGCATTCTCAGTTTTCTCTTTCAAATGAATTTGCATTTTCACACAAGATGGAGTCCTGGTGTAAAATGCCGGCTCAGTCTTCTCCGACACTCGTCTCTGTAACTACCACAAGTGCTCTGTTGTCTGCTCGGGTCCAAGCCACACACCTTTCTTCACCAAGCTTCTCAATCCTCTCTTACAATTCCTTATTCATATCTTTTTCTTAAAAAAGATTTATTTATTTGTTTGTTATGTAAACAACGTTCTGTCTGCACACCTGCAGACCAGAAGAGGGCACCAGATCTCATTGCAAATGGTCATGAGACACTCACTATGTGGTTGCTGGGACTTGAACTCACAACTTCTGGAAGAAGAACCAGAGCTCTTAACCACTGAGCCATCTCTCCAGGCCCCTCTCATTCATATCTTACACTGTTTTATTCAGATCTTACTACAGACCTGAATGAGAGCAGTTAGCACTAACTACACCACCACCCCAGGGCTACCCTCTCCTAGATTTTCTCCACCAAAGAATTAGTCTGTTACCTTTAAACTTAATCTCATTCAGATACTCAGGACAGGGCAAGCTGAAGCTATATTCCTTGCTAGAACATCAGTTAAATGTCCTAACCCAGTCCCTGATGGAGTTTATTTTCCCTCTGAGCCATCAGAGGCCAGGCCTTCACTGTACCCATTCCTGTCTTCCAAGTTCCCACCAGAATGGTCCTTTGAGACTTTTTCGTGCAATGTTCTCCTGTTTTCGCCTCTCCACTGCATCCAAGACTGCCCCTTCTTCTTTGCCACTTCCTGTCTTACGGATCTCTACTTCCCATGCCCCTGTAGGAGTGCTGGGATTACAGATTTGTACCTCCATATTGGGCTTTGTGTGGGTTCCTAACGTTGAACTTGGGTGTTTAGGCTTATATGGCCTCACATTGTTTTCCTGGCTGAGGAAATTTAAAATTACACTCTTGTCTGCCATTTCTAAGCTAACTCCGTTTTTTATTTTATTTTTATCACTCAGTACCATATAGTATTGGTTACTCATTAATTATCAATAGATCTTTTATTCACTTGAGTGTTAGCTTTAGGTAGGCATTTCTGCTTTTCTTTTTAGTGTTAAACTACAAGCCTACAGTGTTACCTAGAGAATAGTATGTTATTATTGTATGCCTGTTGAGTAAGTTCTTAGAACAGTTACAACACTGAGATAATGCCAGAGTTGCAGCATCCAGCAGTTGGGAGTGATCCGGAACATCGTGGCATCAGTTGGGAGTATCTACACACGTGTGTATCTGTATCATCTGTAACTCTATCTCTGAACATCTTACAGCTGTGACAGGTTAGCCTCTGAGATGTTAGGCATGTTCAGGGAATTTGTCTTAGGCCTGCGGTTTTAAACTGACTTGACCTCACAGTAGCTCATGTTTCATTGTTTCTGGGTTGAATGCCAGCATTATGATGTTATTTGTTTGCTTCCCTCTCTCTTTCCGTCTCTCTCCCGAGTCTCTCTCTGTCTCTCTGTTAATCCCCTCTCCATTTACTTGGTGGCTAGCTTCCATTTCCATCAATTTTGTCTTTTCCCCTAAGGTGAAAAGAGGTGGTGATTTCGCCGTGTGAGTTTATTTGTACAGATGGCTCCTGACTTATTTACTGACATTTGTTTTCCATATGCTTCCCATCAGTCCTGCTACAGTTCTTACAGCGTGCAGAATGCAGAATCCCATTACCAGCTGACTAGTTGGCATTTTGAAATGTGACCTCCTGTGCTTCTTTGAGTTAAGACATAAGTGTTGAGAGCATGACCAGCTTCTTACTACAGCTATGACTGATTCATCATTCCCACTGCTATTTAAACATGGATAGAAAACCAAGGTGAAAGTGCAGTTTTGTAGATATTTTAAAAGTATTAATTCTATTTACTCAGAGATGAAAACATTACAATCTCAACAAGATCAGGTTTCCTCTCAAATTGTAATGCTTGTTGCTTAGGATTCATAAATATTTAGATAACTGTTACACTAGCTTCTGTTGTCCGTGCGACATAAGCCTAGTGCCACCTTTTAGAAGAGGAACCTCCACCGAAGAATCACCTCCATCAGATTGTCTGTAGGGGCATCTTCTTAATTACTAATAGATGTAGGAGGGCCCAGCTCACTGTAGGCAATGCCATCCCTGGGCAGCTGGGCCTGAGCTGTAAGGAAAGCAGCTGAGCCAGCCAATAAGAGTGTTTCTCCATGCTGTCTGTGTCAAGGTACTGCCTTGATTCCTTACCTTGGCTTCCCCTGGGGATGTACCATAACCTGTAAGATGAAATAAACCCTTTCCCCCACGAGTTGCTTTTGGTCATGGTGTTTATTACAGCAACAAAAACCCAGAACAATCATATTTAAGAAAAAAACAAATATAAAAAGTTAGACAGTACAGATTTGTCTAATGCCATTGCATGTTTTTGTTGTTTGGTTTTTGGTTTTAAGGGCAATGAGGATGAAGCTTACTTCCTTTGTTTATTTATTTACTTACTTTTAGTTTTACACACTCTTGTCATTAGGAACCTATTGCATACAAAGGAGGGGATAGCTTGGATCCCTTGAATTAAATTACTTGATAATATAGCAATCATTTCTTACATTATTCTGACACCAGATTTGCTCAGACTTGTGGCCAGAGCTTTTGACCATTATTTAGTAAGCTGGACTCCTGTCTCCCTATGAAACTTGGCATCTCCTGGGGTGGAGGTTGGGGCTTAGACAGCAGTTTACAGCTTTGCGTATTTGGGTAATGACCCTAATTGAGTGGGTTGTGAGGATCTTCTCCAGATTTCTTCCCTCTTCCCTTCTCCCCTTGAAGAAGTTGACATGTAATTATCTGTGGGGCAGCATTGTGCTCTGTGTGTTCCAGTGAAACACCCTTACGTCCTGGGCTCATACTCATCTTTATTAAGCAGGGATGCTATCTTAGGAAATAGTCTCCATACTTTCCCTCAGTGTGTTGGAAAGAATAGACACCTCCCGCAAAATAGAAGGTGCTAATCTGACAGGTGTTGAATTTCACACAAATGCACATTTTTGAAGACTTATCAGGATGACCTTGTATAGACTGATAACTTCATCTTCCCCAAAGTCATTTCTTTCTTGGTCATGTGGTGTATAATGAGAAAGCTATGAAACCATAACCCTACAAAGCAGATCATAAATCTAACTGAAAAACAAAAGTCCTTTTTTTATATGGGAAAGATTCCGGAGGATTTTTATCTTGTTCTTCATTACATATGTGTGTTTTAAGGACGCGGAATATGGAAAAGCCATGTGAGATTACAACAGTGGGAAAGAGGCAGCTTTGAATAACTAATCAAATACTTAAGAACAGAGCATAGTTATGAAATTAGGAAGTGTTCCCTAAATAGAATAGATTTACTTACTTACATTCCTCAGTTTCCTCTTCTCCATGTTCTCCCCTGAGGCACTAGTCAGGTTTGGGACATGAATATAGATTTATTGGTAGGTTGTAAGAAGGAACAGAAATTCCAGTTTCCCGATGGGTGACACCTTCCCAGCCACATCACATTACAGCTAAGATAATGGCTGGTACACAGTTAGGATCCGGAGTGCGTCTATAACAAGCTTCTCTCATGCTGTCTCTTCTTTGGAGGAAACCGAGGCCATAATACTCTGGTTTTCTTGGAGTTTCTATCACCTTGACCATTTCATGCATCCCAGTGAAGCACAGATCTGATGTCTTGTTCTTTCAAGAGTGATACACAAGCGGAGTACTGCAGGATGGGAGGTTCTGGGTGGACTCTTGGCTTATGTTCAGTTTTGTGGAGATTATCTCAGTGGCTCTTTGCAGGTTATTTCTTTTTTGTTACCATCTTATGGATAGGAAGTAGTTTAAACATTCAACTTTGGAAGGACATCTTAGTTATTTCCAGTTTGGTGTTATTAGAGATAACTGTCATGAACATTTTTATGTAGGTTTTTGTGTGGACTCAGGTTTTTGTCATGTGAATAATTATTAAATCATATAGCAGCTGTTTTTTTCCTAAGAAAAACTATGGTAGTTACATTGCTTTGCATTCCTACCAGCAGTGTATGAGGATCTACATTTTCTATATATTTGCCAGTGTTTGTATTGACACAGTAAAGTCTCTCCATTGCTTTATTTGCGTTTCTCCGATAATTAGTCACGGGCAGAGGTTTTTTTTTTTTTTTTTTTGTGCTTATTTGCCATTTCATCTCTTCTCACCTGAGATGCCTCTTCACGTGCTGTGCATAGTTTTAAAAGTACAAATATCATTTCCATTTCTCTTTTTTCCTTTCCTACTTCAGTGTCGCTCCCCCACTTGTGATCTCATTTTTTAAGTGTTGGTGTGTAGGTCTTTGTCTAGAAGAGGGGCTGTGGTCTTTAGATGAGAATGTCTCTGTATGCTTTCCTATTTGAATGTTTGGGGAGGTTGTGGAACTTTGAGGAATTGGAGCCTTGCTGGAGAAAGCACATGGGGGAGGGGGAGGGAGAGGGGAGCAGGCTTGCCTGATTTGTAGTTCGCTCTCTCTGCTTCACTTTTAGTTGAAGATGTGATCGCTTGTTAGATTCGCCCTCCAGAACTGTAAGCTGTAACAAACTTTTTCTTCCTTACCTCATTTTTGGTCAGAGCATTACAGTAACAAAAAGAAAGTAACACAGTAGTCTTTAAAAATGTACTCCTCCATGTCATATCAGCTGCTGTGGTCATAATGTAGGTCTTCTTTAGACAGCCATATTGTTCAAATTTCATGGATGCAGTATGCCCATCATGTTTAGAAGATACTATCTCACAGCTGGGATCCTGGTCCTCTGGTTCGTATAGTCTTTCTGCTGTCTCCTCTGTGGCGTTTCCTGAGCGTTAGGTGTACAGATTGCATTGTAGATGTACCGACTGGACCCGGAGAATTCACCATCACTTATCTGTGCAGTTTGATCAGCTGCAGATTTCTGGAACGCCCCCTATCAAAAAGAAACTTTTTTGATGAGAGCAGAGAGCCACATTTTAAGTTGTGTTCTATGGTCTAGGTGTTCCTTATATATCTAAGATATTAGTCCTTTGTCAGGCATGTAGTTTGCACATGCTTGCCCCTATGCTATGAAGTGACTTATCTTTTAATGGGGTCACTTACAGACCATGCACTTAGATTTTGTTGAAGATTGATTTATTCTCCCCCCCCCTTTTAGATTCTGCTTTTATTTAAAATATAAAAACTCCTTCCTGGTCCTAAATCTTCTTTTACAATTAGTTCAATATATTGATTTTTCTTAGCACTTTTTTTTTGTTTGTTTTTTGGGCATTATTTAAAAGCATGTGACTAACTTCCAAATATTGGGAATTCTTGCAGTTACTGATTTTTAATTGATACCCTGATGAATACTGTGTGTATCAAAAGTAACGTACACATTGATGGCAAATATCACCCAGTGATATTTAAAAACAATCATAAAACTTGAAAATGTAATATTAACTCATTTAGAGCAAAGATAAAATATTTTATTAATAACAATAAATCTTGAAATTCTTGTCCAAAGGATTTAGAATATGAAATCAACTCTGGCTTTAAGTAAGAGATTTCTGAAACAAAGTGATAGAACGTATTAGAAAATAAACAGCTACGTGAGCTTATGAGAACAAATGAAATGAAGGAGGTGTATGAGGATGAGGAATGATTTGTAGAGGAAAGTGCGAGTCTGCACTCACGTGCTGAAGGAGTCAGGGTGTGGCTATCTGTGTGGTCTGAGACTCAGAGAACAGTGCCAGGAAAGAAGGGAAGTCAAACTATGTAAAGCTAACTTCAGGACTGAGCCACGGAATCAAGTTCATATAGGAGGAGATAATCCCCCCCCCCAATGCTTTCGAAAAGAGAACACAATTTATTATAGTTTTGAACAAATGGGGAGGACCTGCCCTGAAATCAGCTAGGCATGGAAGGGAGTAAAGGTCTATAAGTTCTTAGAAGGGCTTAAGAGGGACTTAAGAGAATTTATGGTAAAGATAATCAATGTAGTACGAGGTTTCTGGCCCGGATTTTCGGTCCTAACCTCAAGGTTTAGGGCCACAGACCCGCAGACCCACAGAGACACAGAGAGGCTTACTATAATTTTAGGCTGATCGACCTAAGGCCCAGTCATATCACTTGCTAGCTCCCTACCCTTCATCTAACCCATCTCTTGTTCAGTACCTTTTCTTGGAGCAGCATAGTTGTCTTTTGCTTCTTCCAGCTTCTCTCTGGTGTTCCCTCTGGCATTCTGTTCTCAGAGGTTTTCTTAGTCTTGTAGCCCCGCCCACACTTCCTGCCTGCCTTTGGCCAATCAGCACTTTTTATTAAACCAGTGGGTGGGAAAATTATTTACCATGAAACAATACAATACCCCTACAAATCAACAGTAATCTTGACCTGAAAGGGAGAACTGGAGAGTAGCAGCGAGTATCTATTTTATAGTATCTATTTTTAATACCCTGTTGGCAGATGTGTTGACAATACTTTTACACATATTTTGTTGCCTACAAAAGCTCAGTCGAGTGGTTAAATCAGATTTCCTCAATTTTAATCCAGAGTGAAGAAACTGATAGTTGGGATTAGCTGATTTGCCCAGTAGCAGTGACATGGAGGAGTGGCCCTTAGACTTTGAATACAGATATGATTCAAAACTGCGTCAGCGTATATAAATGCCGAGTCTGCCCACACAGACCAAGAAAATGCCCTCTTCCAAAGAGGGCTGGAGAGGACACACCTGCATTACAAGAATATGGGATATGATATTTGCCTTCATCTCTGAAGATGTCACTTGAAAACTGCAGCTCTTATGATTTGCCCCAAACATGCATGAAAAACATTCTATCCTTTCTTAAATCTTTGGGGCGCTATCTTTACCCAGAGTCCTCTGAGAAATATCCACACTTGTCAGTGCAGGCCAGGTGGCCCTCACCTAAAATGCTTGTGACTACAAATGCTCCAGACCCTATCTTCTTCAGACTTGGGGCTATTTGCTGCACTTTGCCAGTGGAGCATGTGAAGTGTGAAGTGTGTCATTTGAAATGCTCCAGATTCCAAACTCTTTTGTGGCATATCATTATTAAAAAATTACCAGATTTTGAACCATGTTTGGTGTTTGGATTTCTGGGTCAGGAATGTTCAAACTGTGAGCCTTTTCCTTTTCTGAGAAATTTCTCTTTCCCTCTGTTACTAGTGTTGGAAGAAAATAATGGGTGTTCTTTTCAACCCGAGACCAGAAAAATCATAATTCCTTCCTTTTATCTGTCTTTCCTGCATTGAGAAAAGTATCAGGAGACCCAGGCAGCCTCTGTGCCATCATGCAGCCTGTGCCCTCTTTTGAAATTTTGTTGGTGTGTACCTATTACTCTGCCTTTTTAGTAATTGACCTTTGGCTCTGCAGTTTGCATTTTCTGATATTAATATAGCCTGTGCAACCTTCTTTTGCATGCTAGCCTCATGGTACGCCTTTTCCACATAGAGCTACTAGTTAAGGTTTATCTGCTAACTTATTTGTGTGTGTGTGTGTGTGTGTGTGTGTGTGTGTGTGAGAGAGAGAGAGAGAGAGAGAGAGAGAGAGAGAGAGACAGAGAGAGAGACAGAGAGACAGAGACAGAGAGACAGAGAGAACACACAAGCACATAGAGGCCAGGCCAGAATCTGATATCCAGTATCTTCCCTTATCGGTATCTTTCTTTATCACTCTTTACTTCCTGTTTTGAGAGACGATCTTTGACTGAGCCCATAGCTCATGGATTGGCTAGCCTTCCTGGCCAGTGAGCTCCAAGGGTCCTTGAATTGACATGGGTGCTTTCCTAAAGCCATCTTTCCACCTGTGTGTGTGTGTATGGTTAATATTATAGCCAGTTTTGTTAATTTGTTATGTAGAGTATTATAAGTTAATATTTCACTAAATTTTCTACATGGACATAGGAAAGAGAAGAAGGTTGTTTATCAACTAATTAGAACATTTTCAATAAGAATCAGTGTTAATTATGAGGTAATGTATTTATAGTTCTGGAATGAATTTCAAAACCATTAAAAATATTATTGGTTTATTCTTCACGTGTTTAACATTATCTTACTGACATTTAAACCCATAACATGACGATATAAAGACCCTGTGTGGGATAGCTTTTTGCTAACTTGATATAAACTAGGGTCTTCTGAGAAGAAGAGGGAACCTCAGTTGAGAAAATGCCTTCATCAGATTGACCTGTAGGCAAATTGGGCCGTTTTCTTGATGGTTGATTTATGTGGTATTAATCTTGGGCTAGTGTCCCTATGTTGTAAGAGAGAGCAGGCAGAACAAGCCATGAGGAGCAGACCCCTAAGTAGCGCTCCTCCCTGGCCTCTGCTTTGGTTTCTGCCTCCAGGTTCCTGCCCTGAGTTCTTGCCCTGACTTCTCTAGATATTGGACTATGAATTCTGAGCTGAAATAAACCCCTTCCTCTCTAGTTGCTGATGGTCGTAGTGTCTTTACCACAATCTAGAAGGCAAACTAATATAGGCCCTAAGTTTTAAATTAGAATATAAATAACAGAACAAAATTCCTGAGTATTTTAATGAACAAATATAGTGTACACACAGGACAGAGCTTTGCTTTGAACAGAGGTAATAAAGCTTAGCTAACTTAAGGCAGAACTCTACACTAAATTTTGTTGTGTTCCATGTAATTAAAATATTGATGGCAGCTATATTCACTTCTCGTTATGGGTCTCAGAGGACTAATTAGTGTACCATAGGACTTTTACCTTGGCAGAGAGAACAGCTCTTGCTCATATTTGTATCACCAGTGCTTGTTTTAGATCCTGAAAATAACATCTTCCAAGCAATGGAAGGAGATAAGTCTTTTAGTTTTTCTTTTAAGACATTTGTGGTTTGATAAATACATATAATTTATTTTGTAGTATAGTCCTTAATTTATATATTTATATTTTTCTATAGTTTCTTCATGATCTAATTTTGGCTGTGATTTTTTTTTTTATTAGTCTATTTTAAAAGTGATCTTGACAATTATTTCCTAGTTTGGGGTCATGTTAATTTTGACTTCTTGGGTTAGATACTTTCTACAAAGATTTTCTCCTCCTTTGTAACAGGAAAGCAGTGGGAGTGGATAGTTTGACATTTCTGTTGATGAATATGCCCTATGCAAATACCCCCCCTTTTTTTGTTTGTTTGTTTTTGAGACAGGGTCTTTAGCCCAGGCTAGTGTCAAACTCTCATTGGGTAGCTGAAGATGTCCCTGAACCTTTGGGGCTCCTGCTGCTACCTGTGGGTACTGGGATTCCAGAAATGCACTACCATATTGGTTAAGGACTTTCTGGCATGCACTCTACCAACTGAATCACATCCCTAACCCATTCTCTGTTTCTGGGTAACATCACTGATGGTTCTCACTCAAGTCAGTCCCTCCTCGGTGTTTATTCTGATGTATTTCAGTTTTAATAATAAGAAAAGGAATTTCCATTTGTTTTCTCACATTGGTTGATAAGTTGTTTCTTTGCTTTACTTTGTAGTCTGTGAGTTGTAAATAGGAAAAGTACCTGTCTTACAGTGGTGTTTGGTTCTTTGTCTCCCAGGTTCACTGAAAGGAGAGTTTCATCAGTTCCCTTTGTTTGTTCCCTCTACTCTTCAATCAGTGTACTTACACTTTCTCAAATTTCTCTTCCTTTGCTGTTTCAGGATACTGGTTTCTGTTCTGTGGAAGCCTGTGTGTGAGCATGTGCATGTGCAGGATGACCTGCAGCACACACTCAGCAGTTTGCTCAGACACTTAGGTACAGGGACCAGTCACTAAATGGCTAAGTACCGCATATATTTTGGTGAATAGAAAAGTCTCAAAAAGAAGCAGGGTGAGTAGTGACAGCTCACGTGTCCTCTGTTGCCCGTGGACTAAGAGTACAGTTCAGGGCTTTTGGCCCTGCCTGGCTGACTTGTGCACGGACATCTGTTTGCCAGGCCTTCTCAGTGCTGGCATGTTTACTGATCTAGAATGGTGGTGGGACCTGGGAAAGCGGAGCCTAAAACGAGGTGGAATAAAGTCTTACGCCATAGCCAACTTTATTCAGAGCATTAGACAATTTATAGTCTGTGGGTTAAGAGAGGTCACCTGAGTATAAAATCACAAGGACAAGCTGCATGTGGCAAAACATCATTTCCCATGGATGCATATAAACAAATAACAACAATGATTAATCTAAAGCAAACTCACTGCTATCTGCTTTACCTGGGAAGGGCACAGGGAAAGCACGTTTCCCAAACAATTCTGTGTTTTTTAAGAAACCAAGGTCACAATACTTTTTGCTTTCTTGGAATTTTCTCATAAGCACCCAGAATTTCCCTCACACGACTCCATTCTTGAATGGTGTTCTGATACTAGTCAAGGCCACAGATTCTCTATTAGTTTTACTTCGGGAGAGGGTGTAGAAACGTCCAAAATTGGAAGTAATTATAAATTTGTGTGCATTGTTAAAAGATAATATTCTATACCTTCCAGTTATCAAGTGGTTGGTCCCTAATTAGTTACTTTTAGAAGTAAAGTTTTATCTTTTTCTCAAATGACTGATTTTTAAGAATCTTCCAAAAATAAATATGCACAATAAACATATAACAGATATATCAGCTTAAAATTTTATGTGCTTAAACTTCAGAATCAAAATGCATAATAGTTTTTTGTATTAATGATTTAAAGTTATGTATAGTATTAGCATAGGAAGATATTCATAGTTGTATTATGAATGAATGCACAGGTATGAAGCCTTAGGAGCAGGCAGCCATATTGGAAGTAGTACAGATATGGACAGTTAGGAGTTGGTCACTGATATGGTGTGATTCCCCCATTGTTCTGATGAGGAAATTGAAGCTTAGAGAAGTCACTTGTGTAATTAAGGTCAACTTGAAAATAACCTCACAGTTCACATTCTTGACTCTTACTAAACCAAATGGCAGATGTAGTGTAATGCTTATTCTTCATAGAAAAGTATCTGTTATTCATGCTTTGGTCTATAGATAGCAAATTTAACTTGCTTTTTCTCTCCCTCTCTCTCCCTTTCTCTCTCCTTCTCTCTCTTCCTCTCTCTTTCCTTTCCTCTTCCCTTCCCTCCCCTCTCCCTCTCAGTGTGTATGTACCAGGGTGGGTGTGGGGAAAGAGGAGAAACATAGACACGAGCTGACCACGCAAATGCTCTCTAAGTTATAATTCTCACTTCCTGAAAAGCTGTATCTAGTTGGAAATACAACTGAGTTTTTGCTTTCTCTCCTGCCATTGATTTTAGCGTGAACACTCCTTGAAAGCATACATGTATGCCATGATTGATCATTTGTTTGAGAAGAATCCATGTCAGGGCTGTTGCAGGTCACAGGAACATGAAGGTGATTGATTGTTGCACCACCATGGTGGAGATTACAATCAACCCTGAGAAGAGGTGTAATGATATTATTACAATATCCTGAGAAGCAGGGTGCCCAACTGCAGAGGGAAGGGAAGGAAAACCATAGAGGTGGCATAGGAGCCAATGATCAGACATGCAAATAGCATAGTGTATTTTGGGGATCACATGTGGTTCAGTATGGATGGAGGGTTGTAGACAATTATTAAGGTGTGTTACAACACATGATTGGAAGGGAAGTTCTTGAATTTGATGAAATCTGTGTGCCAGACTTACTACCTAAAATTTGTGAGATAGTTACTGAGTCTTTGAAGAAGGAAAATGGAATCTTGAGATGGAGTCAAGGTAGAGACCCAGTTAGAGATGGTCTGACAGTTAGTGAAGAGATGGGTCACGACAGTCTGCCTTGAAGACTGCATGAGAGAGAGATACAGAGATGTTGGGTGACTAAAATGTCTTGTATTTATAATGCTTTAAAATGTAACAAATGCCATAATGCACATTGTATGTTTTGGCCCTTACTGAGGAGGTGAATAAGCAGATAGTTGAGGTAAAAGTCTTCTCTCTTGTATGAGGAAATGGAGATCTTGAGACCCTGCCTTAGCCAGGGATGGCTGAGCAGTGGCTTAGGAAGCAAAGCAGGATGTCCAAGCTCACTGCTCTGTCTGGTTGTTTCACACCAATGGTAGGCAGCATCCAGGTGTGCTTTAATCCATGGCATGGTTGGGCTCAGCCAGTAAGGTCAATAAATACAGGCCCATGTGAATACCTAGAAGGTGCTTTCCTGAAGACATAGTATGTCAGTGGTTTTTTGGAGGTCTATTCTTATGACTGTTGGAAATAGAGGAGGGCTCATATTAGACACCTTTCTAGAGACTGTTCCAGTCAGTGTTAGCGATCCGCATATAAGGATTTTTTATACACACCTTAAAAGGAGTCCTTACTTGTTAAGGGCTGTGGGTTACCCTCCTGTACCTCTGAAGCAGGAACGTGTCTCTGTTTTCTCTTCATACCCTCTCCCACATTGGTGGACCTTTCAACATGCTCTTTCCAGCTTGGCCTTGCCCTGCTGTGTCTGTTCAGTAGTCTTTCAAGTTAGTGATTAGTATTCTGGTCCAGTAAGCACTGTGAGGCTGACTTCTAGACCCTGCGAAGCAAAGGTTGTTCAGCTAAATCATTTTGAAGGCTATGTTGTCAGTGGCATGTAACCACTGCACTTCACAAAGCTTAGAACCTGAGATTTATAGATTCAGCTTGGAGCTCAATCTAAAACCACATGACTGTACTGCTGAGACTAGCCTCATAAAGCTGTTTGTGCTGTGTAATGTTTCAAAGGGAACTAAACTGCCAAGTCTTTCTCTCCTAATTTTGTCCTACCTGATTAACCGGTACTCTGTGTTCTTAAATTCAAAGAAAACAATTAGTTTCTACCATAGTCGGGGAGCCACTGCAACTTAATGTACTTTGGAAAGTATAATGATTTCTCTGGTACCACAGGCTAGCTGGTACATTGGCAGTTTCTTGCCTGGCTGTCTGTTTACTGACTGTGCTCATGGTGTGAACCATGTGTCTGGGTATTTTAGTTTCTTTCTAAATAGAAAGGGAAAAAGAAAGGAGGAGAATAGTGTAGCCAGAAGTTTCTGGCCCGGCCCAGCTCTGAGGTCCAGACGTGTGGCCCCAAATAATCACAAAAGTCTTATACTAAATACATGCTTATATGCCTATGGCTCAGGCATATAACTTACTAACTCTTACTCTTAACTAACCCGTGATTAGCAAAGTGGCTTAGTACCTTTTCTCAGAGCATTTTTGTCTTCTTTCTTCTTTGTCTGCTTGGCATCTCTGCTCTTTCTCCTCCCAGAGTTTTCTTAGTCTGGTAGCCCCACCCATACTTCCTGTCTGCCTAACGACCGCTCAGCATTTTATTAATGAATAAGCATTTATTTAAACAAATATTTGCAATGTACAAGAGCGTAATCCCACAGCATTTCCCTTTTTTTTCTTAAAACAAAAATCCCAAATCTAATTTTGTTTGTTTTCTCACCATTATCTATAACAACTTGTAACCAACACTGTAGACAAAGACAAACATCCATAATCCGTTTTTTTTTTTTTTTTTTTTTTTTTGGTGAATGTGGGCGGGATTCTCTAGACTACTTCTTGCTAATTGATGGTGCTAGTAATCTTATGCAGACCCAAAGAAAGTTTAGGATTATGGACTAGTCCTTGGTGGAGAAGTCTGTGAGGCTGGGTCATCTCAGTCAGTCTCCTTGAGGCTGTTCTGGATGCAGAGCTCAGAGAAAACTGCAACAGAGGAACTCTGAAATGCTGGATCATCTGGGCCATCTGTTTCCACTGGAGACTTTTTAGGGGGTCTTCTTCAATCAAACTCGATTTTTCTTAACCCAGAATAAATCCACAACCTCTCATTTTCTATGTCAATAAAAAGTAAACCTTTTTCTCCAAAGTAACATATCTTTTGTCTTCATTTTTGGAGTCAAGGCATCTACAAAATACATAGGTTGAATTAATCCAGCATCATTTATAATCAAATGTCTCTTAGCAGCTCTTGCTCCTTCCTCAACAGTCAAACAATTCAAAGACAACCTAGCACACAGTTTCCATATTCCCTGTGTATTTTCCATCTTTATGTGGCTTATATTTTTTTTTACTTTATTTTTTTTAAGGACTTTATCATTTTTCTTTTCTCTTTTTTCTCCCAAGTGCCTATGTATTAAATACACTGTAAACCATTTAGAGTTTTTTTTTTTTTCCTCTAATCTGGGTCTGGCTTTACTTTATATCTCTATTCCTTTTCTGTTTCTAATCACAACTTTAATCTGCTAAGGTGTGGCTATGGTTAGAGGCTTGACTATGGCAACTAACTCTACTCAGTTCTACCCAGCTCCTTGGTTTGTGAGAGCTTACCTTCATGGCAGAGTTACTGGCAGGAACCATGTTTATTCTTCCAACTCTGGGGAATTTTAGGATCCACACTGCCCTCTATTCATAAACACCATCTAAGTGTTTGGCAGTAGGGCCTCTTAAAAGAATCACACTTTTTTTTTTTTTTTGTCACTAATGCTGAGTCAGGAAGCATCTCTTAAAGGAGTCATGCCTCTGCTTGCTGCCAGCAAACAGCCCTCCCAAGAAAACGCTGCTACTAAGAAGGCTTTTGATCTGTAAGAACAGAAACCTTAAATCCATATTACACAGCTCGTGTTTTGAGAACACATGTTGCAGCTCAGGCTCTGGGTTTTCATTAAATACTAACCAGAATTCATGCCATGGACAGGGAAAGAAAGCCTTATTTGTCCTCTCTAACACAAACAGTTTTTAAAGACAGCAGGAAGTCAGTAAAGGATTTTCACCAAAATGTGCTATTTACTGGCTAAAATTTATATATATTTTTTTTACATGCAAGTTTTAAAAATGCTATCTTAAAATAAAAATAAAGTTGCAAAAACCATCTGGATATGGTGGCACATGTTAGTACTGACAGTAAGAAAAAAAGTTGAAGGCTATCCTGGGCTATAAAATGGGTATACCCGCTGAACTCCATCCCCCAACCCAGCATTGTGTTTACAGAGATGTCAGGTTAAAGGAGCCTGAAGTTGACTTCCATTAAGTCTAGGCTGTCTGTGTTGCTTCCCACAGAGTAGCAGTGTGCTTTGACGTGACTGTTTTCTTCTCCTGTACCATCTGAACCTGATCTTCCCTTGTCTTTTGTAGCTGGAGACATTGGGATGGCAGCTGAACCTGCAAATGGCTCACTCGGCTCAAGCCAAGCTACAGTCTCCTCAGGCCGTGCTGCAGCTGGAAGTGAGCCAGGAAGACTCCAAGGTGAGGATGGGGTTTGGGGAAATGAGGTGTTTTCTCTGGTAGGGCTTGTACCTTGTGGATTGACCAGTCTGGCTTTAAAAATGTAAGTGTAAATCAGCTACAATAAGCTTATCTTGCAATGTGCTTCTCTCATGGACCATTTTATAATGTCTTTCAATTTGTGTGAAATAAAGATTTAATGGTGTCCTGTGTGTGTGTGTGTGTGTGTGTGTGTGTGTGTGTGTGTGTGTGTGTGTGTGTGTGTGTTAATCTGTAAGCTGCATGCATGAAGGAAAGAAACATTCTGTTGTCCAGCCAATGCCTGGTACAGTCGGATGATCTGAATTACATTGTGGGAAATAGTGAGTTCATGTGTTTAAACTTGCAAGATAGGTTTTAGTTTACATCATGGGACAGCTCCTCCTTTTATAACAACCTGAGCATAATTATGAAACATGTAGGAAGTGCTGTGGGAGGCTCCCCCCTGTGACATGTAGGGAAATGTGTTTTAGATAGAATAAGAGCTACCTATCATATCTTATATTTTAACTTACCCTTCAAGATAGAAAAGGGAGAGGAAATGCCCCCAATAGATGAAACTTTGTATTATTTTGAGACATTCAAATAGAGCTGAGCATAGGGTGCTGTGGGAGCTTTGAGATGCAGAGGTTACGGTAGCTGAATGTACCAGTAGCTACCTTTATGATGACATAGAATGTGCTTTGATAGTGTGCTCACACTTAGTTATTATAGTGTAGGCATTTCTGTCTGTTTTTAAAGAACTGGACCACTGGCTAGTCCAGGGTATATAACCACAAAATAAGTATATGATTTAAGTCTTATATACAATGTAATTAGTTTAATACAGTGTTTTAAAATAATTTCCTTTCACATAGTTTTCACTGGAAAATAGTAAAAACTTGCTAGTCGGGTGTGGAACAGTGACTTATTGTTTATGCTGCAGTTCAATGGTAACACAGTTGTGGCCTGGTTCCTAATCTTTGTAAGACTTTCCTATAGCTTTGTAATCTTTCCTATAGCATGCAGTACGTGTCTTAGCGGGTTTTTATGAAGATTACATTCCTACTGTGTATAAAGCACTTAGTCCAGTGTGGTGACGACTTCTCAGTAAGTACTGGCTGTTATCATCACCACCACCATCAAAACAGTGTGGGGAACTAAAATTGATTGATCAATCAATTAATCAATCCATTGCTTCAGTCCAAAGTTCTAAGTTTGTTTGCTAATGTCATCATTATCATTTTCTTCTCTCTCTCTCTCTCTCTCTCTCTCTCTCTCTCTCTCTCTCTCTCTCTCTCCACTTTTCATATTTACTGGGAATTCAAGAGCAAGGAAGACGTTCCTTTAGGTTAGGAGAGTGGTCTGGATGGCACTGGAGCCGACCGGGGCTCACCATGACGGAACACAGGCATATTTAAGTAGTTCTGTGCTGTCTCTGATCTCTTATGACTCCTGTGTGTTAACTCCAGGTGGCTCCAGGGCTGCAGCACTATGTGAGCTAAGGGATCTTATTCTTACCAAATATTAGATGTGCTTACATCACCAGGGCTTTCATAGTGCTTCACTTTGGGATGCCCAGGGTCTCTCGCTCTCGGCTCCATCACATAGGCATCCATCCCATAGTGGGAATGAAGAAAATACTTCCAGCAAGACAGTCATTTTTTTTTTTTAAATTTATGTTGCCCAGGAAGTCAATAGAGATGTGAAATCATAATGTGTGATATGGGCTTCCATATTTTTGCTCTTTAGAAATTTTGATTGGATCATATCCCATATGAGTATTATTTATCTGAGTAATGTGCAGAACTAGGGAACCACTGTCTTTGTGTGGATCTGACCCAGCTAATATTTCCTAGACAGTAGATACAGAAATGTAAAACCCCTGTCAACCTGGGCAGGAACATGCTGAGTCCAAGAGATTCTGTGCCTCAAGGACCAGTTTGACAACTACACCATCTCCTCGGCCAACTGTCGAGTTCTGTCTTGAGTTGAATTTTTTTGTTTACATTCTCCTGCTATCATAATTTTATTCTTTTTATTTCTGCTTCATGTGGCTGTTGGATGTTATTATTTATGTAACTTCTGTTATCAAAGGTCACAAACTGTATTGTGCTCTCAGTTTCCTGTGTTCTGAAATGAGAATTCAGAAAGTGTTGATAGACTGAATTGAGAGATCAAGGGCAGGTAGAGGTTGTGAAAACCATATTTACTAAAGGAAGAGCTGCTATTAAAATTTTAGAAGTTGGGACTACTTACATTGTAATGGAAAGTACTACAAAGTACAAAATTAACATATTGTAAAATTATATAAAATAGTAAGCTATAGGTAAGATTTTTTAAAAATATGTATTTTAGGACATAGTTACCTTGAGAATATACATGTATTGAGATTCTGAGAGCATTTGAGTCGATATAAATTAGAGATCAGTGTTCACACAGTGGAGAAGACAGTGTTCACACTGTGTAGTTTACCAAAGATTGTAGTTTGTAAGGAGCTGGTTTTCCTGGTGCCAGCTTACAACATGCTCATGAACGTGTAGCTTGCAATGAGGTTTTCACTTGCTGTCACCCTAGATAACATTGTTTGGCTATGTTATCTTTGCCCTAAAAATATTTCTGTCTCTAGACTTTCCTGTTTTGCTACTAATTTTATCATGAAAAATGGATGATTGTAGCTTTTGGACAGCTCTATAGTTATTTTCAGCTAATGTCCTTTGTATCTGTCGAATGCATTCTGCAAAGTAAGATGATTCTCTGCTTCACAAACTTTAAGTTTTCTTGTTTTGTTATCATTATGGCTTGGTTTATTTCATTAGGGGGCAGTAGAGCGCTTTGCCTTCCTAACCGTTTCTGGCTTTCACAATGTTATTTAGCATAACATTCAGAGTAGTTGTGGGAAATGCTAAGTGTTTACATTTCTAATCTGTATATAACAATGGAGTTCTCCTGTTTCCATCAACAGAATTCATGCCGATTAATCAGATATGTATAGAACAAATAGATGAGGTCAGCATGAGTCAGCTTTTGTTAATTTGTCTGTGATCATTTGCCAAAATGTGATTTATTAAAAAGCCTTCTGCACTGGTGACTTTTTTGTCTCTTTCTGTCACTTATATTTATTTCTTTACAAGAAAATGGAATAAAATAATCCCCAAGATAAATGAATGACTCTGTTGGGTGACAGTTTAAACTGTTCTTCTAGGCTAATTATAGTCTGTTGAATTAAAAAAATAAATTGTGAAGAATGCAATGTCACTTCTAACTACTAGTATTGGTAATTTTGAATATCATCAATACTTTGAATATTCTAAAAACACCAAAATACTTAAAAATTATATTTAATTTCCTTACCAGCTTGTTACTCAGCAGAATCTTATTAATGTAGAGATTAAAATTGTGTTTCATTCTTTATCCACAACCAAGACAAAATTATCTTCACAGCAAACTTTTGTTTCTCTTAATGTTAAACTGGATTTTACCAAGGGTGCAGAAGGCATATGTGGGTAAGTCATTATGATTTTGAGTAAATATAGATCATTTCATGCTGGCTTCTGAGATAGAGATCTTCCCATTGCCAACTGATTGGCATATTCTGTTTTGACAGAATAAAAATGAGATTTCCTCTTTTACTGTTTATAGTTCTTTGTAACTACACTGGATAGAACTCAGGATCTTTCCATACTAGACATGTGCTCTATCACCGAGCTTCCTTCCATCTCTTATTCATTTTCTCTGTACTAGGCCCTAGATATTGTCAGGGTTTGATGTTTAAAGCATCTCTTGCAGTCATGAATGTTATTCTTTGATAGATGGAGAAAGGGAAGTTCAGAGAGGTTAAATCAGTTTCCAAGTCATCTGCAAATCTACAATTTGGACAAGTCCAAAACCAGTCATCTGCACATCTAGAATTTAAATCCAGGCCATTTACTGCAATGCTTATTGGTGGATACTGGATTTTTTTTTTTTTCTCCTTCATTACTGATTTAGTGGTCCATTCTGTAATATGTATTCACATTTTAAGATGCTGGATGCAGTTTTCAGTTTGAGATTTTATTGTTCTTTTTCTTCCCAAGATTATGTAGATTCTGTTTCCTGTTTCCTTTCCCTTTATGGAATTTAATTAGGATAGTTGATACTTTGTCGTTGAGAATACTCATTTACTTCTGCATAGCAAGTGTATGTTTATGTATGGATGATATTTTAATAGAACCTACATTTTTATAAAGCAAATCTTTATATAAGGATTATATTATGTCATTGCATGGTGACTTTAAAACAGACTATGTTACTTAAGGAGGAAACATTCTGATTTATTTAGGGTAGATGTCTCAATAAGAAAAAAAATAATATGCCAGGCAAATCTTGAACTCTTGTCATGACAATTTAAAATACTTTGATCCCCTTAAAGGTGATATAGTATAAATTGAATTAGATGTACCTACATATTTTTCTAAGATGTTCTCAAATGTAGGTCACAATTTTCTAAATGTGTTTTAATGTGTCCTATATCACATCTTTATTGGCATAAATCATATTAAAGGATACTTGCTTATTCTTGATAATGTGATTGGGGCACAAATGAGGAAGAGAACTTATTCCTGATGTTTAATCCTTGCTGGATGCTTTTTTAT